>OZ008368.1:35131272-36331272 GCA_963931995.1 Phaonia tiefii
ATGAAATGAAATGAAATGAAATGAAATGAAATGAAATGAAATGAAATGAAATGAAATGAAATGAAATGAAATGAAATGAAATGAAATGAAATGAAATGAAATGAAATGAAATGAAATGAAATGAAATGAAATGAAATGAATGAAATGAAATGAAATGAAATGAAATGAAATGAAATGAAATGAAATGAAATGAAATGAAATGAAATGAAATGAAATGAAAAAAAAATGAAATGAAATGAAATGAAATGAAATGAAATGAAATGAAATGAAATGAAATGAAATGAAATGAAATGAAATGAAATGAAATGAAATGAAATGAAATGAAATTAAATGAAATGAAATGAAATGAAATGAAATGAAATGAAATGAGAAATATACAGCATTTTAATTAATCTAAACACAAATAAAAGTGCAGGTGTTGATGGTATTAGGGCGAAAGATCTTAAGAATAATGCCAACATTTTTACGCCAATTCTTACTAGACTAATAAACTCAAGTCTAAAAGAATCCGTAGTTCCAACATTGTTAAAAACATCTGTTATTAGACCAATTCATAAAAGTGGCAGCAAATCGGATTACAACAACTACAGGCCAATAGCGATTCTTCCAGTAATTGAAAAAATCCTCGAGGAAATTGTAGTCAGAAGACTGACGGAATACTTGAAAAAGTACAAAATCATAAACGACAGTCAGTTCGCTTTTCAGAAAGGAAAAAAATATTAACAAGCTGCTCGGTAACTTCTCAACACATATAAACAAATGGCTTAGTCAGCAAATGCATTGCTTAGTATTATTTGTTGACTTTAGCAAAGCATTCGACACTTTATCGCACTCAAAACTCACACAAATGTTGGAAAACATCGGAATAAGGGGCGAAACTTTGATGTGGTTCAAAAACTATTTACAGTGCAGAACATACAGCGTGAAAGTAGATAATACCTTAAGTAATAAAATACCAACGGAATGTGGAGTACCGCAAGGCTCAAAACTCGGGCCCATTCTATACATCATTTACGCAAATGATATGCTACGCGTTTTGCATGGTAGCAAAACCTTTGCCTATGCAGACGACACTGCTATTGTAGTTGCTGATAAAAACATTGAATATGCGGAAAAAATCATGCAAAATCAATTTGATATTGCAACGAAATGGTGCCATGACAATGGTCTCGTCATAAATGCATCTAAAACAAAAATTATGCATATAAAACCATCACACTTCAACAATTACACTGCTGCAATTAAATTTCACAATACTGATTGTCTACATAAATCTTACAATTCAACAGATCATGCTCAACATTCATCGAACAGGTAACAACCTATAAATATCTTGGTGTCCTTGTTGATAACAACTTTAAATGGAACGCACACGTTGAAGACCTGCAAAAGAAGCTTAGAAAGTCAGCGTACGCACTATACCATTTAAGCAACTGTGCAACTTATAGCGTGCTAAGACAGGCATATTTCTCTCTCTCTGAATCCTACCTCAGACACGGAATTGCAGGATGGGGCAGTGCATCCCACTGCAAGGCATTACAAATGACTCAAAATAGAGTTCTAAAAATTCTTTTAAAAAACAAACGATTCTCAGCAAACTACGTCAACAACTTCACACAGAACTACAACCAAATAACAACAGAAAGCAACAATAATATCATTACTAATAATCATCCCAACACAACAATAATTGTAATAACGCAACTTACAGCAACCAAGGCACATTGGAAAACGGTCAAACATATATCAGCAATGAAAACACCACTATTAACAATAACAACTCGATTACAAACAACACTCTAACCAGCAATATCAGTCAAAGCAACAATAACATGAGAGAACAATACACCAACGAGAACAACAGCGCCGCTAAGGAACTGAACATCCCTAATGTAAAAAGTATTTACTACTCAACCTAGCCAAGGAATTCTACAACGATTCACGATTTCTCATTCCTATAGACCATGATCACAACACAAGGCGTCGTGCAGCAGGGAGATTCCGAGAAGGACGCTTTCACAACGAATATGGTCGCAAAACACTGGACGTTACTCTACCGAAACTATTCAACAATTTACCAATAAACATAATTAACGTTAAAGACACACAAAGAAGGAATATAATGATTAAAAATCACTTTTAAACTTGCAATGAACTAATTAGTAATTAAAAAGTAAAAATACTGGAAATTAAAACACTTGAATACAAACATTAGTACAATTTACTATTGAGATTGTTAATAAATTGAAGAAAATTATTGTATAATCTCCGCAGACAAGCCAAAAGGCTTCGTGGGTTTTCACATCAAAACATTTTTGTAAATTAATTATGATCAATAAAATCTTAAAAAAAAAAAAAAAAAAAAAAAAAAAATGAAATGAAATGAAATGAAATGAAATGAAATGAAATGATATGAAATGAAATGAAATGAAATGAAATGAAATGAAATGAAATGAAATGAAATGAAATGAAATGAAATGGAATGAAATGAAATGAAATGAAATGAAATGAAATGAAATGAAATGAAATGAAATGAAATTAAATTAAATTAAATTAAATTAAATCAAATTAAATTAAATTAAATTAAATTAAATTAAATTAAATTAAATTAAATTAAATTAAATTAAATTAAATTAAATTAAATTAAATTAAATTAAATTAATTAAATTAAATTAAATTAAATTAAATTAAATTAAATTAAATTAAATTAAATTAAATTAAATTAAATTAAATTAAATTAAATTAAATTAAATTAAATTAAATTAAATTAAATTAAATTAAATTAAATTAAATTAAATTAAATTAAATTAAATTAAATTAAATTAAATTAAATTAAATTAAATTAAATTAAATTAAATTAAATTAAATTAAATTAAATTAAATTAAATTAAATTAAAATTAAATTAAATTAAATTAAATTAAATTAAATTAAATTAAATTAATTAAATTAAATTAAATTAAATTAAATTAAATTAAATTAAATTAAATTAAATTAAATTAAATTAAATTTAAATTAAATTAAATTAAATTAAATTAAATTAAATTAAATTAAATTAAATTAAATTAAATTAAATTAAATTAAATTAAATTAATTAAATTAAATTAAATTAAATTAAAATAAATTAAATTAAATTAAATTAAATTAAATTAAATTAAATTAAATTAAATTAAATTAAATTAAATTAAATTAAATTAAATTAAATTAAATTAAATTAAATTAAATTAAATTAAATTAAATTAAATTAAATTAAATTAAATTAAATTAAATTAAATTAAATGAAATTAAATTTAAATTAAATTAAATGAAATTAAATTAAATTAAATTAAATTAAATTAAATTAAATTAAATTAAATTAAATTAAATTAAATTAAATTAAATTAAATTAAATTAAATTAAATTAAATTAAATTAAATTAATTAAATTAAATTAAATTAAATTAAATTAAATTAAATTAAATTAAATTAAATTAAATTAAATTAAATTAAATAAATTAAATTAAATTAAATTAAATTAAATTAAATTAAATTAAATTAAATTAAATTAAATTAAATTAAATTAAATTAAATTAAATTAAATTAAATTAAATTAAATTAAATTAAATTAAATTAAATTAAATTAAATTAAATTAAATTAAATTAAATTAAATTAAATTAAATTAAATTAAATTAAATTAAATTAAATTAAATTAAATTAAATTAAATTAAATTAAATTAAATTAAATTAAATTAAATTAAATTAAATTAAATTAAATTAAATTAAATTAAATTAAATTAAATTAAATTAAATTAAATTAAATTAAATTAAATTTAAATTAAATTAAATTAAATTAAATTAAATTAAATTAAATTAAATTAAATTAAATTAAATTAAATTAAATTAAATTAAATTAAATTAAATTAAATTAAATTAAATTAAATTAAATTAAATTAATTAAATTAAATTAAATTAAATTAAATTAAATTAAATTAATTAAATTAAAATTAAATTAAATTAAATTAAATTAAATTAAATTAAATTAAATTAAATTAAATTAAATTAAATTAAATTAAATAAATTAAATTAAATTAAATAAATTAAATTAAATTAAATTAAATTAAATTAAATTAAATTAAATTAAATTAAATTAAATTAAATTAAATTAAATTAAATTAAATTAAATTAAATTAAATTAAATTAAATTAAATTAAATTAAATTAAATTAAATTAAATTAAATTAAATTAAATTAAAATTAAATTAAATTAAATTAAATTAAATTAAATTAAATTAAATTAAATTAATTAAATTAAATTAAATAAAATTAAATTAAATTAAATTAAATTAAATTAAATTAAATTAAATTAAATTAAATTAAATTAAATTAAAATAAAATAAATTAAATTAAATTAAATTAAATTAAATTAAATTAAATTAAATTAAATTAAATTAAATTAAATTAAATTAAATTAAATTAAATTAAATTAAATTAAATTAAATTAATTAAATTAAATTAAATTAAATTAAATTAAATTAAATTAAATTAAATTAAATTAAATTAAATTAAATTAAATTAAATTAAATAAATTAAATTAAATTAAATTAAATTAAATTAAATTAAATTAAATTAAATTAAATTAAATTAAATTAAATTAAATTAAATTAAAATTAAATTAAATTAAATTAAATTAAATTAAATTAAATTAAATTAAATTAAATTAAATTAAATTAAATTAAATTAAATTAAATTAAATTAAATTAAATTAATTAAATTAAATTAAACTAAATTAAATTAAATTAAATTAAATTAAATTAAATTAAATTAAATTAAATTAAATTAAATTAAATTAAATTAAATTAAATTAAATTAAATTAAATTAAATTAAATTAAATTAAATTAAATTAAATTAAATTAAATTAAATTAAATTAAATTAATTAAATTAAATTAAATTAAATTAAATTAAATTAAATTAAATTAAATTAAATTAAATTAAATTAAATTAAATTAAATTAAATTAAATTAAAATTAAATTAAATTAAATTAAATTAAATTAAATTAAATTAAATTAAATTAAATTAAATTAAATTAAATTAAATTAAATTAAATTAAATTAAATTAAATTAAATTAAATTAAATTAAATTAAATTAAATTAAATTAAATTAAATTAAATTAAATTAAATTAAATTAAATTAAATTAAATTAATTAAATTAAATTAAATTAAATTAAATTAAATTAAATTAAATTAAATTAAATTAAATTAAATTAAATTAAATTAAATTAAATTAAATTAAATTAAATTAAATTAAATTAAATTAAATTAAATTAAATTAAATTAAATTAAATTAAATTAAATTAAATTAAATTAAATTAAATTAAATTAAATTAAATTAAATTAAATTAAATTAAATTAAATTAAATTAAATTAAATTAAATTAAATTAAATTAAATTAAATTAAATTAAATTAAATTCAATTCAATTCAATTCAATTCAGTTCTTTGTTTGATTGTGAGGGATCAAATAATTGAACTCGATGTACGTTGATCACGTTAAACAACATAACGTGATACATTATATATAAATACATTTGTGTCATGACTGCAGTTGTAGCAAACACTCACTGTATAAGACGAACAACAAAGATTTCATTACGGCATCTCTCATGAAGCGAAAAGGAAACACAATCAGAGCGAGAACATCCTCATGTACGAAGACTCAAATACGTACGAACAAATATTCACAGTCACCCGAAAAAAAAACGAAATTCAAAATAATTTCAGTTACATACATGAAGTTTTGTGTTCTGTCGCGAGTCTTCCTTACACACTGATTTTTTTTGTAAAGAAAAAAGTTCCAATAGGACTGGAACCACTAAATTTAAAAAGTGCAATCTTACTGAGACACCGTTAATTTTAAACAGCGTCACATTTGTCATTTTGACAATTATTAGTGTGATTGTCAAAATCATATGGTTCTGACTACAGATTAAGCAACCAACATTGGGTGGTTAAATAATTGTTAACCATTGACAGAAAAATGCAATTCGATGTTTAAACACAATTTAATAAAAAACATTGATGATGAATGACTGAAAACTGGTCTTTAGTAAATATAAAAGTCAGTTAGAGTTAAATTTTGACAATAATAATCGCCTAAACGGATTACAAATTGAGTTTTAGTTTTCTTTCTAATTGGACCCCTCCGCTTCAAGACATATGGGCGTTGTCACCCTTTTTTTTGAGAAAGTTGTAGATTAAAAACAAACGATGCCAAATTACAAACATCCAGTGGTTAAAACCTCATAAGGAAGTCAAAAAAATTATTTTTTTTGCAATTGGACGCACAGTTTCCGAGTTATAGCCATTTGTTTATTTTAGGAGATTTTCTTATTTTGTGGAAAAAAATTTCCTTATTAGAAACCATCAAAATTGGTTATTTTTTTCCATTGGACGCTTTGTTTTCCAGATATAGAGGTTTTTTTTTTAAATTTTTCATATTTTCGATCAAAAATTGGTCAGGGTAATCCCGAGTAACCCATTACCCATCGCCGTGGGTAATGCGTAAAGGCCGATTATCCATTACCCAAAGGGTATAGGTAAGCGTGTATCAGTGTGTAATGAAGACTCGCGACAGAACACAATACTTCATGTATGTAACTGAAATTATTTTGAATTTCGTTTTTTTTCGGGTGACTGTGAATATTTGTTCGTACGTATTTAAGTCTTCGTACATGAGGATGTTCTCGCTCTGATTGTGTTTCCCTCTCGCTTCATGAGAGATGCCGTAATGAAATCTTTGTTGTTCGTCTAATACAGTGAGTGTTTGCTACAACTGCAGTCATGACACAAATGTATTTATATATAATGTATCACGTTATGTTGTTCAACGTGATCAACGTACATCGAGTTCAATTATTTGATTACTCACAATCAAACAAAGAAACTGTACAAATTCCTAACTACCCAACTACCGGCTACTTCAGCAGCAATTGGATATTTAGCAGTGGCAGGAATTTACAGAAACGGAAAGAATTCATCCCGCATGTGTGTAAAATGGCAGCGATTCAATTGTCTTCAGCGCAGGAAATAGAGAAAACATCGCAAAGACCTGCGACACGTACACGCTTCTCCATGTCTGCTAGGTATTTACCTATGCTCACAAGATAAAACCAATTATGTATGTACATTTTCATATCTTTTTGTTGAGAATTTGTACACGCTGAACAATCTGTCCCTTTTTGATGTTTGGATGCAAATATATCATGTTTGTAGCTTGTCGCAAATATAGTATACTTGTGTCCAAACAAATTGTGTTTGCTATTCACAATTACATGTTGGAGGAACAATGATTAATATGTTGTATGATTTTGTGTCCCACATATGGTTTCAAAATATTGTTTAAAACTGCTGAAAATAAAAACGTGACAGACAACAAAGAAACTAAAAAGCAGTAGATCTGCAATTCATGAAATCAATTTATGAATCAGTCATGAAAGAGTCACAACTCAATATTTTTAGATTTTAATTATTTTTTTTTTCTTAAAAGCAAGATACACACACTCAAAAATCTGCCTTTTTGTTGTGGTTTAGTTGCAAATATATCATGTTTGTAGCTTGTCGCAAATATAGTATACTTGTGTCCAAACAAATTGTGTTTGCTATTCACAATTACATGTTGGAGGAACAATGATTAATATGTTGTATGATTTTGTGTCCCACATATGGTTTCAAAATATTGTTTAAAACTGCTGAAAATAAAAACGTGACAGAGAACAAAGAAACTAAAAAGCAGAAAATCTGCAATTCATGAATCAGTCATGAAAGAGTAACAACTCAATATTTTTAGATTTTAATTTTTTGCTTAAAAGAAAGATACACGCACTGAAAAATCTGTCTTTTTGGTGTGGTTTGGTTGCAAATTTAACATGTTTGTAGCTTGTCGCAATTATAGTATACTTGTGTCCAAACACATTAGTGTTTGCAGTTCAATATTACATGTTGGAGGCACAATGATTAGTTATACAATTTTGTGAACCAAATATGGCTGTGTTTGTTGAAAACTGCTGAAATCAAACACGTGACAGACAACAAAGAAACAAAACAGCAGCAGATCTGCAATTCATGAAAACAATATTTGCACATAAGTATATGGATGTTCGAAACATATACATGGTTCCTGTATAATGTTACAGGGGCCGTTTTTTTCAGCGCGTAGGGGGTATTTCCAATGTTCTGACATTAAATGAGATAAGTCAATAGTTTGTAATTTTTGTGATGGTTTACTATCTCCCCAATTGAAGAGCAGAAACTAGTCATTGAGGTTTCTCGCATTGATATGAACTGCCGTAATTTGATCCTAAAAATTTCAAATACAAAAATCTGTCATTCATGAAATCTTTGTTTTTCGAAAATCTTAAACATTGGAAATTTTTTAATTTGCAATACAGTTTTTGTCCCTTTCCTTTAAATTTATTTGCTGCTATTTTTTTTTTATTTCTCTATAGGTGAGTTGTCATCACATAAGACATTTCTCGAAACAAATGCTTCCGTGTCTGCCTCCTATTTCATACTCATTACCTCCCCCGTTCATGAAGTTTATCTTTTCAGTTTTAAATGTCATTTTCATTTGAGTTGAATATCATTATTTATTTGTTTCTAATTTTCCGAACACTGACATTTTGTTCAATACTCGCTTGCACAGTTGAGACAATACCGGTTAACCAAACGGTTGAGGCGCAAATAAACTCCAACCAACTGGCTTTGCCAGATGTTTTTGGTTCCACGTCATGTCAATAATTGTCTGTTTTTTTTCTCAACACACACAATGGATAAATGTAAATTTTCTTAAATTTTTTGTAGTTGTAATTTTGCATATAGACAGACGTCGCGATGAAATAAAAAAACGCCATGTTATTAATAATTATTAAACATTAGCGCGACATATATGAAAAGATAACGGGATATTTTGACTTACACACATTTGTTTGTTATAAAAATAAAATAATTTGTTATTAGTAGTATCCATTATTGTCATCACTATGAATAAGTGAGTCATTGCTAAATTATAACTATGAATTACACTGTGTGTACTTTTTTAAGTTATGGAAATATAACCATATACGGACACCACTACGTGATAAAAGGCCAAAAAAAGACCCGCATCTCCCAGTTTTGCCCAAAGTCATGCATTTTTTTTATGGGTCCCCAAAGATTTGGGGCCTCGGTGTAATTTTTGCAAAAAAGTGATCATTTTGTCAGGCTCATATCTTGCAAACCGTTCGCACTTTTGATTTACTCTCTGAAGGAAAGTTGTAGCCCTTGTCATAGAGAATAAAAATTGTCAACATATAAAATCAAAAAAATTTCATGTTCAAGTCCAAATTGCAAAAAAAATTTCAAAAATTCGATTTTTTTACCTTTTTTCCCCTGTTCAGGTAAATAGGAAGCAAAGCGATCAAAATTCAAGGAAACAATCAACCACAAAAATATACCTAAGATCTCAATAAACAACTTTCTAGACCATATGAACTTCCTAGGAATGTTTGAAGACTTTGAAATCTATATAATGTTTAAAATCCATGAAATCTTTTAAATCATTGAGATCTTTGAAAGCTGAAATCGTTGGTACTCGTAAATCTCTGAAAGCTATGAAATCTTTAAATAATTTGAGATCTTTGCAGGTTATGAAATCGTTAGTCTTTGAAATCATTAAAATCTCTGAAATGTTTGGCGCTTTTGAAATCGTCAAATTTTTTTAATCCTTTGAAAACTTTGAAATCTTTGAAGGCGTTGAAAACTTTGAAATTTCTGAAATCATTGAAGTCTTTAAAATCATTGAAATCTTTGTAATCTTGGAAATCATTGTAAACTTTGAAATCTTTGATATCTTTAAATGCTCTGCATCCTTAGAAATTTTCTAAATCTTCCAAGCCTTCGAAATCTTTGAACACTCTGAAGTCTTCGAAACCTTCGCAATCATTGAAATTGTTGAAATATTTCAAAACTTTGAAATCTTTCAATCCTTTGAAATCTTTGAAGTTTCTGAAATCTTTGTCTTTGAAAGCAATATTATTTATATGTAAATATAATAATTGATTAAAATTTCCATGGGAAGTGGGAACAGTTTCACAAAAAAAAATATAATTTAACTTAAATTGACAATAATTTGCAACGAATTTGTGAAAAGAAGTTAAATTTTGAACAAAATACAATTGTTAAAAATGGGTACAGTTTTAGATAAATACAATACTTGGCCGCAAATTTTCACGTAGGAATATTTTTTCGAGGTGGGAACAGTTTTCCAAAGAGCAATAAGTAGAATTCATTAATTAACAAAAACTAAGGTTTTTAAAAATGAAAATAGTTTTAGAAACTATGGTAGACCAACATACCAAGTGGGAACAGAAACTATTACAATTTAATTTATTTGTGAAATAAAACATTGGTTTGGTAATAAAAAACCAGTTTATTAAGGTGGGAAGAGTTTAGAAAATGGAAGGTGGGAAGATGGAGGTTTAGAAATGGATGTAGGTTTAGAAATGGAGGTGGGAAGAGTTTAGAAAATGTAGAATATTAGCAAAATTTTAATTTTTAAACATAAGATTCTGTGAAGTTGTTCTGGTTGGATTTTTTATTTGTTCTGGTATGTGGGAACAGTTTATTTGTTTATTAGTTTTGGGCACAGTTACAGGAAATGCTGTAATTGTTACTAGAAACTAAAGTTTTTGCCGGTGGGAAGAGTTACAGAATATGTTGTGAAATAACATACAAATTGTGAATTAATAATTTGTTAATATAAGACTATTGAAAGTTGTTCTGAGTGGATTTTTTTAAATTTGTGTGTTTGGGAACAGTTCATGAGTGTTGAGTACAGTAATAGTAATAGAATACCACAAACAAGTTTTCTATAAACGCACGCTTACGTTGATTTAATTTTGTCTCATTTATTAACAGAAACTTAAGTTTTTCAAGATGGGAACAGTTTTAGAAAATTTAGAAAACGCAAAAATTTTGACGTCATATTTTTATTACAAGACAATTAAAAGTTGTCATGAGTTGATGTTTTTAAATTTGTGTATGTGGGAACAGTTTATGAATTTTGGGAACAGTTACTGAAAATGCTGTAATTGTTACTAAAATAAAATTTTTTATAGAGACATGAATACATTGCCTCAAATTTTCTAGTGGGTCAAGTTACACAAATTGGGAACAGTTTTTTAATTAAAGTTAATTAAATTCATTACATTGTCACGATTTGAAAACAAACATTCTTAAACGTAAATCATTCAGTTTCAAGTCTCATTTATTAACAAAAACTAAAGTTTTTACCGATGGGAAGAGTTTCAGAAAATGTTGTGGAATAACATACACATTTTGAATTCATAACTTTTTAATATAAGACTATTAAAAGTTGTTCCGAGTGGATTTTGTTAACTTTGTGTATGTGGGAACAGTTTGTGAGTTTTGAGTACAGTTATAGAAAATGCTGTAATTGTTACCAAAAACAAATTTTCTATAAACACATACGTGCTTATATTGATTTAATTTTCCAAGTGTGAATATTTTTCGACGTTGCCTTTCGGAATGATAAAACGGAAGGGTTTTCCTTTAACGTTATAACCTATAAAAGAGGCAATGCAAATCGATTGAAGGGAGGTGCCGAGACTTCTTAGACTACAGAAAAATATGATTTGGGCAGACGAAGAACAGGCTTGGGATATTGGAGATAACGGACGGACGAGAATACGATAAAAGTAGAAGAAAGTAGATGAAGGATAGGTAAGCAATAGGGGACTTCATCATAGAAAAAATGAGGGAAATAATTCATTTAAAAGAGGGGGAAAATAAACATTAATAATAATTGGGAATTATTAACAAAGTGTGAACAGTTATGCTACGTGGGAACAGTTTAAAATGTAGGAATTTAATATTTAAATTGATCTCAATTTACCACGTTTATTCGAAGCATTTTTTAGAGCTGAAAACAATTTTTGTCTCAATTTTAAATTTGTCTAATTCTGTCTATTGACCGATTGGGAACAGTTATTGTTTTGTCTGTATTAATTTCTTGTCTACAAAGTTATGTTTGTTATTGTTATGAATCGTCTAAGACTTGGTTGGCCTAAATTTTATATACCAGCAATATTTGATAGCATTTTAAGTGTCTATTATTAAGTTGGAACTGTTTATATTTTTTGTATAATTTTTCATTAACCCAACCTTCGTTGTTGTCATCTTGGGTTTTTTTTGCAGAATCTCACAGCTATTTAGAGATTAAATCATTTTTTTCATCATAATTTTCTGAGAACGAACAACCTATATTTTTTTTAAATTATTTTATAAGAGAATTGATTTCTTTTTCTCTTTTATAGAATTTCCTATTCAAATATTTTTAGTTTTGGGAAATTAAAACCACCGTTTGAAAGAAACAAAAAAAATACTATTCAAATCTGATAGTTTTCTCTGGGTAAGACAAGCATTTTATCGGATATTGGTGGTTGGCGTTTTTTTTTTTTTTTTTGTGGCTATCAGACTCTTATAGTTGAATGGAGCAATTTGGAGCGGACGGCCTAATGACGCAAACGATAACGACAGGGGCTGGTCTGTTGCTGTATAGATGTTGAGGTACGAGTAGCAGCAAGGCATGAATGAATTGTTGGACTTTTTCCGTCAGATTTCAATTGACCTTGTTCCCACTGTGATTTTTGGTTTTGGTTTTTTCCTCTATATTTTTCAAAATTAATTTGTTTGCTGTGGTTAATGTTTATTTCAACAGATATTTGTTGTTTTGTTTTTGTTCATATTTCCTCCCTCTTTGCTCATTTCATGCCCATTAAAAGAACTCCCGCGTGTTGTTTCTTAATCTTCTTAAGATTTGTGGTTTATGTTTTTTCCCTCTTAATTTTCTGTATTCTGGTGAAATTTTTTTTGTTTATTTTTTCATGCAAAAATATATTTACTTGGATACACAGAATCGACCCAAAAACTTAATGTTTATCAAAGGATGGCGGGGCAACCTCAAACCATTTGTATCTCCATTCACAACAAAGTGGAGGAAGAAACCACGAAATTTCAAATCTTTAAAATTGTTTATTTAACAAAAATTTCAAATGTGTGGCAACGTAATTTTATTTTTTTTTGCTCAATTAGTAGAATACAAAGATGTATTTAAAATCTAATTTGATTTTTTTTTTTTAATATTTTCATCTTCGTTAGTACAAAATCTAAAATTAAATTTATTTAATAGATTTGCATAATTTAGCGTCTTGAAGTCTGTTAATTTCGTAAATCAATAAATTATTATTTAACACATCACAATGATCGCACACACTAGTCTCTGAAAATTTAGCACGTTAAATGGAAAGTGCCAGTGATGGGAAGCGATATAAGCTAATTTACATTTCATTGGGATGTGCGAATAAATACGTTCCCATGAGAAGACATTCAAATTAAAAACAATATGACACATAATTCCATTAATGAAACTAATAGGTTGTTAATTATTGTTAAACATAACAATTTTTCTTTTGTTGGGAACAAAATACTTGGTTGGTTGGTAGAAAAGGCTGCAAGACAGCACCCTGTCTAGCACACTTAGGCTAAAGAAGCCCATTGAGATACATGCAGTTTCCTCCATAGCAACTATTGACTAGTCGTCCATCCAGTTTGCCCTTTCAAAAAATTTGTCTATAAGACCTACAGGAATATCCTGTAGGGCCACGGTGCTAACTAGATGTGTTCCGAATATCCTACTTCTCAGTCCTGCCAGAGCAGGGCAATCCAAGAGAAGGTGTTTCGTCGTTTCCTCGTCCTCTTCCATGCAGCATCTACAGAGAGTGAAGTTGCTATGTCCCAATCTTAGGGCGTGTTTTCCTACAAGGCAATGTCCCGTAAGTGTTCCTATCATTGTGGATAACCTGCCTCTCGGCAAGTGAAGTAGTTGCCTAGTCCTCTTCCTGTCCACCTGTTGCCAGAGGACCCTGGCTTGTTTTGCAAGTTCAAGTAAGTCTCCACTTGTCCTTGAACATATTATCGGCCCACTGTCTGATCTGCAAACGGCAGGTAGAGATTGGCATACTAACACCTTCTTTTGCCGGAAGAACCTGTGCCGTAGTACCCTGTCTAGCTAACGCATCCGCTACGCAATTGCAAGGAATGTCGCTGTGTCCCGGTACCCAGATGAGCCTGATGTCAAAATACTCTGCCATCACCCTAAGTGATGAGTGGCATTCATTCACCGTCAGGGACGTAGCAAACTATCGCAAGCAAACGAAACATCTGCGGGAGTCTTCGAGAGAAAAATACTGCGGAAAATTTATGGCCCTATAGTGCACAACGGCGAGTATCGGCGACGCATGAATCATGAGCTGTATGAGCTTTATCCTGACATTGACATAGTTAAGCGGGTCAAGATAACGCGATTGCGCTGGCTAGGCCATGTTAGTAGAATGGATGAAGACGAACCAGCACGAAGGGTTTTCGAAACCGAACTCGAAGGAAGACGAAAAATAGGAAGACCAAGACCAAGACGAATCCCTGCGTACACTTGGTATTGCCAACTGGAGAAATAAAGCAAAAGATCGAATTGATTGGCGAAATATGTTATCTTCGATTTGTAAGGTCCCTGACCCCCCGGGGTTGTCCGAAACCGGATAAGTAAGTAAGTAAGACGTAGCAAACATGGCTTCCAGGGATTTTATGGCAGCCTGGCTGTCTATGTAGATACATATTCTCCGAAGGGTTGTGACACTACTTTTCAGTAGTTCAGCAACCTCCAGTATGGCGGTAATTTCCGCCTGAAATACACTACAGTGATCAGGCAGCTTGAAGGAGATATTTACATTTAGGTCCGGTGAATGGACCCCATAGCCTACTTGCTCGTCCAACTTTGATCCATCCGTGAAAAATCTGATACTACTGGTGTGTTCTTCCAGTGACCTTTCCAAGGTATTCCTGTTCGGAATAGAAGTCCTCAGATTTGTCGCTGGTAGAAGGTAGGGGATACAGTAGTCCGTTTTTACGGGAACGGAGTTGATCCGGTGTAGTAATTCAGCGTGTCCGGAATTCCCCGATATCAAAACGCCACAATTTCTGATTCTCACCAGCGATGTAGCGGCTGCCGATTCGGCCATGATATCAGGAGTACAGACGTTCAGGATAGCACTATGTACAGTGCCAGATGTCGTGCCCATTGCTCCACTAACGCTAATCAGTGCTGATCTTTGAATTTTCATCAAGGAATTCAGAATATATTTCTTTTGGTGGGACCTGCACCAAACTACGATGCCATAGAGAAGTATTGGTCTGACTATTGCCGTATAAATCCACAACAAAATACTTAGGAAGAACAAAAAAAAACAATTGGAAATTAACAATCCAGCGAGAGAATTCATGACCACAAAGGAAAAAACGTTTGAAGCTCTTACTTACTTTTACCAAAAAAATATTTCGTTTGCTACAAATTCTCTGCAAACGTTAGAGAAAGCTGGACATCGGTGATGTGAAGGTCCGCGTATTTGAAGAACCGGTTCTATCCAGTCCGGTTCCGAGAAGAACCTGGTATTTGGACCGATTCTGGTTCTCAGCGAATTGCAGTTCCAAATTGCTTATGTTATTACAAGAATATAAAATGTGATAAAAAAAAATACACATTTTCATACCCTCATCCAAAGTTTAAGACTTTTGGTTTCTTTTGAACCGAGTCCTCTTATTCTACATAGAAGAGTTTTACGGTTCATTTCAATCCGTTTTTCAGTTCTTTTAGAATATTTTTTCTGTCTATTTGGAACCGGTTTTCTCTTCTTTTTAACACATTTTTCGGTGCTTTTAGAACCGTGTTCGTTTCTTTAATATCTGTTTTCGGTTCATTTGGTCTTTCAGTTCGTTTGAAACCGTTTTCGGTTCTTTTTCAATTATAATTCGGTTCTTGCAAGCACCGGTCCGGTAGGTCCTGTAAAGAACCGGTCCTCGATGCTGTGCATCACTAGTAGCCACAGCCAACTCAAATAAACCATAGAGAAATACTTAAGAGTTTCCATTACTCTCTTCGATGCCTCTTCATGACGACGAGGTAGTGGCCATTTCATAGAGTTTTATTTGCTGCGGTATTTTACCAATTTTACACTTTCGTTGGACATAAAGCGGACTGAAATCAAAGCGATGTAAACAACATAAAACATAATTTAGCTGTCATTAGTATCAAAAAAACAATATTTAAAATTAGTTCCTTTCTTCTTTGCTCTCTCATTCTCCATCATCCGGTAGGTCCTGTAAAGAACCGGTCCTCGATGCTGTGCATCACTAGTAGCCACAGCCAACTCAAATAAACCATAGAGAAATACTTAAGAGTTTCCATTACTCTCTTCGATGCCTCTTCATGACGACGAGGTAGTGGCCATTTCATAGAGTTTTATTTGCTGCGGTATTTTACCAATTTTACACTTTCGTTGGACATAAAGCGGACTGAAATCAAAGCGATGTAAACAACATAAAACATAATTTAGCTGTCATTAGTATCAAAAAAACAATATTTAAAATTAGTTCCTTTCTTCTTTGCTCTCTCATTCTCCATCATCGGCCTAGTACCTTTTCGATCAGCTGTGCCATAGAATCCCCCTGAATAAACTCGCTCCATTCCTACAAGGTATAGTAAACGCACGATCAAAGGTCGCGCGCTCGCCACGAGTTGTAAAACGAGGAAAAGAAAAACACACCAACTCGTAAGTCGTGAGACGTAAAAACAACACCAAATTATACGAATTGCTCGCATGGGCAAAATATTCACAAAAAACTCAAGCGTCCACGAGCGAGCTTCGTTCATTTGTTTATATACACTTCTTCACGCGCTTTCTCATCTGGAAAGAGAACACTGAGCAACTCCGGAGTAGCACGCGTACGGCACGAGGCGGTTTCAAAGCTCCGTGACTTTTGTACTTCCTTCGTAGTTAATTAAAAAGCAAACTGACAACTACCATCTGTTAACCGACTACAGTACAATTTTAAGCACGAACTGCGCCATTAAGCGAACCACAGACGTGTCATTCATGAACATCAACATTAGCAACATCAGCCATTAAGCGAACCACACACTTGTCTTTCATGAACATCAACATCAGCTGTCGTTAATATTTATTGTCAGTCCTTCTTGATACTACGAGGCGGATCAATAAGTCCTTGACTTTTCGAACTTACCTCGTAGTTATATGAAATGCAACACTGCTCCCATGAAGTAACACCTGTTAACAGACTACTGTCAAATTTTGAGCAAGTTCCGTTATTTACTTTGCGTTTAACAGCTGTTCAAAACATACAACCTAGTGATTTTTTTAAAATGAAAACAAAGTGAATTTCGAGTGATCATTAAACATTATTTTTTGCGAAAAAAAACCGTCAATCAAACCAAGGAAAAGCTTGATAAATACTATGGGGACTCTGCACCATTGAAATAACGCCGATCGAAGGGTAAAAGTGCGTGAGATTGTTGATGCCATAGACATTTCATATGACAGTGTGGTTTCTTTCGATTTTAAATGATCAGTTGTGTTTAAGAATGCTGTCTGCAAGATGGGTGCCGCGTTTGCTCTCAAATGACCATAAACGTACGGGTGCACACGTGTGTAGTTTCAGTGCAAAATTACATAATTGGGCTACGAATTGGCACCCCATCCGCCATATTCTCCGGATTTAGCCCCTCAGTCACTATTTTCTATTTCCAAACCTAAAGAAATTGCTCGGTGGAAAGAATTTTAGCTCCAACGATGAAATTATTGATCAAACAACAAATGCCTCGAAAAATCCCATTTTTTGGAAGAGATACAAAAATTGGAGAAACGTTGGACTAAGTGTATTGAGCTAAAAGGAGATTATGTTGAAAAGTCGTTGGACTAAGTGTATTGAGCTAAAAGGAGATTGTGTTAAAAAATATATATTTTTTTTGCAAAACAAACTGTGTTTCATTCAAAAAGTCACGAACTTATTGATCAGCCGTCTAATTAAGAATGTAATCAAAGTTGTTCGCATCACCATCATGTTTACAAAATTTTTTGGTAATATTTTTTTCAAATTCATGACCCAGATAAAAAGTTATCGAGCAAGCTCATACTTATGAATACCAAGTCTGTGGTTCACTTTAAGTTGGTGTTTGACAGCCATTGATAGCAGACAAATTCGAGAATTTCGACGAAAATGGAAAAAATTAAATTTCGTGTGCGCAACGCCATTACCTTTTGCGTAAAAACAACCATCTCCGAAACCAAGAAAATCCTTGATAAATACTATGGAGACCCTGCACCATAAATGTCAATGCTTAAAAAGTAGGGATATGCGAATAATTGATTAATCAGGCAACCTGATTAATCGACACCCTTGTTAATCGAATAATTAATTAATCATACAATGTGATTAATCATATTATTCTTCACTTTGATTAATCAACAGTCATAATTAATTGATTAATAAATATTCATGATTAATTGATTAATTTAAAAGTTGATTAATCAAAATTTTAATAACACTGTGGAAGTCGAAAAACGGGACAGGGCAGGAGAGGTCGGTTTTACCCTAATTCGGGTACAAGGAATCGAACTACGTGATTAGTTTTTTGAGTTACAATTACGGTTTCATACAAAACATATGTAGGCTTGCCAGACTTACTGTTTTCAACAGAACACGTACTTTTTTGTTCGTTGTATCTACTGATTTCTGCGTAAACCATAAAAAAGTAGGCGACAGCACTTTTTTAAACCACTGTACCTTTTTTTGTAGGTTTTATGATTTCTTTTGGTCACACAAAGTGTTTTTATCCCAAAAATTTTTTCAGTGTAGAAAAAAGTAAAATGAAGTGAAATTGATAATTAAGCGGAATTTGTTAATTGTAAATGATGATGAGTAAATAAATATAGTTCTACAAAGTAGCCAAAGGGTTTCTCTTATTTGGCGAAAGAATCTCATTAGTGGAAATTTGTGAACGGAAAACTCAAAGATAAGCCCCAAAAACCTGGTTTTAGAGGTAAGCTGTGTTCCCTAAAGTTGAAGCCCAAAACGTTTGGAACAACTTCAATGAAGAAAGTTTACCGATACAACCAACCAAATAAAAGTTAGTGGATGTCAAACGTGATTCAAAATTGAAAAATCAAAAAAATTCCACTCTGATAGTCACAATTCATGCATTTAGGTTTTTTCAGGATGAATTTTTTCCTTAAGGGGCCCTTAGACCTGTGGATAAGTTGCAGCGACTTCAAGTTGACATCAACTTCGATAACTACACATCAACTTCGATTTTGCCCTTACACTCTCAAACTAGTTGAGGCAACTTCATTTTCTTGTCAGATGTCGAAATGAAAGGTGGTGAGCGGCACTGCTAAAATATCACAAATTTTTACGAAAAAACACTATTCTTATTTTCTTTAAATATTTATAAATAACACTACAAATCATATTTATTTAGTTTATATTCTTCCGATAATGTTTAATTTATTTATTTTTTGGTTTATTTATTTACATTTTGCCGATAATGTTTCCTCATGAACGTTTCTCATCGAAATGCGTATGAAAGTTGATGCAACTCCCCCTTACACTGATGGATAAGTTGATATCAACTTCAAAAAATCAAAATCGCTTTGATTTTACATCAACTAGTTTGTACAAACCACCAACTTCACCTTACACCATGGATAAGTTGATATCAACTTGCAGTCGCTGTAACTTATCCACAGGTCTAAGGGCCCCTTTACTCAAAATCAAGATGTATCTATTACAGGTGGAAGCGTTAGAACAGCTGATTTCAATGTTTCCTTGTCGTTGTGGTCCGACCTTGTCAAATGTTGTTTATACCAATTGCAAGATGAATCTACTACAGGTGGTAGCGTTCAAACAGCAGATTACATTTTTTTGTGCTTGTGGCTGTTGCCGAAAATTACAACAATTCCCCCTGATATAACCTGAAATAAATACATCTTGACAATTTCGATCGGCTGAATTTGGCAAGTTCGGCTCCTGAAATAAAAACAAAATGCCTTCAATTCCTACTGCTTCTACCTTACTTATTTTGCCATGCTCAAAATGTTCAAATGTTTCCTTTTGTTGTTATTATGTTTTTCCAAAAATTATTTGAATTGTGAACACAATAATTCGAATCTGATTAATCAATATTCAAATTAATGATTCATTCTAGTTTTGATTAATCAATGTTTTTGATTATCCGTTTAACTGACTAATCACGATATCGATTAATCAAAATTTTAATTAAGCTATTAATCGCACATCCCTATTAAAATGTGATTTACTGAATTCCGTTGTGGTGGTGCCCGTACAAGCGACGACGAACTTCAGGTCGCCCAAAAGCGGTCGTCACATGAGAAATCGTCGATAAAATCCATGCAATGATATTGGACGTTCGAAGAATGAAAGTGCGTGTGGTGGCTGAAACCAAGATGGATTCATAGATGGTGAACGCATAAGCACAGCTGATTTGCTTTGTTTACATTGCAAACCACTTTCGAACTGTCAATATCACATGTGTTATGTTTTTGGATGTGTTAGTTTACATTTATTGTTGGTATACGTATTTGTTGGATTTGACAAAACGCAGGGGGATTCTATGGCACAGCTGATCGAAAAGGTACTAGGCCGATGATGGAGAATGGGAGAGCAAAGAAGACACGAACTAATTTTAAATATTGTTTATTGATACTAATGACAGCTAAATTATGTTTTATGTTGTTTGCATTGAACGAAAATACGCATTCCCTTTGATTTCTGTCCGTTTTATGTCTAACGAAAGTGTAAAATAGGTAAAATACCGCAGCAAATAAAACTCAATGAAATGGCCTACTACCTCGTCGTCATGAAGAGGCATCGAAGAGAGTAATGGAAACTCTTAAGTATTACTCTATGCAAAACGTAAGTTCACAATGTGCCAGATGAATCCGTTACGAATTCGAGACGGATTCGTTTCTGCGGACATTTTGTCCGTTACGAACTCATAACGAATTCGATTTCGTATGAAATTCCTCTTGAAAACGCGTATCGTTTTTTGTACTTTTTCGGATCCGTTTCGAACTCGTAACAAACTTCATATTCGAATCCGTTACTGATTAATTTTTTGATTCGCTTTTTTATGTTTTTACGGACTCGTAACGAGTTCAAGACGGATACGCCATATCGCAATTTCACTGATTCGCTTCTTTATGTTTTTACGGACTCGTAACGATTTCGAGACGGATCCGCAAAATCACAATTTCACTGATTCACTTTTTTATCTTTTTACGGACTCGTAACGGGTTCGCAACGAATTCGATAACTCCCTTTTTTATGGTTTTACGGACTTGTTACGAGTTCGAAACGGATCGGGATCCGATTTTGTGCACATTGGGTTGGAAGCTAAAACAAAATGTATGTTGTTGTTGCCATCAATTTGTCATCAGCTACAGCAACACCTCCTGCGTCTAACATGAGTATTTTTTATCATGGCTGAGACTGTATGCATCTTAACTGAGCTAGTACATCACATTTTATTTGAATATTTTGACATAAAAAAGCTGTCCGCGCGATGGGTGCCGCGATTACTCACACTCGACCATAAGCGCAATTGTGTGATCACTTCAAAGGTGAGTGTTTGACGATGTTCAACTACAATGCGAAGGAGTTTCTGCGAAGTTTTGTGTAAACGTGGACAAACATGGATCCATTACAACACCCCACAGACTAAGGAACAGGCAAAGAAGTAAACTTCTCCGGGTGAACGTGTACCAAAGCAGGCCAAGATGGGTGTGTCGTCCAACAAGGCCATGTTGATAATTTTTTGGGATGCATTCGATGTAGACCTATACGCCGCTGCAGCCGTTTTATAAGTTTTTTTGCCGAGCCGCCGTCTGATAACGTAGAAATCGGCGCGGCGGGGGCTGTGGCGTGATTCGGCGCCGTATAACTTTTTGTTTAGTCTTCCATATAATCGATCGATTAATGGCATTATCCTGATTTGCAACACGTTACAACCACAACACATGCAAAAAACTATAAACTACACTCAAACACAATCAGAATATTTCCTAATAACAGCTTAACTTCCCAAGAATTAACATATGGAGTTAAACGACAATTTCAATTTTGCATAACATCAGCCAGACCCAATTCCACAATCTACTACACCAACAGACAGTCCCATTCCCTAATAGGTTACAGCACACATTACTACTAAAACAGCAGCAGGAAAAATTTTCTAAGAATTGAACTCTGCACCGCAACAGCCTGGTCAATTTCGTAATAATTAGGAGAAGTCGCCGCCGCCAGGTTATCCGACCAAGCCGCCGCCGCCTATTTTCCCAGGTCCCTACACCGCCGCCGAAGCAGAATCAATCGGCGTAAACCTGTAATTCGGGTCACCCACATCGATTACCATGAAAATAATATACAGATCACCGCCGAATTTTATTCACAGCTCTGAGACAGATTCGAAGCGAAAACGATTTAAGTATTTGCGATTTCTTTAAGCGTTGTGGAGTTCTCAATTATTCGCCATAATTTGTATTAAAAAGTACATAATATTTAACACACATTTACCATAATATGTACCTAAAAGTACAATTTTCGAATCGGAAGCAAAAGATGTGTCTATGGTTGTCACTGGGAAAAGGTTTACCGATTGGGACTAGTGTTAAATTAAAGCTATTGGAATCTATTTTCATTATTTAATACCCTCGTTTCCAAAAGTACCTTCAGAATATCAAATTCGTCCACGAACTCATGGTTAAGGTAAATTGGTTATATCGGATGTCGACGTTCAAGTGTCGACTCAGTCGAAAGATTTGTCTAGTCGTCGACACCATCAGTTTTGTCTTGCCGTCATTAACAGCAAGACCCACCTTCATCCCTTCCTCTTCGATTCTGGAAAATACTGCAATAAACTCTCGCAGATTTTGATCAATGATGTCAATGTCGTCAGCATACGCAAGCAACATATGGTTTTTTATGTTTATGGTCTTGTTCACATTTACTTCAGCTTTTCGCAATATTATCTCCATTAGGATGTTGAAGAGATTGCACGAAAGTGTATCGCCCTATCTTAGTTCTCGCCTGATTCAGAATGGTTCGGTGAGATCTTCCCTACTTTCACTGTTGATTTGGTGTTGGTCAGAGATGTTCTGTAGAGGTAAATCAATCGGTGGTGCAGTGGTAGTGTGCGCGGCTCTTGTGCATGACGACCTGGGTTCGATCCCTACTCTGACCACCTAAAATTTCTTTCGATGGCGGTCACCTCGCTTAGTGACGGCGACAGTATTTAGCCATGAAAAAGCTTCTCAAAATACCGTTCGGAACCGGTGTAAAACTGTAGGTCCCAATCAGTGAGTATAAAACTGTAACGCGCACAGCTCACTGGTTGTGAGAAGCTCTCCCTAATCCCTTCATGGGATGTAACGGGAAACCATTTATTTTTTTTTAAATCAATTTTGCGGTATCCCAAGTTCAGACATGGTTGCCTACAATTGTGTGATCAAATGCAGCTTTGTAATCGACAAAAAGATGGTATCCGTAGATTGGCTTTTCGTGGGTCATATTCAGAATTTGACGTAGCGTGAATATTTGGTCAGTCGTGGACTTCCCTGGTTATTTTTTAAAAGGTTCTGTTTTAAAAAAGTATTCATGTTTTGTATATTTTAAAAAAATCAAAAGTGCTGCCACTAGCAATAAAGGATTCTTATTTTTTTTCTCAAAGTAAAAGTCGAGTTTTTCTGAATGTTAGTTTCTATATGTTTTAAGCAGTAAGAAGTTATCGAATGTCAAGCATTAACAAGTTATCGAATGTCAATATATTTTACAACAGTTAGCCCATCATTTGTACTCTAAAAAAGTGGTGCCAAGTTTTTAAAAATCTTACTTAAAGCTTTACAAAGGTTCTGTTGAATTTGATCCAAAAGTGGTTTCGAAATAAGTTAGTAATAAGTGAAACAAAACAGTGTCTACAAAAAGTGCTGCCAAGTGGTTCCAACAATTATTTCATAATAAACTTAACTAAAGAAAAGTAATTCAGTTGGCGTCTACTATAAAATCTTTTAGCAAAATAATATTAAGCGTGTTTTGGTTACACTAAAAAATAAATAAATGGTTTCCCATTACATCCCATGAAGGGACTGGGGAGAACTTCTCACAATCACTGAGCTGTGCGCTTTCCAGTTTTCACTCACTGATTGGGACCTACAGTTTTACACCGATTCCGAACGGTAATTTGAGAAGCTTTATCATGGCTAGATACTCGATAGTGTCGCCGTCACTATGCGAGGTGACCGCCGCCGAAAGAAAATTTGAAGGTGGTCAGAGCCGGGTTCGAACCCAGGATCTCATGTACAAGAGCCGCGCACACTAACCATTGCACCACCGACGGCCGGTTACACTGCTTGCTTATATAATCGCTTGTTTTGTATGAAGACTTATTGAGAACATAGCGACGCGAATCATTTTCGCTAAGTTTAAACAACTTTTTTTTTGACATCTTTGATCGTTTTCTACCGTTTTTCATATTTTTTAATAAAATTACTTATCGGTAAATTGCAGTTTTCTTTGCAACTTAGCAAGCGATAATCGCTTGCTTGCAACCAAAACACGACTATTAAATTATTGTAGTAGCGCCAAGTTGATGTATCACATAAAAGTGCTGCCATTTTCTTTTTGTCGAAGTAGATATGTATCAAAGGTACATATACTCATGCGTCTCAAATTTGAGCCAAATTTTTCATTAAATAACGAGCCAACAGGTGGGAATAGAATAAACAATATTACACTAGTTTTAAGCTCATGGCAAATGGCTAGAACTCTTCTCACAACCGGTCACCTGACATTTGACCATTTGTAGTCATTTGCGCATTACAATCGATAAACCGTGATAGTTGATCATTTGTATACAAAACTAGAATTTATTAAACTGAAGATATAATAGATTTGCGGATCAAGTTTTCGCATACAAATTTAACTGAATTTGATATTAAATAATCTAATTTAATTACTAAACAAATAAAATCACTTGCTGCGATAACTTTTCTATAGGTAAGACAACTTGGTAATACAGAGAAAAAATAGTGGGTGTGGAATTTATATAGTATAAATAGATTCTATAAAAAAAATTGTAATTCTACTGAAAACAATTTCAATCTTAATGAATACTCGTACAGACGACAGCAGGAGGGAGTAGACTTGATTTACTTTGTAAAAAAACTCGTCACTCACATGTCTGTGTAAAACTGTTCCCACCTTAGATATTCTGAGAAACAAAGAAATCAATTACAAAGACTTGCATGTGAGAGATTTTGCAAAAAAGAAAACTGAAAGGTTTATTAATAATAACATCAACAAAATACTAATCATAAATCAAAAATGCTTCTGTCATTTTGATAAAGTGTTTGTGTATGTATTATTATGAGCACAAGGTGTTCCCACATTGCCAGTAAATTACCACAAATTAATTTGAATTTTTAGGTGGAGGCAGAAAGAAAGAAAGTAGAGCAGGGTGACACATAAGTTTTCATTTATTGATAATGGAATTGAAAATTTTGCCATGTCATTGAAATCAAGGGTTGGATGAAGATTGTTAGATAAAACAGACTAAATTACTAACATTAAATTAAGATGATATTTCATCTTAGAACTTTAGGCCGTAACCAAATATAACTTAAGCCAGTTCAAGGAATTTTTAAGATTTCGAAGTAATAACATTTGTCTATGTGTTACTTTAATTACCAAAAAAAGTGCTGCCAAATGTCATATTTCCTCTCACAAAATGTATGCCTACCATTTCCGCAGGAACAATGAGACTTTGTGGTCCCAAATAAAAGTGTTTCCTCTCTCTATAACAAAATTGAGCCAAAAGAAAAACTATTTTCTATAGTAAAAGTGATATGTCAGCATGCTCTGACTTTACCCTCTCTGTCAAAGAGAAAAAGTGGTGCCCAAAAATATCTTTTTCTAATAGCACAACTGATGTCTATCATCGTCGTCTGACCTTTTACTCTCTCCAAACAACCATACTCTATGAAAAAATTGACAACAAATTACACATCTTTTCGACAGCAGCTTTGGTGCTAACATCTTTGTCTGTTTTTGCCTCCATTCCATGACTTTGTACTTTCGAAGCGAAGAATGGTACTTAATTGTTCCAGGCAAACATGTTTCCCCTATCTATAAAAAGTGGTGCCAAAGTAAAAATTGTTATATCATTATTGTATTCTGTCTATGACAATCTGATTCCGTCTGACTTTTTGAATCCTCTGTTTATAAAAAAGTGATGCCAAAATATTTTTTCTATGGCAAAAGTGATGCGTATAATTTTCATCTTAATGTAACTTTTACCGGTAGAAAATTGGACCTCACCTGTAACACCCTCGAACGATCTCTCTAAAACAACGCTCATAACTCCTAAACGGTACGTCTGACATGATGAAGGACATTATTTCCTGATCACCGGTAATAAAAATATTAAAATGTTCCTAACTCCTAAACGGTGCGTCTAATCGCAAAATATACGTTATTTCGTGATCACTGATAAAAAGATATAAACATGCTCATAACTCCTAAACGGTGCGCCTAGTCGCAAAATAATTTTTGTGAATTATTATTTTTTTCTTGTTTCGATTCACCGACAAAAAAATATCAAAATTGTCATAACTCATAAACGGTGAGTCTAAGGCCAAAAAATACATCATTGCCTGATTAAAATATTAAACTGTTCATAACTTTTTAAACGGTGCGTCTAATCGGCAAACCCCTTGTTTCGTGCTCATCGGTAAAAAAAATATTAAAATTCTCATAACCCCTAACCGGTGGGTCTAATCGCAAACTGGATGTTATTTCGTGATCACCGCTAAAACAATTTAAAGTACTCATAACTCCTAGACGGTGCGTCTAATCGTAAAAGGATGAAATTTCCAGTGTGTCCCTTCTTCTGTAACAAATTTGATACTTAGGACCTACGCCTGACTTTAGCCTCAATCTATGAAAATGTAGAAAAAGCGGTGCTCATCACCGTCTTGTTACTTGTTACTTTCTGCAGGAAGAATGATTCTGCAAGAATCCACAAAAAAGGTATTTTCTTTCTCCATAAAAAGGCTGTGCCTGAATTTCTATAGGAAAAGTGATACCTATTATCTTGTTCTGGTTCTCTCTATGAAAAAAGTGGCGAAATATACAGTTCTTCTATAATAAGAAAGGTGTCAGTCATAGTCATCTGAAATTTTTCCCTCTAAAAACAAAGTCTTTATATAAAAAGATAGTAACAAAATCTAAATGTATGTAATCTTCGTCTGACTTTACCCTCTTCCTTTGGAAATGTGGTGGTAACATTTTACTTTATCCTTTACCTTTAGAAAAATGTATGTCTTTTATCGTCGTCTAACTTAGTATTTTCTGGTGGTGCCAAAGTAAAATTTGTATAGCAAAGCAATCGTCTAACACCCTCCACACAACCTCTCTAAAACAAAGGCTCTCGAAAAATTTGGTGCCGTCCTTGTTCTACAGTAAATTTGATACCTATGACCTTCGTCTGACTTTACTCACAATCTCTGAAAATGTCCAATGACGCCCAATGTTTTCGTCTTACTTTACAGGAAGAATGATAATTTAAGGTGTCACAACAAAAACGGGGGATACCCTTATAAAAAAAGTTGTGCCAGAATATCAAAAGGAAAAGTGATGCCTAGCACCTTGCTCTAACTTTACCCTCAATAATCGTCGTCGGATGTACAGTCATCGTCGTCTTACATTTTCCTCTGTAAAAACAACCCGTATATAAAAAGGTGGTGCCAAAATATAAATATTTTTCTACAGTAAATTTGATGATTATCATCTTCGTCTGAAGAATGATACTGTATACTATCAAACATCTACTGTATCTACTGTATACTATCAACATATACTATCTCTTAAAAATGTGATGGCAATACTAACGAAGACTGGTATGCGGATCCAAACAAACCTGTTGTCTTGCTATATAAAAAGTGGTGCCAAACGTAAAATTATTTCTATAGCAGAAGTGATTGATACCTATCTTATTCGTCTCACTTAGTCTCTCGCTCTCTCTCTACAAAATAAAACTGGTGCTAAAGTACATATTTTGCCTATAGAAGTAATGCTGTCTATAATTGTCGTATGACTTTGTACTTTCTTCAAGAAGAATGATACATTATGGGTCTTACGGGTTTTTCTCTCTAACACTAATATAATTTTCAATAGCAAAAGTGATGCCTATCATCGTAGTCTAACCCTGCACGAAGCATGATTTTCTACGTGGTTCCAAACAAACCTGTTTTCTTTCTCTATAAAAAAGTGGTGCCCATCGCAAAATTTTGTACTATAGCGAAAGTGTTTAATATCTATCTTCTTGTTCAGACTTAATCCTATCTTTCTATAAAAAAGTGGTGCTAAAATACATATTTTACCTACAGAAGTAGTGCTGTCTATCATCACCGTATGACTTTGTACTTTCTGGAGGAAGGGTTTATGGTTTATGGTTATGGATTATGGTTCTTACGGTATTTTCTCTCCAACACAAATAGATTCTATGCCAAAAGTGATGCCTATCATCGTAGTCTAACTCTGCACAAAGAATGATTTTTTTATGTGGTTCCAAACAAACCTGTTTTCATTCTCTATAAAAAAGTGGTGCCAACCTAAAAATTATGTACTATAGCGAACGTGGTTGTTATCTATCTACTGGTTCAGACTTAGTTCCTCCCTCATATAAAAAAGTGGTGCTAAAATATATATCTTTCCTACAGAAGTAGTGTTGTCTATCATCGTCGTATGATTTTGTACTTTCTGCAGGAAGAATGATACCTTAAAGTTCCAAGCAAGAGTGTTTCATCAAAAGTTGTGTCAAAAGTTACATATTATACCTATTATCTTGGTCTTAGTTTTCCCGCTCTCAATAAAAAAAAATTGTGCCAAAATAGAACTTTCTTTTATGGCACAAGTGATGTGTATCAATAACGTCTATCGTTTTATACTCCCCAAACATCCACTATATATACTCTTTGCATAGAAAAAGTGATGCCTTTCATCTTCTTTTGATTTTACCCTCTCCCTATTAAAAGTGGTGCCCAAATATAAATCGTTTTCTGATGCCTTACTCTCTCCAACATCATAAAAGTGGTGTCGGAAAATTTATTTTCCTATAGCTAAAGTGATGCCTATAATCTTCGTTGGACATTGGACTTATTTATTTTGTTTTATTTTATTTATTTATTTATTTCTAACGAAAATAAGGTCGAAAAACAACATCTATAAATTTATTTATTTATTACAACCAACAAAAAAGAAAATAAATTCATATAACGAGCGTGTTGGCTCACAGGGTTTTACATTGAAGTTGTTGATACATTGAAAACACGAAATACATTAAAATATATACTAATACAATAATTAATTTTTAAAACAAAAGATATTTATATATAAAAATAAAATAATAATTAAAATAAAAAAAAAAAACTTTTCCCTCCCCCCTCTATACAAAAAAAGTAATGCCTATAAACGTCGCCTGAATTTGGTTTATATCCAAACAAAATGGCGGTTATCTACAGAAAAGTGATGCCTATCCACATCGTCTGTGTTTGTTCTCTATCAAAACAAAATGTAGGTTATCTACTGAAACAGTGATGCATATCCATGTCGCGTATGTTTGGTCTCTATCGAAACTAAATGGTGAGTATCTACAGAATAATGTATGCCTATCAAGGCCGACTGTGTTTGGTCTCCATCCAAAGAAAATGGTGATTATCTACAACAATGTGATACATATCAAGGTCGCCTGTGTTGGCCTCTGTCCCAATAAAATGGTGGTTATCTTCAGAAAAAGTGAATCAATCACAACAAAATGGTGGTCATCTACACAAGAAGTGATGCCTATCAACGGCTTCTGACTTTAGTATGTATACAAATAAAATGGTGATTATCTACATAAAAAGTGCTGCCTATTATCGCCTGTGTTTGGTCTCTATCCAAACAATATGGTGATTATCTACATAAAAAGTGATGCGAATCATCGCCTGTGTTTGGCTTCAATAAAAGCAAAATAGTAGTTATCCACAGAAAAAGTGATGCCTATCAACGCCGTCTGCATTTGATATATATCCAAACAAAATTGTGATTATCTACAAAAAAAAAGTGATGTCTATCAATGTCGCCTGACGTTAGACTCTATCCAAATAGAATGTTGGTTATCTACAGAAAAATGTATGTGTATTAACGCTATCTGACTTTAGTCTCTATCGAATTAAAATGATGGATATCTGCAGAAAAAGTCATGCCTATCAACGTCTCCTGACTTTTGACTCTATTCAAATAGAATATTGGTTATCAACAGAAAAAGTTATGTATATTAACGTCGTCCGACTGTAGTTTCTATCGAAATAAAATGGTGGATATTTGCAGAAAAAGTGATGCTTATTAACGTCGTCTCAGTCCAGACACAAAGAATTGCTTCGAATATAAAAATATTAGACTCCACCTATAAGATCGTCATAGAATCGACTGCAAACGATTGGAAATCTTGTAATACATATTAAAAACGTGCAAAATGTTTAAACTTATTAAATCGACCTGCCATTGTTTCTTCTCTTTCTTCATGGCAACCGACTTTTGCATGAATTTATGATTTCACATCGAATCTTTAAAAACTTTCGATTTTATACCAACACACTGTACTTTCACGGAAGTAAATAATTGACCACCACCTTCAAGAGGTTTGAAAAAAAATATATGTTTCCGTTTAAAATATAGAGCAACAAACATTTTAATTTTAACTTTCCATTTGTTGCATATAACAGTTAGTTAACAGATTTAAATTGAAGTTTTCATCCCAATTAACATTCAACAAGTTAATAACAGCAACAACAAAATGTTGCTCTCATTTCGGAAATTGGGTAAATGTTATGTAATAAAAATATGTTATTATGATAATAACAGAGATTATAACAATGTTATGTTTTTTTTTAACAGTGTTATGTTAAGAAACGCATGTAATCCAAAATTGTCTACTGAAAATTGTGGAATACAAAAAAAAGTTTCTAATAAAAAATACTTAGGTATTATTTCATAAAGATATAGCATTTTTAACGAGATAATAGGTTAGATTAAGTAGTGTATTTAAAATTAGAAACTATTGCCAACTAATATAGAAATAACTGTGTTAACATTTTACTTTTTATGTCTGCATTGACGTTTGTGCATAGGACATTGCAAACAATAATAAGTACAAATTAAAAAACAATCACATTAGAAAAAGTGGTGCCCATTTTGTTTTACAAAACTTGTACATAACATATAATAATTGTACTGCAGAAGTGGTGTCCAATAAACATCTGCATGAATGCAAAAAAAACTAACCTAGAGACACTCACAAAAAGTAATGACACGTATTCATTCACATGACTTTCAGTGAGAAGCAATAAGTTTGTGCATAAAAATCTGAACTGCTTAAAGTAGGTAAGCATAGAAAACGTCTAACCTATAGCATTCACACAAACCACGATTCACACTCGGTACCACTCGGTAAGCATTGACTATGTTTGTTTCGGTATGAATGAATGTTATACGTGTAGAAAGTTGAGCAGAGTTTTGTTACATTCGTTATATACAATGAATGTTAAGGCCGCATTCGAATTATACAATATTATTCTAGTAATTCGAGTTATCCGAGTTAATCTATGAAAATGTATTAAAGAAAAACAAAACTTTTACTATTTCAAATTTTTAATTATTGCTTTGTCATTTTCTTGTAACAGAAATGCCTCTATAAAACAACATAACAACAACATAAAACCAAATAATTATTCTTTAACTAAATAAATATATTAAATTTAAACAAAAAACTAAACGAATTTAAATGTTAATTCATATTTATTAAATGCAAAAACATTATCCGAACATATACCGAAACAGTGTTGAAAGTAAACATGTGCATGAATTCATGTGTACAATGAATGAACAGCCGCATTCATAAATAGTTTTTGTCTTCATGAATGCAGCCACTGAAGTTGTGTTGTACTTCTTTGTGCTCTCTCACTCACTCTTTGATATTATTGCTAAAGGTTGTCTCAGTAAGATTGCACCTTTTAAATGTATTGTAATTTTTTTTCCTGTTTTTGCAAGTGGCAACTCTGAAATTTGGCAGCTGTCACATATGTTTATTCCGATTATTACAAATGGAACGCTTTACGAAAGAACAATGCGTTATAATTGTGAAAACTTATTACAAAAATTTCAAAAGTTAAGCCCCGTATTCAGCTTTTGCAAAGTTTGCGTAAGAAATTTTGTTATTTTTCTCTAAACGGAAATTTTTGTTGCGGAGAGTTACCACCTATCCCTGATTTATCTTGCAAATATTTTATTTATAATTGCTCTATATGTGGTGTTACTTTTGGTTGTTAAAATTATCGAAATGACAAAATTCCGGTTCCAAACAATTATCAGACAATTGTTTTCGTACGAAATACCTTTGGCGTAACAGCCCTGTAATTTATTTTGCCTACGAAATTTACGCAAGAAGTTGAGTTACCAAGCAAATGAAAAGTGAGCGAAATTTTCGGCTCATGAAATTTTCGATATTTTTTACCCACGTACTTCTTATGGCAATGAAAATTTCATAAAAACTGAATACCTTGCGTAACATTGTTATAGTTTTTGGCAACAATTTACGCAGACAAGGTTGGAGAGGACGGTTTTATCCTAATTCGGGTACGAGGAAACGAATCGAATAATTACGGTTTCATAAAAATTTTTGGAACGAAGTTCTTTATCGCACGTTACGGGATGGGGGCTAAATGAAAAAAAAAAACAATAAACAACAGTACAACCCAGTATTATCAACTATGTTGGGTACTTTTACTTTGATTTGTGTCTAGACTAGCATTTGTTGGGAAATTTGTTGTTTAATGGGAAGTTTTGTAGGTGGAGCCTGTAACCAATATTTAGTAAATATTGTAGCTTAGAACACAATAAAAAGTAAATTTAGAAAAGTCAAAGCGAAAGAAGTTTAAAAAAAGAAATTTTTTTTAAATAAGTGCCTTTAAAAAAAGTAAATTTTCTCAAAAAAAAAATACCTATTCATATTCGTAAACAAAGTACTTTTTCTTAAAAAAAACCCTTATCATAAAGAAGTACTTTCGCCCAAAAAAAGAATATTTTCTTACAAAAAGTACCTTTTCGTAGAAAGTACATTTTCTTACAACAAATTGCCCCTTCTTAAAAAACTACCTTTTCTTTAAAGACACCTTTATTGTGAAACAAAATAACTTTTCAAATTTAGTTGTATTAGATCCTCGTTATTTTTAAAGTTGTAATTTCACTTCGGCTTAGAGATCGTGTTTTCAACTTTTCTTGAGATAAGTACCTACGCTTAAAAATTTACCTATTCCTGAAAAAGGGGCAAATTCTAAAACAATTCCCATTTCTTAAAAAACCCTTTTCTTCAAAAAATACCTTCTCTAAAAACAATACATTTTCTTACAAAAATTACTTTTCTTAAAAATAAAATACCTTTTATTTTCTTTTCTTGAGATATGTAGCCTTTCTGAAATACGTACATTTTCTTCAAAAACCCCCTTTTCCTATAAAGAGTAGCACTTCTTTAAAAAGTACCTGTTCTTAAAAAAGTACCTTCGTAAACAAATTCATATTCTTTTGGCTTTTTCTTACAGAAAGTACTTCTTCTTAAAAATAGTACCTTTGCCTAAAAAAACATTAGCTTTTAATAAAAGAAGTACCTCTCTTTCAAAAAGTTCCTTTTCGGGAAAATATAATACATATTCTTACAAAAAGGACCTAAAAATTTACTTTTTTAAAAAATAATACATTCTATAAAAAAATTCTCTCAAAAAAGTTTAAATTTTACAGAAAGTCTCTTTCTTAAAGATCCATTTAAATTGTCGTATTTTTCAACTGGCGCCTTAGGCGTGTTGGAACTAACTAGTACATAATATATAGCGAAAGGAACTTCGTTCCAACCGGGTGTCCCCTGATACCTCATGTTATTTTTTTTTTATTTTGACTAATAGAGTGGATATTTTTTTTTTTAATTTCCGATTTTGACTCACTTTGGACAGCCACTAACTTATATATGGCTGGTTATACAGGTACACTTTCTTCAACAATATTGTTCCAAACATTTTGGGCTTCAACTTTTGGAAACAAAGCTTACCTTTAAAACCACGATTTGGGGGATCTTTGATTCAGAACACCGGCAGAAAAGTAATATTCCTACTTTCTTTGAATTTTCTGTTCAAAAATTGTCAGTAATCAACTTCTTTCGCCAAATAAGAGAAACCCTTGCTGTATATAATTATATTTATTTACTCATCTTCATTTTGAAATTTCATTTAATTTTCAACTTCACTGAATTCTACTTTTTTCTACACTGAAAAAATTTTGTTGGTTAAAAACACTTTCTTTAATTGGGTTTTGAACCAAAAAAAAACATAAAACTCGGCAAAAAAAAGGGAACATAACTAGTGCATCAACAATTGCCCTTTTTTTTGCCTGATAGAGCATTAAACGCTGATAATTAAAAACAAATCCGCGCAGGTTCATATTATCCGAAATATAGGCCACCAAAGCTTGAATGTATAATCGGGCATAACTCAGCCATTTATTACCCGATCGTGTTGAAATAGATTTCACTAAAAAGACATCTTTAAACTCTATAAATCCTTGTATAAACATGTTTATATTTATTAACCCTTTGGGGGCTAAGTAAGAAAAAGGTTTTTTAACCTCACTTTTTTCATAAAAATTTACAATTTTCAAAAAAAATTATAATAAATTTATTGTCGTGCTAGGCTCCGATAATAGAGAGAAAACTCCAAACTTTTTTTAAGGTATAATAGTCACTGGTAATCTTTCATTCATTATTCAGATTATAAATACGCAGATCGGATTATGTACTTAAGCTTCAAAGCCCTATATATCAAGAAGTTGAACGCTCCGCAGAAAAAATTGTCATGGTGGAGGGTATATAAGCTTCGGTCCGGCCGAACTTAACACCGTTTCTACTTGTTTTTGTATACACCGGGCAATGCTAAACATCAAATGACTCGCTTTATTTGGACATAGCAACAACAACGAAACAACCAAACACACAACATCACACATACTTTGCCCGAAGTAGCTGACGTATACGTGTGTCACATAACCACATGTTTGCCATATCAACAGCAACGAAACAGCCAAACACACAACATCACACATACTTTGTACGAAGTAGCTGACGTATTAGTGTGTCACCATAACGTCGACTGCGCAAGCCCATGGGCTTGCAAATGAAATTCTGCGTGGCTCTGCTTTTTATCTCCGTTCAACAACAGCAACAGACACATGTACATACATACATTATTATGTTAATACATACGCTATAGACACAATTTCGTTTGCCTCACCCCTGCCACATCACTCTTTCATTGCTCTCTTGCTGGCTCATTTTTCTTTAACACATCATTATTCTCTTTCGCAGTCGCAGAAAATCTGGTTTTAGCAGCAGCATGAAATTTGGTTTTAGCAGCAGCATAAAATCGGGTTTTAGCAGCAGCAGAAAACCTGTCTGTGTGTTGTTTGTTTATCGGGTTTTAGCAGCAGCAGAAAACCTGTCTGTGTGTTGACTTTGATAGATTTAGTCCCTATACGCTGCTATAGATGTTAACACATCAAAAACACTTTTCCGACTCAGCGCAGAAGATTTTGTCGGTGGTGAAATGTTGGAGTAAATCAGATCATTGTTGCTACACCAGATTTATGCCACAACAAAGTACGCGTACTGTTGAAGACAGTACGTCTGGCGAAGCCTACATGCACGATAAAAATACTCATGGTAGACGCAGGAGGTGTTGTTGTAGTTAATGTCAAATTGATGGCAACAACAACATACATTTTGTTTTTGCTTCTCACTTACGTTGTGTCAAATCCAACATATATGTATGCATACCAACAATAAATGTAAACAAACACATACAAAAACAAAACACGTGTGAACTTGACAGTTCGAAAGTGGGTTTCAATGTAAACAAAGCAAAACAGCTGTGCTTATGCTTTCACCACCTATGAATCCATCCTGCCTACATGTATTTTGTATGAAGCCGTAACCGTAAACCTGCCTTGTCTCATTTTTTTCGACTTCCACAGTGTAATTGATTGGGACCTGAAGTTTGACATTTTGATTATTTTAACAAACTAAAATAGAGTGTAAAAAGGTATTATTCATGAAATAGTTGCATGGTAAATCAGAGCTAGGTGGTAACTCTCTGCAATAAAAATAAATGAAAAAGTGTCTTTTGAAAAATTCGCAAGAACTGAATACGGGGCTTTACTAAACAGTTATACCTACCTTCTCTAGAAGAAGAGTTGATGCCTTATAGTTATTCAAGGTCTTTAGGAGCCTTCTATTAGCTTTGTTCCTTTACTTTTCGGGTAAAGTTCGGGTAAATGAGAGTAAAAGCAAAATTCACTGTCAAATACTCAAATTTACCCAAAAGTAAAGGAACGCAAAAAAAACACTTTTCTTACCCGAAAACAAATGTCAAAACAGAAAACATATGCTTGACAACAAATCTTGCATATCATGTTAATTTTCACTGTTCATTTGCACACTTCCCATCTTCTTTAAATAAGCACTCTCAAAGCAATCATTTTTCAAGTTAATAAAATTGTAAATTCAATAATTTTTTTTCACTTGCGTTATTTTTATCACAAATAATACATATGTTTTTATGTTGACGTTTCGAACAGCTGATTGTTTGACACTTTCCCCAAACTTACCCGAAGAAAAAGTCTGGGTAAGTTCGGTAAAAAGAGAAACGCATTTTGACGTTAAGAGAAACAAAAAGTCGCTCTCATTTACCCAATTTTTGCGTACGGGAACGCTTTTGGGTAAATTTGGGTTCCCGCGGGATTCCGCGGTAAAGTAAAGGAACAAGGCTAATATAACAAAAATGGTGCCAAGTTTTAAAAATGGCAAGAGTCATCCAAATCATTTCATCAGCAGAAATTTAAATTTGAAATCATTGAGAAAGTTGTAATGAAATGTTGGTGATAATGTTACTTCTGGAAAAGTGATTCCTACTATTTCATACTTCAAAAACTGTTTTCATAGTTGAGTATAAAGCCAAGTGGTTTGCCAGCATAATTTGTGGTGACATAAATATGACTGCTAAATTGCCTTGGCAACACTTTTTGGCATGTATGTCAAAAAGGTAAACAATTACGCCATACAAAATTAGCAAACAATAAAATTGGGAGAAGGCATGACCAGTGTTAATTCGACAAAGTGGAAAGGTGATGCCACATTTAAACACCAAAAAATTGAATAATGGTGGAATATTTTAATTTTCAAATAATTTGTAAATTAAATACTTAATTGCAGTTGATGACAAATTTAGAAGAAAAAAAAAATGCATTCAATCTGTTCTGTCGGAAGAACTCGTTTAATCTATTAAACTCACGTCACCTGCGTTCACAAAACCGTAAAATTTGTCAGTTTGTTGAATAAAAAATCGCACATTTGAAATGTATACTTGTTAAGGCTACTTCAATTACACTTGTCAACAAAATACTCTACTATATGGTCATATCAAACAAACGAGTATGATAATATACTACTATCGTACTAGTATCGGCATCATGTTCCAAAGTGTAATACCAAGCAATTACGGTTGGAGTTGATTCTTTTGACTATAAAGAGACCAAAATGGATTGAGTTACTTACTCGCAAATTCACAATACCCTGAACATGTGTAAATGGACGTTTTTGGAAACCGAAACTACTCTATCTTGGCTACTGGTGGCACTTGTGATATTCGACTGCTTAAGTAAAAAGTCACTTGATAGTGATGGCAGCAGGTAAGTGGGATGGATGTCATTAGCGGAAGTAAGAATGTGGGTGGTGGTGTAGTATAACAGGTGGTTTTGTGTTTCATTTAAAATTGTAAAAAAATTAACTTAAACAATAAAATATGCAAATCATTATATTTTAAACAATTGAAATGTATGAAGTTGCACAACTTTTGAGGTTTGAAGGTTATTTGATGATTGTAAGTGTTTAGTGTTGATTTTGACTGCTGTTTTATAAATTGTATAGCCTTAAGCCAAGTTGTTTCACTAACTTAATAAAATAATTTGTAATATTTTTAACATAGTTTTGCCATGAAATAGTCGTTTTACTTTCCACCTTATCAAGAATATCATAATGTCCAAAACACTTCTAGTATTTTCCAGAAACTGAAGAATTGGGAAAGGAATATCAATCCGAAATAGCAATGCAAATGTCCAAATTTCTAAAAAAAAATCAAACTTCTAAAATAGATAGTCAAGGGCTAACGAAGCGAAGGGCTAACCCGTACTCAATGGTTTACGTCCACTAACAAAAATAAAATAAAACCATCCCTAATGAATATAAATTGTTTCCCATGACATCCCATGAAGGAATTGGGGAGAGCTGTCCGCTTTCTTGTTTTTATACCCACTGATTAGTACCTACTAAATATCTGCATGAGTCCACTCATACCGTGAATGTACATCTCCATTCATGAATGATGTTTGTATTCATGAAGGTTGTGTTGTGCGTCGTTATGCTACTTCTGGTGAAGGTTGCATTTATTCGTCCCACAAAACGATCGAACTCGAACACACAACATTCATTAACACAACGAGCAAGAAGAAGAATGGCGAATTGGTGTGAGATCAATGAGTTATTGCAATTTATCATATTTTTTTCCATCTGTATTCATGAGTGATTTTGGTATTCATGAATTCTTAATCCCTTTGAGTGAATCTGACTGAATGTAGCCATTGAAATTGTGCTGTTTAGTCTCAATAAGCGACAGTTCGGTTTAACCACGTGCTTAGAAAATATTTATATTATTGATTTTTAATTTCATTGCAAACATACATATGTATGTACTATATGGTTTCAGAATGGAGGTAAGGTGTTTTCTTGTAAAATTGTATGTATTAGTGCCTAATTATAACATATTCTATGTAGGGTGCTGCATCAATCGAATCAATGAGGGCAGAACCATCTTCTCCCTCTGAAGGTTTAAAATTTACAGAAATAAAAGCAAAGATAATGAATGGAGAGTATAAAGTAGTTCTGCAAAATGGATAAAGTCAGGGGTGAGAAGTTTTTGGAAGAGTTGATAAGGGCGGAAGATTTCTCGAGAACGTTGTGGCATGTAAAACTTGTTGTAGTGTCCACAAATTTGTTAAGAGCACGTCTAATCTTGTAAAACATAAGTGCTATAAGTATTTAATGGATAATTTAGAGAATAGGCCCAAGGTTGAAGTTGACAATGACACGAAGAAACAAGTAGTTCGCGCAGCTACAGAGTGGATCATAAAAAACTGTAGATCGTTTAAAATGATAGAAGATGATGGGCTAAAGAAATTTACAGAATTGATGTTATCGATTGGGGCTAAGTACGGAGCGAATGTGGATGTAGATAAACTTTTACCTCACCCCACAACTATATCGCGAAATATAGATCAAGTGTTCATCTCCACTTACGACTCAATTAAATCGGAACTTAAAGATACCCACTGGTCTTACATCGAATTTGTGGAGTGATAGCTATCTTAAAATGTCGTACATATCTCTAACTATTCATTTCACAAAAAACGGAATCATAAATACTAAATTGCTAACATTTAAATCAATGGATATGGAACGTTGCACCAGTAAGTATTTGGTTGGTCCTAATAAAGAATATACATAGTTTCTAAACAAAAAACTTAATTTTAACTTTTGCTCATATATGTAACTTTGAATTTAATATAGACGAAAGGATTCTGCGTAAAGTGACTGCAACTTTAGATGAGTTTAACTGTAGTCTTGACAGGGGAATAATAGTTACAGACAGAGGTTCTAATATGAAAGCTGCATTTAGAACAAATGACCACATATTTTGTATTAATCACTTATTGCACAACACGGTCGAAAAATCCATCAATGAAAACGTTGAAATTAAAGATTTATGCCTAAAGTGCACAAAGCTTGTGAAGTATTTTAAAATATCCGGCGCCAATGCACATTTGACAACAACGCTCAAAAGTTTTTCCCCAACTAGATGGAATACAATGTATTATTTGCTACAGAGTATTCAAAGCAACTAGGTTGAAATCGGCAACATTTTGCAGGAAAAGGAGCAACTGTGTAGACTTAGTGGTATAAACCTAAACGTTATGACAGCGACTATAAAGCTTTTGAAACATTTTGAAACTACATCGAAAGAACTGGAAGCAGACAGATATCCCACATTACATTTGACGATAGTGCATATTTACTATTTAAAACGAATCTGCGAAAGAAGCAATGATGATTTAGACTGCATAACAGCTTTAAAGGAATCACTTGGGCTACATTTGAACGATGTGGTCATGAATAATATCACAATTATTCACAAAATTGCTCTGTTCTTGTTTCCTCCAACAAACAAACTTTCGCAGTATACGAATGTTGAAAAAGAGGACATTAAGGAACATTGTAAACGTATGGTGGAAAGTTTTATTAGTGTGTCCAACTCAGAGCAAAATGAAAACTTGCACTCTGAAGCCTTAACAGATGGAAAGGAGCTTCTTTTTTTAGGGTTTCTCAAGCCCATTAATTCAGCAAATAATACTGACAGGGTGCAAAACGAATTGACGTTGTACGAGAATGTCAACGAACTTATGCACAACGATTTTGATGTTCTTCAGTGGTGGGAATTCAATAAATTAAAATATCCGCTACTGTACAAGTTAAGCTGTAAAATATAGGCAACTCCTGCGAGTAGCGCAGCATCTGAAAGAATATTCTCACGTGCTAGACACCTTATTTCAGAAAAACGCTGCCTTATTGGTTCCAACCCTGATACGGTACGAAACATAATGTTTCCCCATACAAATATGGATTAATTAATTTTTAAATTATTTTTTTTTAAATCCTTATTTTCCTTATTTTTATTTTATGACATGAAATTGAATTGAATTTGTTATATTTTGTTTTGTTTTTATAACCAAAATAATTTTAAGCTTATTTACTTTGTCAATGAAATGGATATTTAATTGGTTCTGTTATATTTTGTTGTTTTGTTTTTATACGAGAAAAATTTAAAAAACATATTTATAAAAAAAAGAGTAAAAGTAAAAATTTTGAAATATTTAGGCCTTATTAACTAAACGTAAGTATTAGATAACAACAATCACATTGGCCAGCTCAGAAAATCTATTCTGAAAAAAAATTATCTTTCTTTCACTAGAATTCGAGTAAATCTAAAGACTTCGTATAATTCATGTACATTCATTTAAAAAAAATTAATCTCTGTACTACTTCATACAAGTACTTGCCTCACTAGTGCCAACGTTGTTATTTACAACATCCATTCCTACCGAACCAAGCAAATCCATGCTTGCCGAGTTGTGCCGAATGTGAATAACAGCTTGTGTGAATGCTATGAGTTCAACGAATTCGCTGTTTTCATACAATAAGCAACTCAAATCTCTTTTGCTGTAACTCATAGCTTTTCATTGGAATGTAGATGAGTGAATTGAATGCTGTTATTTTTAGTGAGTCAAAAACGATGTACAAGTAGACAGTCAAAATTTCTCTTCACTCAAACGCCAACAAACAAAACGAGTGAAACCCTAGTACTTCTCTACTCTCTCTCTTACTCTCTTCATTGAATATTTCAATACACGAGCAGATTTTTGATAGTGTTATTGTATATAACTATACAAATTCCAATCATGTTGAAGTAAAATTACATAAACTATGCAAATAGTATGAAATAAGCAAGATATGACGCGAGAGAGAAATGCGTTTGAGTGAACTCCTAGCACTTTTTGGTTTTCTTTTACCAGGGTTGCCAAGTTGCGCATATCTTCTGGTCGTCTAATTGTAAATCGTCTTTGGTGAGTGTCTCATGGGTGGCTTTTGTGGTATTCATGCACATGTTTAGTACCTACACCGGTTCCGAACGGTAGTTGAGAAGCTTTTTCAGGGCTAAATACTCGATAGTGTCGCCGTCCCTATGCCAGGTGACCGCCGTTGAAAGAAATTTAAGATGGTCAGAGCAGGGATCGAACCCAAGATCTCAAATACAAGAGGCGCGCACCCTAACCATTGCACCACCGACGGCCATTTAAAACTACCATACATATCACAAAAAATACCGTAGTATTTCGGAAATTAAACAAATTGTATTAAAATTTACACAAGTCCTAATAATATTTACAAATCTTAACACACATCTGGCAAAAAAGTACACCACGGTGTATCTAAACTACACAAAAACCACACTCTTTGTGTACAAAGTTATTAAACTCGATCGACAAAGTAACGGGTTTTTCAATAAGAGCGCTAAATAAAACACAACCGGTTTTAGAAACCAATGAAATTCTTTATTCCTGTGAAAGTACGTTCGATACTATTATGTATGGAACTCGATACGCTCGATATTCGTACGAAGTTCATCAATCGTCGCTGGCTTGTTGGCATAGACCATAAACTTGACGTATCACCACAGGAAATAATCTAACGGCGTCAAATCGCACGACCGAGGCGGCCAATCGACTGGGCCATTTCGTGAGATAACACGTTCACCAAACTTGGTTTCCAATAAATTGATTGTGACATTCGCTGTGTGGCTTGTGGCGCCATCCTGTTGGAATCACATGTCCTCCAAGTCCTTATTATCCAATTGGGGCCAAAAAATTTCGGTTATCATTGAACGGTAGCGATTCGCATTCACAGTAATGTGCCGGTCTTGATCATCACGGAAGAAGTACGGCCCAATGACGCCGCCGGCCCATAAACCGCACCAAACCGTAATTTTTTCGGGATGCAATGATGACTCATGGATTACGTGTGGATGGCTGTCTGACCAATAACGCATATTTTGCATATTGACGAAGCCATTCAGCCAGAAATGAGCCTCATCGCTGAAGATGATTTTCCGATGAAAATCCGCATCATTTTCAAGTTGTTGCTCAGCCCAATTCACGAACATACGACGCTTATGGTGGTCAAGCGGCTTCAGTTCTTGCGTCAATTTGATCTTGTAAGGATGTAGGCCCAGATCTTTTCGCAAAATTCGCCAAAATGACGTCACAGAGATGCCCAACGCTTGAGAACGACGTGTGAGAGACACATTTGGGCTTTCTTGAGCTGAAGCCTCAGCGGCAGCAATATTCTCGACACTACGGGCACTTCTTTGTCTCACTGGCACGGTAACATTTTGTACTGTGCCTATGGATTCAAATTTTTCCACTAGACGCTCAATTGTTGATCAGATAGGAAGATTATGACGACCATAAATTGGACGTAGCGCTCTTCGGTAGTAAATTTTAATAATTTCGACTCGATATTGGCTCGTATATCTTTCCATGATGAAATGGCAAACCTTACTGAAGAGAAATGTCAAAAGAGCGGGAAAAAATATGGCGTCGTTTGCTGTCCCTATCGATTTACTTTTGTAGCGTCTCTGTTGAAAAAAACACAATGTGTTTCAAAAGAAGTCATCCAATGTTGTTTGGCTCTCATTTTTTTCTAAATGAAATACATCGATTCTGATTTTTGATTATGTTTATTTGAACCTTTAGAATTTTATTTGTTAAGTTGAGAAGATGATATCGGTTAAATGGGCACCGTCACAATTGATTACAATACGGGCTCGTTTTATGGCATTTTTCATCACTTCGGCGAGAACTTCGGGCGACAGATTCTCGCACTCGCATCGAATGTTGACCTTGAGGGCTTCCAGGGTCTCGGGCTTGTTCACGTAAACACGGGACTGCAAAAAACCCGACAAAAAAAATCTGGAACGGTTAAATCTGGCGATATTGCGGTCCAGTGCAAATCGCTAAAACGAGTGATGAGGAGACCCGGGAACGACGCCTTCAGAATATCGGTTGTGGCTCGCGCAGTGTGTGCCGTTGCTCCGTCCTGTTGGAACCACATGCCCTCCAGTCCTAATTCGTCGAATTGCGGCAGAAAAAGCTCGGTTAACATGGCTCTATAGCGCGCACCGTCCACTGTTGTCGTTTGACCAGCGGCGTTCTCGAAAAAAATGGTCCGATGACTCCTCCAGCGTAAACAGCGCCCATGCAGTCACTTTGAGAGTGTGTAATGGCTCCACGTGCATCACTCCGTGGATTTTCGGTGCCCCAGAAGCGAAAGTTTTGCTTGTTCACGTACCCGCTGAGGTAGAAATGAGCCTCATCGCTCATTATGATTTTGGTGGAAAAATCGTCCAGGAGATTGAGGATGGCTTGGCCGTAGGTTACACGCGTTTGGCGGTCGACAGGCAGCAGCTGATGCACGGACTGGACTTTGTATCTGAACATGCGCAGGCCTTTGACCAAAGGGACGACCGGCTTATGGCTAATTGCGAGGCACGGCGTCTGGTCGATGTTTCCGGCGGCAGCTCGACATCCTCGGCAACAGCAGCGATATTCTCGGCAGAACGGGCGCTCCGGGGCCGGCCACTCCCGGCAACGTCTCGTCTGGTCCCATACTCTTCAATGTTAGTGGCCAAAGGGAGCAGTGTTTGTGCAATCGGTGTCGGACGGCCGGGGAATCGGCGACGGTATTCGCGCTGCGCCAACACCATAGACGAATTGTTACGCAAAATAGACACGATTATTCCGCGTTCTTGGAGAGTGTATCGCTCCATGGCTTGTTTACTTGTATTCTACATCTGTCTCGTCCACAAATGTCAAAACAGATTTGACATTGGCGACCATTTGCAGAAATAAGAGCATCTTCCAATAGGGTGGTCACTTTTGAAACACCCTGTACAAAAAGGTATTTAAAACCGATTTAAAATTAAACAAGGTGCGCTAAAAAGTTCACTAGTGCATCAAAGTGCACAAAAGTGTATTAAAAGTACCTACCGAAATTTAAGAAAGTGTAACAAAGAGTTCACAAGTGTATCCGACTAAAAAGTACAAAAGCATATAACAAAGTACGCTAACGTACCAAAAGATACACCAATTTTAGAAAAAGTACACAAATGAGACGCTTTATTACAAATGCATCAAAATGTATACAAAATGAATAAGAAAGTAAAAAAAATAAACAATTCGTAATAAAAAGTACACAAATTGGCCGTATGAATTGTATAAATTGTATCAATATGAAAACAAAGAATACTAAGAACTACACAACGTGTACTAGAAAATACGCAGATTGCACTAAAAGTCACACAAAAAAACCAAATAACAGAATAAACAAATTGCGCAAAAGGTACCCAAAAATACACCAATTTTAGAAAAAGTACACAAATGAGACTTTTTGGTACACAAAATGCACCAAAATGTATAACAAAGTAAAAATGTATACAAGGCATATTCAAAAGTACTGGAAAATACACAGCGTACAAAAAAGTTGGCAAGGCTTAGTACAAAGTACTCAAAGCTTATTCAAAAGTTCTGGAAATTACACAGTCGACAAAAAAGCAAACAAAGTGTACTTAATACATCACAACGTGTATTACAAGAAAACCCTAATTGAACTAAAAAGTATACAAAGTGTAATCAAAGTACACAAAGGTTACCATAAGTGCATATACATTATAAAATAGGGCACGAAGTGTACTAAAAAGTACTCAAAATGTACTAAAAACGATATAAAGTTCACTATTTACTGAAAAGTACACAAAGAGTAGTAAATATGTACTCCAAAGTATACATGTTTTACGAAAAGTACGCATTTTGTACTAAAAATTACTTAAGTTGTACTAAAAAATTCACAAATGTACTAAAAATTTACCAAATTTACAGAAAAAGTATACATCAAACGGAATAAAGTGTTTATAAAAGTACACAAATTGTACTGAACAGTATATAAATTGTAAAAGTGCTACTGGTTCACTCAAGAGTACATATGTAATTAAAAACGTACAGAACAAAGTTCATAAAGTGTTCTAAAACGTACACAAATTGGCCTAACAACTGCACACATTGTACTATAAAGTAGGTAAATATGCTAAAAAATTCACAAATTGTACTAAAAAGTAAATAAACGTGCTACAAAAACCCCAAATGTACAAACTGTTTACTAAAAATTTTAATAAGTACACAAATTGTACTAAAAAGTGCACATAGTACCCTAAAAGTTACGCCAAAGTAGACATGTCCTAAAAAATACACATGTACTAAAAAAGATTCATAACCTGTAATACGAAACATATTTATTACACTAAAAAGTATGCTAATTGTTTTAAAATATTCATAAATTGTACTCAAAGATAAACAAACTGAACTAAAAAGTGTACTTCAACGTACACCTGTTGTACTAAAACGAACACGTGTTGCACTAAAACGTGCACATGTTGTTTTAAGAAAAAGTTCATAAAATGTAATACAAAATTCATTCAGTTACTAAAATGTACACTAATTGTTATAAAACCACCGAGTAATACTTTAAGAGTGTGCACTAGTTGATTTTTGTACTAACGAGTTCCGAGACCTACGAGGAAAACATATAGAGAAGAGAGCAATCTTTAATTTTAAAAATTTTCGTGTTAATTGGGAGCTACACAAATATCTTTACTCTAACACTTCATTACATTTTGATTTTTTTCACTGAATATCCCTTTTTTTAATCGATTTAGATGGCAAAATTTACTCCCAGTTGATGTGTTTTGTACTTCTGGCTTGACACTCGGCGACAGAAGTTTGAAAATCACACCCCGCAACCCAGTCCCTATCAACGAGTCTTCTTTGATAGCACATTCTCTATTTGTTCTCCAAGTACTAACTGGATCAGCTGTCTCATCGGTACCCCTTGTAAAACATACATAAATTGTACTGAAAAGTACACAAACTGTACTAAAAATTTGCTGCATCGTACACGTGTTGTACTAGAATTTCCACATGTTTTACTAAAAAGTCCAATAATTCTTCTAAAGAGACCATAAAGGTACCAAAAAGTATACCAAATGTACAAAAAAACAAATACCTAAAATGTACTAAAAAGTACAGAATTTGTCTTAAATATTTAGTCCAAAGTGCATATGCCGTACACATGTTGTGCTAAAAAATACACATGTTGTAGCAAAACGGTGAGCAAAACACTATACAAAATGTTGCACAATATATCAAAAATAACTAAAAATGCACAAATTGTTCAAAAAGGTGCATAGATTGAGCTAAAAAGTTCACAAACTATACCAAAAATTTAGTGCAAAGTATGTGTTGTACTAAAACGTGCGCATGGTGAACTAGAACGTATACATTTTGTACTAAAAAGAACACAAGTTGTACAAAAAAGTTCACATACTGTACTAAAAGGTTCTCCTGTTGTACTAAAAAGTGCAAATGTTATACTAAAAGTACACAAAGTGCAAAAGTGTACCAAACATTTTTGTTATACTAAAAGTACACCAAATGCAAAAAAGTTGAAAAGTGTATTAAACTTTTTTTAATTTTATCAAGTCGTATATTTATCTTAACCGACTTCTTTGTAGGATTTTTAAACTCTGAAAGTTCTGGAATTTCTTCTCTAACTTAAAAGTGAATTTTTGAAAAATTAGGGTAATGTAAAACACGTTCCTATGATATTCAATACCTCTGTTTTTAAAAATATCGATCCAAGTAATACTTTTCTGATCGTTCTTCCTTCTATTACCACAAATTTATAGAGAGAATACACGGATTTATTGTTAAAAATTTCTAAACCCATTCAAACAATAACTAACATCCGGTGCGGATTCAGATGTGTTTCTTCCGTTTTCCTTGCTTTCTTCAATTCGTAAACCATTTATTGCATTTCGAACCAATTTATATAACTGTTACTTCCCTTTTTCAGCTAATTCAAAGCAGAAAGCAACAACCGAAGAAGACGTCAAATTTAATGAGTTTGAATTTAAAATCTCATTCAAAAAGACGGAAATCCACCATGCATTAGTAGTAACATGCAACTACTGCCTGTCAATATCGAATAAGAAAACTTGGAACTTGCTGGTCCCTTTTCAAAAAAAAATTTATGACTTTTATATTGTACGTTTATAAGTTCGCTATTGAATTTCTATTTCAGTATCAGATTTTCCGTTTCAATAATTTTCACTTTATACTTTGACGTTGTGTTAATTGACGTTTCTTTTTTTTGTTTTTGTTTTCATAAGCTTGTGATTTTCTTCTTAACACGGCTCATTAATCACATCAATCGAAGAGGATTGATGGATGGATGGATGAATGTTTATGATCAGATGGTGTCATTATTGGTTTTTATCGTCTTCTTCTACTGATTCGTAGTCATTCGTGCATTAAGGAAAGGGGGAGGGGATACCTTTGGTTGGTCATACTCCAATTTTTAGAGACTCTTTTCAACAACTTTCTTCTTCTTGATAAAGTTTTTACGAGAAGGAGGTAGAAACATAAAATGACAGGGTATACCAAGAAAGTGGTGTTTATTGTTTCTAATCTCATAAAGTCTAGATTGACCGACTGGGATTTTAAAGTCCCATTTAAATTTTTATCTTTAGAATATTTTATTTGCTTTTTGACCCCATAGTCCTCTGAACTGCTCGGTCCATCTGTTTACAGCGCAAGGTAGCTGACTCTGGGTAAGTTACTGTACCGTGCCTCGGAAGGCCCCTTTGGTGTATATTGTATGACAAGGTTTCTTTGCGCTCGTACTTGCCGAAGAAGAACGAATTCATTAGTGTATCCCTGAGCTTCGAAATTCGAATCAAATGGCTTGGAACTTCGCCCGCCAAAGCGGCAGAAGATGATTATTGGGCATGTTTTATAATGCGATGGACATCGTTGGGTTGTCATCATACAATGAGCCTGTTTTTGGAACGAAGTTCCTTATCGCAAGTTGCGGGATGGGAGCTAAATGAAAAAAAAATTAAACAACTTTTGTTTTAACAGTATTAACCCACTATTATCAACCACAGGGTGTCAGGGTGTCTGGTCGTTCAAGTAATAAACGGTGCGGAGGGAGGGTGACGCCGTTGGAATTATCGATTATGAGGATTTGGTAGTCACGATGTCGCAGTGGTCGAGTGAGCATCGTGCGTTCGCTGTGGAGATATTTTTTAAGAGTAATGATTCTTACGTAATTGCTCGTCGACAATTTTTTTCAAAGTTCGGTATTCGGCGAATAAGTGATGGACCGAGTACAAATTTAATTCGTTCGTGGGTGCAGAGATTTCGCGCAACTGCTTCGGCTATGAATGTCCCACGGCCAGGGCCCAGTCGATCTTCAAGGACTCCCGAAAACATTGAATTGGTTGAAAGCAGTTTACGTGAAAATCCCCCACTTTCAATACGGAAAAGAGCAACCCACTGGGACTTCCAAGAGCGATTATTCATGAAATTTTATAAAAGGATCTGAAGTTCCATCCTTTTAAAATTCAAATCGTTCAAGAACTGAAAGAAAGTGACTTTGATTTACGCAAAAAATTTGGTGAAACGATGTTGGAGCATTTTCGCACAGTAAATCCCATTTTTTGGAGCGACGAGGCTAATTTTCACTTAAACGGCCACATCAACAAGCAAAACTGCCGTTACTGGTCTCCAAGAACCCGCAACAATCGATTGAAACATCAAAAACCATTGCATTGTCCCAGGGTAGCTGTTTGGTGTTCCTTATCCACGCATGAGATAATTGGACCATTTTTTTTTTCGAAAATTCTCGAGGTCAGGTGACGAATATCAACGGACATCCGGATGACATACTCTTTAAAAAATAAAATCCGCATTTCCATTCTATCGTCCAATGCTCGTAATAAAACTTTGTGTCAATTATTAAGCCTGTTTTTTTATTCCCTGCTAAACGACTTTATGTGGAGTGCCGCTTAAAATCGCTTAATATCGCTTAGCTCCCCATACAAAGTCGTCGAAAAATTAGTTTAGCAGGGAATAAAAAGACAGGCTTATTATGTTTTTTATTTAAGTTTGAAAATATAAATCTGCTACCAGACACCCTGTATAGTGTTTACTTTTGCTTTGGTTTGTGTCTCGACTAACTAGATGTCTCACATATGTTTGTAAATATCTTGTTTAATGGGAAGTTTTCTAGGTGGAGCCTGTAACCAATATTTAGTATACATTGTAGTTTTGAATCCACTAAAATGTAAATTTAGAAAAGCCAAAGTGAAAGAAGTTTAAAGATATAAAATTTTCTTAAATAAGTGCCTTTTCTTAAAAAAAGTAAATTTTGTCACAAAAAATACTTATTCATATTCTTAAACAAAGTACATTTTCTTTAAAAAATTTCTTATCTTAAAGAGGTACCTTTTCTCAAAAAAGTAAATTTTTTCAAAAAAAAAAACATATTCATATTCTTAAACAAAGTACCTTTTCTTAAAAATATGCCTTATTTTAAAGAAGAACCGAAAACGATGTAGAAGTAGACAGTCAGCATTTTTCTTCATTCAAATGCCAACAAACACGAGTGAACCCCTAGTCATACTCTGTTCTCTCTCTTACTCTCTTCACTGAATATTTCAATACACGAGCAGCTTTTTGATAGTGTTATTGTATATAACTATACAAATTCCAACCATGTTGAAGTAAAATTACATAAACTATGCAAAAAGTATGAGATAATCAAGATATGACACGTGAGAGAAATGTCTTTGAATGAATTTCTAGCACTTTTTGGTTCTCTTTTAACAGGGTTCTGGTCGTCTAATTCTAGATCGTATTTGGAAGTACCTTTGCTTAAGAAAGTAAATTTTCTTACAAAAAGTACCTTTTTTTAAAAAAGGTATATTTTTTAAATAAGTACCTCGTCTTAAAATAGTACATTTTCTTACAGCAAAATGCCTTTTCTTAACAAACTACCTTTTCTTTAAAGTGTATCTTTTTTGTGAAACAAAATAACTTTTCCTGAGTACCTACTCTTAAAAATGTTCCTATACTTGAAAAAAGGGCAAATTCTAAAAAAAAATCCCATTTCTTAAAAAAAACCTTTTCTACAAAAAAAATACCTTCTCGTGGAAAAAAACCTTTTCTTACAAAAATTAATTTTCTAAAAATAAAATAATACCTTTTCTTTTCTTGAGATAAGAAGCCTTTCTGAAAATAAGTACATTTTCTTTAAAAATAACCTTTTCCTAAAAAGAGAAAATAAACCGAAATGCGCAGGATTAATGGTGAATCCCGCAAGTTCTTCCAGAGGGTAAGAATATCGAATAACGGGCCTAATAATGGGCTGCCCTCCTTTAAGGGCGAGAATGGGAATCTGGTCAGTGCTCAAAATGTGGAGAGACCACTTTTCAGCACTACTCCACTCAGATTCTTCCACTGAAGATCAAGACGTAGTGATAGTAGAAGATAGTGTAGATTGTACAACCCAACCAAGGCGGGATTAGAACGGAGATCTCCCGCCTGAAGAATAATAAAGCCGCTGGTGCGGATGGCCTACCCGCTGAACTTTTTAAGGCAGGTGGCAAAGGACTGCTAGCCCACATGCATCGACTTATATGCGGTATATAGCTGGGGGGAATCTATGCCCGACGATTGGAGTCTCAGTGTATTATGTCCTGTATTCAAAAAGGGTGATCCGTGTGTCTGTTCCAACTATCGCGGTATCAGTCTTTTATCCATCGCGTAAAAGGTCTTGTCGAAAATATTACGTGAAAGACTAAAGCCAATTATTGAAAACCTGATTGGACCTTATCAGTGTGGTTTTAGACCAGGCAAGTCCACAACTGACCAAATATTCACGCTACACCAAATCCTGGAAAAGACCCACGAAAAGCAAATCGATACATACCACCTTTTTGTCGATTACAAAGCTGCTTTCGATAGCCCCATACGGGGAAAACTGTACGAAGCTATGTCTGAACTTGGTATTCCGGCAAAACTGATCCGCCTCTGTAGAATGACGCTGACCAACACCAAATCAGAAGTGAAAGTGGGGAAAGACCTCACTGAACCATTCTGTACCAAGCGGGGACTTAGACAAGGCGACACACTTTCTTTCAACATCTTAATGGAGATAATAATGAGAAAGTCTGTAGTAAATACGAACAATGTCATTAACACGAAAAGCCATATGTTGCTGGCGTATGCTGACGACATAGACATTATTGGACGAGAGGTTACTGCAGTATTTTCAGGAATCGAAAAGGAATCAGCGAAGGTGGGTCTTGCTGTTAATGAGGGCAAGACAAAATTGATGGTGTCAACGACTAGAGAAACCTCCCGACTTCGTCCGCACTTGAACGTTGACAACCGATTTATTTTTGAAGTGGTAGATGAATTTGTATACCTTGGATCCGCCGTGAACAACGACAACAACGTCAGCCTGGAGATAAATAAGAGAATTTATTTTGGGCTCAGCAAGCAGTTTAGGAACATAGCCCTCTTTCGACGAACAAAAATCCAGCTATATCAGACTCTCATTTTACCTGTCTCGACATATGGCTGCGAAACTTGGGTCATATCGCAAGCGGATGAAAAACACCTGGGAGTATATGAGAGGAAGATTCTCCGTAAAATAAGTGGTCCTGTTAGGGAAAACGACGAGTACCGACGTAGCTGGAACCAAGAGCCATATAATCTATATTCTGACGTGGACATAGCTAGGCGAATCAAATTAGGCCAATTGCGTTGGATAGGCCATGTTAGCAGAATGGATGAAGATGAGCCAGCGCGAAAGGTTTTTGATAGCGTACCCGATGGAAGAAGGAAAAGAGGACGACCAAGACTCCGCTGGAAAGATCATGCAGAATAAACCCTCTGTATCCTTCGTGTTACCAACTGGCGAGAAAAGGCGAAGGACAGAGCCAGTTGGAAGAATATATTGAAATTTGTTTAATTTGTTTGTTTAATTAATTTTGTGTAAGACGTCTGACCTCATGATGTTGTAAAATAGTCAATAAAAAAGTAAAAGTAAAAAGGGCACCACTTCTTTAAAAAGTGCCCGTTCTTACAAAAAGTACTTCTTTATAAAAAGAATTCATACGATATCTTATGGTTCTTTCCTACAGAAAGTACTTCCTCTTAAAAATAGTACCTTTTCTTAAAAGCACATTAGCTTTTAATAAAAAAAAAAGTACCTCTCTTTAAAAAAGGGCCTTTTCGAAAAATATAATACATTCTATAAAAACAAACATTTTCTTAAAAAATGTTTACCATTTTACAGAAAGTATCTTTTCTTAAAGATGCAATTAAATTATAGTATTTTTCAACGGGCTCCTTAGGCGTGTTGGAACTAACTAGTACATAATATAGGACGAAAGGAACTTCGTTCCAACCGGGTGTCCCCTGACACCTCATGTGATTTTTTTATTCCCTGCTAAACTAGTTTTTCGACAACTTTGTACGGGATGCCGCTTGAAATCGCTTAGCTCCTTATACGAAGTGGTCGAAAAATTAGTTCAGCAGGGAATAACAACACGGGCTTAATGTGTACAATTACTAGGGTTACCGTACACAAACTGACCTTAGACCAGACATACCACTTTGCATATATTTTCAATGGCCTGCCGAAGCCCAGCCTGCTACATCTTCTCCCTTTCAGGAAACTTAAGCGAACAATTAAAATGTCGCTTAAATTTTTTTGAACGTGTCAGAAAAATCAGGCCTATTAAGTTCTTGCTGTCTTTTTCTAATTCTTCTACTACATTACACTATTCCAATAGCTTGTGTTACCAATTGTTTCTCTTTTATTTCTACTGACTCTTTTGACATTTTTCTTCGACATGTTTTTTGTTTCTTTTTCTTGTTTATTTTTGTCATGTAATTCTCTAGTTATTGGCCTCAATTTTGTTGTGGCTTCAAAACGGATTAATTTCCAGTTCTTTAATTGATCAAGTTTAACAGAGTTTGAGTCAGGTTTTTATTGTTTTTGTTTCTTGTAAGGTGTCATGTTTGGTTTCGTATTTCCAGTTTTGACATTTGAAGCGTGTGTGTGACACAATGACGGATAGGATTATTACATTCCGCAAACGTCAACAACATAATGAATTCTGTCAAATCATCAATGTGACGCATGACGGAAATAATATGATCGACTTTAACTAATTGGGGAAGTTTGAAGTACAATAGATAAATGAAACTTAGGACAAGTCATCAACCGGATATATCCAAAAAAAATCTCAATAGTCAAAAAGGTTGAACAAAATATTATTAAAAATTTAACAAATATTACAGCTGTTTTTCATATACATATTTGGTTGTTAGCTGCTAAATAAGACAAGACATGTTTCCTTTATAATCCGGAACTTGGCAGCATTTTCGGTATTATGTGAAGAAAAGTGACAAAATTGTAGAAACTATTTGTCACATGTGACAAAAAGTTAAATAACTATTAGAGCTGTATTCCATATTGTGGATTGTGAACTGCTATATAAAACAATGTTAACTTTATAGAAACGAACTTGGCAGCATTTTTGGTATAATGTTAAAAAATATAAGCAACTTAACAACACTTTTTGTTACATGTGTCATACAATTAAATAACTACTGCAGGCTGTTGTTCATAATTTGAAATTAGCGAAATAAAATCAATTTTCATTAATTTTCGTTACGATATCATTCACAATGAATCGATAACACTCGAGGACAAAAATGACTTGCCATAATTTTTATTTTACAAACGTACTAGCTGGCATCATCGTCTCCTCCATAAAAAGAATTTATGCGAAAATTTTAAATGTCGCTTAAAATCACGTAGCTCTTCAAACAAAATAAGCGAAATTTGTATAATAAAGTAAGAATCTTATTTCCAGTTCGGAAAATGGAGAACAACAAAATTCACTTATGCAACTTATGAATCACTAATTGATGATAATATGAAGGCACCATATTAGCCAAAGGTTTCATTCACGGAACAATCTTAAAAACTGTGTGCCCAAATCGATTCTAAATAACTGCTTAACTACTAAAGCAGAACATTTTTTTCTAAATTGACTCCTGTACCTATTCCATGTTAGCTACGGCTATGAAATGCCTTCCAATCTTAAGTTCTGATGAGAAATTTCGCAAATTACAGCAAACGTGGCAATGTTGCAATCAGTTGCAACTAGTGGAGTGACAAATCGGTATAAGGATAAACGAACGAAGGCAAAAATCTCGTATAAAAAAAGTAATGACTTATATAGTATGACTTAGGTAGTAAGAAGGGTAATTCACTTTTAAATCTCTAATTTTCGACTCGCTGGCATCGAGAAGCATGGTGACGTTGCAATCAGTTGCATCAAGTGTAGTGACGAATCGGTATAAGGATAATACAAACGGATACAACAATCTCGTTGAAGAAAAGTAAGTGCTTATATGATGCCACAGCTGACCAAACAAATACTTGGAAAGCATATGGAAAATATGCTTTCAAGGAAAAACCGGTGTTAGGTGGGTGGACGAATTTGGGTTGCGTTGTGCCATTTTCATACTTTTGGAGCCGCGTATCAAACCAAAAGTACAAAACACACCAACTGAGTATAAATATTTGCCAATTAAATCGACGAAAAAAAAGGATATTTATCGAAAAATTTTAAATGTAATGAAGTGTTAGAGTAAACCTATTTGTGTATATCCCAATTAATACGCAAATTATTAAAATTAAAGATTTGTCTCCTTCACTATATATTTCCCAAATATTCCACGTATTTGTGGTGCAAGTAAGCAAACTCTTATACTATATTGCTCTGTGACTTACATTAGAGGCAAGGCTGATCTAGTAGAGGTTAGCGCATTAGAACAGCTGATTTTGCTTTCTTATGACTCTATCTGTCAAATACAGTGTATTTTGTTATTGTACATTTTTGTTTACTTTGTTTGGTCATATGTATTTGTGTTGAATTTGACATTTAGAGTCATAGAACAAAAATAAAATCCCTGTTGTTGGTGCCCACAACAACAACAAATCCTACTGCGTTAACGTCTACTAGATCAGCCTTGATTAGAGGGTATCCATGACACTGCTGATCGACTAAGTAGTAGGAAAATGTTAGAAAGCAGAGTGGAAGGGCGAGAGAACGATAAGAAAGAAGAAGTTGACCATGCAGCAAACTAAGTGTAAATAGTATTTAATTGATACTAATGACAGCTAAATTATGTTTTATATTGGTTGTATCGAACGAAAATACGCATTCGTAAGAGTAAAATACTACAGCAACTCGAACTCGATGAAATGGCATCGGGATAACGTAAAGAGAGGGATAGAAACTCTTGTATATTTTTCTATGCTTATATGCAGGCTAGTAGGAAGAGTAATTCGCATTCAACTCTGCAGCTTTGGACTCGCGAGCGACAATTAAAATTTAATTTTTTTAAAATAAAAAATTATTTTTAATTTTTCAAATCTATTCGAACTCCAGACCATTTTCTCTTTTATAAAAGCATATTCATTTATATTACAGAATTCCGGTACAGAGAGAGACGTTGTTGGTTCGCGTTTTGATGAATTCTAAAACATTTAACTTTACGGAGATTTATACCTGGAGATTTGAACAACAGCTCAAGCTACTGTCATGACACGTTTTTCGCTTCTCAGGAACATAACTATTCGTTTGCCGCAAAAAAATACGTAAAACGGAGCTCACAATTGTCTAATATTTCCTTTGTGGGGAACGATATTTTTCTTGTCGCAAGACATGAATAAAAATTAACCACCGAATAAGGCATTGGACAAAATACATATTAGACGAAAGACGTACAGATCTATCCAACAATACTGCATCCCCAGATGTAGATTAGTGTGGGAGCCATCCCCTTACAAACCTGCTGTATTTATGTTGTGATGTCCAACTTGGCAGCACTTTTTATGGGGAACGAAACGCGAAACTAATCCGATATAGGTGAAAGGAGGATATAACACTGAACCAACATCAAAATATAGATTAAAAGTCAAATGATATCCCAGCATTTTATTCGTATAAATATTTGAAATTTAAGTGAAATTTAAATCAGTTTAATTTGGGATTTATTGGAGACTGGTTCTTAATGGACTGGTTCTACAATTAGTATTATGGAAATGCCCTTTAAGTTATTGTCCAAGACACGTCACAAGGCATCAGAGGGGTTTCAACATACCCATCCAATGCCAACGCCGTATTAAAGTTACATACTTGTTACCTTCATATATCTAAGTTCGAACTACAACTTGTCCTTGCGCACCAGGAACCAACCAGGTGACTACCCAGTAGGACCAGTATACTATACGTGTGCGCATTCGTATAGTATACAAACTAGGCAGGGGTACTGTGATCTTCTCTATACCTCTATATAAATGATAATAATATATATAATATACGTTTGTTAAGGAATGGCCGCTTGTGGGTACAAACAATATAGCATACAAAGTATACGGAAATGTTTACAAATAATCTTCGTGTTTTGTCTTCGTATCTCATATAAAACCTTTATCTACATTGTTTATTGTAATGTTTACAATTTCAATACAATTCAGATGAAAATTTATAGCAGAATGGTATACAATCAGTACCTACAGTCCAATTAAATTGTATATACAAACGTTTGTTGCGTAGTCCTCAATGCTGATGAGAAAATAAGAAAAACTGTGTACAACCCCCATACCACTGTATATACCATGTAGTCCGAGGCGTATAGAATCACTCAAATTAATAACAAAAATACAAGTTTTACATTTCTTATTAATAATTTTTAATATTTATGTACATTAAAAATTATATTCTATTTACACATTTGTATAAACTACGTGCGCTCGCTTACATTTAACAACCCCTACTAACGGTTTATAACGAATATACACATTATCACTGTTCACGTTTTCAATAAACAATAGCGGCATTCATGCAAACGTGAAAGCCGAGAACTTTTGCTCAGCGCAAGTTTCCCTCGCACCGTTGCATGAGGCACCAGGTAAAGTTGCTCAGCGTAGTTGTGCTCAAAACCATATCAGCTGACCAAGATGGATACATAAGGTGGTAGCAGTAGCAATTGCATGTATTATGTATGTGTACTTTTTCTACTGTTCTAGTGCTATCACCTTATTTATCCATCCTAGTCAGATGACAACGAAATGTCAAAAGTTTACACGTTTCTCCATCCCTCGTTTGCGCAGCAAATTTGCCTCGAAAACTTTCCACTTTTGAGCAAGTCGCTTTGTATGGGAAATTTGTTTGTTTTGACGTTTGCTGTGTAAGTTTACGATGTTTTCGAGTTTACGAGGTTCTTTCGCACTTTCATGAAGACCACTAATGTATGCTAACAAGTATAATATCCAATCAAAATGATCATGAAATCGAATCAAAAATGTTAAGCTTCCTCAATGTACAATTTTTCTGTAAACAAAGTATGTGTAGATGTATGAGTTGAATTAGAGACGATCACAAATTTGTTATCTTCGTAACTGCATATGCTCTCTATATACAAAGTATGCAAAGATGTGTGGAGTTGTCTTTTTTGTCTCATACACAATCTTCGTATACTTTCCGAAGTATTCGGGAAAAGTTCTATAGGGTAGTTCTGCACCAGTTCAAGTTCCCATAAGGTTATTATAGATACTGAGGAAATTTTTTTTAGTTTCAATTATAGAAATGATGAAGAATTTTAATTATAGCATTTGATTGCTAGTTACAAATCGCCAAATCGATTTCCAAAATTAAGCTGCCTTACATATGTGCCTCCAAGTAAGCGAGTGGGAATACAAAACAAATTGTGCGACTTTTCTGTAACCAACCGGAATCTTCGTCATCTGTGATCGTACCTACAACGTTTTTGGCGTTGTTACAGTGAATATTTACGTTGTGGCGATGAATTTTCTACGTTACCACACTTTTGATGAAACTAGTCGACAAGATGAAGATTTTCAGTAGATTTCCATTTCAGATTTTTCAGTATGAACAGAGTTGCATAGACCTAGACAATTACATTTTGCTGACACACATTTTTTTCGTTCATAATTGTTTGAAAAATGTCTAATCTAACCTATGAAATTGTACACTTGTTAATGATTCAATTGTCTACCTATTCACACTCTCTATTATCTTAATTTTTGTTTTACTATTTTCCCTGTCATCTTATTCGCATAATTGAAAATATAATTTGTGTTAACACGATATTTTAGCCATGATTCATACGCACAAATTGTGAATACAAATGTGTGTTTTTGTGTTTATCATAGACAACTTAGTATATTGTGTTACCAAGATTTGTAAGACAATACGAAAGGCGGTAAATAAACATTGATTACAGACGAAACATGCCCTTTTGCATAGGATTACAGTTTGGTGTGATATATATTGAAATGGAGGCAGAATTCTACATCCTGTGAGTCATTCTAATTTCCTGAGCCCTTGCCGATATCTTGTGAACTAAGAGAGTGCAGCGTGTGAAGTTATTCTACATCATTGCGGGTCCTTGCGAATATCCTGTTGGCTTTAAGGAGTTTGCCGTGTGAGGTTATTCTAATATACTGTGAATCCTTGCCGATATTCTGTGAAGCAAGAATAGCGTGGGCTAAAGGAAGTGTGCAGTATGTGGTTATTCTAATATCCTGTAAGTCCTTGCCGATATTCCGTAACCCAAATTAGTGTGTCGTGAAACCTTCCGAATGAGGTAAGTCCTTGCGAATATCCTATGGGATAAAGAAACTGTGCAGTGTGAGGTCATCCAATATCCTGCGAAATCTTGCCGATATCCTGTTAGCCAAGAGAATGTACCGTGCTAACTAATCTATATCTTGCGAGTTCTTGGTGTTATCCTCTTACGAAAGAGGAAGTACCGTGTGAGGTAATTCATGTATCTTGCGAGTTCTTGATGTCATCTTGTTACCACAGAGAGAATGGTGACGTCATCCTTATATCCTGCGAGAGCGTATACCGTGCGAGGTCATTCTGAGCAATTTCGAGTCCCGACAAGTGTCCTATAAAATCCTGCGGATTAATGTTCTTTGTTTTGTGAACTCAAGAAACTATAGGGCGTGCGGTGTGAAGTCATCCTTTCAGCAAGCCCGGTTTCAGTTTTCCATGCAGTATCGTACAGTGGGTTCTTATTACACTGTGATAGTTCTTGGCAAAAATTTACGTAGACAAGGCCGGAGAGGACGGATTTAACCTAATTCGGGTACGGGGAATCGAATTGCATTGTTAGCGAATTTTTTCGGAACAAAGTTCCTTATCGCACGTTAAGAGATGGGGGTTAAGAGGAAACAAAATTAAACAACTTTTGTTTTAACACTATTAGGCAACAATCCAGTATTCTCAACTATATTGTTTACTTTTGCTTTGGTTTGTGTCTAGACTAACGGCTTGGATCACAGAGAAAGAAATTAACTAGATGTCTCGCATAAGTTGGGAAATTTCTTGTTTAATGGGAAGTTTTCTTGGTTAAGCATGTAACCAATATTAAGTAAAGTGAAAGAAGTTTAAAAAAATAGTATTTTCTTAAAAAAAGTAAATTTTCTCAAAAAAGTACCTATTTATATTCTTAAACGAAGTACCTTTTTTAAAAAAAAATATCTTATCTTAAAGAAGAACCTTTGCATAAAAAAGGAAATTTTGTTACAAAAAGTACCTTTTCTTAAAAAAAGTATTTTTCTAAATAAGTACCTTTTCTTACAAAAGTACATTTTCTTACAACAAATTGCCTTTTCTTAAAAACTACCTTTCTTTAAATAGTGCCCTTTTTGTGAAACAAAATAACTTTTCTTGAGATAAGTTCCTACCCTAAAAATTGTACCTATTCTTGAAAAAATTACAAATTCTAAAAAAATTCAAAAAATACCTTCTCTTACAAAAATAACTTTTCTTACAAAAAGTCCTTTTCTTAAAAGATAAGTAGTCTTTCTGAAAATAAGTACATTTTCTTAAAAAAATAACCTTTTCCTAAAAAAAGTACCACTTCTTTAAAAAGTTGCTGTTCTTAAAAAAGTACTTCTTTGTAAAAAAAAAATGAGTACTCTTATGGCGTTTTCTTACAAAAAGTACTTCTTCTTAAAAATAGAACTATTTCTTAAAAAAACATTAACTTTTAATAAAAGAAGTACCTCTCTTTAAAACAGGACCTTTTCGGGAAACCATAATACATATTCTACCAAAAAGGGCCTAAAAATATACTTTTTTTAAAAAATACATTTTATAAAACAAATTCTCATCAAAAAGGTTTATAATTTTTCAAAAAGTATATTTTCTTAAAGATCCATTTAAATTATCGTATGTTTCAACGGGCGCCTTATAGCGTAGACAGACGACAGCGTTAATTTGCATTAGCAGTCTTATAGCGTAGACAGACGACAGCGTTAATTTGCATTAGCAGTCTTAATTCAAATTAACTTGTGAATTATCCCCGTCCCAATGTGTATTAGCTTTGGCGTAAATGCATGAAATCAGAGTGCATTTATACTGCATTTAGGTATTTCAATATGGCAACACCGTCGACAATCAATCAGCTCAAGATGTATCTATACATAGACGTGATAGCCGGAACACAGTGGAAGTGGAACTTTCTTGTGTTTGTTGTTTGCTTTGTTGATTTTATGTACTGATGCTTGACACCGCTGAAGTGGATGTTATTGCAACAACACCACCTGCTATCACCATGTATTTGATACATCTTGAATCAGCTGTTGTCAAATTGTTTGCTATCGTCAATTGAAAATGGATTCAAAATCAGCAAAGGTGAGTTATTTCAATTGTTTTTTGCAAGAAAAATGAGAAATATTTAAAATCGAAACGCATTTTTTCCATTTTAAGATTTCCAAGGGAAAGAAACGAAGCGTGTGGTGTGATGGAGATGCGGAGGTTCTGCATCTGATGTAAAAGTCCAAAAAAATTTCTTGACAAACAAACAGTTGTTTACAAACAAACAGCTGTTTACTAAATACAAAAACTGTCGTCTGTCATGCCAAAATGTTAATTCACATCAGTGAGCTTTTAATGCAAATTAACGTCTGTCTACGCTATTAGGCGTGTTGGAACTAACAAGTACATAATATACATATAGCGAAAGGAACTTCATTCCATCGGGGTGTCCCCTGACACCTCATGTAATTTTCTTCGTTTATTTTTTGAGTTTCTATCAAGACCCACGTTTTTTTCCGTGAAAGTTTAGAAAAAAAAACAACATTTGCTAAAAATGCATCATTCAATATTTGGACAATTTTGATTTTCATTTCCTTTCAGACTTCCTGAAAATTTGAAAAAAAATCGATATTTATTTAAAACTCATCAGTTGATATCTCGATAACTGAGACAGTTATCGAAAAAATTATGAAATATAAAAATTATGTTTACACATTGGAATTTTAAATAAAACGTTTTTTAAATTTCCAATGCAAAAACACGAAAACGCTTTGATTATATTTCGTATTCGAATTTCGTGGGTATCCCAGGTTAATTTTTAATCGAAAATATGAAAAAATTAGGAAAAATTTCTATATCTCGGAAACCAATCGAAAATATAAGCAATTTTTTGCGGGTTTCTAAAGGTTTTTTTTAGAAAGGTATCTAATTCGGGTTTCTAAGGGTTTTTTTTAGAAAGGTATCTAATTCGTATGGAAGAATTTTTTTTTTTTTGATAAATCGCCAAAATAAGAAAATCGCAAAAATAAAAAAGTGGCTATAACTCGGAAACGGTTCGTCTAATCGAAAAAATAATAAAAATTTTACTTTAACCAATGGGTGTCTTCAATATGGCATTACTTTCTCAAATCTAAAATTATTCATACAAAAAATCGCTAAAATGCCCTTATGTCCGTATCTCGGGAACGGAGCGTCCAATCGAAAAAATAACCAATGTTTGCACGTTTCTAAGGGTTTTTCATCAAGTGCTCCAATTCGTATGGAGGAATTTTTTTTTCGAAAAATCGCCAAAATGAGAAAGTCTCTAAAATAAAAAAGTGGCTGTAACTCGGAAGGGGTGCGTCCAATTGAAAAAATAATACAAATTTTAATTCCATAGGAGGGTTTAACCAATGGGCATCACTTTTTTTTAAAATCGCTAAAACTTAATCTTTAGTTTTAACGATTTTTTTTAAATTGATGCCATATTGAAGACATCCATTGGTTAAAGGTAAATAAAAAATTTGTTATTGTTGGAGGCACTGTTTCCGAGTTATAACCATTTTTTTTTATTTTACCTATTTTCTCATTTTGGGATTCTTCCATACGAATTGGATCAGTTTATGAAAAGCCCTCAGACATCCGAAAAATTGATTATTTTTTCGATTGGACACTCCGTTTCCGAGATATACTTATACACATGAGGGCGTTTTAGGGATTTTTAAAAAGCGATTGTTTAAAAAAAAAATGATGCCATATTGAAGATATCCATTGGTTAAAGCCTTCGCTGTAGATAAAATTTTTATTCTTTTTTCGATTGGACGCACCGTTTGCAAGTTATAGCAACTTTTTTGGTTCAACGGTTTTCTTATTACGGCGATTTTTCGAAAAAAAATCTGCCATTCGAATTGGACCACTTTATAAAAACCCCTTAGAAACCTGCAAAAATTGGTTATTGTTTCGATTGGTTATGTTTCCGAGATAGCAATTTTTAGCAACTTGTCCGTAGCGATTTTTGTCTCGGAAGAGTTGGCATCCCTGCTTTGATTGATTTGTATTAATTTATTAATCGCAACCGTTCATGTAGTTCTCCCAAATAAACTCATATATCGCAAATGGGTATCATGTTGTTGCAAACGAGATCTCGTTTGCATTAAACGCGTACAAAATTACATTTGTCGCAAGTTAGAAACCGTTTGCGATAACTGAAATTAGCCATTTTCTAATGAGAACACAGATTACGAAGAACGTAAATTTCTCTCATTCTATCGACTGTATACACCAGTGTTGCCATAAGGTGTCAAAAAAAACATGCTAAAAAAAGTGCAATTCGCAAAAAAGGTGCTACAACTGAAACATTCAAAAAATGTAGTACTGCTGCACTTTACGGCCTATATTCGATAAAAAAAACACAATTTTGTAAAACATACATAGTCTAACATCTTTACCCATAAGGATGGGTGTGTATACCGGAAAAAATTGTAACGCATAGAACAAGTGTTGAGCCATTCCCGTCCGTCTCTATAGCTGGCTGGCTAGTCAACATGGTAGCTGCCGTAAAACTTTAAGGACCACAATGCAATTTTGTCATTGCCTATTATTTAACCAAACTTAGTTTGGGATTGAAAATGGGTGTTCTGATTATCCGACCAAACTGACATAAAACCACACACACAACATTTTTGTTTTGTCTGCGCTTGGTTAGCAGGGCGCAATCCACGTCGTTGTCCAAACTGTGATCGATTTTCTCATCGTCATTGGATATCTCAGGTACCAGTACCGCGGAGAAATGATATCTCCATATTCCCAACAGGCTGTGCACATCTGCGATGAGATTTCCGTACTTGTCTTTACAGAAAGGGCTTTTGACTTTTTGGTAGAATTTTCGAATCCCGTTCTTCCTTCTATATGTCTCAATTTTCACACTCTCGCTCTTTCTCCACTGCCGTTTCTTGTGCTTAAAGAGATGGTTTACCTCTTTTCTTTTTTCCTTATACCGCTCAGTCGCAGCGCGCCGTACAATTCACTGAAGCATTACCATACGTGCTGAGTACTTTTCATCATTTGCTATGCGACAGTCTTCATCCTTCCAAGGTTTGTTGCGAAGCTGTTTTTCAAAACCAAGTACGGTTTCTGCGGCAGTTTAGGTAAAGTCCGAAATGGGTTTCCACTGCGCTTCAGAACGTCATTGGGAGGGATGGGCTCTGTGCCAAAAGTTGCGAGAGTTTTCTTGGAGTTAATTGGAGCTTTCCGATGTCTAGCTTTCTATGCGTCCGGTTTCGCACGATTTTCTTGTGCGAACCTTTCCTGCTACCAGGTAGTTATCAGAATCGATATTAGCTCCTCTGATCACTCGTACGTCCATTAAATTGGATGAGTGGCTACCATCAAGTACCAATTGATCATTTTGATTCTTCGGTCTTTAATCATGGGATCCCAAAGTAGCCTTGTGAATGTCTTTATGCTGGAATCTTGTGCCACTAGCGACAATGTTTTTTGCCGCGGCAAAGTCAATCAGTCTCATACCGTTGTCGGAACTGTCAGCATGTAGACTGAAATTGATTAATCAGTAAATTTTTACTTAGCTAGACAAAATTGGCGAGGTCACTACACCCTCCCATACAAAACCTGAGCGATTAACCAAGTTAACCTCTTTAATGAGAGCTGTTTCCTTTTTTAAACTTATTAAAGTAATTAGACGGTTGAAGCGTCTATTCGATTTTGACCAATAATATACTTAGAGGCAAATTCAAATTTATTTTTGGTTCATGTTCTCCGTAAATCAAATTTAAAGAAATTGCTAATAAAAGTCTAGACCAACATACTTTTGAAGTAAAGAATTTTTTAAATGCCAACCTACGTCCATATTTACCATCCACACCCGTGATAATTCTATATACGTTAGAATTCCTGGTTTAAAATAAGCATTATTTCAGAGTTCAATTCCGAAAAACAGCCATACATTATTGAAAAAGTGCAATTTATCGACAAAAAGTGCTAAAAATTAAGCAAGAAACGTCAAAAGTTAGCAAAAATTTCACAAAAAAGTGTTAAACAGCATTTAGCATGTTTTTCCAGAAAAAAAGTGCAGAAGCCAAAAAAAAGAAGCTAGAATTGCATTTAAAGTGCTAAACTGGCAACATTGGTATACACAGTCCACTCGCTTGACATACACACTCACGCATACACATAAAAGGCTTTTGCCTTGTCAATATATTTTGGATGGACAACTGACGCGTTGTAGTTTGCTGCGCTTTTAGTTGTTATTTGAATGCAAGGCGCGACGGACGTGTTAGTAGACACTGAAAAGATAGACAAAAATTCCAACTTTTTTTAAAACAAACTTTCTGGGTAAAACCAAAATCATACAAGTTGGAAATTTACACAAAAAAGAGCTTATGGAAACCATAAATATAAACTTTAATGTACAAGTAATGTTGTAATGGGTAGAGTAACTACAACTACAAATCGGTTGCTGTAACTACAACTCGTTTGCTGTAACCGAAAGAACAGTTGGTGGAACCGTTTTTCGTTTATCACAAACGTTTTTTCAACTTTAATTTTTCGTAACTCGTTTACTGCAAACGTTTTTAAGTTCTCGCAAACGTTTTTTTAGTGAGGATCAACTACAACTCGGTTGCTGTAACCGAGGGAACAGTTGGCGGAACCGTTTTTCGTTTCTCGCAAACGGTTTTTTCAGCTTATATTTTTCATAACTCGTTTGCTGCAAACATTTTTCGGTTCTCCCAAACGAAATGACATACATATATGGCTTAACAGAAGTTCGGTTCTCCCAACTACAGTCCCCAAACGAACTTCAGTTATCTGAGATTTCGTTTGGGAGGAACGAGTTTTTTCTTTGCGTGTACTAAAAGTGATAGATTCCCTCCATATAAAGGTGTTAGAACTAGCACCGGTCATTATCCGTAATGGACCGACCTATCACGTGACTTGTTCAGTTTAGTTTCTTTTTTTCCGTAGAATAACATTAGTTCCCAAAGTGTCAATTCTTTGTCTGCCAACGTTTGGTTAGAGCTAAGGTACAGTTAAAGTTTTTACATGCAGTATAAGCCCACAGTCGTAATTGTTAGTCAGCTCTAACTGAGGATAACCAGAGATGGTGATATTTGAGGTAAGTTAAATGGACGCAATTAAAATCATAACGTCATCTTTTACTCTCAGCCACTGAAACGAAATAAATTGATGTGGCGATTGCTGCCCACCTCGAGCTTAGCTTTGTAACCGGAAAATTATCTTCGTCACAAACAGTACAAACTAATTTTACGATAAACGTATTTTATTTGGCGGAAACGTTTCAACTGTTGCGGTCATCGTTGAGTATACGTGGCAAAAGAAATGTTTTTGGGGCAAACGATCTTTAAATGTTTTTCTTGTTTGCGTGAATATGTAAACCGAGAGAATGTAAACACAACTAGAAATTTGAAAGAGCGTAAAATTATTTTAGAAATTTATTTAGGATTTTAGTCACTTTGTTGTTGTTAACAAACTTCTTTGATTTTTCGTTTCCCTCAAATTGTTATCATACTTATTGTGCACCCCTTTTCTCTTTAAAGACATTTTCTACAACATAATAAACTTCGTGAGAATTCTCAATTATAAATAATAAAAAAAAACGTACAGAATTACAATACGGCAGCGCTGCACTTAAACACCAAATCTTGCATTTGAAAAGGCCAACCTAACAAACGTGGCTAACAACTGCCACTGGTATTGTACGATGATGAGTTAACTGAGGTAGTTGATATTCAAACAAATTGTTTATAGAATTATAGCAATTTTTCATAAGGTCTGTGTGATTGTTTGTATATTGTGTATTTTTAGTTTTTTTTTTTTTTGTTTAATTCAATGCAAAAACAATTATTGCACTTTTTATTCAGCATTTTTGTGTTATTACGAATGTATTACGATAGTATTTTTTTACGTTTTCAAATTCAAAAGAAGTACCGAAGATTAGATCATCTTTGAGGATCCATATATGGCAATTGTAACTTATAACTTGCATTCAAATGTGTCATCATCACCACTATCATTATAATTATTACATCTCATCAGAGTTGTTATAATTTACACAGAACAACAAGTTAATTCAAAAAAAATACAATTTATTTGTGGTTAAATTGGCTCGAAAGGTGCCATATGCTAAATACTCATTTCCGGTTTCCTATTTGCTACAAGAAATCGAGTGCAATTTATCGCAAAAGGGTACAAACTGGTCTAAAAGGAAGCGTACAATAATTGGCTGTTATTGAACAAAAGGCGGTAATGGTATCAAATTGCAAAAATTACAGGATGTTTATAAAGCAACAATATCAAGAAGAAGTTATGGCAAAATTGATGTGTATATATTAGTAATTGGTACGTAAACTCACCACAGAAGTTTCAATCAAATAAATTATCTTTGATACCCAGCAAAAATAACTGAAGTGTTTTCAATAAAGCAACACTGAGTGTTGCTTTTTTTGATTGCTATTGCTTGAATTGTTTGTTCGACGGAACACCCTATTGTAAATGCAATGTTTGCCACTAATGCAGCTATTATTCGTCCAAATGCCATATCTTTGACAGCTCAATGCAAACAAGTGCGGCTTGCAATCAAAGTGCCTGGCTCGAGCTCGGATCAAGGCAATCTTGGTAATCTAGAAAATCATAATTATTAAATTCGTACACGCTAAGAACAATTTCGTTACGCCCAAACAAAATCTCTGGGAATTTCGTTACGCCCAAACAAAATCTCTGGGAAGTATCTTTCGTTTGGTGAAAGTAATTGCGGCAAACGAATATTTGTTGAATCAAACATATGTATATTTCCCTTTCGTTTACAACAAACGATATATGTGACGCGCAAAATAGAAAGGGGCCTAAGGGTAAAAACCGGTTTTGTTCAGGAGAGCCATTTTAAAGATTTAAGTACGTGTATCTTTGGTGTACCATCACTGAGCGTGTTGGTATTGGTCTCATTTGAAAGCGACACATCTCATGACGTCAGGAACGTGTTGGTCAACCTTGAAAACGCGCGTAAGTCGTCCCTACCTCTTGTTTTGTGTAGTTCGTTTTTACTGTTTTCTACCTAGCGCGCTGTTTCCATGAGTTTGATATCAATTTTGCTAGCGTTTTTTCGAATCCAGCTTTATTTTCTGAAATTATTAATTGTGAATTATAATAAATACTCATTTATAATTCTTTTAAATCGTGAATATCACTCTGTTAGTACGAAAAATTTTTCACATAACCTTATTATGTTATTCGCGAAAATAATTTAAAACTGATAACATTCTTACTGTTTGTTTTAGGATGAAATGGTGGACGAATTCGAAGAAATAGATTTACTTTATCGCTTCCCTGATGACGAGGATGATGACTATCACTTCGCAGAATTATCGGATAGTGACTCTGAAGATGATACCGATAATATGTACCTTGATAAATCTGATCTTGATTTACGCGAAGAAAAGGTAGCTGCTCGACTGTATGGTGCAAAAATACCTCCGTGTTGTTCAAATCACTGCAATGAAGTGAAGATGGCTGTGGATTTTCGTACGTCTTTCATGAATTTAGATAAGGAATCCCAAGATTTAATTATTCTCGCACATCTGGCAGCTCACCGTGACGATGCAATGCTCAGGTCAAGAGTTGGTGATCGATCGCGAGCTATGAAGAAACGGTACAATCAGATATATTATTTTCGAAGTTTGCCGATATGCCGTGATATGTACTTCTTCCTGTATACAATGGGAATTAAACGCTACAAAAATCTAATCGAACATTACGACAAAAATGGTGTTTATCCACGCGAACACGGCATGACGAATAAGATTAATCGTACAGATGCTTTAACTAGTTTGGAAAAAAAAGAAATTGTTTCATTTATCTGCCGTTTTGCTGAAACTGTTGCTATCACTTTACCTGGACGTCAACCAAATCATCGTGATTATCGATTATTTAAACTTCCAACTACTGAAAGTAAGACCTCTGTTTACACTAGATACACCAATAGTTTCGCACTTTCCAAACGCTGTGGAAGAAATATTGTCCCCACATCGTCACTATAAAGCCGGCAGTAAACGTTACTGAAGTTGAAAAAGAAGCAGCATTGAAGGTGTATTCTGATCATTTGCAATCTGCCAGCCCTCAGCGAGCGTACTATAACGACTTGAGAACATTAGTCAAGCCTGATCCAAATGCCATGTATCCAGGTATTCCAGAGGAGGATTATCTAGTAATTTCTATGAGTTATGCTCAAAATGTTAGTTTTCCGTCGGGTCCACAGCAAATAGGAACTGCATACTTTAAATCAGGTCGCAAAACAGCAATTTTCGGAATTACAAACGAACGTCAAAATGTTCAACACGTCTTCTGTATTGACGAAAGCGATTCCATTGGAAAAGGTCCGAATTCAGTAATATCAATGCTTGATTACTACCTACGAGAAGTGCATTCAACTAAAAAATTAGTGATATTCGCTGATAACTGTGTTTCACAAAATAAAAACAATGCGATGATACGATATTTACAACACCTTGTCGATACTTCCAGATGTGAGTCAGTTGAATTTAACTTTTTGTTAACCGGACATACAAAGTCGTCACCTGATCGTTTATTCGGAGTTTTCAAATCAAAATATGCCCAAACTAATGGCGACTGCTTCATTTATGTAGTTGATTGTGTTAGAAAATCATCTCGTAATGAATTTAATGTTCCTGTACCTATTCGACTTCCAAACTCAAGTGAGCCTGTTGTTGAGTGGAGAAAATGGGACGAATACTTCTCCACTAAATATAAAACTTTAATTGGAATATCGAAGTATCATCACTTTTTATTCATTGCTCAGTCACCAGTGCAATGAAAACTGTTTGCGAATTCAGCCAGCATAAATGAAAACATACATCTGAGTAACAATACGAGTTTCGATGACAAACCAATTATAATTCCATCACCAGGGTTATCGATGAAGCGTCAATGGTATTTGTATAACGAGATCCGGGGTTTATGTTTTGACGATTCAAAAAAAGATTCGGTTGCTCCTCTTCCTTTGGTCTCTGGAAATGGAAACGAAGAGGAGGATTCGAAGGAAGTGGACAATCCTCAAGAAGTGGAGCCAGCAGGCGTTAAGAAGAAATCGAAAAAAAATAAAGGACCGGTACCGTCAATTTCCAAGGTACCAATTCGCAAGAACCGTCGATTAAAATGATTTTTCTATTTTTTTAAATTGTTCATAAGGAAAAAAATAAATTTTTTGTAGTTTCGTAAAATCAAGTTATTTTGTTAATTTAGTAGGGGAAAAAATGAAAATAAATAAATTTTACCGTTAGGTCCCTTTCTATTTGCGCTTAGAATCGTCGACTTCACTTTCATAAAACGCGCATCTCTCTGGAAGGGAACACTTTTGGGGCATGGGATCGGTCTCATTCGATGCTCAGATGTTGCCCACATCAAAAAAAAAAAGTGAAAATTGATTTTTTTACCCTTAAGTCCCTTTCTCTATGCGCTGTCACATATATAGTTTCCCATTACATCCCATGAAGGGAGCTTCATACAGTCAATGAGCTGTGCCCTTTCAAGTTTTAGATTGGGGCCTACAGTTTTACATCGATTCCGAACGGTTTCTTGAGAAGTTTTTTTCTGGCTAATTACTCGATACGATCGCCGTCACTAAGTAAGGTGGCCGGCGTCGAAAGAAATGTAAGGTGCTCAGAGCAGGAATCGAATCCACGTTCTCATGTACAAGGGCCGCAAACACTAGCTATTAACGTCCACAAACTATTATCGACTGCTTTATTGTTTGACCGGCTCCCGGCTCAGGTCAGACTCAATTGCAATTAGCTTGTATCTCTGATCCCCAATTCCCTGATTGGATGTAGAGCAGTGACCGGCAAAGCCTATGGCACCGTGCATTTTTGAACTTCGTGTTTTCACATCGACATATGTTCACGTATTGAACGAAGGCAAACGAAATCATTCAGTCTCACTTGAGTATTCGAACAAGAAGGACGGTTGCCGTTTGTTCTTCCATTGCACTTAGAGAAATGTGGACTGATCAATGGGAATATGAGTTTTTATTCGGATAATTTTTGTTTCAGTAAACCCGAATACATATTTGGCTTGTTTTCTCTTAGTGTAGCTCACCCACACAACGACAGAATTAAAGTTGTATGAGTTTGCCGGTCACTGATGTACAGAGAAATCGTCACTTGAAATGCTTCGGACTGTAACTAGGAGAAAGGATCACGAATTATATGTTTCGGATGATTTTAAGATTTTAAATTAATGAACAGTCAGATTTGGGTCATCTGGGAACGTTCAGGCAATCGAAGATCTAATAAGCGTATATACAATATAATCCGGCAATTATCGACAAAAATAAACCAAACCGTCAAACCAGCAAAAATTGCAAGCCACACAGAAAAAAAACAGTGCTGTGAAATAGGAGTTGGAGTTAGAGTCGGAGTCTGACATATTTAACTGGAGTTGGAGTTGGAGGTGGAAAAATTTGGACCACCCGACACTCCAACTTTATAATTTTCATTAAACGTCAAAATTTTCGAAAACAGTAATTCGCTGTCCGATCTTTTTCGCTAATATACTCCCATGAATATACCGTATTACATAAAATCTTAGGTCTAAGTCGATGTTTTGTGGGTGTTTAGGTTTCTACTGTGAATAATAATATATTTTTGCGACCATATCTCTCAACAAAACCAAGGTATTGTCAAATTCTTCCATTTTTCTTTTATTGACTATTTTACAGCCTCATGAGGTCAGATGCCTTACACATATTAATTAAACAAACAAATAAATAAAAAAAGATAACGTATTTCTCCAACTGGTTCTAGCCTTGGCTTTTTCTCGGCAGTTGGTAACACCAAGCATACGGAGGGATTCTTCGGCCTGGTCTCTCCAGCGGAGTCTTGGTCGTCCTCTTTTCCTGCTTTCATCGGATACGTTATCGAAATCCTTTGACGCTGGCTCATCTGCATCCATTTTAATAACATGGCCTAGCCAACGCAATTGACCTAATTTAATTTGCCTAGTTATCTCCATCTCAGAATACAAATTACACAGCTCATGTTTGCAACGACGTCGGTACTCGCCGTTTTCTTTAACAGGGCCATATATTTTACGGAGAATGTTTCTCTCGCATACTCCCAGGTGTTTTTCATCCGCTTGCGATATAACCCAAGTTTCGGAATCACATGTCAGGATAGTATCTGGTATAGCTTTTGTCTGTCGAGAGAGGACTTTGTTGTTATTATCTCCATTAAGATGTTGAACAGATTGCAGGAAAGTGTGTCGCCTTATCTCAGTCCTCGCTTGGTACAGAATGGTTCGGAGAGGTCTTTACCCGCCTACACTGCTGATTTGACGTTGGTCAGCGTCATTCTACAGAGGCGGATCAGTTTTTCCGCAATACCATTTTCGGTCGGAGACCCCCACCGGCTTCCGAACATTTTCCGACATAGCATATTTGGCATATTACAAAAGATGCTGCCGTCATTTTGGCAAATAAGCAGAAATTGGGCAGCTAATATGCAAACTTGTCTAAGTTATTTTGACACATATGTATGATGAAAGATTTTATCAAACTCTCTTTTTTGATGTGCTGTGAAAGGCGGTGCCAAGTTTTTGGCTAAAAATAGAATATTTAATTATTTGATTCCAAGTAAATTAATCATAGCTTAATATTATACAAAAGACAGTCCTATTGTATTGCATTTACAAGAAGACAATTGTGATCTGAAATCCAGCCCTCCTTTCTTTTTAACATTGCATGAGATTGGGAGACAAGGCCTTTCCACCCTCTCTACTAGAAGGCCGTATGAAGGCCTGCAAAAAGAGTAGTTTTAGAAGGACTTAAGTAAAAATAAAAAATATATATGCAAATTAGTTACATATTTCAAATTTATACTTTAACCAATTGTAATTCTTAGAAATTAATTTTTTTTTCAATTCTGCAGCCACAGGAATCGAACACACGACCTTAGAACTTACAGTCGGACGCTTTGTCTACTGGGCTATCGGATGTTATGAGTTTGCAACGACGAATTGCTTTCCGCTGGGAAGCTTTCCCTTTACAATTCACTTTAAGCATACATACAACTATCAATGATTACTTTAAATTTTCTATAATTTTACCTCTTTGTTTTATATATCCACAACTTATCTGTAGTTCCGTTAACTTTTTTTAATCACATATTAAATTTTAATTAAATTTTAATTAATATCATCTATATGAAGTCTAATTTCAATATATCTAATTAACTTTTAAATATATTTCTTGATTATCCGCGTATATAGTATGATAATATTGGTAGCACTTTGACTTTTATTTTCATTAATTTGTTGATTTAATTTGAAAATAACTACTGATTTAGCACAAGGTCACGAGTTTGGTTAAACGTCATGTTATACCATCTAATTATAAAGATAGTGTCTATTACTAATTTACAGTTAATCGATAGTTTAAATTTTATTAAAGAAATTTTTCGTTACAGCCGACAATACGGTTTTCAACACCTGTTAAACTATTAATGTGGACCAACTAAATGAAACTGCCTACAAAATGAAATGATGTTTTATTGCGATTAACTAATAACTAATAAAAATTGAAACATTATATAGTATACAGCTAAATATATTTCTAGGTTTTGAAGTTAAACCACAGAAAGTTAATGAAACAGAAAACACAACATAACACATAAAGAGAGAGAGAAAAATAATCACACACAAATCGAAAACACAGAGAGAAAAAACCTTTCAAAATGATTTTGAACTCAGATTACTCATGCAATATTTACTTCAAACTACTGTAGACCTTTAAAGCAGGTACTTTCGAATCTTAAGATTACTCGTAAACTAATGCCACTTTCAAAGACTAAATGGTAAAATAAAGGGTTTTTCAATAAGAGCGCTACAAAAGTTTTTTTAAATAAAACAAAACCGGTTTTAGATACCAATGAAATTCTTTATTCCTGTGAAAGTACGTTCGATGCTAATATGTATGGAACTCGATTTCTTTTGCATGGCCACCACGGGCACGCTTGCAGAAGTCCAGACGCTGAACCCAATTTTCGACAGTTTTCAAGCATAAATCGGCCGATACTGCTGCAATTTCATGTTCGATATTCGTACGAAGTTCATCAATCGTCGCTGGCTTGTTGGCATAGACCATAGACTTGACGTAGCCCCACAGGAAATAATCTAACGGCGTCAAATCGCGCGACCGAGGCGGCCAATCGACTGGGCCATTTCGTGAGATAACACGTTCCTCAAACTTGGTTTCCAATAAATTGATTGTGGCATTCGCTGTGTGGCTTGTGGCGCCGTCCTGTTGGAACCACATGTCCTCCAAGCTCATATTATCGAATTGGGGCCAAAAATATTCGGTTATCATTGAACGGTAGCGATTCGCATTCACAGTAATGTGCCGGTCTTGATCATCACGGAAGAAGTACGGCCCAATGACGCCGCCGGCCCATAAACCGCACCAAACCGTAATTTTTTCGGGATGCAATGATGACTCATGGATTACGTGTGGATTGCTGTCTGACCTATAACGCATATTTTGCTTATTGACGAAGCCATTCAGCCAGAAATTATGACGACCGTAAATTGGACGTAGCGCTCTTAAAGTTGAGGCCACTGGCTCCAAATTTCGGTAGTAAATTTTAATAATTTCGACTCGTTGTTGGCTCGTTTATCTTTCCATGGTTAAATGGCACCTTACTGAAGAAAAATGTCAAAAGAGCGGGAAAAAATATGGCGTCCTTTGCTGTCCCTATCGATTTACTTTTGTAGCGTCTCTGTTGAAAAACCCTTTAAAATGAAACTAAACAAAGAAACTTGTGTAAGAAATAGTAATTAAAATGTACTTACTTATTTAACATTATCCATGTGAATATAATGTAAAAAATATCCTTTCACTGTTTGTTTGTGTTTTATCGCTCCAATAAATCGACGATTAAAAAATGTTTAACTAAACCGCACACAGGCACAATGGTGATAATGTTGGCAACACTGCTTGCGATGGTGAGTTTGCACTTTAGTTAGTTGTAGTGTCGCTAATGAGGATGGCGTTGCTATCGCTGGCGATGTCACTGACGTTGCTATGTTTGTTAGCAGCTTATGCGACGACTGATTTTCGCCAAAAGGTGAAAAGTGAAATGTTGACGTTGGAGGATTTGGGATTACAATGAAATCCACCTGTGTATTATGTATTCCTTTAATACTTCACAGACATGAATCAAAGGGAATGTACATAGAGTGATGGCAATGTTTCGTAAAAGTGGGTTTCAAACGATGATTTTAGATGAAAATTTTTTGAGGGCTGTGTATAAACAGATATGAATTACGTTGATGTTGTGTAGTCACAATGTAGCTCAGAGTGGGTTCAATTGACTGGTTAATGAATCGATTAACTTTTGATAAACACTAGTTGTGGTTGTAGTTGATGGGCGATTTAAGCCTTATTAGATAACTGACATTTACGTTTTATGTTATTTAAGCCTTTTTTCCTTTGCTTAAATATAAATTTACACTTGCATTTTCAAGTTACAATTTCTTGTATTTTGCATAAAATAGCACCTTTTGTTTAAAATATTGACAGATTTTGTTGAATTGGTTTGACATTAACATAAATGAATTTTTTTTTAAATCTTTTTAAATTAGTTTTTTGCTTCCCAATTGTTTAAATTGTTAACTATATTTTTGTTTTTGATATTTTCACTATAAATAAAATAAATTTTTATATAAAAAATTTTATGTTTCAAAGTTCCATTTGTTTCTAGAAAGACTCGATGGAACCTGTTAAAAAAATTATGCTACTGCAAGAGCATGAACTAGTGCAAATAATACTAACGGGTATTTCAATAAGAGCGCTACAAAAGATTTTTTAAATAAAACAAAACCGGTTTTAGATACCAATGAAATTCTTTATTCCTGTGAAAGTACGTTCGATGCCATTATGTATGGAACTCGATTTCTTTTGCATTGCCACCACGGCACGCTTGCAGAAGTCCAGACGCCGAACCCAATTTTTGACAGTTTTCAAGCATAAATCGGCCGATACTGCTGCAATTTCACGATCGTTATTCGTACGAAGTTCATCAATCGTCGCTGGCTTGTTGGCATAAACCATAGACTTGACGTAGCCCCACAGGAAATAATCTAACGGCGTCAAATCGCACGACCGAGGCGGCCAATCGACTGGGCCATTTCGTGAGATAACACGTTCACCAAACTTGGTTTCCAATAAATTGATTGTGGCATTCGCGGTGTGGCTTGTGGCGCCGTTCTGTTGGAACCACGTGTCCTTCAAGTCCATATTATCCAATTGGGGCCAAAAATATTCGGTTATCATTGAACGGTAGCGATTCGCATTCACAGTAATGTGCCGGTCTTGATTATCACGGAAGAAGAACGGCCCAATGGCGCCGCCGGCCCATAAACCGCACCAAACCGCAATTTTTTCGGGATGCAATGATGACTCTTGGATTACGTGTGGATTGCTGTCTGACCAATAACGCATATTTTGTTTATTGACGAAGCCATTCAGCCAGAAATGAGCCACATCGCTTATTGTTGAGGCCTCTTAAAGTTGGCCTCTTAAAGTTGAGGCCACTGACTTCAAATTTCGGTAGTAAATTTTAATAATTTCGACTCGTTGTTGGCTCGTATATCTTTCCATGATGAAATGGCAAACCTTACTGAAGAGAAATGTCAAAAGAGCGAGAAAAAATATGACGTCGTTTGCTGTCCCTATCGATTTACTTTTGTAGCGTCTCTGTTGAAAACCCCTTTATTTCACTAGCCCATGAACTAGTGAAATATGAACTATCCCATCTTAACATGGTGTCAATGATATAAAACAGTGATAACCAGCCCATAGCCTCGCGAGGCAGGCAATAATCGTATTTTTCACACACACACGATCGGCAACTCACATGTACACAGCAACTATGCTTGATTCGAAGCATTAGTCTATGCCTGTGCGTATGCGACCGCACACAAGCACATAATATGTTTGTGGCGTGCGTTCGGTTTTGCCTACCACTGGTCTAAAAGTACTTGTCCTCAGATAGATGTGGAGGAGATGTGTCTTCCAAATGGGTCCAAAGTTTTAAAGAAGAGTTAATTGGGGTGGTGCAATGGTAGTCAGTGTGGTGCAATGGTAGTGTGCGCGGCTCTTGTGCATGAGAAAGTGGGTTTGACCCCTACTCCTTAAATATCTTTCGCAGGCGGTCACCTCGCTTAGTGACGACGACACTATCGAGTATTCAGCCATGAAAAAGTTTCTCAAAATACCATTCGGAACCGTTGTAAAGCTGTAGGACCCAATGTAAAACTAGAATGCGCACAGCTCACTGGTTTGTGAGAAGCTCTCCCTAATCCCTTTGCGGGATGTAACGGGAACTCAAATTTTCAACAGGTACTTTGATAAAAAAAAATTCTTTATTTTTCACCATAATCTCCTTTTAGCTCGAGACACATTTTACAGCGATATTCAATAGCTTCGATACCCTGTTTATAGTAAGAACTGTCAAACACCTTAAAATAGCAATCAACCGCAGACTACACCTCTTCATTGTTGACAAATCTTTTACCACCGAACCATTTTTTCAAGTTTGGAAATAGAAAATAGTGCGAAGGAGCAAAATCTGGCAAATAGGGTGCTTGATGAAGCAATTCGAACTTTAATTTAATTCGAACAATTAAAACTTTAATTGAATTGGAGCATTGTCATGATGAAACAACACTTTAATTTTCGCCAAATGCGGTCTATTTTCCCACAATTTCATCACTTAAAGCCTGCAGTAAATTAGCAAAATATTCGCCGTTGATGGATTTTTCCTTTCTGAAGATAATCAATAAAAATTAGCCCAAAAAACAGACGCCATTACCTTGCCTGCAAATGAAACCGTTTTATCCTTCTTTGGATACGATTCTCCCATTACAGTCCACTGTTTTGACTGGTTCTTTGTCTCAGGTGTGAAGTGGTGGGCCCATGTCTCATCCATGGTCATAAATCGACGAAAAAAATTCGGTTTTATTACGGTGAAACATCGCCAAACACTCTACTGAAACCTCTTCACGACGCTGTTTTTGCTCTATTGAAAGCAAGCGCGGCACCCATTTTGCGCACAGCTTTATCATCTTGAAATCTTCGGTCAATATACGATGTATGGTACTTTTTACAATGCCTATCATTTCAGCTACCTAACGCACCTCCAGCCGACGATCATCCAAACCATTTTGTGGATATTCTTAACCGTGTCCGACGTGGACACCTCAATTGGTCGACCACTACGGTGTTCGCCTTGGCAGTTGGTACGGCCTCGTTTAAGCTCTGCTACCCAATATTTTACAGTCGTAAACGAGGGAGCTGATTCACCCAGAGTAGAATCTAGCTCGGCTTTAATATTGCTTGGACTGAGACCTTTCAAATGGAAATATAGAATTACATAACGGTGACCAATCTTTTCCATGTTTACAAATTCAATAGATCGTTCGCTTTTGATAGCTCAAATAAAAATACTAAACAACGTGGCGCCTTGATACTTAAAACATCTGTTTTATAAGCTACTGGCACGCTCTATACGTCATGTCGGCTAGTTTTGGGGGGCCGCCCTCGTAACTACAATTTGTAAAGGCTTGGTCACTCGACGGGCATGAGTGGATTCACAGCATTTCTCCATCTGCTATCCAACTAAAATATGAACATATCTGTTTTAGCCAAATGTAAACTTAATAGTCGTGAATTTTGTTTATCGAATTTTTTTTCGCTACTTTTTTTCGTACACTTCGTAGCCATTCGTTAAACATAGTTCACTCAAAGGTGTTACGAATCAAAAATAGGCGCTGGTTATCCTTTCGTTAAGGGTTTGGGGTATAGATTTTGGTGTTCAGAAATTAACTCCGCTTTCCGAATGTTTCTAATCACAACACTGGAATATTTTTCTAAAGCTTCTATCAGAAGAAGTAGCGCAACACAAACTAAATGAAGCAACTTACTTAACTCTTTGACGACCATATATTTTCGGCCGAAGCGATTTAATTTTCTTGATTATTTTCGTGATCCTAATAATAGCTACGCCGCAAAATATGGGACCCACAATTTTTTCCCCCCATTTCATTTTAGGTAAAAGGCACATATGTATTTGCCAAACATATGTCCGGTCCAGTTAAGCACGTTGGGATTCGACCTTACATTTTTTACAAGTTAAATTATGGATTCAAAACGTACCTGACGTTTCCCCCACGTTCCCCTCCATTTTCGACTCGTTGCATACGTTTCTAGTAAGACCACTTGGTAACCCACTTTGATGGGCTTCAAGGGGTCAGATCGTATCAGTTAGATACTTGACGTCTTCTACACTATTGTTGCACCTACCGTCTTCTATAAATCACCCAAATATATACTTGCTTTATCTTCTACCTGAACCTAGGTGACAAAAAGGCTACGGCAAACATACTAGCCTGTGATCCACAAAGGGTTACAATTTTGCAGTAGATAGTAGCTGTTGGTGTGTTGATTTGTATTCAACTACGAGAGAAGTTGAAAAAGTCACGGAGCTGCCAAACTGCCCTATAATTTCCAATTTGTAGGGGGGGGGGGGGTGAATTGTTTCCCAATACCTCCCATGAAGGGATTGGACAGTGCTTCTCACAATCAGTGAGATGTACGCGTTTTAGTTTTACACTCACTGATTGCAAGCTACAGTTTTACACCGGTTCCGAATTTCTGAGAAGCTTTTTCATGGCTAAATACTCGATAGTATCGCCGTCACTAAGCACTAAGACCGCCGTCGAAAGAAATGTTTGGTGTTCTGACCAGGTATCGAACCCACGTTCTCATGTGTAATAGCCGCGCACACTAACATTACACCACCAACGGCCAGTAGGGGGAACTTCCCCGTCAACGGTGGGTAAGGGAGGGAAACGGGGTTTATAATCGGATTCAGGGAGTCCTTTTATATACGAATTAGTTAGAATGGTGGCAGGGCTTGAATTTATTTATTTTTGCAAACCATTTCTTTCAGCGGTTAAGGTGTCCTATAAATCGACCAATTTGCATTGTATCTGTCAAAATATGTGGAAAGCAATATAGTGTTGATAGATCCAAAGACTAAATCTAATAGTGAGTCATGGCTTTTAGTGATGGTGCGTGCCACTGTCGAGTAGTGAGCCATGAAAAAGTTCCGCCAACGTTGGAAATTGGTATAAGCATGTTGGTCCCAACCGGCGGGTCCTACAATTTAAAGCTAGGTGATTCTGAGAACCATTGCCTTCATAGAATGTAATGAAAAACAAAATCTAAAGTTTCTAAACTCCAGCAATTTTAACTGATGTTTGGTTTTCAAAACTTTTATTGTAGATTTTAAAAATTTATTTTGGGTTGCAAAACAATTCAAGGATGTAATGAAAAGAAAACAAAATTTAAAGTTTATAAACTCCAGCAATTTTAACTGATGTTTGTTTTGCATAATTTTCAAAATTACCCGTTGGTTTTCAAAATTCTATTGAAGATTTTAAAAAATTATTTCGGGATGTGTAAAACAATTTCCACAGTTTTGTATTATTTATTCGTTTGAAATTCATGGAATATTTTTTTTTGTTTGTTTTTCATCATTTCTTATTTTTTTATATTTTAATTTTATTGAATTTTATCTTTAGAGCAATTCTTTTTCCAAACTTGTTTTTTAACTCCTCCTTTACACCTGAACATTATGGTTATATATTTAGAGTTGTTCTTATTTTTGTTTGCTACCACTTTTTTTAACACTTTTCTTATTACCACTTTTTCCACACGTAGTTTCTGTTACGCTTTATTTGCTTTACTTTACAACTACATATTCTTTTCTTTCTCTTCCTTTTTTCATTTTGTAGTTTGGGAAACAGATGGAACGATCGTGTTGAAATTAAAACCAATCTTTCTTTATTCTACCACTAATTCTGTGTTTGCTTTAGTAACTTTTTTCTTAACTTATTTTGTTATTAACACTTTTCTTACTTTGCTTTGCTTTTTATTTACTTCTTCTACTGCTTCTTTCCTTTCCTTTACACACATAAAAAAAACTTGTTACTTTTCTTCTTATTTTGCTTTATGAAACAAAAAAATGCGCGTTTTAGACCGATTTGTTGTTGTACGACGCGTGTCTTAATACAAAAAACTATTACAAAAAAAAAAATTATAAATCTACAACGGACGATGGCGATATCTTGCACCTTTCATCTTATAACGTTAAAAAGTAACTAAATTCCCAAAACGTTCGAGGCTATTACCTGTTTTGAGTCCAGCCAAGCCAAGCCAACTCAACCCAACCAATCAACAAGCCATGTTAAACCACCAACAAAAGACCAACTCTCCAGCCCAAGCTCAGGTTACACGAACAACAACGAACCTTCCAACATGTTTGATCTTCGCTTAAACTCATGCTTATACAGTTCTCTTTTTCTTTATTCTCTCGCGCGCTCTCTGTCTCTCTATATCTCTCGGTGTTGGATGTGTTTAGGTTATGGTAGTGATCTCGCAATGTATTTTAACCGAAGGAGGTGTGAATCTTACAGTCACAAATACCCAAAACAATAATGAACTGTTGCTGGAAAGAATACCAAGTATTTTTGTGAACCGTCAGTTAAAACCTAAAAACTGGTTAAATTTCTGCTAGAGAACAAAGTCATTATACGCTTTTTAAACGGCGCACAGTGGGAACTTAGCCCAAAAGCAATAAGTTGACAGAATCATTTGGTAAAATAAATGAATGTAGCGGATACAAAATTCCTCACAGATTAAGAAACCGAAACCGTTTTTTCAAATCGTATGAAAATTATGAAGAATTGAATTATGAAAATTTCGTCTGCAGGAGAAGGCGCAAATTAAAAAAAAATCTCTTTCGAATTGAATTAAACTTGTAATGACATAAATATTAAGTGTGTTTTTTTTACCCCGCTAAAGTTTATTATAGCTTAATTTGTACGAGACAGCTAAGCGATATTAAGTGGCATTTCAATTTCCCACTTAAATTCCGACTTGAGCAATGATAATGTTGCCACATGTTCAGTTTCAAGAAATGGCAACAAAAAGTTATCTTAAATAAATTTTGTTATCATTTTTTGCCAATGAAAATGTTATCAAGGACAGACTCAAAAGCAGAAATTTGCAAAATGACTTACACATTTTAAGTTCATTAAAATTATTTTATTCAATGAAAGACTACGTATATTTTTATACCTCTAAATTTGAAGGATAGATTTTTATTTCCGATAGAAAACAAAATTGGAAATAAATTGTTCACGACAGCGCTCGGTAAATGTTATGCATATTGATCCTGGTAGAATTATCTACCAGGTATAGTCGTTTAAACAGGTTATGACATTTTTTCTATGCCATTTTTCGTTTCACTTGTCAAACTCATATGTATTTTGTTTTGATCGTTTTTTGTAATCTTGTATTGTTGTTATACAAGGTGTTTCAAAAGAAGTCATCCGATGTTGTTTGGCTTTCATTCGATTCTGACTTTTGATTATGTTTTTTTGAACCTTTAGAATTTTATTGGTTAAGTTGAGAAGATGATATCGGTTAAATGGGCGCCGTCACAATTGATTGCCATAAGGGCTCGTTTTATGGAATTTTTGTTCATAATGATTTGAAAATCATAATGAGCGATAAGGCTCATTTCCACCTCAGCGGGTACGTGAACAAGCAAAACTATCGCTTCTGGGGCACTATTACACCCGCTCAAAGTGACTGCATGGTGCGCTGTTCCCGCTGGAGGAGTCATCGGGCCATTTTTTTCGAGAACGCCGCTGTTCAAACGACTACAGTGGACGGTGCGTGCTATAGGGCCATGTTAACCGAGTTTTTTCTGCCGTAATTCGACGAATTAGGACTGGAGGACATGTGGTTCCAACAGGACGGAGCAACGGCACACACTGCGCGAGCCACAACCGATATTCTGAAGGCGGCGTTCCCGGGTCGCCTCATCTCTCGTTTTGGCGATTTGCACTGGCCGATTTAACCGTTCCAGAATTTTGTGTCGGGTTTTTTGAAGTCCCGTGTTTACGTGGACAAGTCCGAGACACTGGAAGCCCTCAAGGTCAACATTCGACACGAGTGCGAGAATCTGTCGCCCGAAGTTCTCGCCGAAGTGATGAAAAATGCCATAAAACGAGCCCGTATGGTAATCAATTGTGACGGCGTCCATTTAACCGATATCATCTTCTCAACTTAACCAATAAAATTCTAAAGGTTCAAATAAACATAATCAAAAAACAAGAATCGAAGTTTTTCATTTAGAAAAAAATCAGAGCCAAACAACATCGGATGACTTCTTTTGAAACACCTTATATATTTGTGTAGAGTTTGACAACTGAAACGAATGAACGAAAATAAAATGTCTGTTGTTGCTGCTCACAACTACAACAACATCTGCTGCTACCATGTATTTTTTGGCACTGGCTACAAACGTGTTGCCTTATCGCATTTATTTCACCCATTACAGCAAATGCTGCCACATTGCGTAGTATTAAGTGTGGATCGTTTTATTTGGAAAGTCGTAAGTGGCGATAGCTTAAGATAATACAAAGCAGCCTTATTGTTACTGACTTGAACATTTAGAATAGTAAAGTTGAACATACCCTTTTATTACACTAGGTCACAAATAACAAACTTTTCTGTTATTTGTTTCTAGCATACTTTTTCTCATGGATTTTGACCTCCTGAACACGAAAATGAATTTAAAAAATTTTTCTGTCGATTGGTTTTCGATATAAAAATTTTTGAATTTTTTTTTTTTAAATTTTTGGAGGTACTCTTACAATTTTGGGCATATCTTTCGTCTTCTTTGACCTACTACTACCCAAATTTAAGACAATTGAGCCGTCTACAACTCATTCTCAGAAAATTTTCAAATCGGGTTAGTAGTTTTGATGTTGGCGGCTTAAAAAGGTTAAAAAACGGAGTTTTTTTAGTAAAAATGTGGCTGAAAAATTCATATAAAAATTCATATAAAATATAAAACGCGATGCTAATAGCGATTTTACGTATAGCTGGCATTTTTCCAAAAGAAAATAAGCACTTACTTAACAAAATCTGACAACAAATGGCGGACTTATAATTTTTTTGGTAAAACACCGAAATTCCGCTATTTCACGATTTTTTGATTTTCATTATTTGCACAGCTTACCTACTCAACACAAACGAATTAATACATTTAAATTTAATTTAAAATAAACAAATTAGTCTTAGTATATTATTTTTTAATTTATTTAGATCAGTACAAAAACTGGCAAAAATTAAAGGAGCAGGACCCGAGATAAAAAAAAAAAAAAAGATGAAAAATTCCCAAAGCTTTTATCACCCATCGAAGCCGCAGCAAGGAAATCCTTCAGGCTTGTTGTGGAAAACTTTTTAGGACACAACAAAAGCCCGAATTATAAGGACATAGTTGAGGATCTGCTAAAGAACTATGATGGGTACGTTTTTTTTTCAATACAAATATTGTTTTAAATAGCGTTTTAATTCTCAATTTTTTTTTTCATTTTTGGGTAGGAGTGCACTTGTCACTTAAAATACACTTTCTGCATTCTCATTTGGATTTTTTCCCCTGAGAATTTAGGAGACGTGAGCGACGAACACGGTGAGCGCTTTCATCAGGAATTGAAGGCTACGCTATCAGGGCATCTAAGACACGGCTATGATGGGTGACTAATTAAATTAAATAAATTAAAAAATAATATACTAAGACTAATTTCTTTATTTTAAATTAAGTTTAAATGTATTAATTCGTTTGCGTTGGGTAGGTAAGCTGTGCAAATAATGAAAATCAAAAAATCGTGAAATAGCGGAATTTTGGTCTTTTACCAAAAAATCCATAAGTCCACTATTTGTTATCACATTTTGTTAAGTAAGGGCTTATTTTCTTTGGAAAAGTGCCGGCTATACGTAATAAAATTAAAATCGCTGTTAGCATCGCGATTTATATTTTATATGAATTTTTATATGAATTTTTCTAAAAAAATGCAGGTTTTTAACATTTTTAATCCGCCAACATCAAAACTACTAACCCGATTTGACAATTTTCTGAAAATGAGTTGTAGACGGCTCAATTGTCTTTAATTTGAGTAGTAGTAGGATCAAATCGGTCAAAGAAGACGAAAGATATGCTCAAAATTGCTAGTGTACCTCCAAAAATTAAAAAAAAAAATACAAAAATTTTTATCTCGAAACCCAATCGACAGAAAAATTTTTAAAATTCATTTTCGTGTTCAGGAGGTCAAAATCCATGAGAAAAAATATGCTACAACCAAATAACAAAACGACTGTAGGCTAGTGTTATCATATGGTTTCTGAAAGTTAACCTCTATAGCGTTAGTCAGTTAAGGGAATTTGAAATTGTATCAACTTTCATCATGGAGTGGTAAGAGAAGGAAAACCGTATCGCCGTTATAGCACTTTTTAAGTGTGGAAAGAAAGAAAAACGATATTTTCAAAACGCTCCGCCCGCTCGACATTAGTCGCATGTTCGTCTACAGGTGCACACAATTGTTCGAGGAGACTGGAGATATAAAACACCGGCCCCGGTCGGGCCGCCCACGTACCGTACGGACACAGCAAGTCATCAAAGCCGTCAAAAAAAGAATTCAACGAAATACTCTCCGGAAACACAAAAACATGGCCCGTGAGATGAAAATCACGCAAAACTCCATGAGTCGAATTATTACAAATACTATATATTATGTACTAGTTAGTTCCAACACGCCTAAGGCGCCTGCTGAAAAATACTTTAATTTAAATGGATCTTTAAGAAAAGATACTTTTTGTAAAATGATAAACTTTTTTTAAGAAATTTTTTATTTATTGAATGTATTTTTTGAAAAAAGTATATTTTTAGATTCTTTTTGTAAGAATATGTATTAAATTTTCGCGAAAAGGTCCTTTCTTAAATGAGAGGTACTTCTTTTATTAAAAGCTAATGCTTTTTTTTAAGAGAAGTACTTAATAAGAAGTACTTTCTGTAAGAAAAAGCCTAAGAGTATGATTTTACAAAGAAGTACTTTTTTTAAGAACAGCTACTGTTGAGAAGGCAGGTAGGCCGGAGCTAGTGATTTCCACGGGGATTTTGAATAAAACACAGATTGCGTAATAAAAGGCTTGATTTATTGCACAAAATAGCGGCATTCATGCAAACGTGAAAGCCGAGAACTTTTGCTCAGCGCAAGTTTCCATCGCACCGTTGCATGAGGCACGAGGTAAAGTTGCTCAGCGTAGTTGTGCTCAAAACCATATCAGCTGACCAAGATCAGTAGCAATTGCATGTATTATGTATGTGTACTTTTTCTACTGTTCTAGTGCTATCACCTTATTGGCGAAGCCTTAGGTACGCTAATTGACATTTAAAAGGTTTCGTTAAAAAATAATGAATTGACAAACTGAAAAATTTTTATTTATAAAAGTGTTGCCAGATCGTTGCCAAAACTTTGGGGATTTTGGAGGTTGCGCTAACAGGTACTTTTTGAAGAAGTGGTACTCTTTTTAGGAAAAGGTTATTTTTTAAGAAAATTTACTTATTTTCAGAAAGGCTACTTATCTCAAGAACAGAAAAGAAAAGGTATTATTTTATTTTTAAGAAAATATACTTTTAAGAAAATGAATTTTTGTAAGAAAAGGTATTATTTTAAGATTTTTTTTGAAGAAAATGTCTTTTTTAAGAAGTGGGGTTTTTTTTAGAATTGGTCCTTTTTTCAAGAACAGGTACAATTTTAAGAGTAGGTAAATACTTATCTCAAGAAAATTTATTTTGTTTTACATAAAAGGTACTCTTTAAAGAAAAGATAGTTTTTTAAGAAAATTATATTTGTTGTAAGATAATGTACTTTTTTAAGAAAATGTATTTATTTAAAAAAATTGATTTTTTAAAAAAAAAGGTACTTTTTGTAAGAAAATTTACTTTTTTAAGCAAAGGTACTTCTTTAAAATAAGGAATTTTTTTAAGAAAGGGTACTCTGTTTAAGAATATGAATAGGTACTGTTTTTGAGGAAATTTACTTATTTTAAGAAACGCACTTATTTAAGAAAATTTTATTTTTTTAAACTTCTTTCACTTTGGCTTTTCTAAATTTTCCTTTTATTCGGTTCAAAACTACAATATATAATAAAGAGGCTCCACCTAGAAAATTTCCCAGTAAACTAGAAACTTCTCCCCATATGTTAGTCTAGACACAAACCAAACCAAAAGTACAAGTCATAGATAAAGGCTATAACTAGATATCGCACACTCCCTGGGAAATTTCTTGTTCAATGGGATATTTTCTAGTTGGAGCTGATGTATTTAGAACAGGTGATAGCAGTAGCAGTTGTAGGCAACATCAAGAGGCATTTTGTTTTTGTTTGGAGGGTCGATGCTGTAAAAGCCAACACAAACGAATACCAACAATAACAGTACGCCAAAACACCACATCCCAAAATACATTTGAATTTGAAAGTCGGGAACACAACGACATGAAAAAAATTTAATTAGTTGTTCGAATAGCACAACCTGGAAAATTATACTATTTTTGTATTGAAAAAATGTCCCACAGTGTTGAATAAACGTCAATGAATGTTATGAGAAACGTCAATGAGAGTTACAAAACGACAACACAGCACCTAGTGGAAGTACTTGACAACGCCTGCGCGATATCTACTTATTTCCTTTATCTATGGTACAAGTGTAAGAGTAAGTGTGCTGCCAAATGTAATTCCATGCTCAGGGTTGTATTTCATGGATTTTCCTGTCTGGCTATTTGGCTTTTCTAAATTTACTTTTTATTGGGTGCAAAACTACAATATGTAATAAACAGGCTCCACCTAGAAAAAGTACCCAAAATACCCAATATAGTTGACAATAATGGGTTGTAATAAAATAGTTTAAAAAAAGTTGTTTAAAATTTTTTCATTTAGCCCCCATCTCGCAACGTGCGATAAGGAACTTCATTTCAAAAAGACTTGGGATTTGGAGCTTTCAAACGGCGTACAGGACATTTGTTAGCAGCTACTTTAAAAAAAATGGATAGAAAAATTCAAACGTCTTTTGGTGAAGTACGCTGATAATTTGCATACAAAAATCTTGGTTATAAATGAAAAAATTTTTAAAATGATAGGGTTTATGCACGATCGTCTAAAGAAGCATCTGAGCTCATCCCACGGGTCGAAAAGGGTAATCATCCAGCTGCAGTCATGGTTTGGTGGGGTGTCTCTTACGATGGAGTAACTGACTGGCATTTCTGTGAACAAGGGGTCAAAACATCGACCAAACATTACCAAGAAACCATTTTGGAAACAGTTGTGAAGCCGCTTAACAATTCCCTGTTCCAAAACCAGCAGTGGACTTTCCAGCAATTTTCAGCACCAGCTCATAAGGCTAAAACGACACAAACCTGGCTACGAAACAATTTACCAGCTTTTATATGCTCTGAAGAATGGACCTCTGGCAGCCCTGATCTGAACCCTCTGGATTACAAATTGTAGACCGTTTTAGAGGACAGGGTCTGCCACAAAAGATAACCCCAACATTGATTCTATTAAGACAGCTGTGTTTCGTGCTGTAGCCAATTTTCCAATGGATGAGGTGCGTGCAGCTGTTGATGATTGGCCAATGCGACTTAGGGCGTGTGTGAAGGCTATGGGCGGACGTTTTGAATGAAACCTTAGCATTTTGTATACAATAAATATCAATACATAAAAAATAAAAAAATGGTTTCCCATTACATCCCATGAAGGGACTGGGGAGAACTTCTCACAATGACTGAGCTGTGCGCTTTCCAGTTTTCACTCAGTAATTGGGACCTACAGTTTTACACCGATTCCGAACGGTAATTTGAGAAGCTTTTTCATGGCTAGATACTCGATAGTGTCGCCGTCACTATGCGAGGTGACCGCCGCCGAAAGAAATTTTAAGGCGGTCAGAGCCGGGTTCGAACCCGGGATCTCATGTACAAGAGCCGCGCACACTAACCATTGCACCACCGAATAAATATATAAAAAAAAATTTGGTCCAAAAACGTTCATTACTTTTTGTATTATAGCCCAAAATATAAGTAACAGTATTTATGTCCTTACTAAAACTATACAACCAATATAGCCCAAATATAAGTAACAGTATTTATGTCCCTACTAAAGCTATACAACCAATATAGCCCAAATATAAGTAACAGTATTTATGTCCCTACTAAAACTATACAACCAATATAGCCCAAATATAAGTAACAGTATTTATGTCCCTACTAAAACTATACAACCAATATAGCCCAAATATAAGTAACAGTATTTATGTCCCTACTAAAACTATACAACCAATATAGCCCAAATATAAGTAACAGTATTTATGTCCCTACTAAAACTATACAACCAATAACTTTTGATGTTGTGTCTATTGTAACGCACTGTGTTAATTTCGAAATGTAATAGAATATAAATTGGGGTGTTATGTTGTTTACATTTTCTGCAAGTGCAGTTTTGCAAACACACTAATTGTTTGTAATTTTTTCAATGTTGGTAGAACTACAAAATTGTACGTTTGTTGCAGAAGATATTACTTAGAGACAATTTATAACTCAATATTCTAGCTAATTAAGCTAAAATTGGCTGCCCGATCTTGCCCGTTTACATGCTAAAACCACAAAACTGCAACAACCTCGCAACAAATGTACATATACTACAAGCACTACAAGAAGAAGAACGCACAAGATGAATTTTGTATTTGGATAGTTTGTTTTATTCACTCAGAAAAAATGATTTACAAATTTGAGTTCCAAACTTTAGTTCAAAATATTCAATTAACTATAGTCCATTTGTACTTAAAATTAGAAAATTGAACTATAGTTGAGGAAATTTTACTTTATCAGAGTTCACGTAAAAATAGTACGGCATCAAAATAATACTATAACAAATTTCCTCAAAATGAGTACATAATTTTACTAAATTTGAGAAAAATTATACTTAATTATAGAAAAAGCGTATTAAAATTTAGATCACAAAATCCTGAAAAATAATTGCATTGACAAAAAGATTTTAAAGTCGTGACAGCGTAAAAATTAATGCAAATGATAAAATTGAGTTCGTAGTAGAGTTGTGAACTTCACGAAGTAATTGACGAACTAACTAGTTCAATTGAACGAATCCCTCTTGTGAACTACGATAGATGAACGAACTAGTTCACACTGTTCCGCTCTCTTGTTTCAGTAGTTCACAAAGTACAGTAGTTTTTGTATTTGCTCTCTTTGTCTCACTCAATTTGCACAAAGGTGCCTAATGTTGCAATATTTGTGGAATGGTTATGTAACCGGCTTCTACACAATACTACAGCGCTAATAACCCCTTTTGTTCCAACATATAAAGAGATTCAAAAACGGAATAACCCAATCGTTAAGCCGATCTTTAATAGGGCGATTTACAGCCCTATTCTGACAGGGTTACGAAAGTCACCATGATTACTATTTGACAGCAATGTGACCATTGTCACAAATCGGTATTCTGACACATTTTGTTGGTGACAAAAGAAACAAAAACCGTTACCTGCCAAAGAGGAGGTAACAGCGCGTGACAGCTGTTTTGTTTGCCGGAAAGTGGATACACAAATATTTTATAAATTCTACAAGTAAATAATAAAAGTGGACACGGGAAAAAAAAATAATATATTTTGTACCACAACGACAAGAGGGCATAATTAAATGAGGGAATAAATTTTGTTACTTTGTGCTATGGAAATAGAGCAGTAAGAAGAAAAGACTTGTGTTTGTTAGAGAGAGTGCAATCAAAATTTTTAACGTAAATATCTCCAGTCTTTGAGGGGATATCGGTGAGTATTATACCTTAAAAAAGGTGTATATTATCAGAGCCTATCAAGATAAATATAAAGGACTTTTTTTTGAAAAAAAATATATTTCTATCTGAAAAGCGAGGTTATAAAATCGGTTTTTTAATTAGCTCCCCAATGGATTAATAAACACAAATAATTTTAGGCACAGATTTATAGAATTTAGAAAGACCTTTGTAATGATAACCATTTCAACCAGATCGGATTATAAATGTCTGAGATATGAGCGATTATATACTCAAGCTTTAACGGCCTATATCTCAAGAAGTTGGGACGACCGCGAGGGGGAAAACTTTTCGAACTCAGCGCAGAAGCTTTTGTCGGTGGTGAAATTCTGGTGAAGATCAGAGAGTTGGTGCTAAAGTAAATTCCTTCTTCTATTTACTGCGGATGTGCAGGTGTATTCTTTCGGCTTAGAAGGCAATATATCATTAATAATGTAATGTATGTAATGTAATAATGTATTATTTCCTAAGTAATAATGTGTATTAATGTATTATATTAAATGCTTAGTTTTCCTTTTTTGTCGCTTTCATTTTGTGCCGAAGGCCATATGTTTTGTTTTGTTTTCTCTACTGTTCACAACCAAACTGTTACTTTGAGGTGATTTATTTGCTACGTGGTGAATTTTTCGTTGTCACCGTGTTGCCAGAATGCCAGACATAAACACTGGTGGCAACCTTGTACCAATTTTGTGGTTACAATTTGATTGATACCACATTCGCAGAATGTGGGTGTTAGTATAAACAAATATCACAGTATACAAAACACATTAGAAATCTACAAAAATCATATAATTTTCGCGATTATTCGTTCCGATTAAACCAAAACTACAAGTTGAACTAAAATGGGGTCTTTAGTTCACAGCTCAAATAAACTGTTAAGCTGAAATGATACAATGAACTAGAGAACTAAATGAATGAAGCTGAACTAACAAAATTCTAACTAAAATTCCCAACTCTAGTTCGTAATTGTTCCATCTACACTGTCTTCCACAATCATTACCTCCTGACCCTCAGTGGAAGAATCTGAGTGGAGTAGAGCTGAACAGTCCACATTTTTAGTACACATTGCTTATCAGTCACCAGATTCCCATTCTTGTTCTTGCAGCAGAGCAGCCCATTATTCCCTCTTACCCTCTGGGAAAATTTTCCGGATTCATTGTTCATCCGGCACATTTCAGTCTTTGCACTCTCTCTCTGCTTCCACTGTCATTCTTTCCTCCTAAATAACTGGTTTTCCTCAATTCTCAGCCTGTTGCCATACGACGCGTAATGAAGAGGTGATTACTTTTAGTCCCCTACCGGCCGTTGAAGTTTCGACTCCTAGTACATTTTCGAAAACAAAATTATTTTTACATATACATATATAAAACAATATATAGAAAACAATATTTTCAAAATTTTGACAGAGCACTTTTTTTCACGACGTCATTTTGAATCTTTATCATGCATATTTTGTCTTCCCCATTTTGCTGTATTTTACATAAATATTCCATCAACTATATAAAATAAAATATAAAATAAATATATTTGTAGGTAATTTTGCGAAACAGAAAGACAAACCTACGATCAAATGAGATTTTTGTATAAATTAGGTATTTGAGGGAATATTATATAAAATACGGCAAAATGGGGAAGACATAATATGCATGATAAAGATTTCAAAATGACGTCGTGAAAAAAAATTGCTCTGTCCAAATTTTGAAAATATTTTTTATATATATGTATGTGTTCATCGTGACACATCGTTTGAACCCATATTGTCAAAAAAAAAATAGGAATCGAAGCTTAAGCGGCCGGTAGGGGACTATAAGAACCCTCGTATAAAAAAAGTTTTACGCTCCCGTAATCACCTCTTTAATATGCGTCGTTTGAGACCCACCCCCACATTTGAAATTCTAAAAAACGCGTTTTTTAGTACACCCTAACATACATCCATTCGACTAGAATAGTGCCTGCCATCTATTACCAAGTTATCAATCTGGTTCTTCGTTCTCTTATCAGGAGACAAACCAGGTCGCCTTATGTATTTTCAAGAATTATGCGTTGATTTTCCGTGCCCAGGTCGAGAATATTGGTTATTGACGTGGCCGCTGATATCAAAAATGGGTCCGTCGCTCATGATCAATTTTGATGAAAAAGGATTCACTTGGTCTGTAAGTTCCAAAATCTTACAGCTGTATTCTCAAAGGGCGCCACAGTCGTTCGGTAGTAACAACTGCTGAATCAGCTGAATTTTATACGGGCACATTTTTCAGTCAATGTCAAAATCGCATGCAGGGAACGCCACGAAATGTGCAATTGTTGATCACGTTTTCTTGACACTTAATTTGACATTTAATTTTGTCACCATTTTTAATTTAAATGCAAGCGTTTTATTTGAGAGATCCCTAGAAAATTAATTAACTAATTCATTTTAATTACGCTCTTTATTGAAAGTATCTAGACCATTGTTGTTGAAGTGCTAAGTAGGCGGACCATTGTACAACCCCATCATGAAGAAGAATATACTTATTGAGGCTAAGAGAAAAATTATTTTCTAATTTTTAGTGCATTTATGAATAAAACACTGTAACGTAATTTTTTTTAATTATTTTTTTTTTAAACTTCTTTCACTTTGGTTTTTCTAAATTTACTTTTTATTGGGTTCAAAACTACAATATATACTAAATATTGGTTACAGGCTCCACCTAGAAAACTTTCCATTAAACAAGAAATGTCCCAACATAATACTGGGTTGTAGTTTAATAGTGTTAAAAAAAAGTTGTTTAATCTTTTTTCATTTAGCCTCCTTCCGGAACGTACGATAAGGAACTTCATTCCAATAAAAAACTTCTTTCCCATATTTCATCAGAAAATAATGCAAAAGACTGACAGACAGAGAGACGAAAGTACAAATAAATGTGTCTTCTGTTGTGTCTGTTCACAATTTGTACGACTGTCTGTCGCTGTTGCAGTTAATGGTTAAGCTCCTCATTATAAATTGTAAGTTAACCTTTACGAAAATAGTCTACTTCTTAGTCGTCTTAAGATTTTTTTTTCATACCCATTACTATTTTCGTATTCCATAATATTTTCAGCTTCTTCCTCTTCTTCTGCACCAACTTCTTCTTCGCACTTCATTTGTTTCCTTGCCACCCGTTGCAATGAACTTTGAAATTTGCCTCTATCGTACGTATGTATGTAAGTAAATGCATCTGCAGAGGCGGGAAAGAAACACATCAAGGTATTTTCTCTCTCCATCAGCCGATTGGGCTCTTTCGGATTTTTGATGTCAATGTGGCTAAGATTTATGGTCTTAACCCGCTTTTGAGCCTTTTTGCAGAATTTATAATCTTAACATGTAGACATGACTGACATTTAAATGTTAAACTTTTTATATGTATGAAGTTAGAAAATAAAAATATCATATAACACGCACCATTATTAGGTATTCGGGTACTTAATACTGTGTATTCGTATACACGGAAAATGCGTTAAAATTTTAGTAATTTGATGTTGAAGATAACGTGGTCATGACCTATAATTGGGAAATATATTTTAGAATCCGTTACAGTATTACAATTTAAAATTAACGGCCTTATTCACAAAAAGTTATGAAAGATTTGAGAGACGATTTGACATAAAAATAACGTCTCTCAAATCTCTCACAACCTTTTATGAATTAGGCGCTAAGTTGACAATTGCAACGCTGGTGGCATGGTACAATTATATGTACAGGGTAAAGTCGTTTGAACAGCTGATTTAATTTTATCCATATAATTTTTCGCTTCAGTTGTTTTGTTTTTGTACTCTTTTGCATTCTTGTGTTGGTGGTATACATATCGTATGTGTAGAGTTTGACAACCCAGTAAACAATTTGTTCCGAATTCGGTCAGAAATCTGTCAGACACTCTGCACATGTTGCTGAATCTAATGTCGATGTCGGTCAGACAACGTACAGAAAATCGTATGAGCGATTGACAAGAATTCGGAAAGTTTTGTCGGAAGAAAGAGCAGAGTTATCGGACAGATTTCTGTGAGAATTCTGACGGAAGATCTGAAGGATTTTTAGACGTAGCTGAACAAAGTCGGCACAAAGTTTAATTAAACATCCGATAATGATCCGACTTATCCGATCATTTTCTGAACCTTAGTCCGATTTTTCGTATCAATTTCGGAGATAAATCTGAAACAACATCCGATAATGGTCCGACTTTTCCGATCGTTTGCTGATACATTGTACTATTTGTCGTGGCAATTTCCGAGGGACGTCTGAACAAACATGCGAGAATGTTCCGACTTTTCCGATCATTATCTTAATTATTAACATTAATTTTTATTTTTATTTGACGACCCGCGACATGTTAAGCACTTGCTTGCTCGTTTGTAACTGAATACGACAAACAAAATGATGTAGACAAAACAAAATCAACAATTTAATTCACCGAAACTATACAGTATTAATATTTTCGGGGAATTCCCTTACGTGCGCATGGTTACGGAATGAAAACAAAATCAAATATAATAAAAAATTCTCTTCAGGGGAATGTGCAGAACCGTCACATGATTTTCGTATGGAATTTCAGAGAATGTGCAGAATCGGCTGATAGAGAATGTACAGAAAACTCGTTTAAATGACTGAAGGAATTTCAGATATTTCGGCTAATTGTCTGATATAATTTAAGAGAACTTACAGACGTCCGACACGTTGGAATCAATTGTTTACTGGGAACTGAAGTGTACCATGGCTGGTGGTCATCAAAATTTAGGATTATATATTTAATGGACAGTGTAAAACACCTTTATAGTGAGGTTGGAAAGTCTTGTAAGACATATAAAAACCAGTGTTTGAGTGCAGTTTTTGAAATTTGGTGCATTTGATTTTAATTCATGTTTTAAGGAGTGAACGATTTGCGTTGCATCTGTTAAAATCGGTATATGTAGAAATCAATAGTCTTGGTACATTTGACGATTGTGTGTACCACTTTAATTGTGCAAATATTGTCAATTAAGCTGACAAACTAGCAGACCTTTAAACTAAGTTTAATTTAGAACCCAAAAATCAGTTCTATACGATCGGGGGATTTATATGGCACAGCTGATTGAAAAAGTACTAGGGAAATGATGTAGAATCAGAGACCAAAGAAGACAGATATTATAGACCATGCAGCAAACCAAGTTCAAATAGTGTTTGATTGATACTAATGACAGCTAAATTATGTTTTATGTTGTTTGCATCGAACAAAAATAAGCATTCCCTTTTATTTCAGTCCTTAGTATGTCCAACCGGTGAGTAAATTACAAAAGCAAATCGAACTCGATGAAATGGCCTACTACCTCTACGTTATCAAGAAAACGTGAAAAGAGGGATAGCGGCTCATGTCTATTTCTCTACGATAAGATCTAAGATTAGTCACGGGGTATTCATGCCACAGCTGATCGAAGTGGTAGTTGAAATTTGATAGAGAAGAGAGTGGATGGCAGAAAGAGCGACAAGCAACCAAAAACAAACTAAGTTTAATGAGCGACAGCACAGAGCAATAGAAAAGAGCTTCTATGCCTATCTTCGTGTTCTCTTAATGACGACGAGGTAGCAGGCCATTTCATCGAGTTCGAGTTGCTTTCGTAATTTACTCCCTGGTTGGCATAATACGGACAGAGATAAAAGGGAATGCGATGCAAACAGCATAACACATAATTTAGCTGTCATTAGTATCAATCAAACACTTTTAAACTTAGTTTGTTGCATGGTCTATAGACAAGCTTATTGTGGCTGTCCGTGGAGGTGGAAAGTTTCTGATAGTCATTCACTTGGGAGTGGTCAGAAATGATTCCTTCATTGGGCAGTCCAAGCAGCTCACGCAGTATGTTCGGGGAAATGGCTTTATCGGCAACCTCCGCTAGCTAGCTAGAGTGAGAAGGCGTAACAAATAAGCAGCCTGATTGGTTACGCGATCACTGATATGTCTCAGGTTTAGTAGGTGACTGATCTCACTCAAGCTATCGGGCATATTCTTTTGTCCTTAGAAGGCAGATGAGCCAAACATATGGGCAAACGGCGGATGGAAACCAAAAGAAGCGTATGATTCACAATGGACGGCTGCAATCAAATATTTTGGCAGCAGGTAAAATGCAAAAAACCCGGTGGACTGGGTTTCCCTCCCGTCACCGTTCATAATGGCAGTGAATATACAAAAACGAAAAAGAAAACATAAACAACCCCTATTTGTTGACGTCATCCGCAAACGTTATAAAAATATAAATATAAATGGTTTCCCATTACATCCCATGGAGGGACAGGGGCTCACAATCACTGAGCTGTGCGCTTTCCAGTTTTCACTGACTGTTTGGGACCTACAGTTTTACACCGATTCCGAACGGTATTTTGAGAAGCTTTTTCACTCTACCATTGCACCACTGACGGCCACAACATGTTCACATGTTATGGAGCCCCTGTCCCTCCATGGGGTTTCCCATTACATCCCATGGAGGGACAGGGGCTCACAATCACTGAGCTGTGCGCTTTCCAGTTTTCACTGACTGTTTGGGACCTACAGTTTTACACCGATTCCGAACAGTATTTTCAGAAGCTTTTTCACTCTACCATTGCACCACTGACGGCCACAACATGTTCACATGTTATGGAGAAACATCTTCTCCTTATATTGACCGCTCTGGGTTGTTTGAGGCCACCTACGTAAGTAACGTAAATATGAGTTGAACCAATAAACAGTTTCGTACATTCGACGATTTTATCATTGCGGTAATGAATATAGACATTGTGGCGTTAGCTCACTTTTGATGTGAGTGAGCCCGCTCTGGGTTGTTTGAGGCCACTTAAGTACGTAAGTAAGTAAGTAAAGGAACTAGGCTGGAACTTCAAATACAGTCCTTGAAAAGACATAAAAATTGTTTTCAAAAAGTTTCAACAAGTGACTTTTTATTAAACCTTTGAAATGTCCCCTAGGAGTAGGTTTGCCGTCTTAGATCAGGTTATGTTAGGCTAAGTTTAGACAGAGGAGTTGGAATATGTTTGCTTAATTTCAGGACCCATTTCTGGACATATACCGCTGTGTATTCGTCAAAATTCCAGAACTATCTCATTATTACCTAAAAGATTTCCGTTGGATCCAAATATTCTTTGTGATTTCTATTCCTCTCCCCTGAGATGCCAGGTATTTTGTTATCAGAGAGGCGCTGGAGTCTTTCATACACCAAAGCAAGACCATCGCGGGGTAAACATTCCATCGTTTGTATATCCTTCTTATACGTCCTGAATTTGTTTCAGTCTGATCCCCGTATTCATTATAGTACACACCAGAGTGAAGTGTCCTGTTAGAAAATTCATAAATTGAAATTCGTCTAACTTGATTAAACCTGTCTTTTTCTCATGTGGGTCGTCCCACAGAATCTTGGCTGTACTACTCCCGTCTGATACGTTCCATATACTATTATGCGTTATTCCTGCTTGAAATGGCTTTGTTTTGTCCAGTCTTATAGACTGCTTGTTTGTCATTTCTGCCAATGTTATTTTGCACCCAAATACTATTGGTGATGCCACCATTTATGACGGTTTTGCCGCGATAGCCTCTTGCCTGTCGGTAAACATCTACAAAGTCGCGAATCAACTACAGGGCGGATCAATAAGTCCATGACTTTTCGAACGTCCCTCGTAGTTATATGAAATGCAACACTGCTCCCATAAACTACCACCTGTTAATAGATTACTGTAAAATTTTGAGCAAGTACCATCATTTACTTTGCGTTTAACAGCTGTTCAAAACATACAACCTCGTGCATTTTTTAAAAATGGAAAAAAAAGTGAATTTCGATTTCGCATTAAACATTATTTTATGGGAAAAAAAAATTTCAATCAAACCAAGGAAAAGCTGGATGCATACTATGGGAATTCTGCACCATCGATTTCAATGGTACAAAATTGGTTTACTGACTTTCGTTGTGGTCGCACAAGTACAAATGACGCTGAACATTCTGGGCGTCCAATTGAAGTCAATACACCCGAAAATGTCGAAAAACCCCACGATATGGCCTTGGCCGGTCGAAGAGTAAAAGTGCGTGAGACTGTTGATGCCATAGGTATTTCATATGGCAGTGTGGTTTCGATTTTAAATGATCAGTTAGGTTAAAGAAAACTGTCTGCAAGACGGGTACCGCATTTGCTCTCAATTGACCATAAACGTAATAGTGTGACAACTTCAAAGGATTGTTTGGAGTTGTTTAACCGCAATTCGAAGGAGTTTTTGCGGCGCTTTGTAATGGTGGATGAAACATGGATTCGGAGACCAAGCAGCAGCAGCCTAAACAATGTGTTTCTCCGGGTGAACCGGCTCCAAAGAAGGCCAAGGTAAGTTTGTCGGCCAATAAGGTGATGGCAACAGTTTTTTTGGATGCACGCGGGATAATCCACATCGATTACCTTCAAAAGGGAAACACAAGAAACGGCGAATATTATGCCAACTTATTGGACCGATTTAACGAGGATTTAAAAAAAACGACCCCATATGGCCAAGAAAAAAGTTATATTTCACCAAGAGAATGTACGGGTGCCATATTCCATATGCCATATTCTCCGAATTTAGCCCCCAGTGACTATTTCCAAATCTAAAGAAATGGCTCGGTGGAAAGAGATTTAGCTCCAACGATGAAATTATTGATCAACCAAATGCCTATTTTATGGACCTCGAAAAATCATATTTTTTGGAAGGGATGCAAAAATTGGAGAAACGTTGAACTACGTGTATTGAGCTAAAAGGAGATTTTGTTGACAAATATTTTTTTTGTTTGCAAAAAAAACTGTGTTTCATTCAAAACGTCACGGACTTATTGATCCGCCTCGTATATCCTTCTTGCACGTCATGAATTCGTTTGAGTCTGTCCTGTTAGAAAATTCATGAGTCGACGAGGTCGAGTTCGTCTCACTTCATTAAACCTCTATGGCTTCATTCATAAAAAGTTGTGAGAGGTTTGAGAGACAGTTTACAATACAAAAAACGTCTCTCAAACCTCTCACAACTTTTTATGAATAAGACGGTTAGTCTTTTTCTCATGTGGATCGTCCCACAGGATCTTCTAATCTCGTATAATACGTTGCATATCGATAGCTAAAATGCAAAAAGGCGTAACTAACAACAATATAATTTTACAAGAGAAACAAAAAACTTTGTAAAATGAAAACTATAAATATTTTTAACGAAGTTTTTTCGAATTTCACTTTAAACCGAGAGACAGATTTTTGATTGCAAAAGTGTAAAATTTTTTCATGACATGTAGTTTAATGGCATTCATAACAATCAATCAAAAACACGATTTTGATTTTTTGGTTAGTTACGCCATTTCTGTCATGCGTTATTCTTGCTTGGAATGGCTTTGCTTTGTTCAGTCTGCTCAATTGCTTGTTTGTCATTTCAGCCAAATATCGTATCATTGGTGATGCCACCATTTGTGATGGTTTTGCCTTCATAGCCTCTTGCCTATCAGTAAAGATCTACAATGTCGTGTATCAACTAGCATTGTTTAGACATTTCTCGAATACTGTTAAACTCTCTCCGAATATACAGTTTAATGTCAGGAAGAGAAAAGGTACTTTGTAGCAGTAAGGTCCTTGAAATAGTATCCTATTAAAGCTCCCACATCTGTCCTACATCCGCCAGTATAACACTGGATCCCTCACCCGCTCCTTGCTTGCTGAAGGTTATATGAGATCTTATATAAATTTTCTTTAGTATTGTAAAGGATTTTGATTCCGTCTATTAAGGATTTCAGGGATTACAGTCCCTTTCTCAAAGTTCAATGAAATGTGGTTAATTGAATCTGTTAAACATCTTCTTCAGTGTTCAAGACCATTATTCTCTCCCGACCAGTCCTCAAAAGTTTAATTAATAGAACTCATCGACAACATTCCAGTGGCAAAAAAAAAACCTAAATGGTCGAAAAAAATTTAGAACACCATAAAGATATGATGGAATACGTCGCGATTCTAAACCAACTAACTATTAGTTAAACAGGATCCCTCAGTGGCATATGCCTCATCTTCTTCTAAGCCGCATTACAACCACAATAAGCCGGCTAAAAAGTCACGTTTTGTTTTGTGGCTGTGATTTTATTGCATTTTCTACATAAACCGTAAATTTAATAATGTATGGATATGAATATCTGGAGATAAAGAAGAAGAAAAAAGGCAGTGCAACAGAGAGAAGATGATGATTAAAAAGGAGTTGAATAACAATAATATACGTTTCGGCTAAAAAGAGTCCCATGTTTATATGTTATGTGATATAAGTAGTTAAAGTCCATGGCTAACTTTGTGGTGTCTGTCGTTTAGCTTGCCCACTTATCCACAGGGACTTTGGTGTGTTGTCTTATGTTCTAAAAACCAGACAATACATCACATGTATCTTCTCATTCCCTGGCCTTTCGTCTTGTTGGGTACAAGACCGAGAATTTGTGTTTAGTTGCACAAAGAAAAAAACATGTTGCATTTCAAGAAGGAGAAAAGTTGTAATCACCATGGTGGCAGATTATTCTTGACTTTCGGCACAGTGGTAAGAACGGCATATTTTCGGGACACAATAGTTATCATCACAGTTTTGCAAATCAACTTTTCCGAAATTTACCAACGAGTTAAGTATTCAAATAATATAGAAGTAAAATTTTTGCAGTGGTCTCTTAATTAAAAATAGGATCTGGGACGACCAAGCTCATGAATGTGATAGATTAGTTTAGGTAGAAGTGGGTTACACTATTGCCTCACTTAGACCTATGAGGAGCGTTGTGACACCCGGTTGTACACTCGAGATATACATTAGTCCCTGACGAACCAATAAGTTCTCTAACAAAAAAAATTCTAAAATCACTCAGCTTAACCCTCTAACCGGCCAATTTTTTTTCGATTAAAAAAATTATATATTGATTGTTTTTGGATAAATAAAACATACGTTATTGTTAAAAGTTGAAAAAAATTTAAAACTTACCTTCCAGGTGAGAAAATATGTTGACCGCCAAAAGGCGGACCTGCCTGGTAACGTAATAAAACATTTTAATTAAGGAAAGTTTTTTTCAACATGTGTGATCCTAGATATTGTCTTCTCCACATACACAGGCCGGGCAGAGGCATATGAGATATTCGACTTTCTCGTCCCCTTCTTCATCCCCACAGATTCTAAATAATCATGAGCAGAGATTCCAAGTCTAGGCTCGTGCCTGCCTATTAAACCGTGTGCACTGACCTCAGCTAAAGGGTGGTCACACCTTACTTTTACTTTTACTTTTATTGACTATATTACAACCTCATGAGGTCAGACGTCTTACACATATTAATTAAACAAACAAATTAAACAAATTTCAACATATTCTTCCAACTGGCTCTATCCTTCGCCTTTTCTCGCCAGTTGGTAACACCAAGGATACGGAGGGATTCTTCTGCCTGGTCTTTCCAGCGGAGTCTTGGTCGTCCTCTTTTCCTGCTTCCATCGGGTACGTTATCAAAAATCTTTCGCGCTGGCTCATCTTTCTGATAACATGGCCTAGCCAACGCAATTGGCACACTTTGATTCGTCTAGCTATGTCCACGTCAGAATAGAGACTATATAGCTCTGCTTTCCAGCGATGTCGGTACTCGCCATTTTCCCTAACAGACCCATATATTTTACGGAGAATTTTTCTCTCGAAAACTCCCAGGTGTTTTTCATCCGCTTGCGATATGACCCAAGTTTCGGAGCCATATGTCAAGACAGGTAAAATGAGAGTCTGATATAGCTGGACTTTTGTCCGTCGAGAGAGGGCTTTGTTCCTAAACTGCTTGCTGAGCCCAAAATAACATCTATTTGCAAGCACAATTCTCCTATCTATCTCCAGGCTGACGTTGTTGTCCTTGTTCACGGCGGATCCAAGGTAGACAAATTCATCTACCACTTCAAAATTAAATCGGTTGTCAACGTTCAAGTGCGGACCAAGTCGAGAGGTTTCTCTAGTCGTTGACACCATCAATTTTGTCTTGCCCTCATTAACAGCAAGACCCACCTTTGCTGATTCCTTTTCGATTCTTGAAAATACTGCAGTAACCTCTCGCAAATTTCGCCCAATGATGTCTATGTCGTCAGCATACGCCAGCAACATGTGGCTTTTCGTGTTAATGGTCTTGTTCGTATTTACTGCAGCCTTTCTCATTATTATCTCCATTAAGATGTTGAAGAGATTGCACGAAAGTGTGTCGCCTTGTCTAAGTTCTCGCTTGGTACAGAATGGTTCAGTGAGGTCTTTCCCCACTTTCACTGCTGATTTGGTGCTGGTCAGCGTAATTCTACAGAGGCGGATCAGTTTTGCCGGAATACCAAGTTCAGACATAGCTTCGTACAGTTTTCCCCGTATGGGGCTATCGAAAGCAGCTTTGTAATCGACAAAAAGGTGGTATGTATCGATTTGTTTTTCGTGGGTCTTTTCCAGGATTTGGCGTAGCGTGAATATTTGGTCAGTTGTGGACTTGCCTGGTCTAAAACCACACTGATAAGGTCCAATCAGGTTTAGAATAATTGGCTTTAGTCTTTCACATAATACGCTCGACAAGACCTTATACGCGATGGATAAAAGACTGATACCGCGATAGTTGGAACAGACACACGGATCACCCTTTTTGAATATAGGACATAGTACACTGAGACTCCAGTCGTCGGGCATAGATTCCCCCAGCCATTTACCGCATATCAGTTGATGCATGTGGGCTATCAGTCCTTCGACACCTGCCTTAAAAAGTTCAGCGGGTAGGCCATCTGCACCCGCGGCTTTATTATTCTTCAGGCGGGAGATCGCCGTTCTAATCTCGTCTTGGTTGGGGGGGGGTACAATCTATACTATCTTCCACTATCATTACCACCTGATCTTCAGTGGAAGAATCTGAGTGGAGTAGTGTTGAAAAGTGGTCTCTCCACATTTTGAGCACACACTGCTTCTCAGTCACCAGAGTTCCATTCTCGTCCTTGCAGGAGGGCAGCCCATTATTAGGCCCGTTGGTCGATCTTCTTACCCTCTGGAAAAACTTTCGCGATTCACCATTCATCCTGCACATTTCGTTAAGTTTTTTGCCCAACTTGGTTGGTTGACTGAAGAGGCTGCAAGACAGCACCCTGTCTAGCACATTTAGGCCAAAGAAGCCCATTGTGATACCTGCAGTTTCCTCCATAGCAACGATTGACTAGTCGTCTAGCCAATTTTCCCTTTCAATAAATTTGTCTATAAGACCTGCAGAAACATCCTGTAGGGCTACGGTGCTAACTAAATGTGTACCGAATATCCTACTTCTCAGTCCAGCCAGAGCAGGGCAATCCAAGATAAGGTGTTTCGTCGTTTCCTCGTCCTCTTCCATGCAGCATCAACAGAGAGTGGAGTTTCTATGTCCCAATCTTAGGGCGTGTTTTCCTACAAGACAATGTCCCGTAAGTGTTCCTATCATTGTGGATAACCTGCCTCTCGGCAAGTTAAGTAGTTGCCTAGTCCTCTTCCTGTCCACCTGTGGCCAGAGGACCCTGGCTTGTTTGAAAGTTGAAGTAAGTCTCCACTTGTCCTTGAATATATTATCGGAACACTGCCTGATCTGCAAATGGCAGGTAGAGATTGGCATACTAACACCTTCCTTTGCCGGAAGAACCTTTGCCGTAGTGCCCTGTCTAGCTAACGCATCCGCTACGAAATTGCCTGGAATGTCGCTGTGTCCTGTCTGTGTAGATACATATTCTCCGGAGGGTTGTGACACTACTTTTCAGTAGTTCAGCAACCTCCAGTGTGGCAGTAATTTCCGCCTGAAATACACTACAGTGATCAGGCAGCTTGAAGGATATATTTACATTTAGGTCCGGTGAATGAACCCATAGCCTACTTGCTCGTCCAACTTTGATCCATCCGTGAAAAATCTGATACTACTGGTATCCCCTTCCAGTGACTTTTCCAGGTATTCCTGTTCGGAATAGAAGTCCTTAGATTTGTCGCTGGAAGAAGGTAGGGGACACAGTAGTCCGTTTGTACGGGAATAGAGTTGATCCCGTGTAGTAATTCAGCGTGTCCGGCATGCCCCGATATCAAAACGCCACAATCTGTGATTCTCACCAGGGATGTAGCGGCTGCCGATTCGGCCATGATATCAGGAGTACAGATGTTCAGGATAGCGTGTCCATTGCCCCACTAACGCTAATCAGTGCTGATCTTTGAATTTTCATCAAGGAATTCAGAATATATTTCTTTTGGAGGGACCTCCACCAAACTACGATGCCATAGAGAAGTATTGGTCTGACTATTACCGTATAAATCCACATGGTGATCTTGGGAGACAGTCCTCAGCACTTTCCTATCGCCCGTTACAGCAGTACAGCCCGTTCAGCTTTGACGGCTCTCGCCACCAGAAGCTTCCCAATTAGGCGTGTCAGCTGTCGACTCCTAGATTCTGTAACGACCTAAGAATCGCCGAAGGTTGAAGGCTCCCTCGATGTCCAGGAAGGTCCCTAGAGCGAAGATCTTAGTCGTATCAGTTGACCTGCCCTTGATATAGGCATGCTGTGAACTCGATAGTAGATTCTTTGGAAGATTACTTCGAACGTTAATGTCCAGTAACCTTTCAAATGTCTTAAGAACAAAGGATGATAGACTGATTGGTCTAAAGTCCTTTGGTTTGACATGAGAGCATTTGCCCGCTTTCGGGACGAAAACCACTTTGGTTTGCTTCTAAATCCTACGAATGACTCCCAGCATAAGGCAGCCAATGAAGATTGCCTCCAACCAACTACAAGATAGGTATATTGCCTCCTGTAGTTGCGCGGGAATTATCCCGTCAGGTTTGCCCAACTTAATTTGGCATTTCTTTGTTTCAGTGTTTAACAGATTCAACCATGAAGAGGTACACAATTGAGCAGCGCGTTAAGATTGTTGAAGCCTTTTACGAAAATGGGCGTTCAAATCAAAACGCATATACAAAGAAAATCATATTCAGCGACGAGACACACTTTCGCCTCAGTGGATTCGTGAACAAGCAAAATTGCCGCATTTGGGCAAATGAGAATCCACGAGTGATTGTTGAAAAGCCGATGCATCCACAAAGAGTGACTGTTTGGTGACGTTTAAGGGCTGGCAGCGTTTAGTTATGGCGACACTATCGAGTACTAAGCTATGAAAAATCTTGACAAAATACCGTCCGGAACTGGTGTAAAACTGTAGTTGGGAGGTTGGGAGAAGCTTTCCCAAATCCCTTCAATGGGAAACGGTTTTTGTTGGGTATATTCTAAAGAGACGGGTCTATACCTTGTTGTTCGGGTAGAAGTCATGGCCGTCGTTGCACTCTGGCTGGTACGAAACGTCACCATCCCCTGGGGTATTGACATATACTCTGACAATAAGGCTGCTACAAAATTTCTGCAATCTTTATTCCGGACTTCAAGAAATGCCCACGATTTAGGCGTATCTGTACCAAGCAGTTCAATAAGCACTTTATGTTGGTGCCGGGCACAGTAACATTCCAGGGAATCATAGAGCAATTGAGTTGGCGAGTTTAGAGACTTGTTCCACTAAATATGGAGCATAAGAAAATGATCCTTTCTGCATGCAAGGTCATGCTAAAAATACGAAACTCGCAGACATACGGTCTAGAGGCACAAAATGTAAGATCACAAAATGTAAGAATTACCAACTGATGATCTGAATCGTACACTAATCTTTATATCCAGTCTTAGACAATATATAACTCTGGTAACAGCAGCTGTGATCACTGGACACGGTTAAATAGACAGGAACGCGTCTAGGTTTCGATTCTCAGCTCATGATGACTGCAGGAGCTGTGGGGACAAAGAGGAGTACGAGTACTATATTGTTCGTCTGGGACTAATGTACGTATCTGCGTCAGTTACATTCTGTAATATCAAGATGTGGTATCATTCGGCTTGAAAGCCATTTAACCATACTAGGTTATGTTACAAGTTCAACGATTGGGACAGATTGTAACGTTCCGTGGCATCACAACGGTCCTCATGGCACTAAGTTTGTCAGTGACAGCCACATCTACCTTACATAACCTAATTTCATTTTTAGCCGAGTTGCATCTTTCAAATCTCTGTAAATACCGGATAAACACGTTTAAAACGTCAAACTTATCGTTTCTGTTGTCAGGTTTGACGTACATACACTGGTGTTGCCATATCTCAAAACATGACATGTGGATAAAACATATGGATACAGTATGGGTACAAGGTTTAAGCAATTGAAGAAATTTTTTTGAAATTATTATTTTTAAAACAAAAACTGCATTCTAACCCCTGTGCGAATCGCTTAAAATGTTGCAGTGGCCATGGTAGTCAGTGTCTCCTGGCGTATGTTTTTGCCCAAGTCTTCTGTGGAAATGTGCAATAAACCGGTATCATTTGTACTTACGAGTTGAGGGAACTTGTGTCTTGTCGTGTATTCTATAGCAAATGTATGGGAATACATAAGTGGTTTTTATGTGACCATCGCCATCTCTCCAGCCAGATACAAGATATACGATATGTGGAGACAAGTATTTATGTATGAACATACACTTTATGGCCACATATAGAGGAGTATACAGAGATAAGATCTCATGAATGCATTTATGTACCACATTCGCAAACTCCTCAACGGTCGCTCCTCTCAACGACAACCTCTTTCTGCCCCTAACTAGATCTGGAACTGCTCTAGCATTTTAATTGTTTTAACCAAGTTCCAGTCATTGTAGTAACTAATTCTTTTTCTTCTACTTCTTATTATGCTTCCGTAACAACAACTTGATCATTTATGTGATTATAGACTATAAGAAATGCAACAAACAACATCTTCTATAATAGAGTTTTGTCCTCTTACGTACATATGTTAATTTGTATTCCATCTTGCACAGAGTTGTATTACTTTTTTCTCTTCTTTTATCTATTTGTTTTTGTTGTCATCATCTTTTAAAATATTCATGAAAGCAATGGATGGAAACTGTTTCATGACTCCACCTTTGCGGCACAATGTTGTGGTTTATTTCCGAGTTAACCTAGAGATTATATCAATTAAGGAGAAATGACGAAAGAGAGAGAGAGAGAAGAGAAATATTGCCAAACTCGTCTGTTTTATCATCTAAAGAAAGACACATACATCACTAGAAGTTAAGGTGTCAGTTGGAAGTAGTTGTTCCAAATTCTGTGCTTCTTAACTTTAGGATTGCAAAGTGAAGTCCTGTGAAACCCTAAAACTAAACAGGTATTTTTTTTAAAATTTTTAACGTTTTTCAAGCTGAATTCCTAAATATTTTAAAGACGGCGGAGAAACTTATTGACCCTATAATAATCGAATGGGCTTTGCCAGACCCATTTTGAATGTGTTCTTCAATTAAAAAAGTCTATCCCCATTTTTGACCTTAAAGTCTCGCTATCGCCATTTTGACTTTTTTTAACGCATTTTCAATCGTTCTGGAAAAAACTTCGGTTGATAAGTCCTCGCACTCTTGTCGGATATTCTCTTTAAGAACTTCGAGAGTCTGTGACTTGGTCATATAAAGGGTGTCTCAGTAAGATTGCACTTGTTATATTTAGTGTTATAGTTTTTGGGCAACTGGCAACTCGGAAATTTGGCAGCTGTCACATATGTTATTCTGATTATTAAAAATGGATCGATTTACGAAAGAACAACGCAAGATGTATATATTACAGGTGGAAGCGCTAGAACACCTGATTTAAATTGTTGTTGTTGTTGTTGTGGTCCGACCTTGTCAAATGTTGTTTATACTAATTCCAAGATGTATATAGTAGAGTCCTTGTGGTTGTTGCCGAAAATTACAACTATTCCTCCTGATATTACCTGAAATAAATACATCTTGAAAATTTCGATCGACTGAATTTGACAAGGTCGGCACCTGAAATAAAAACAAAATGCCTGCAATTCCTACTGCTTCCACCTTACTTATTTTGCCATGGAACAACGCGTTAAAATTGTGAAAACTTATTACAAAAATTTGGAAAGTTATGCTGAGACCGCTCGCAAACTTCGGAGAGTTACAGGCTCGTGTCTTTGAAAAAATCATGGAAAATTTCATGAAAAGAGTAATGGCCTGTCATCAGAGCTGTTGTGACCATTTGACGGATATTTTACTCCATACTTTACTCCATAAAATACGTAAACGAACAAGAAAACATAAACAACCCCTATTTGTTGACGACCACCGCAAACGTTATAAGGACCACGATTTACGGATATTCACTTGGAATGTAAGAAATCTATATAGATCCGGTGCAAGTATCCAACTGGCAGATGTCCTCGAAAGTTATAAGGCTGACATTACCGCTATCCAGGAAATGCGATGGACAGGACATGGCTGCACAAGGAAAAGAAACTGCGATATATATTACAGTTGAATTGGTTGCGGATTTGTAGTTGGCAAAAGACTGCGACATCTAGTCTCTAGGTTCAATCCTGTGAGTGAACGAATAGCCACAATCCGCATAAAAGTGAAATATTTTTATATTTCCCTAATTTGTGTGCATGCCCCGACAGAAGAGAAAGATGATGATGCCAAAGACATATTCTATGAGCTCCTAGAGGAAACGTATGACCGCTGCCCTGGCCATGACATTAAGATTGTACTAGGAGATTTTAATGCCAAAGTAGGAAGGGAGAATGTGTTTAATCCAACTATTGGCAATTTCAGTCTACATGCTGACAGTTCCGACAACTATGAGACTGATTGACTTTGCCGCGGCAAAAAATATGGTCATTAGTGGTACAAGATTTCAGCATAAAGACATCCACAAGGCTACTTGGGTATCCCCTGATCAAAGAACTAAGAACCAAATTGATCATGTGGTAATTGATGGAAGGCACTCATCCAGTGTAATGGACGTACGAGTGATCAGAGGAGCTAACATCGATTCTGATCACTACCTGGTAGCAGCAAAGGTTCGCACAAGATTAAGTAGAGCGAAAATCGTACGAAACCAGACGCAGAGGAAGCTGGACATCGGAAAGCTGCAATTACCAGAGGTAGCCACAGCCTACTCAAGGAAGCTCTCGCAACTTTTGGCACAGAACCCACCCCCTCCCGATGACGATCCTGATGCGCAGTGGAAACCCATTTCCGACTCTATAAAAACTGCCGCAACAACCGTACTTGGTTTCGAAAAACCGCTTCGCAATAAACCGTGGTACGATGAAGAGTGTCGCATTGCAAATGACGAAAAGAACGCTGCACGTATGGTAATGCTTCAGTCAATTTCAACGCGAGCTGCAACTGAGTGATATAGGGAGAAACGAAAGGAGGTAAACCGTCTCTTTAGGCGTAAGAAACGGCAGTGGAGAAAGCGCGAGAGTGAGAAAATTGAGACATACAGAAGGAAAAACGAAGCCCGAAAATTCTACCAAAAAGTTAAAAACGGAACTAATGGACATGGTTCAGGGCCACCCTTCTGTAAAGACAAAGACGGAAATCTCGTCGCAGATGTGCAGAGCATGTTGGGAATATGGAGAGGGCATTTCTCCGCGCTACTAGTACCTGAGATATCCAATGACGATGAGACAATCGATCACAATATGGACGACGACGTCGATTGCCCCCCTCCTAACCAAGACGAGGTCAGAACAGCTATTGCCCGGCTTAAGAACAACAAAGCCGCATGAGCCGATGGATTACCGGCGATGAGCTGATAAGGTGCATGCATCAGCTCATTAGCAAAATTTGGTTAGATGAATGCATGCCCGGCGATTGGAGTCTCAGTGTACTATGTCCCATATTTAAAAAAGGTGACCCGAGTATCTGTGCCAACTACCGTGGAATAAGCCTTTTTTCCATAGCATCTAAGGTTCTATCAAGTATAATGTGCGAAAGACTAAAACCAATTATCGCTGACCTGATTGGACCATACCAGTGTGGCTTTAGGCCAGAAAAATCAACAACTGACCAGATTTTCACGCTACGCCAAATCCTGGAGAAGACACACGAAAAATAAATCGACACCTATCATCTATTTATCGATTATAAAGCGGCCTTCGATAGTCCGATACGGGAGAAACTCTATGAAGCAATGTCTGAGCTTGGTATTCCTGCAAAACTCATACGCCTTTGCAGGATGACCTTGACGAACACCAAATCCGCAGTGAAAGTTGGTAAGGATCTTACCGAACCTTTCGAAACTAAGCGAGGCCTCAGGCAAGGCGACACCCTATCGTGCGATCTCTTTAACATCTTAATGGAGATCATTATGGGAAAAGCTGCAGTCAACATGAACGAAACCATCAGCAGCAAAAGTCACATGCTGCTCGCGTATGCTGATGATATAGATATCATTGTGCGCACAATTAGAGAAGTTACTGCGGTTTTTTTCGAGAATTGAGAAGGAGTCAGCAAAAGTGTGTCTGACGGTGAATGAGGACAAGACGTTATAACTTCGAGGTAGTGGACGAATTTATATACCTCGGATCTGCCGTGAACAAAAACAACAACGTCAGCCTTGAAATAAAGCGGAGAATTGTGCTTGGGAATGGATGTTATTTTGGGCTAAGCAAGCACTTTAGAGATAAAGCCCTCTCTCGAGTAACAAAAGTCCAGCTGTACCAGACTCTCATTCAACCTGTCTTGCTTTATGGCGCAGAATCCTGGTTCCTATCGCAAGCAGACGAAACATCTGTAGGAGTCTTCGAGAGAAAAATACTCCGAAAAATGTATGGCCCTATAGTTCACAACGGCGAGTATCGGCGACGCATGAATCATGAGCTGTATGAGCTTTATCCTGACATTGACATAGTTAAGCGGATCAAGATAACGCGATTGCGCTGGCTAGGCCATGTCAGTATAATGGATGAAGATGAACCAGCGCGAAGGGTTTTCGAAACCGAACTCGAAGGAAGACGAAAAATAGGAAGACCAAGACTCCGCTGGATGGATCAGATTGACGAATCCCTGCGTACACTTGGTATTGCCAACTGGAGAAATAAAGCAAAAGATCGAACTGGTTGGCGAAATATGTTATCTTCGTTTTGTAAGGTCCCTGACCCCCCGGGGTTGTCCGAGACCGGATAAGTAAGCAAGTAAGTACTTAATCGGAACATGTCGTCTTTACAATCCAATAAAAAATTCACAACTATCTCTAACAATACGTGTTTTTAATTTAAAATAAAAAAGTGCATTCTTACTGAGACTCCCTTTAGAAGCGTGTTTTCAAAAAAACCAACAAAGACAGAAGTCTGAAGCAGTCAAAACGGTCGATCTTGCGCACCACTGCAAATCGCGAACACGAGACATTATGTGACCCGGAAACGAATCCTTGAAAATGTCCACAGTCGCTCGAGCTGTATGTGCAGTTACACCGACCTGTTGGAACCACATGTTCTCCAGACACAATTCATCAATTTGCGGTACTCAGACCTCGCTGATGATAGTTGTGAATCGCTCAGGGGTCACAGTAAACGTGTTACTTCTGTGGCACTTCCTGTGGAAATGGCGCACCATGCAGCAGTGACTTTGAGTGGACGTAATGGCTCTACGTTTATGATACCTGGATTCTCAGTGCGCCAGAAGTGTAAATTTTGTTTGTTTATGTATCCGTTCAGATGAAAATGGGCGTCAACAACGCTCGTGGTAAATTTCGACTAAGGCGTCGTTGAGGTTCAGGAGAGCGTAAACGTAGCTTAAACGCTATTAACGGTTGGCAGGTAAGAGCTGATAGACCGCCTGCACTTTGTAAGTCAACATCTTCGAGTTAGTGTTGTAACGTGACGTCATGATCCGTCCGTACATAATAACAAACACTCACCGCCATTCCCACCCGCATACTTCCCTGGTCATCCCGTCACCTAAGCATACACAACATCTATCAGTCGCACCAACCACCGCGAACAATCACACTCACTGACAACACACAAGCTCTGTCGACGTTGTGTACATATTAGCAGCGAACTAGTTTCATGGTCACACGAGAATGAGTGATTGGATGCAATTCTCATTTGCTTCACTACAGCAATGGTACTTAGTGTTAAGGTTGACTAGACTCAAGTCGTCGCTTCCGAGCGAACAACCAGACAAGATTATAGCATTTTGCCTGGGGCTCTAGTTCTGCAAAGGACAGGAGCAAATTTTGGGATCCGTCCTTGAGTAAAGACGGTGTAAATACATTTGCTACACAGGAGTTTCGGCTCACTCTTCCTACACAGGGGTTTCGGCCCACTGTTCCTACACAGGGGCTTCAGCTCCTACAAAGGAGTTTCGGCTCACTGTTCCTACACAGGAGTTTCGGCTCACTGCTCCTACACAGGGGCTTGGGCTCACTGTTCCCATGTAAACCAGCCGATGATAACCGATACCGAACCGTTCTAACCGGACATGTAAAGCACATACCGAACCAGCATATCCGATACCGATCACCTTAGAATCTACCAGTCCACAACATGCCCCAGACGATTTCTCAAACCAATGCTGGTATGGTGTTGTCAAGCCGAGACAAGTGCCCCAGAAGATTGTTGTCAAGCCGAGGCAAGTGCCCCCAGAAGAGTGTTGTCAACCAAGACTAGTGTTCTCAAGCTAAGAGGAGTGTTTTCACCGAGTGAAGCAGTTGATGTTATTCTTGTAAATCAAATTACTTTATAAATTGAATATCAATAAAGAGTCTGAATTCGAACCCCCCAAAAAGGGAAAACTATTCTGTTCTTATTTCCAAAGGTTTGGTGGATCCTAACGAAAGACTCTGGACATGGCTGAGCTTACCTCAGGCCTAGACATAACCACGTTACAGTGTATTCGAAACCGAAACCGGTTAACCGAATTCCTGCCGGTTAACAGTATGTCGGTTTTTTCAAAAAGTGGTATTTTCGAAGAACCGGTTTCAACGGTTAATCAATTAACCGGTTTTTTCGGTTTTTACACAACTGATGTAACAACGCAGGATTACAAATCTAAATCCTTTTGCATAGCTCACTATGGTTACTGACCCCATCAGACAGACACAAAAGACTTTTTCAACGAATTATTTCGCCGATGGTTTTCTGAAATAAGTTGTCCAAGGCAGTAGATGTCAAATCTACCAACTCCGATTTAGATGTAAGTTCCGAAACTAATGACAACACAGGTAGTATGTTAGCAGTAATGCATAACACAATCCACGAAGAAGTACAAAATGTGCAAAGGAATATTTACTCAACTATGAGCAATAAACGTTTTTTTCTTTGCGTGTATCTTCCACGGCACTCCAGAGATAATAGTGTAACGGGTTCAAACCGCAGCTGCGAGGCGGACTTCCGAGTTTAGACTGATTCTGCTGTTTTCAAACACAATGCACAAAATATCGAGTGTAACATTAGCTGCGTCCATGTTATCCTCTTCAACTTTTTCGAACAAAAACTTGCTGCACATGGTAAAGCTGTTACCATTGACGGTAACAGCGGCCCCTTGCACATTTTCGAAGAAAAATTGACCTATGATGCCGCCATGCAAAAAACTGCACCAAGCAGTCACTCGTTGTGGATGTATGGCCTTCTCCTCGACGACGTGTGGATTTCCCGAGCCCCAAATGCGACAATTTTGTTTGTTAACGTAGCCCCGAGGTGAAAATGATATTCATCGGTAAAGATTCGGTAAAAAAAAGTGAAAACGCATCGGATGGCCTCTAGTCTACGCTTCTTGGACTATTTGAATTTAAGTCTTCGTACAGAGATCTTTATGCAAAATTCTGCGCAAATGATCAATTGCTGCGAACGGTGGCAAGTTGATGGTTGTTCCAGTACACTTTCAGCTACAGCGTCAATATTTTCCACTGGACGAGCACGTAGACGAGTTCTTTTGTTCAATAAGGACCCGGGTTGACAAACTCGCTTCAAAAATTGATTCACAAACGGCGTTGATGGAACTCTATTTCTATCGAATTTATTTCGTAGATTTCTTACAGTTTGAGTTGAAGGCTCATAAATCTTGATGAAAGTTTTTAATATGTGGAAGATACTCTCGTTTGATTTTCATATGGGTCAGTGAGCACGTGAGTTTACCCCCAAATATGTCCCAATTTTCTTCAAGAGTAAAGCGAACCATTTCGTAAATTTCTAACCTTTACCTAATAATCTGTCACTTCATAAATGTCAAATTCTGCTTCTGCTTCTGCTTCGATATAAGGGGGGTTTCAAATTCCAAATTTTACCTGGCCCACCCTTTATTTATTTATTTTATTCAACCTATCTGCTTTAATATTAGACTTCCCCAGTTAAGCCCCGTATTCAGTTCATGCGAAATTTTCGTAAGAAATTTTGTCATTTATCTCTAAACGGAAAACTTTGTTACAGAGAGTTGCCACATACATATCTCTAATTCACCTTGCAAATATTTTTATTCATTCATCATCTTTGCACTCCACTTTATTTTTAAAGCATGTGGTACTACTTTTGTATTCGAAAATAATCAAAATGTCAAAATTCCGGTCACAAACAATCACCAAACAATTGTTTTCGTACGAAATAACTTGGGCGTAACAACCCTGTACTTGAGTTTGCCTACAAAATTTTCGCAAAGAGCAAATGAAAAGTCAGCGAAATTTTCGATTGATGAAATTTTCGTTAGTTTTTATACACGTACTTCTTATGGCAACGAAAATTTCACAAAAACTGAATACCCAGCTTTAGTTGTAGATATTCGAAATTGATGTGACATAATGATCAATTTAAAAGGTAAAGAACCTTTATTGTAATAATCAATTTCCTTTTAATTCAAAAATTAATCAACGAACCATCTATCCAATCGTTCTACCGTTATAGAAATTCTCAGTCGGTATCTTCTTGTCTTGTTGTCTCTTCCGCAATCGACCAAACGTTTGTTTAATGAAACAGAATGTTTCTTATCAATCGAATTAATCAAATTAAAAGATCTTCAACTCTGTGAAAAGGGTCACATCAACACCACATCAGCATCGACTTCAACTTCAGCTAAATACAACTCCACCACACACATCAAACTCCAACTCTAGCCAAACTCTTCAAGAGTTCACAGCATAGAAACAGGTAAATGTTGAAAATACCACAATAAAAAAATAGGCTGTTTTAAAAATTGAAAAGGTGAAAATGAAAAAGACGACGAAACAGACATTGAAAAAGAGATGTGATAAACAATGAAAAGAATGCAACTGCTATAGGAGTTAAATAACAACAACCAGATGGTATAATGACTTAAATCACCACGAGTTTAAAACCGCCAAGACCTGTGGCAAACCATACGCACACACACACATCAATAGTAAACACTTTAAGCCAAAAACCACAAGAAGTGTGAAAGACTGCAAAAGTTATTTCATAATTATTTCGATGATGTTTCTTAAGTTCTTTAAGTTATTTCCATGGAAGAGGTATAAAGCTTAGAGGTGAGAAGAATAACAACAATATGGTAAAGAAGACACTACAACATGTACCCAGAAATAATAGTATAGTAGTAGAGAACAACAACAACAAAAAAAAGGTTAATAACATCATTAAGACAGACACCATTCTATACCAAAGAGGGAGGTGTGACAAGTGAAGAAATTTTATCGATATAAGAATTAGTTATTTTTTCTGATGCATGTTCCCAGAAAATAACACTGCTGGCAATTTGTAAGCAGCCAACAACTTTTGAATCGTTACAAAAATGGTAAATAACTTGTATAAAATGTTTGCTCTTCGGCAATAAAATAAATAAATGATTCTGAAAAAAGTTGTGGATAACCGTTTAACCGACTGTGCAACCTATATACATCCTGTAGTGGAGATAAGACTCCTCCTTGGGGGTTCCTCTATTCACATTTCTATTTAAAGTCGTGTGGCCCAGGGACGATGTCATGGACCTTTGCGTATATAGTTCATAGATGATGTTCAACCCAAAGTCCGGATAAAGCCAATTTTATCGATCCCGGTAAGATGTTGCACAGGCATCCTCTACTTTATACCGGCTAATACGACGAGTGTGTATTCCTTTAGATAAATAGATATCTCTATGAAGCTCACAAGAGCGTTTAGAGCAGTTTCCATGGATTTGTCCTTATTGTAAGAGTGCTGACATTTGGGCAGCTGAGAAGTACTTATGGTCGTGCACAGATATGAGACGATCATCCTTTCCAACGCATTCAAAAAGAAAGGTGAGAGACTGATTTTTCCAAAGTCTTTTGGACTAAAGGGGAAAAAATGGTTTCACTTTACATCCCTTGAAGGGATTGGGCATATCTTCTCACAACCAGTGAGCTGTGCGCTTTCCAGTTTTCCCCACACTGATTGGGACCTACAGATTAACAGCGGTTCCGAATGGTATTTTGAGAAGCTTTTTCTTGGTTAAATACTTGATAGTGTCGCCGTCACGAAGCGAGGTGACCGCAATCGAAATAACTGTCAGAGCAGGTATCAAACCCACGTTCTCATGTAAAACAGCCGCGCACACTACAACTGCACCACCCACGGCGGATGACGGACTAATGTGATGATATCCCCGCTTTCGGAATGAATAACACCTTAGATTCCATCCATCTAACGGGAATATATGACAGTTTATTGCAGCTTGTACACGCTGAAAAATAATGGCCCCAGTAAAATATTGCAGGAAACATGGACATGTTTGCAAGCATTGTTTTCATGAATTGAAGATCTGCTGTCTCTTTGTTGTCTGTCTCGTTTTTGTTTTTAGCAGTTTTCAACAAACAAAGCAACAGTTGGGTCTCAAAACCATATATTATAGCCTATTAATCATTTTGTCTCAAACATTTTATATTGAATAGCAAACACAATGTGTTTGGGAGAATTGAAGATCTGCTGCCTCTTTGTGTCTTTGTTGTCTGTCTCGTTTTTGATTCTAGCGGTTTTCAACAAACAACGCAACATTTGGGTCTCAAAAACATATATTACAGCCTATTAATAATTTTGTCTCAAACATGTTATATTGAATAGCAAACACAATGTGTTAGGGCACAATTATAGTATATTTGCGACAAGCTACAAACACGTTATATTTGCATTCAAACAACAACAAAACTACAGATTATTCAGCGTGTATAGAGGGGTGTTGAGCGGTGAATCCAGGGATTCCACTCGATGTTGTTCATCATCCGATTTGTTGTTTCAGATATCGAAGATAGGTGGCAGTCATCGAGAGGATGTGTAGTCTGTAAGTCCCAAACGCGTTTTCAATGTTGTCGAAGAAATATTTCCGAGACCTCCTCGTTTGAGATCATAACTCTTATAATCCCTAAGATTTAATTTCTACACTTTTAAGTTTCGCTCCGTTGATTTGAACGGACTTCTTTCTCAGGATTCTCAGATCTTTGTTTCACGTGGCCGTCGGTGGTGCACTGGGAGTGTGCGTAGTTCTTGTGCATGAGAACTTGGGTTCTACCCCTAGTCCTTAAATTTCTTTCGCAGGCGGTCATCTCGCTTAGTGACGGCGACACTATCGAGTATTTAGCCACGAAAAAGCTTCCCAAAATATCGTTCGGAAGCGGTGAAAAATTTTAGGTCCCAATCAGTGAGTGTAAAAAGAACGTGCACAGGTCACTGGTTTGTGTGAAGCTCTCCCTAATCTGTACATGGGATATAACAGGAAACCATTTGTTTTGTTTCTGTAGGAACTGCCGCGAAATGCGGAACCAAGTGATCTGGGAAAAAGATTGGGAAAACTTGTATGCCAAGATCATACATGGGGAAAATTAATTATATGACAATTATAATTTGTTGTTTAAATGGAATTACCTCTACGAATGCAAATTCTAAAAAAAATAAATTCCATTGGCAATTGTTCTTATCTTCAAAGCATTTCTTTCATATCTGGCAGTTTTAGTTTTCAAATATTTTATATGTACAGGTTTATGAATTTGAAAGCACTACGAGGCAACGCAAATCGAAGCCACAAACCTCTACATATAAAATGCTTCAAAAACAGAACTGTCAGCAATCAAACAAATTCAAAATAATTAAAAGCATTCCCATATTTAATTACAATTGTCATCCGATTCCACAACCTGTATTTGCATTGCCTGAGCAAATAGAAATTCAAAAGTTTTTAATTATCATTGCGAACAATGGTAATTCTTTTACATGTGCATTAGAAAAAGTAATGTTACGAATATATAAAAGGAAACATAAATATTAAACAAAAATTTATTTTTACAAAATTTAAACAATAATCAAATTATTGAGAAATCTTGCAAGTAATTTTGTTGCAGAACTTTGTTTCGATATTGAAAGAAATGTCCAAAAATTTATAACATGGTAATAAATATTATAAAGTTATAATATTATTAAGAATGAGGAAAACGGATTAACAACATTTGTCATAAGCATTTACTTTTACCTCTCTCTTCTCTGCAAAAAGTAAACAACACTAATTCCCATACCTTCCTCGTCCGTCATTAAAATCCTCATATGAATTTCAGAATTCTTATTTTCGGTTTGTGATTTTTTTCTTTGCAAAAAGTATTATGTAATTGATAAAATCAAAGGGAATTCACGCAGAAGGTCAACTGTTTATGGAATTTCAAACATTGTACAAAGTTCAATAGTAATTTCCGCCACTACATCCAATAGTATCGTATTATTCATTTGATACCTACAACACTTTCTTACTTATCCGGTCTCGAACAATCCCGGGGGGTCAGGGACATTACAAAACGAAGGTAACATATTTCGCCAACCAGTTCGATCTTTCGCATTATCTCTCCAATTGGCAATACTGATTGTACGTAGGGATTCGTCGCCCTGATCCCTCCAACGGAGTCTAGGTCTTCCTATTTTTCGTCTTCGGTTTCGAAAACCCTCCATGCTAGTTGGTCTTCATTCATTCTACTGACATGGCCTAGCCAGTGCAATCCTGATATTTTGATCCGCTTAACTAGTCAATGAGACGAACTTAACTAGTCAATGACGCTTAACTAATCAATTAACTAGTCAATTCACTAGTCAACGCTTAACTAGTAAATGAGACTAACTTAACTAGTCAATGATGCTTAACTAGTCAATTAACTAGTCAATTCACTAGTCAACGCTTAACTAGTCAATGAGACTGCCACGGTGAAAAACATGGTCGTAGTATTAGATTCCAACATAAAAACATAAGGCTACTTGGATATCCCCTGGTCTACAGACGAAGAACCAGATTGATCACCTGGATCATGGAAGGAACTCTACGAGTGTAATGGACGTATCAATGATTCGAGGAGCTAATATCGAATCGGATTTCTACATGGTTGCAGTAAAGGTTCACACAAGGTTGAGCAGAGCGCAAGTCGTACGAAACTAGACAAATATAGAAAGCTGGACATCGGAAAGCTGCAATTACCAGAGATAGCCACGGCTTATGCAGAGAAGCTCACTCAGATACTGGCGCAGAACGCACCCCCGCCTCATGACCCTGCAGCGCAATGAAAGTACACTTTCCACTCTACGAAAACTGCTGCAGAGACCGTACTTGGGTATGAAAAATCGCTTAAAGACAAACCATATGGTATGATGCAATTACCAGAGATAGCCACGGCTTATGCAGAGAAGCTCACTCAGATACTGGCGCAGAACGCACCCCCGCCTCATGACCCTGCAGCGCAATGAAAGTACACTTTCCACTCTACGAAAACTGCTGCAGAGACCGTACTTGGGTATGAAAAATCGCTTAAAGGCAAACCATATGGTATGATGAAGAGTCTCGCATAGCAAGTGATATGCTTCACGTATGGCAACGCTTCAGTCAGTTGCAACGCGAGCCGCGACAGAGCGGTATAAGGAGAAGAGGACAGTTGAATCCCGTTGGTTTAAGAAGAAGAAAAGCTTGAGGAGAAAGCGTGAGAGTGAGAATATTGAATCTTACAGATTGAAGAACGAGGGCGGTAAATTCTACCGAAATGTACAAAGCCAAACTAACGGAATTGGTTCAGGGCCCTCTTTTGTAGAGATAAGGACGAAAAATCTTTTCACAGCCGTGCAGAGTTTGTTAGGAGTATGAAGAGGTCACTTCTCTGCTTTACTTGTCCTAGAAAACTTCAATATATATGAGGGGGTTGAGCACATACAGGGCAATGGCGTCGACGGCCCCCTCCTATGTGTACAAACTGCAAGTTCCCGGCATAAGAACAACAAAACCGCTAGTGCTGATGGATTACCGGCTGATGGGTTTAAGGCTGGCGGCTATGAGTTGGAAAGGTACATGCATCAGCACATATGCAAAATCTGGCTAGACGAATGCATGTCCGACAATTGGAGTCTTAGCATACTGTGTCCAGTTTTCAAAACTGGCGACCCATTGTATACAAGGTTCTCTCGAGCGTAATGTGCGAAAGACTAAAGCTTTTTGTTGCAGGCCTGATCGGACTTTATCAGTGTGGCTTTAGGCCAGGAAAGTCAACTATCGACCAGATATTCACATTACGCCATGAAAAACAAATCGACACCTACCACCTCTTAGTATGTTAAGGGCGGATCAATAAGTCCGTGACTTTTTGAATGAAACAAGGTTTTTTGCAAAAAAAAAATATTTTTCAACATTATCTCCTTTTAGCTCAATACACTTAGTCCAACGTTTCTCCAATTTTTGTATCCCCTACAAAAAAAATAGGATTTTTCGAGGTCCATAAAATAGGCATTTGTTTGATCAATAATTTCATAGTTGGAGCTAAATCTCTTTCCACCGAGCCATTTCCCTAGGTTTGGAAATAGGAAATAGTCACTGATGGCTAAATCCGGTGAATATGGCGGATGAGGTACCAGTTCGTAGCCCAATTCATGGCATTTTGCCATTGAGACTACACACGTGTGCACCCGTACGTTTATGGTCAATTGAGAGCAAACGCGGCACCCATCTTGCGGACAGCTTTCTTAAATCCAACTGATCATTTAAAATCGAAACCACACTGTCATATGAAATGCCTATGGCATCAAACATCTCACGCACTTTTACTCTTCGATCGGCCAACACCATATCGTGGACATTTTCGGGTGTATTGACCTCAATTGACCGTCCAGAACGTTCAGCGTCATTTGTACTTGTGCGACCACAACGAAAGTCAGTAAACCAATTTGTTTTACCATTGAAATCGATGGTGCAGAGTCCCCATAGTATTTATCAAGCTTTTCTTTGGTTTGATTGATGGTTTTTTCGCATAAAATAATGTTTAATGAGCACTCGAAATTCACTTTTTTCCATTTTTAAAAAAATGCACGAGGTTGTGTTTTGAACAGCTGTTAAACGCAAAGTAAATGACGGAACTTGCTCAAAATTTGCAGTAGTCTATTAACAGGTGGTAATTGCATTTCATATAACTACGAGGCAAGTTCGAAAAGTCATGGACTTATTGATCCGCCCTCGTATAAAGCTGCTTTCGATCGCCCGATACTGGGATAACAGTACCAAGCTATGTCGGAGCTTGATATTCCTGCTAAGCTGACACACCTTTGTAGAATGAGACTGGCCGACACGAAATCCTCAGTAAAGTGCTAAAGATCTCACCCTATCATGCGATCTCTTCAACATATTAATTGAGAAAATTGTGAGAACAGCTGTAGCCAACACGAATAAAACTATTAGCAGCAAAACGCACATGCTGCTAGCGTATGCTGATGATTTAGACATCATTGGCGAAAACTGAGGAAGTTACTGTAGTATTTTCTAGAATTGAGAGTAATCAGCAAAAGTGGCTTTGTTAGTAAGGGAGAACAAGACAAAACTAAAGGGTTCGTCAAGCATAATATCCACCTGATTGGACGAAAGGGTGAACGTTGATAATCGTTATAATTTCGAGATAGTGGATGAATTCATTTACCTCGGATCTGGAGTAAACAGAAGCAATAACGTCAGTCTAGAAATCAAACGGAGAATTGTGCTTGAAAATAGGTGTTATCTCGGGCTAAGCAAACACTTCAGACATAAGACCCTCTCTCGAGAAACAGAGATCCTACTCTATCTGAATCTCTTGTCTTGCATTATGGCGCAGAATCCTGGGTCTTGTCGCAAGCAGACGAAAAATCTGTAGGAGTCTTCGAAAGAAAAATACTCCGAAAAATTTATGGCCCTATAGTGCACAACGGCGAGTATCGGCGACGCATGAATCATGAGCTGTATGAGCTATATCCCGACATTGGCATATTTAATCGTATCAAAATTACGCGATTGCGCTGGCAAGGCCATGTCAGTAGAATGGATGAAGACGAACCAGCACGAAGGGTTTTCGAAACCGAACTCGAAGGAAGACGAAAAATAGGAAGACCAAGACTCCGCTGGACGGATCAGGTTGACGAATCCCTGCGTACACTTGGCATTGGCAACTCGAGACATAAGGCATAAGATCGAACTGGTTGGCGAAATATGTTATCTTTGTTTTGCAATGTCCCTGACCCCCCAGGATTGCTCGAGACCGGATAAGGAGAAGAGATAAGACCATCTCTCGAGAAACAAAGATCCAACTCTATCTGACTCTCATACAACCTGTCTTGCTTTATGGCGCAGTGTCCTGGGTTATATCGTATGCTGATGAAACATCACTGGGAGTATAAGAGAGAACAGCGAGTATCGACGACGGATGAAAAACGAGCTGAGCTGTATAATCTGTATTTCGACATCGACGTAGTTATGCTGGGCCATGTCAGTAGAATGGATCAGAATTAACCAGTGCGAAAGGTATTCGAAGACGTACTCGAAGGAAAATATGACGACCAAGAATTCGCTGGAAAGACCAGGTGGAATATTGCCTGCGAGAGCTTAGTGTTAGCAACTGGAGGAGAAAAGTTGAGGATCGAGCCGGTTGGAGAAAGTTCCTTGACCCGTCTGGGTTGTTTGTGGACACCTAAGTAAGTAAATAACGTAAATATGCATTGAACCAATGAACTGTTTCGTACATTCGACGAATTTATCGTTGCGGTAAGGAATATAGACATTGTGGCGTTAGCTCACTTTTGATGATTTCTGTTAGTGTTAGTCAAATACCTTAGGTACAATTTGTTACTAGCCTTAAGACAATTCCCATTTTTACTATCTCACAAATTAGTGCTAATAGAACTAGTTCGCCAACAAGCACTAATTCGATCGTTTCCTACTGGGATATTTATTAATAAAAATACTAGTTCATCTCTATATAAACAACTCTAGAAATAAGCATTGCGAAGTCACTGGGTTGGGAGATACGAGGCCAATTTCACATCTCCGAGACTTTTTGAATAAAAAATATTTTTGGCGGCAAAAACACATTTTGTTTCTCAAAATAGTCTCCATTTAGCTCGATACATTTAGTTCATCGTTTTTCAAATTTTTTTTATTCCTTCCAAATGTCCCTTCAATGTCCTCAAAATATACGTTTGTTTGAGTGATGTCCAAAATATCTTACCGCCCATTCAGGTTTACAAATAGAAAGTACTGACTGGGAGCTAAATCCGGAGAACATAACAGATGCAGTAACAATTCGTAACCCAAGTTTTGAATTGTTGCCACCATACACCTGTGCGCCAATGCGTTGTTATGGTGGAAGACCACTTGTTTCTTCGCCAAATGTCAATGTCAAATCTGTCCAACAGAATAATATTCGCCGGTGATCATTTTACCCATTTCAAGGTAATATATGACAGATCGACCTTGGTCTTCTTTGGTACACGTTCGCCCGGAGAAGACCACTATATTAAAGGTTTCTTGGTTTCCGTTGTGTTGTGATGAATCCACAGATTGCGGTTGAACATAGCCAAACACTGGTCAGCGACCACGATTTACAGATATACAACTGGAATGTAAGAACCCTATCCCCGAAAAAAAATAATGCTTCATAATGACAATGACCTCTGCAAGCTTTATAAAGACCACGATTATGTAAGAACGCCATAGAGATCCGATGCCTGTATCCAACTGACAGATGTCCCCGAAAAAATATAAAGCTGACATTAATTACCGCTATCCAGGAAATGCGATGGACAGGATATAGCTGTGTAAGGAGGAAGAACTGCGACAACTACTACAGCTGTAATGGATTCTGGTTGGCAAAGATTACAACACCTGTTCTCTAAGTTCCATTCGGGGATTGAACTATCCGCATAAACGACAAAATACACTTGGTTAATTTGTGTACATGAAGATAAAGACAAAGACATCGAGGACATCTTCAATGAGCGCCTAGAAGGAACCAATGACCACCGCCCTTAGATACAATTTGTTACTAGCCTTAAGACAATTCCCATTTTTACTATCTCACAAATTAGTGATACTAGAACTAGTTCGCCAACCAGCACTAATTCGACCATTTCCTACTGGAATATATATTAATATGTGAATGTATGAATTTGGCTTTACTTTTCCAAAATTATTTGTAAAACATAAAAAAAATGGTGCCCATAAAATCCCATGAAGGGGGTGAGGAGAGCTTCTCACAATCAGTGAGATGTGCGCTTTCTAGTTTTCACAGTTTTAGAACGGTTCCGAAGTTTAACAAGCTTTTTCATGGCTAAGTACTCGATAGTGTCGCCATCACTAAATGAGGTGGCCGTCGTCGAAAGAAATGTAAGGTGGTCTGAGCAGGGATCGAACCCACATTGTCATGTACAAGAGCTGCGCACACTAAGCATTACACCACCGACGACCACATTTGCAAAACATCATCCATAAAAATTTCACCACTCCAATAGTATGTCCCCTCTCCATTAACATATCCAGCATTCCTCTGCATTGATAGACTATTTCCATTTGGATTGTAACACATCATTATTGCCATGCAGCTTCTTCAGTTTTCGTCCGTCGTCTTTCGAATCATTCCAATGCCTTTTGGGTCATTTAATTTCGGAAACATAAAATGCTAACCATCCAAGCGATTCGAACGACAATGAATGGATTGAATTCCAAATAACAAGAAGACTCTCCGTTGCTACTTCTATTGCTATTGTTGTTCTTCCAGTTTTATGGGGTTTTTTCTTTGTTGTTTTTGGGGCCAGAAAAAAATTCTTTTGAGATAATTTATGGTGGTAAAATTCTTAGCAGATAACTTAAGGCCAAAATGTTCTATGTATAATGGTGGTATGGACTGACGGCCTTTGAAACAGGAGGCCAATAGAGTAGACTGGCAGTTGCAGCAGAGACACTGCCAATAACAAACGCCAAGGCAGAGATTGTTAAGGCTGCCAATAGTTAACGATATTGACTTCAGAGGCAGTAACTAGTAGTGTTACTAGCCGTTTTTCCCTTTGGCTACCAATAATGATCGTTGTTTGTTTTTATTAAATGGTGTTGATAGCAATTGTGTGTTTTGGTTCCTTGGGTCTTGCATTTGTTCTAGACGAGATAAAAATCACCTTTGGCGTACTTGAGTTGTCCAACATCTTCTATATACATTAAACAAGTCATCTAACCAGTCGACCATCAACTGACCGCCAGAATATTGTACTAATCATAATATCGATATATCTTGTGACTCCCCTCAATTGTTTTCTATTATAAAATTTACACTGCGGTACAAAGTGATGATTAACCGAGAAGTGTACCCACACGATGGCAAGACCGTATAAGTGGAAGACTTCAGTGGTAAGGTAGGGGCTCAGGAATATGGAATATGTTGAATGCTGGCAGCTGATAGATCTAATAAAGGGAACATCTTTTACTAACCACTAGGGAAATATACTTGTTCATCTCTATACCAACAACTCTAGAAATGAGCATTGCGAAGTCACTGCGTTGGGAGATACGAGGGCAGTTTTACATCTCCGAGACTTTTGGAATAAAATATATTTTTGTCGGCAAAAAACATTTTAATTCTCAAAACTCTCTCCATTTGGCTCGATACATTTAGTTCATCGTTTTTCAAATTTTTGTATTCCGTCCAAATGTCCTTTCAATGTCCTTAAAATTTACGTTTCTTTCAGTGATGTCCAACATATCTTACCGCCGAGTCATTTATTCAGGTTTGCAAATAGAAAGTACTGACTGGGAGCTAAGTCCGGAGAATATGGCAGATGCAGTAACAATTCGTAGCCCAAGTTATGAATTGTTGCCACCATACATCTGTGCGCCGATGAGTTGTCATGGTGGAAGACCACTTGTTTCTTCGCCAAATGCTGTTGTTTTTGCTTCAAATCAATGTCGAATCCGTCCAACAGCTTTGAGTAATATTCGCCGGTGGACGTTTTACCAATTTCAAGGTAATATATGTGAATGGCACTGCCTGCATCCCAAAAAACTATCATCATGAATTCGATGACGGACAGATCGACCTTAGTCTTCTTTGGCACACGTTCGCCCGGAGAAGTCCACTATATTGACTGTTCCTTGGTTTCCGTTATGTGATATACACCTGGAATGTAAGAATCCTATACAGATCCGATGCAAGTATCCAGCTGGCAGATGTCCCCGAATAAAATATAATGCTTCATAATGACAATGACCTCTGCAAGCTTTATACGGACCACGATTTACGTGTATACACCTGGTATGTAAGAACGCTATACAGATCCGATGCAAGTATCCAACTGGCAGATGTCCCCGAAAAAAAGATAATGCTTCATAATGACAGTGACCTCTGCAAGCTTTATACGGACCACGATTTACGTATATACACCTGGTCTGTAAGAACGCTATTCAGATCCGATGCCAGTATCCCACTGGCAGATGTCCCCGAATAAAATATAATGCTTCATAATGACATCTGCAAGCTTTATAAGGACAACGATTTAGGGATATACACCTGGAATGTAAGAATCCTATACAGATCCGATGCCAGTATCCAACCGGCAGATGTCCCCGAAAAAAAGATAATGCTTCATAATGACAATGACCTCTGCAAGCTTTATACGGACCACGATTTACGTATATACACCTGGTATGTAAGAACGCTATACAGATCCGATGCCAGTATCCAACTGGCAGATGTCCCCGAATAAAATATAATGCTTCATAATGACAATGACATCTGCAAGCTTTATAATGACAACGATTTAGGGATATACACCTGGAATGTAAGAATCCTATACAGATCAGATGTCCCCGAATAAAATATAAATCTTCATAATGACAATCACCTCTGCAAGCTTTATACGGACCACGATTTACCTGGTATGTAAGAACGCTATACAGATACGATGCCAGTATCCAACCGGCAGATGTCCCCGAAAAAAAGATAATGCTTCATAATGACAGTGACCTCTGCAAGCTTTATACGGACCACGATTTAGGGATATACACCTGGAATGTAAGAATCCTATACAGATCCGATGCCAGTATCCAACTGGCAGATGTCCCCGAAAAAAAGATAATGCTTCATAATGACAGTGACCTCTGCAAGCTTTATACGGACCACGATTTACGTATATACACCTGGTATGTAAGAACGCTATACAGATCCGATGCCAGTATCCAACTGGCAGATGTCCCCGAATAAAATATAATGCTTCATAATGACAATGACATCTGCATGCTTTATAAGGACAACGATTTAGGGATATACACCTGGAATGTAAGAATCCTATACAGATCAGATGTCCCCGAATAAAATATAAATCTTCATAATGACAATCACCTCTGCAAGCTTTATACGGACCACGATTTACGTATATACACCTGGTATGTAAGAACGCTATACAGATACGATGCCAGTATCCAACCGGCAGATGTCCCCGAAAAAAAGGTAATGCTTCATAATGACAATGACCTCTGCAAGCTTTATACGGACCACGATTTAGGGATATACACCTGGAATGTAAGAATCCTATACAGATCCGATGCAAGTATCCAACTGGCAGATGTCCCCGAATAAAATATAATGCTTCATAATGACAATGACATCTGCAAGCTTTATAAGGACAACGATTTAGGGATATATACCTGGAATGTAAGAATCCTATACAGATCCGATGCCAGTATCCAACCGGCAGATGTCCCCGAAAAAAAGATAATGCTTCATAATGACAATGACCTCTGCAAGCTTTATACGGACCAGGATTTACGTATATACACACCTGGTATGTAAGAACGCTATACAGATCCGATGCCAGTATCCAACTGGCAGATGTCCCCGAATAAAATATAATGCTTCATAATGACAATGACCTCTGCAAGCTTTATACGGACCAGGATTTAGGTATATACACACCTGGAATGTAAGAATCCTATACAGATCCGATGCCAGTATCCAACTGGCAAATGACCCCGTAAAAATATAACGCTTACATTACGGCTATCCAGGAAATGAGATGGACAGGATATAGCTGTACAAGGAGGAAGAACTGCGACATCTACTACAGCAGTGATGGATTGTGGTTGGCAAAGATTAAAACATCTATTCTCAAAGTTCCATTTGGTGAGTGAACCATCCGCATAAACGCAAAATACACTTGGTTAATTTATATGCATGCCCGGAAGGAAGAAAACGACAAAGAAATCGACGACATCTTCTATGAGCGCCTAGAAGAAACCAATGACCACTGCCCTATCCATGGCATTAAGAATATTCTAGACGATTTTTAAATTGGCAGAAAAAGTGTCCCTCAAAAAAACGGTGGTAAATTCAATCTAGATGCCACCACTTCCGACAACGCAATGAGACTGATCGATTTCGTCGCGACAAGAAACCTTGGTTGTCAGTGATGCAAGATTAAAGCATAAATACATCCACAATTCTACTTGAGTATCTCCTGATAAGAAAACAACGAACCAGATTGCTCACTTGGTAATTGATGCCACGTAATGGACGTACGATATTCAAGGTCATCGGAAAGCTGTAATTACTAGAGGTAGCAACAGCCTACTCAGATAAACTCACTCAATTACTAGCGAATATCGCACCCATTCCCGATAATTCTGCAACTCAGTGGAAATACATTTCTAACTAACTTCAGTCAGTCGCCCCGCAAGCTTCGACAGTGCGGTACAAAGCCGCAGGTGCCGATGGAACACCGGCTGCCCAATTTAAGACTGTTGGCGACGAGCTAATAAGGTGCAAGTACCAGATCATATGCAAAATTTGGTTTGATGGCCCTGTTATTGAAGTCTCAGCGCATTGTGTTCTGTAGTTCAAAATTTTACATGAGTATAATAAGCGGTACAAGGTACTTGATTGCTCAATGGACCAAGACTAAAGATAATTGTTGCAGACTTAATGGTGATCATAATGAGAAGTCATTATGCTTGGAGAAACTCATCAGCAGTAAAACAATACATTCTGCTCGCGAATGCTAGCTAATGTTAGCGATATCATTGGGCAAATTATATCCGAAGTCATTGGGCAAACTATACCGATAGTATTTCCGTGAAACGAAAAAGAAACAGCAAAAGTGTGTCTGGCAGCAAATGAGAACAAGACATTTGTCAATGAGCAGAGCCTCCACTCGTTTGGAGCAGAGTGAACTTTGGCAACAGTTATAACTTTGTGGTAGAGGACGAATTTATTAAACTCGGATGTGCCGGAAACCATACCCGTCAGCCTTGAGATAAATCGGTGAATTGTGATTGCGAATAGGAGTTATTTCCGGCTAAACAGACACTTCCGGCTAATCAAGATACATCCGTCTATCGAGAAACAAAGATCCAACCAACTATATTCGACTGTCATACAACCTGTCTCGCTTTGGGGCGTAGAATCCTGTGTCAAATCGTACGCAGACGAGACAGTACTTGAAGCCTTTGAAAGAAAAATGCCCGGAAAATATGTATATGGACCTATAACAGACATTGGCGGGCCATAATCAAAAAATTTTAATTGAACTGGTCTGTCAGTAAAATGGATTAGGATGCATCAGCGTGAACGGTATTCGATGACGTTGGAGAAATATGTTATCTTCATTGAGTAAGGCATTTTACGCCCTAGTAAGAAAAAACAACACATTCTTCACTGTTTGATTAGATCTAGAGATTATACATGCCCACGATGTGTTCGTGTAGGAAATTTGAATTTCGTGCGTGCGCTGTTCGTGTTTGTGCGAAGTAAAAAAATATAATGCGTGTATAGTGCGTGCAAGTCGAGAGTTCTGTGAAACGAAAAAGCACGATAACATATCTTCAAAATTAAATACAGTTAAACATTGTGAAATTATTCGTTATCGCTTAAACACACAGAAATTTCTGTCAGTGTATGATTGTTATCTTTACGTCAGTGATTGGCAATGTTACCAACTGAATGCACCTCTGTAAGCTGCAGCTCTTCACGTGTGTGAATTTTACAACCGTGTTCAAATATATATCGTAAAAGAATTCGATTGACTTCTTCCGCCACACATTTAAAAGAATATACACAGAATAAAAATCAAGCATCGGCGCGTCGTCCAAATTGTCAAACAAAATGCAAAAACAAGACATACAAAGAGGAGTTCCAATTCAAGTTAATAAAAAATTAAAATGCATAGGCAAGTTTGGCAAACATTTTTGCAAATTGAGTGCCGTGAGGCAATATGTATGCTGCGAAAAATGCGAAACTGTTGTGTCCCTGTTACACATCCTTTTTTTTGTACACACATTTCTCTAAACATAGCATACCCTAATGTTTCGGTGTATACACTCTTTTTATATTTGCGTGTAAAGCCCCGTATTCAGTACTTCCGAAATTTTCGTAAGAAATTTCGTCATTTATCTCTAAATGGAAAATTTTGTTGCAGAGAGTTACCACCTATCTTTGATTTACCTTCCAAATATTTCATTTATAATTCCTCTAAGCGTTCCATTTTATTTTTAACACATGTGGTGTTACTTTTGATTGTTAGAATTATCAAAACGTCAAAATTCCGGTTCCAAACAATTATCAAACAATTGTTTTCGTACGAAATAGCTTTGGCGTAACAACCGTGTAATTGATTTTCCCTGTGAAAATTTCGCTAAGAGCTGAGTACCATGGAAATGAAAAGTGGTCGAAATTTTCGGCACATGAAATTTTCGTTAGTTTTTATACCCGTACTTCTTATGATAACGAAAATTTGATAAAAACTGAATACCGGGCTTTAGACCGTGCTCTTTCGTGCGTGCGCGTGCATATTTGTAATTATTAAGTTCGTGCTCGTGCGGGTCGTGCCTTTGCCAAAATTTACTTGTGCCACAGAGCAATACTAAAGAGCCCCCATTACTCTCTTCGATGCCTCTTCATGATGACGAGGTAGTAGGTCATTTCATTGAGTTCGAGTTACTTTGGTAATTTACTCTTTGGTTGGCATAATACGTACAGAAATAAAAGGGAATGCGTATTTTCGTTCGATGCAAACATAATTTAGCTGTCATTAGTATCAATCAAACACAAAAAACTTAGTTTGCTGCATGGTCTGTAATCTGTATGTCTTCTTTGGTCTCTCATTCTACATCATTTCCCTAGTGGCTTTTCGATAAGCTGTGCCATAGAATCCCCCTGGTTGTGCGTTCCTGTGCGTGTTTGCTAATATCATATTCGTGATTGTGTGGTGTCGTGCACGCGCCCATCTCTAATTAGATCCAAACATGTTCGACGTTTCCAGCATTAGCTTACTTTTCGCTGGTTTTAAATATAAGTGATAAATATAAGTGATCTTATGGAAATTGTCCACTGCGCGGATAATTCTACGACTAAGAGATTAAAAATTTGGATGACGAGTAGTGCAGACCATACCCTCTAAAACGGAGTCTAAAGAATTCAGGCCAATCATTCGTTGAAAGTTTAGTTTATTGTGTTTAACCACTCTTGAGTGGGTCTCTCTCGCTGGGGCAGAGTCCTCTTGAAAGGTCCATGGCTCGTTTTCGAACAATGCGTTATTTAATGGCTTCAAAACTTCAGATTGATACACCTTTGCCGAAGTGTTAACACCCTTTTCGCAGTAATGGAGCTTAGTTACCCCGTCATAAACGACTCCCTACCATATCATCACAGAAGGAAGATGGTAACCTCTTTGAACTCTAGGAACCAGTTCTGATATTCTCATCGGTAAATATAACTCTTCTGTAGCCGTTATCGGCGTAGTGACGAAGCAATGCTTTTCATTTTTGCTTGCGTTTCTGCTTCAACACTAACGTAAATAGATGTCCCGTTTGTCTTTTGTAAGTTGCAAGTCCCAAATCATATTTAATGGTGCGAGATATTGGTACCTTCGATATATTCATCTCCGGCCACAATATTTTTCGCTCTCGGAGTGGATTTCGGCGAATTCGATTCTCTACGGCTCTGGGGGTTCACACGCTGCGCGGAAGCCCAGATCTCGGTCTGCTACGCCACCAGTCTCCCCAAACAGTTTCACAACACGATAAACAAAATTACGAGTGACGCTGAGCGATTGCAACGTTCGATAAATGTCGCCAGTTTCCACTCTAAATTTGTTGATGTGTTAACATCTATAGGCGCGGGTAGGGACTTAACTCACAAAGTGAACACATCCAAACAGTCCAAATAGTTGTCTTGTGTGGGTGCGGAGCACTCTCAGAGCAAAGAGAATAATGACGTGGTTATACGTATATAAAAATGAGATAGAAAGAGAGCAACGAAAATTGTGGGAACTTGTGTAGCGTATGTCTGTTGCTTTGCATTCTCTTTGTTTTTTGTGGGAATAAAACAAAAAGTATGAAGCAAGAAAATAATGACACATGTTCTTGCACTGGTCTTTAAATAATTGTAAGTATTAATATTTTTTAAATGTAGCGTCATCATATGTTTGAACGCTGTTTTTTATTTTCCAATGTAACATTTACTAATGTGTTCATAGAAATCGAACAGGTACTGTGTAACAAAAAGGTGTTAACACGTCGCCCGTGAGTTTGAACACTCTTTGGATTTTTGTATGCCAATTAAGACAATACGGGTTTCAATATCTCCCTATTCCATAATTACCAACCACAACCACATTTTACACGAAAATAAAGTATAAATGCCTGTTGTCAAAAAGCTGTCAAGATAGAGAGAGTATGTTCAGTGGATTTCGTAGTGTGGGTGCGATAAATATTGTATCAGTACTTATGAAACCACTACCGAGGAATAAATAATCGCTTACTAAATTCCATCAAGCCATATATGCGAATAAACCTATTATTAAAGATTAAATGATGCATTATAATAAATAAATAAATGGTTTCCCATTACAACCCATGAAGGAATTGGGGAGAGCTTCCCACAACAAGTAAGCTGTTTTATACTCATATTTTATACTTTATACTCACTTAAAGTTTTACTCCGGTTCCGAACAGTTTATTGAGAAGCTTTTTTCATGGCTAAATACTCGACAGTATCGCTGTCACTATGCGAGTTGGCCGCCGCCGAAACAAATTTTTAAAGTGGTCACAGCAGGGATCGAATCCAGGATCTCATGTACAAGCGCGCACACTAACCATTGCACCACAGACGGCCGCGTCTACATTGATGCATTATTAATGTAGTTTTAGACCTCGGACACTTGAACTTGGTAGCCCGTTAAACTTACACGCCTTTCCAGACTGATGCAATCCTGGAACAAATTCTTTGCGAAAAATCACAAAGATCTCTCTAAACAATTTGATAGCAAGCAAGTTGTGCGATAAGACGACCATCTATTCAGCGATCTCTTCGTCATCTTAGTCGAGAGAACAATGAGGGAGGCTGTGATGAAGATCAAAGCTAATCTTTCGGTAGTAAAATATTTCTCGTAAAATTATTTGCCTTATTATTTTCAACCATTTTTAATATTTTAAGTTACTTCAATACTGCAATGTGGCTTTCGATCATGTTGGAATGCAACTTTAGATGCACTGATCAGCTAGTTTCGATCGCCAGCCGGATGGATCAAATTGTAATTGCAATGTATTTGTGTTTCTGTACTCCGGTTTTTGGCATTCTAAAAGAACATTTAATTTATTTATTTATTTTGTGTTGACCGTCTGGCGGTTTGACCTCTTTGCCAGTTATTAACACTTGGTTGTTTGTGTGTTTTGTACATTGGAGTTATACTACCAACAATTTGGGTTAACATTCTTTTTGTTATGATTGGTGTTGCATACCAAAAGTTATGACATGAATATATAAAATTTATTCAAAACCAACACAAGACTGAAATTGTAATTTATTTTACTGTGTAATGTTGAGTTAATTGGGGACAAAGAAAGAAGTTGTTAAATACATACAATTAATATTCTGAATCTAAAACTTTATCGCCATGAAGTTTAGATAACAGCGTTAGCTGCGAAGAATTACTTTCTTTGTATTTGTTTAATTTCAAGTCTTTGTCTCATTGCAAGGATACAATTATTCGCCTTAATATACTCATTTTAATGGCCTACTACGACCCCTTTTAGTCGCCGCAAAAGACTCCTTCTAGACGACTTCAATCGCCTTTAAAGACCTCTTCTAGCCGCATTTAAAGATGTCATCTAGTCACATTTAAAAACTCCTTAAAGTAGCCTTTAAACCTATGAAGGATTTCAGAGCAATAAGCCTGTCACCATTTATACACAAGACTCTAAAAAGAATCTTGGATGAACATATCTGATCGCTAGTGACTATTAGCGGTCTATCAAATAGCCAGCATGCCTATTTGAAGGGACAGTCGTCGTAGGAGACAGCTCTACACGAAGTAGTTAGAATGGTCGAAAGGGGACTTTTCTACAAACAATGTACAATGGCATCCTTCCTGGATATAGAGGTTGCTTTTACCAATGCCGAAACTGAAAGTATCATACAAGCCCTAAGAAAAGAGACTCAACAGAATTGTGGGTGCTGCGGACCAGACAAATAAGTGCTCATTGGGGTGAGGTATCGGCCACTAGATCACTCTGTAGGGGCACACCCCATGGTGATGAGATATCAGCACTACTGTGGATAATAGAAGTCGCATATGCGGATGATATGGTGGTGATGGTAACAGGTACCTTTGTATCCGTGATAAGTGAAGTCATGAAGAATATTGTTACGATTAAGTAAAAGCTGGTAAGGATCTTACCTAACCTTTCGAAACCAAGCGAGGCCTCAGCCAAGGCGGCACCCTATCGTGCGATCTCTTTAACATCTTAATGGAGATTATTATAAGGAAAGCTGCAGTCAATATAAATAAAACCATCAGCAGCAAACGTCACATACTGCTTGAGTATGCTGATGATATCGATATCATTGGGCGCACAATTAGATGAAGTTACCGCGGTGTTTTCGAGAAATGAGAAGGAGTCCGCAAAAGTGGGTCTGAAGGTAGATGAGGACAGGACGGCTTAAGAACAACAAAGCCGCAGGAGCCGATGGATTACCGCCGGCGCTGTTTAAAGCTGGCGGCGATGAACTTATAAGGTGCATGCATCAGCTCATTAACAAAAATTGGTTAGATGAATGCATGCCCGGCGATTGGAGTCTCAGTGTACTATTCCCCATATCTAAAAAATGTGACCTGAGTCTCTCTCCCAATATGTATTTTATCCATAGCATTTAAGGTCCTATCAAGTATAATGTGCAAAAGACTAAAACCAATTAACGCTGGCCTGATTGGACCATACCAGAGTGGTTTTAGGCCTGGAAAATCGATTACGGACCAGAGTTTCACACTACGCCAAATCCTGGAGAAGACCCATGAAAAATAAGTCGACACCTATAATATATTTTTCGATTATAAGGCTGCCTCCGATAGCCCGATACGGAAGAAACTCTACGAAGTATTGTCTAAGTTTGGTATTCCTGCAAAACTCATACGCCTTTGCAGGATAACCTTGACGAACTCAAAATCCGCAGTGAACTCACTGCGGTATTGGGAAGGAGTCATCAAAAGTGGGTCTGAAAGTAAATGAGGACAAGACAAAATTAATGGTTTCAAAGAGCACGGCCTCCATGCCATTAGACCAAAGTGTGAACGTTGATAAGCGTTATAATTTCGAGGGTGTGGACGAATATATATGTATACGTCGGATCTGCCGTAAACAAACACGTTAGCCTTGACATCAAGCGGAGAATTGTGCTTGCGAATAGATGTTATTTTGGACTAAGCAATCACTGTAGAGATAACGCCCTCTCTCGAGTAACAAAAGTCTAACTATACCAGACGCTCATACAACCTGTCTTGCTTTATGGCGCAGAATCCTGGGTCTTATCGCAAGCAGATGAAACATCTGTAGGAGTCTTCGAGTCAAAAATACTCCGAAAAATGTATGACCCTATAGTGCACAACGGCGAGTATCGACGACGCATGAACCATGACCATGACCTGTATGAGCAACATTGACATACTTAAGCGGATCAAAATAACGCGATTGAGCTGGCTAGGCCATGTACTCCGCTGGAGGGATCAGGTTGACGAAGCAAAATATCGACTGTTTGGCGAAATATGTTATCTATATTTTGTAAGGTCCCTGAACCCTCGGGGGTGTTCGACACCGTATAACAAAACAAAATGTACTAGTATGGGTATGGCAAACCCACCCATTTTCCATAGGAGGGTGGCGTTTAAGTAAATATTGTCTAGTAACAAATTTCATAAAGATTAGTTTGGGTTTGGGGTATTCATGTTGCCGAACAACTTTTGTATGGGAGATACCAAAATGGGCGTGGCAAAATCATCCATGTCTTAGTCGGTGACTGAAGCGTAATACCTAATTTCATTAAGATAGGAAGTGTTTCGCTTGATTTATCGTATTGACATTCCGAACGTCCACCAAGCTTTCGTATGGGAGGTACCAGAATGGGAGTGGCAAACTCGTAAAGTTTCTCCAGTTAATAAGACATTTACGGATTATTTCGATTTATTTACGAACTCAGTTACCTCGAATCTGTCGTAGACAGAATCAAAAATGTCAGCCTAGGTATCAAACGGAGAATTGTGCTTGCAAACAGGCGATATTTCGGGCGAAGGAGGCACTTCAGATATAAAACCCTCTCTCGAGGAAAACAAATATCCAACTCACTGTGTTGCTTTATGGCGCAGAATCCTGGGTCATATCGCACGCTGATGAAACATCACTGGCAGTTTTCGAGAGAAAAATTCTCCAAAAAATATATGGTCCTATAATAGAGAACTGCGAGTATCGACGATGGATGAACCACGAGCTTGGTAGGCCAAGATTTCGCTGGAAAGACCAGGTGGAAGATTACTTGCGAGAGCTTTGTGTTACGAAATGGAAGAGAAAAGCTAAAGGTTGGAAAAACCTGGTATCATCATATTGTAAGGTAATTGACCCCCTCTAGATTGTTTGAGGCTATCTATGTAAGTCGTCGTCATGTTCGTCTTTAGACTGCTTCTAGTCGCAACGCCTTCAGGGTGCTTCTAAACACGACTTCAAGCTATCGTTAAAGACGCTTTCAAATCACCAATAAATAAAAAGGCTCAATAAATTAATTAAATTAAATTAAATTAAATCACCAATAAAGACGCCTTCAAGTGGATTTTAAGTCGCTATTAAATACGCTTTCAAGTCGCCATAACATACGCCTTCAATTCACCTTTAAAGACGTCTTCAATTCACCTTTAAAGACACCTTCAGGTCACTTAAAAAGACATCTTCAAGTCGCTTTTAAAAAAGCGTTGAAGTCGCCTTTAAAAACACCTTCAAGCATCCTCTAAGGAAACCTTTAAGTCGCTTTTAAATACATACGCCTTCAAGCCCCAATTAAAGACGCCGTCAAGTTACCTCTCAAACGCCTTAAGTCGCTATTACATGCGCATTCAATTCACCTTTAAAGACACCTTCAGGTCGCCTAAAAACACATCTTCAAGTCGACATAAAAATACACCTTCAAGAAGCTTTTAAAGACGCATTCACGTCATTATATCTTATCGTCTTTAAAAACACCATCTCACTGCCTTTGAAGATTTCTTTCTGTCACATTTAAGGACTTATTCGTTTCCCCTTTTAAGACTCTTTTATCCATTTGGCTTTCAGGACGTACTCTGGTGGCATTGTAATGATCATTCCAGCGGCATTTTAATGTTTTTTCTTGTAGAAATTAAAGACTTTTAATAGTCAAATTTAAAAGATACGTATTTTGTTAGTACATCCTTCAGTCATCTCAATATAAAAGGGTTTCCAATAGGTACTTCACAACTCAGAATTTAATTTGTGAACGCACTATTTTACTGATCATCTAAATGTTACTTTCCTTTTTTTTCAGTAAACTCAACATTTTGATCATGGTAAAGTACACGAACGAACAACGTTTCCAAATTATAAACATGTTCTACCGAAATTTGGAGTCGGTGACTGCAACTTCAGAGCGTTAACTCCAATTTTCGGTCGTTTTTCTCGCCCTAGTAGAGAAGCAATAACAAGTTAAGTGCAAAAATTTGAGTCTACAAATTCATTGTGTGATGCTGCCGTGCCAGGTAGACAACGGGTTAGTCGAAGTGACGAAAATATCGCTGCCGTTCAGGCGTCCGTAGCAAACTTTCCAAATCAGTCCATTCCGCGGCGTTCTTAAGAACTGGGCATCGCCAAGACCACTTTATGGCGAATTTTACGTAAATATCTTGGTTTACACCCAAACAAGATGACTCAAGAATTGAAGCCGATGGACCATTGGCGCGACGTACGTTCTCCGATTGGGCACTGGCGAAGATGCGCCAAGATGATGAATTTCATCGCAATATCATCTTCAGTGACGAAGCTCATTTTTTGCTCAATGGGTTCGTCAATAAGCAAAATATGCGTTATTGGTTTGGTGAAAATCCACATGTGCTTCAGGAATCACCACTTCATCCACAAAAAATAACTGTTTGGTGCGGTTTACATGCTGGCGGCGTCATTGGACCATATTTTTTTCGTCTACAATAACGATCGTCACGTTACTGTGAATGGCGATCGTTATCGCGCTATGATTATCGATTATTTTTGGCCCGAATTGGAAAACAGGGACTTGGACGACATGTGGTTTCAACATGACGGTACCACACACGTTACAATCGATTTATTGAAGAGTAAGTTTGGTGAGCGTGTTATCTCAAGAAATGGACCAGTCAATTGGCCGCCTCGTTCGTGCGATTTAACGCCTCTAGTTTTTTTTCTTCGGGGCTACGTCAAATCATTGGTCTATGCCAACAAGCCGACGACGTTGGAAGAACTCAGAGCCAACATTGAACGCGAATTAGCGCCCGTTACGGCCGAAATGTGTGACCGAGTCATCGAATATAGGGGCCAACGAATCGACCGATGCCGACGTGCCCGCGGTGGCCATATGAACGAAGTCGACTCCCATTCATAAATGTTTTGATTGTATTTCAAGTCGATCATAAAGTTTTGGAAATATCTCAAATGGTTTGCGTTTTATTTAAAAAAAGTTGTCAAGTCCTTATTGGAAAACCCGTTACTAATCACCTATTAAGTCCCTAAGGTAAACAGAATGGTCGATGAAGTAAGCGGGAGCATAGCGAAGCTATCTACACAAAAGAAACGACTCTCGGGGGCTCAACGCAGGAAGATTGCAAAGAGGAACCGCTTAGTCAAACAAGCCGAAAAACAGGACGTTCCTAAGGACCTGTCGGTGCCTCCCTCGACCTCAACAGAGGCTGAGAAGAGAAACCGATCACCTGAAGAGCAGAACACTGTCAAAATAATGGCAAAAAGGAAAAAGTGTTCCCCGTCATCTGGTAATTCGGAGACGCCCAAACCCCATATTACCCAGGGTATGCAACAGAGCTCCAGGGACAATAGAAGCAAAGCTGATGCGATTACCGGAAAGGCGAGCACATCAGCCAAATCAACCGAGAAGGAAAGGGCGCGTAAACACGAACCCTATCAAACTCGGAAGAGGAAGCTGAATGCGAACACAGGCGAATAACCGCCATCCTACGCAAAGGTAGCAAGAAGGCAACTACTGGACGATCTCTGCTATGCAGTAATTGACAGCGGAAATCCAACTGGATCAATACCGGATAACCAGCACCAAACCGTGGAGGACCTCGTCAACACGAAGTTAATGGACCATATAATGAAGGCCGAAAGTGGACCTCCCATAGAAGTCGTCAGCAGCGGCTTCAAAGGGGAGGTACTCACTTTACAGCTGGCCTCACAACACTGTGCGGAGACATTAAAGAAGCTGGTGGATGAAATCTCTGCCCCCTGGGAATGCGGTAAGCTAGCCCTCGTAAGGAAGGAAGGCTACCGTATACATAAAAGGATGGGGCAGCAAGTTTGCATCGGACGCCATACTTAAAGTCATTGGCAAGCAAAACGCAGGACTAACCGTGGACAAATGGGTCGTTTTCCACAGGGAGGAGGGGCAGGAGGGCACTCTCCTTGTGATCGGAATAGACCCGGCATCCATGGCTGGTCTTGCCAAGACTAAAGGTATGGTGTTCTTTGTGACCAAAGCTGTCTACATCAAAGTTAGGAAAGTGCCAATCGGCATGACGACCGGAGGAACACAGCCGGAGGATGCGAAGCACGATGAAGTGAGTGGAGGCTCGGCGGAGCAGACAAACAAGAAGGAGGAAGTGGCCGAATGCATCACCAACTCCCAAGAAGACCGTTTACTGGAGGACCAATGTTAGAGGTCATCCAGATTAACCTCCACCGGAGCGAGACGGCAACCCACGCTCTGTTGGATAAAATTAATAAAGGTCAAATACACATTGCTTTAATACAAGAACATTGGACCACTAAAGACAAGGTTATTGGATTAAATCATATTAATTACCAACTATTCTATACGAAGACGGGTTCCCGTCCGAGAACATGTATCTTATGCCATAAAAACCTTTGTTTTCTCTTCTCCCCAGAGTTGTCAACATCGGATGCAACAGTACTGAAACAGGGAGATGGGAATATATACCTGGCATCAGTATACTTGCCATATGATTCGCCGACACCACCACCTTCGTCGGAATTACAGCGACTGGTAGAGAGGGCCGAACTGACAGGTAACGAAGTATTAATAGGTAGTGAATCTAACTCTCACCACACGTCGTGGGGTAGTACTAACTGTAACCGTAGGGTTCATACCCTAGTAGAATATTTGAGTACTAACGACCTTTTCACACTGAATATTGGGAACAAAGCCACTTTTGTCAACAAGATTAGGGAGGAGGTGTTAGATATTACAATCTGTTCTGAACACCTGATAAACAAGATTCAAGAATGGAGGGTTTCAAATGAGCACTCATTCTCGGATCACAGATACATTAGGTTCAGGATAACACGGCCACCACCGAAACCGATATGTTTCCGAAATAGGACCAAGACAGACTGGACAAAGTTCGGAAGCCTACTTAGGAATCGACTAGATCACCCTCAGCTCGAATACTCTAGCAGGGACGAACTAGACGACATAGTGATAAAGACAACGCAAGCACTAGTAAAATCTTTCGAGGACAGCTGCCCACTTCGGGAATGGAAATCGGCCCAAGGAAAACCCTGGGTTACAGGGGAAATACGAAATCTAGGGAAGAACGTCCGTAGACTTTACAACAGGGCCACGCGTAAGAAATCACCAGTATACTGGGAGGACTACAAGAGGAGTCTCAGTGAATACAACGCAATATTGAGAAAAGCGAGACGCAACTCCTGGAGACTATTCAGTGAACAGGTGGATAGCGTCAACGGCATGTCGAAGATGAAAAAATTCCTCTCTAAGACCCACGTACAGGCGGAAAGATGACACGGGAAAGAGAATGGATACAATGAAACAAAAACTTAGGCACCTGATGGATACACACTTTCCAAATGGGAACGCGGAACCCAAAGAGGAATGGTCACAAGGTGAGAATGTAGTACATCAGTGTAGTACAAATGGTCGAAAAAGCTATAAAGAGCTTCTCCCCATAAAAAGCGGCGGGACCGGATGGTATTTTCCCGGCTATCCTACAGCATGGGGTTGACCAAATAACTACCCATCTGGCAGGAATTTTTACCGCATGCTTAAAATACGCCTACACGCCGAGAAACTGGCAGGAGGCCAGGGTAGTATTCATACCCAAACCTGGAAAAGCAAGCTATGCAACGGCAAAGGCTTATAGACCAATTAGCCTCACCTCGTTTCTACTCAAAACCCTGGAGAGAATAGTGGACGACATGGTAAAAAGTGGAATACCGAGCGATATGCTGAAATTTAGACAACACGCCTATGTCAAAGGCAGATCAGTGGATACCGCACTTCATGAGGTAACCTACTACATAGAGCAATCTCTCAATGGCAAACTATACACACTCGCTGTATGCATAGATATTGACGAAGCGTTCAATAATGTCCGGACCGAAACACTTATCCAATCCTTAGACCAGTTTATGGTGGACCGGGCATTAAAAGACTGGATCAACCATATGCTAAGGATTAGATGGATAAACTGTGGTTCCCATGATGTAAATATTAGAGACAGAGTACAACGTGGAACTCCACAGGGAGGGATTATATCACCACTCCTATGGGTCCTCACAATACACAGTCTCCTAAGGAAACTTACCGACGAAGGACTTAAACCAATCTGCTACGCAGATGACGTTATAATACTTCTTAAGGGAAGAACCCAAACCAATTATGCAGAGAGGCCGAGAGGTAACTGAGTATAGCGTATGAATGGTCACAGCCAAGGGGCTTAAATGTAAACCCGGACAAAACGGAAATATGTCTATTCACAAGGAAGACGAAAATCTCAGATTATGAAGAGCCGCGATTCTTGGGAAAGACGATTAAAATATCCGATAAGGTTAAATACTTAGGAGTAAACTTAGATCGGAAACTGAATTGGAAGCACCACATAGAGGAAAGGGCTAATAAGGCCTACAGATGCTGGTCGCTATGCAGAAGGGCTATAGGGTCCAAATGGGGCCTCAAACCGACCATGACACACTGGCTCTACAGAAGCGTAATCAGGCCTGTACTAACATATGCTTCTGTAGTATGGTGGACGGCAGTTGAGAGGAAATGTAACATCGCAATACTGCAGAGGGTTCAGAGAATGTGCTGCATTGGTATGAGCGGTGCAATAAGGACAACCTCGACAAGAGCCATGGAGACTATTTTATGTATCCAGCCAATCGAGATTAGAATCAAATACGAGGCTGCCCTTGCGGCAAAACGCCTACAAGCTACAGGTGAATGGATCAACAGGGATCTCACGTCAAAACACCAACGGATAACTGGGGCCTTAGTCGGGTACACGCAAGATACGAGTGAATCTGACCGAATACCCGAGATAAGGGTTAAGGCGAACTGCGTGACCATAACGCCAACTAGAGACGCCTGGCAGAATGGGACCCTGACACCAATGCCAAATGGGACTTGCTGCTACTCGGATGGCTCAAAGCTGGGAGAAAAAACGGGTCTAGGATTCTTCATTGAAAATCCAGCAACCGAATCCCACCTACGCCTCCCGGATCATAATACGAACTTTCAGGCGGAAGTTCGGGCGATTACGGAATGTATCAAATGGCTCGGCGATAATACAATCCCAGCCGAGGCAAATACATTCACAGATAGCCAAATGGCAATAAAGGCAATATCATCGGAAACTGTCAAATCTAGAACGGTCCTTGACTGTAAGAAGGTGATAAACGATTACTCTGTGCACGGCATACTCAACATCATCTGGGTGCCGGGGCACAGCGGAGTATTCGGCAACGAGAGAGCGAACCTCCTGGCAAAGAAAGCCAGGGAACTCCAAACGGTGAGCCTAGATGGAGCGAAACCCTTTGGGGTGACGAAGGCTGAGTTAAGTAAATGGGCGGAGTCGGCACATATAGCCCAGTGGAACCGGGAATCAGTAGGCAGGACGACAAAAATCCTATGGGGAGACCCAGATGGATTGAGGACAAAAGTTTTGCTGAAACTGGGAAAATCCGAAATGGCCAAAATGATGGGAGTCTTAACGGTGCATTCGAGATTACGAGCCCACCTGTACCGTATTGGACTAGTGGCGAACAGTGAGTGCAGGGCATGCACGGAGAACGATGAGACGTTGGAGCACTTCTTATGCCACTGCCCGGCCTTCACTCAAGCTAGATCCAGATATCTTTCGGATAGTACGATACCAGACATGACCAAACTTGTGGGTATGGACTGGAACAAACTAAGGAATTTCGTGAATAGCACCGAATTCCTATAAAGGAAAATAGCGAAGTAGTAGGATGAACTTAGAGCGCACAACAGGTCGAATTTAGGGGCTTAAGTATATGTCTTACTGACAGGGGAAGGTTTAGAGTGCTCCTTCTAAACACTCAACACCGCACCCCTCTTTTCAAACTAACTAACTTACTAACTAAATCCATTAAAGCAGCCTCTAAAATACAATTTCAGTTGTATTTACAGAATTTACTTATTTAGTCGTCTTCACATACTACATACATATCAAAATTTTGAAATATAATAAAGATCCACTTACCTTTTTATGTATTATTGAAAATTCTTGAAAATTCTAACTCTTGTTTATTCTTGATCTTTGAAATGTTGACTCTTGAAATGTTGCATCTTGAAAATCTTGATTGTTAAAAAATATTTTATTTATTGTTCGATATTTTTCGTTTTGACGCATTTATTCTAATTTTCTGTTGTTCCAATTTAGTAATACCTTTAGAGGCGATTTAATATTCCTCTGCCTCTGATGAGCCACCCGACTCTTCATGTACATTGCCAATGGCTATAGCATTCTGAGTACCTTTTCCCCGAAAATCTGTCAACAAAGCGGGATCAATTAAATTCAAATTTGCATAGACATATTGAAAATCAAATTGCGGCACTTCCTTGGCGTCCGATTTTATAGATCGCAAGCCAATATGTGGTCTTAGGAAACTATCCGCCAATGGAAACCATTTTAACATAATATCTGGAGTTTCTCCTCTTGTTGTAGCCTCCAGAATACGCTTCCTTTGCTGCATGTAGGTAATACGGAATATTTTAATTTTCTTGGCCACATAAGCTGACGTCAGACCATGACCCATTGACGCAGCTATATCTTCAATTGCAGCATTACGTAGAGTTCTTGATCTGTAATCTGGATCATTCAAATCCCACAAGCATCTATGAACACCATAAAGTCTTAGAAACTTTACCGAATGTTTCAATGACCATTTACCCTCTAAAAGATCGTCTTCCAGTGCGTTCCACGCTATCTTACCAGAATGTGAGGAGGCATCTGTTTCTAAAGGATATGAAGAATTCGTGGCGGAGCCAAAAGAGAAATCCTCATGAAACAAGGAAGCCATAGCTTCATTCATATTAGACATAGGACCTACTGAAGGTATAGGATTTTGAAAGCGATCTTCATAGTCCCCGTCATTTCCAGAAGAATTTTGAGTGTTCTCGTTTTCCTTTAGATAAATGGATTCAGTTTCTACATGTCCATGCGATTCCATTAAGTTCTCCGCTTCCAACCACCATTTGTATGGTGGCTTGTATGCTCGGTTTTCCAGCATCTTTTGTTTTTCCTCATCATAAGTTTGTTTAAGGATGTCCCATCGTTTCGCAATACTTTTTACAGATTTTTTCATAGATTTTGCTATGGAACTCAAAGCCTCTAGTTTAGAGTCTTCATCTGTTTCCATTCCATGTTGACGCCAAAGTATAGGGTGTTCCTTAAGTTGGTTTATGAATTGAAGAGACGTATTCAAAGTCCAAGATGGCGAGGTAGTTGAATTATTAGATTCTGGTACAATTTCATGAATGGGTATTATGCTATTTTCTTGCTTTAGAATCTGTCTACTATTGCCAAAGTTTCCATTTATTTCACCACCATTTTTACCCGTGGTTAATGCTTGACTGTAAGCTTTCAACTGTTCTTGCATTTCCTTCTCTAGTACTTCTATGTTTGGGTTAATTAGCGATGACAGAACCACAGTATGGTCATCAGAAAATATTGTGGAATCTCTTTCAACTTCCCATGCTGATTGTGTATCATCGGAAAATGTTTCGGTTTTGGGTTGCAGGAAGACTTCTTTTGTTTCTGCCGTAATTGCTGACTGTTCAACCGTAAGTTTGGGTTTTAATGGAACCAATACCTCTGGGTTTATGGTAAATACTATAGCGTCCTCCAAATCGGAGTCAGAGTTTCGGGGATCCTTAAATATATACACATAAATGTTATTGAAAGCCAACTTGACAAAAATAAACTAAAATTTAAGTATGTATTCAGCCTTGTTACGAATGTCGTTCTCGTATTTCGACTACGACAGTTGTGTAAAGGATTAAAGACAAAGTTGGCGTGTTATCTTTAATCAAAAACTGTCGTAGTCGAAATACGACAACGACACTCGTAATAAGGCTGATTATTGATGCAAATAACTAAGTACAATATTTGTGCAGCAAGCAGATAATCAGCCTTTTTACGAATGTCGTTCTCGTATTTCGACTACGACAGTTTTGTAAAAGGTTAAAGATAACACGCCAACTTTGTCTTCAATCTTTTACAAAACTGTCGTAGTCGAAATACGAGAACGACATTCGTAATAAGGCTGAATATTCTTTGGCTGGCATAACTTGCACAAATATCATTGGCCTTTTTTCATAAAACGAATTCCAATGAAAGAACGAATCGTCGAAAATTAAAACGTAAATAATCAGCGTTATTACGAATGTCGTTCTCGTATTTCGACTACCACAGTTTTGTAAAAGATTAAAGACAAAGTTGGCGTGTTATCTTTGAGCTTTTCCAAAACTGTCGTAGTCCAAAATACGACGACATTTGTAATAAGGCTGATTCATTCTTCACATGTTCCTTTAACATATTTCTAAAAGAATTAACTCGTTAGACCCAAGATATCCCATTTATTTCCTTTTTGTTTTTGGCCGATTCGTTCGTTCGTTCAAATTCGTTTTATGAAAACAGATCATACATTTGTTGGAACCAAAATATTATTGAAAATAGGAGAGCTAAAAAAATTTTCAAATCCATAAACTAAACGCATATGTTTCAATGTTTTTCAATGAATTTCACATTCAAACATTAAAACCTAACAATTTTCGGAAGTCGTAGCAGTCAACTTGGGGGTATCCAAAGGATTTAGCTTAGATTTGTGAAACAAAACATCTTTTTAATAATTCATCTATAACCTTCAGAGAACGTACCTCCTTGCTGTGTCCCTTCTTTGGCACACCCCTCAAAAATGCATCAGCCAGTGCAAACCATTTCAATTTTGTCCTTGCTCCCTGGCCAAGTCTCATTCTCTGCTTAATCCGTTTCTTTTCATAACGATAAGTGGCGCGGATAACATTGATTTTCTGCACAATCTCATCCTTTGTGTAGCCATCACCCATCGCAGCCGCAATATCAATTAGGGCAACCTGGCGTAACTTGCGATTTCGATTACCATCACTCGCCAAGTCCCAGAGACAACGATGGGCTGCATAAAATCGCAATAGCCGCATTATCTGCGTGACAGGCCATTTGACAAATTCGTGATCGGCGGAAGTGTCGTATACAGAAGGCAATTCATTCGTTACTTCCTCCTGCGTGAAACAGAAGAGGTTATAATTAAATTATTTGAAATAAATATTGACTATATTTCTTACCTCCACTGAGTTTATGAAAGGTGTTCCATTTCCGCCTTCATCCTGGAGAGTCCACAGTCGTTTCTTACCTTGAAAAGAATATGAAACCATATTATAGTGTGAAATCTGAACACTTTGTGTTAATTATTGTTTATTTACTGATAAATGTTGGGATTTGGAAAAACAAACAAAAATTACCGCTCGATAATTGTAAATAAAATAATTTGACAACCAGCTGTATTTGAAGCGTTGCCACAAGATCCGAAAAAATATGCCATATGCGCGAATGTGAAGAAAACCGTAGAAGAAAGTCCAATAGAGTAGTTTATTCTCTCAATATCTTTAACTTCATACCAAAATACTGGTTTATGGGATTTTTGGAAAATATTCCTTGTATAAAAAAACACATTCAACGTTAATTCAAATACGACTAGAGTGTCGACAGTGATGGTTTATCGGTACTAATCAAATATACTGATCAAGAAAGCAAATTTACATTTGCATTTACATAAATATTTTATTTTTTTTATATAAATATATATTTTCGTATTGCTTTATGTACATATATGATTTTCCTAAAATACATGTATAATTGGCCTTGTAGGCTTTCTTTGTATTGATGTTGAATAAATAAATGAATTACTTTACGCGTTGATTTGCAACAAGAAAAGTCTATTTTCGATATAACCCGATGAACCAGTATTTTGAACACTCTACTTCATAGGTATGTTCATAGAGTGAGATATAGAGGCTGTGCTGGTGCCGACTGTCATAAGTGCCGATAAAATCAAATTTAAAGTCAGTTTTTTCAATTCGCCTATCGCTCACTCTCTTTCACATTCTGTCCTGTATCAAATTTGTAGCTAGGAGTTCGAACAGCTGTGTCATCGAAACCCTCTGATTAAAACGGTTGTTAGCACAGTACGTTTCAACGGGAATTTGGGGGAACTGAAACGCTCAAGGCTTCTCTTTAGTATTGCTCTATAAATTGTAACAAAATCATTTACATTTTTGATGGAATGCGAGATAAGAGAAAAAGAAGTACCTTTTGAAAAATGTGAACAAACCAAGTTGTAACCAGAAGCAGAAAATTTTCTAAAATGGATCTATATAAAAAATATAATTTTAAATTCAGTTAATATTTATAATATCAATTAAAATATAAACAAAATACAGTTTTTAAATTAAATATTAAAAGAAATAAAGAGTTGTGTTATTATTCAACCAAAGCAAAGCAGAAATTTGTGTATAAAGCCAAATTGCAATTGCATCTTTTTGTGATCAGCAACACTAAACAAAGTCTTGTGCCAACAATCGGAATATAAGCATATCCTCAGGATACATGTATAAATCATGTATAAATGCTTGAAATTTTCATATGAAGATATTTGAAATGTGTCCACCCTATACCTCCGTAAATCCTTGTTAAATGACCAATCCGGCCATCGATTCGTAAATGTCTTCAAGAGGAACTAATAGGAAATAATGGATTTGGATAGGATCTTAACAGGATTTGTTGACGAATGGAACTGGATTTGTATATTTTGGCAATAGTCTAATGAGTATTTGCACATTTTCTTCCAATTTTACCACCCTAGTTTTGCTTTTTGGCCAATGTCTCACAAGGTATTTTTTTATTTTTGTTATTTTTTAGACACATACGAAAATTTTATAAAAACTGAATACCGGACTTTACAATAGAAATGGAAGCGGTAACTTCAAGTGCCGTTTAATATCGCTTAGCTTTCCATGCAAAATAGTGATAATAATCTAAGCATGCGGTGTATCCAAAACACGTCCATTGCCTAGTCTCCTGTAAACGCAGGGTAATGTCTTGTCGCGCCAAAAATTATGTGTTGAAGTACACAGTCAAGGTTTCTCTCGAGTGGAATGCCAACAAACAAAACGAGTGAAGCGTTAATCATTATCTGTTCTTTCTTACTCTCCTCATTGAATATTTCAATACACGAGCAGTATTTTACAAATTCAAAAGCATATTGAAATAAAATTACATGAGAAATGCGTTTAAGTGAATTGTTACCACTTTTTGGTTCTCTTTTACGAGGGTTGCTAATTTGCATAGTTTCATTCTTTCTACCTGTATTCATCCCAAAATCCATCCATAAATCAACTTTGGTATAGAGAAGACATTAGAATATTCCTTTTGTTAAAATTTTTATGTTATTCTTTGGTACATATCTAAACAATGCCTTTTTTATGCAATTCTGTTCGTTTATATTGAACATTCATATACATAGGTATATACATACATACTTATATAGGGCCAAAAAGTCGACGCGATTCACTAAACGCATTTCTTTCTCGCATAAACTTGATTATTGCATATTTTTTACATACTTTATGCAATTTTCTTTACATTGGTGGCCAAAACATATGCAACTAAGTTTGGCTGCCTTTAACATGGTCTATAAGTTTGTAAAATTGTAGCACAAAAAGGACAATGATATTTCAATAAATAATAAACGGCATTAAGATTTTTAAAAAACGTTCAGAATGTACAGCATTTCTTTACATTTCCAAGTTATCGGCATTTTTATGGATAAATATTAAAATCGGTGTGGACAAAACATATGCAACTCTCCAATTTTGTTTTAAATAACGTCGTTTTTATAATTATTTTGATCGCTGTTCTTCATATAACTAATTAGAAAGCCTGTATAAAGAGATTTGTAGGAATATTCAGAATTATTTTGTTATTTTTTCCTATTGAAGCTAAAATAGAGTGCGTTTTAAAATGGCCGGCGATAAATTCGGATTTGAGCTCAGACGGAAAATTGTGAATGCTTATTCTTATGGAATATCACAGAAAGACATTGCCGAGAAATATAATGTTCATAAAACTTCGATATCACGCATTATTGCTACTTTAAAAAAGTTTCAGAAATTTGTATTCCACTTGGGGTGGTCGACCGCGCAAGACAAGTGATCGGACGGACAATTTGATCATCAGACACGTGAAATAAGACCCATTTTACTCTTCCTCCTGAACAACTGCAAAATTCAAATATCAGTTTCTGCTCGAACAATTCGTAGACGTCCTTTGAAGGCCACTCTACTCGAACGAAGTCCTGCAAAGAAACCGCTTATATCAACTTGTAATCAGAAAAAGCGTTTGCAGTTTGCTTAAGACTATTTAAATTGGCTAGGAAATAAATGGAGGGCTGTCTTGTTTAGTGACGATTCAAAATTTAATATTATTGGCAGCGATGGCATGTGTTACGTACGACAACTAGTAGGATAATGCATCGATGCACTTTACTACAAGAACACGATCAAGCATGGAGGGAGACGTGTAATGATGTGGGATGCTTTTCTGGTGCTGGTGTTGGTCCACCGCATAAAATTGATGGCATTATGAACCGATTTGTGTGAAAAGACATTTGTGTAAAAAGACATGCTTCCATATGCCGAGTACGATATGGGTCTTCCAGCAAGACAAAGACCCCAAACACTCATTGAAAGTGATTAAATCGTGGTTTGGTGAAAATAGAGTTACGGTTATGGAATGGCCACCACAATCACCAGACTTATATCCCATCGAGAAACTCTAGGAAATCATAAACCAAAAAATTGAGTGGAAAATTTTACAATTTCTGATATTTTGTTTCGACGACTGAAAGATGCGTGGAAATCAATCCCAACAAGCGTCATTGACATACTAATAATATCAATGCCTCGAATATATCAGGCTGTAATGGACAACAACGGATTTGCTAGAAAATATTCAATTCATTTGCATTGAACTGCGCTTGATTTTATTAGTTGCATATATTTTGGCCACTGAAATATAAGAATGAATATGAATATGTATGAATATGTTTTTTCATACATTTTTCTAAATATCTATGGAGTAGATCCCTTTTGGTTAGTTTTAAAGCAATAAAGTATAAAATTTAAACCAACAAATTGCTAATTTATTTTTAGAAAACATTATTTTTAAAACATATTTATACTGCCCTCGAAATCTAGAGATATCTAGATTTCGTGGCCTAAACATCTGATTTTCCATACACAAATCAGCTGTTCCTGAAAATGAAATCTAGACAATCAAGATTTCGGTTGCAGCATAAACGCGGTATAACATCATCAAAAAACTGCTCGTGTATTGAAATCATAGACTAATACATACATAGATAGTTTTATAATCTCATCTGACGTTTCAATTTGTGGAAATGAGAGCAATTAAATTTAAAATTACCTTACACCAAGTGGAGTACCAAAATATGTTCACTTAACTTTTTCCTGTCGTTTTGGTGTAGAACTGAAAAATTTAAATGTATTTTGCACTTTTTTGTTGACTTTTAGCGTTGGTATACATTTGTATTGTATTTAACACAACTAGTTTGCCACAAAAACACGAAATTCGGTTGTTGTTCCTTTGTTGATCGCTGTATACTATTGCCACTATCTGGTATTATTGAACCCATATTTTCCACCATCCAATGTTTACTTTCCATCGTACCTATGACGTTTAATTTATTGAGCGAATAAAAGCTTCTATGGTATGTATTATTCATAGAATAACACATACGTAGATAAACTTATTCTCTCATCTGACGTTTCATTTCACACTCTTCATCGTAGGTTTGTGGAAATGACAGCAATTAAATTTAAAATTATCTTACACCAGGTGGAGTTACAAAATATGTTCACTTAACTTTTTCCTGTCGTTTTGGTGTAGAACTGAAAAATTTAAATATATATTGCACTTTTTTGTTGACTTTTATCGTTGGTATTCATTTGTATTGTATTTAACACAACTAGTTTGCCACAAAAACACGAAATTCGGTTGTTGTTCGTATGTTGATCGCTGTATACTATTGCCACTATCTGGTATTATTGAACCCATGTTTTCTACCATCCAATGTTTACTTTCCATCGTACCTATGACGTTTAATTTATTGAGCGAATAAAAGCTTCTATGGTAAGTATTATTCTATGGTATTATTCTATGCAGAGAATAGAGCATAGAATAACACATACCTAGATAAACTTATTCTCTCATCTGACGTTTCATTTCACACTCTCATCGTAGGTTTGTGGAAATGAGAGCAATTAAATTTAAAATTACCTTACACCAGGTGGAGTTACAAAATATGTTCACTTAACTTTTTCCTGTCGTTTTGGTGTAGAACTGAAAAATTTAAATATATTTTTCACTTTTTTATTGACTTTTATCGTTGGTATACATTTGTATTGTATTTAACACAACTAGTTTGCCACAAAAACACGAAATTCGGTTGTTGTTCCTATGTTGATCGCTGTATACTATTGCCACCATCTGGTATTATTGAACCCATATTTCTACCATCCAATGTTTACTTTCCATCGTACCTATGACGTTTAATTTATTGAGCGAATAAAACCTTCTTTGGTATGTGTTATTCTATGGAATAGAGGCGCTTCAATCGTGTTCTATGATGTCATTACAATTTAAGAGTAAATTTTTACTCTACCTTTCTTCATCCTCTTTGTCAACCCCAAAAGTGCGAGGAGAAACTGTCAAAATTTTCTTACACCAGTGTTCCAGTCTATTTTTTATTACAAAAAAAGGTGAAAAAGCTACAGAATTATTAAGGAGGAAAAGAATTCTAAAGGATATTGTTAACTAAAACTTGCAAAAACGCACTGCAAGTGAAAAAAAAATTAAATAAAAATGTCGAGGAAAATAACAAAAGGTGCAATGTAAAACAACTAGAATAGGAAAAATCACAACAAATCTGAAAACACAAAGGAAAAAAGGCGTCGATTAGAGGCTGCGTCGATGAGGACGTGAGACGACTCGAAAAAAACTGGCCGACGAACGACGTATTCAACACAATAGGAGGCCAAAGGAAAACTACAACCAGCAAGATATTCCTAAAACGAGAACAGGACACTTATTAATTCCAATTCATATTCGTAGTGTGTTCGTAATATGGAAAACTTGGCTAAGTTTTCCTCCGCAAGTACTTCATCAGATGCGTCAGCTTGTAAGCGTGATTCGATGACCTGCGTAGGGGGTAGTAGTGTCGGTGGAAATATTACGGCGTCGACAGCGGCTGCAATGACAAGTGGTGGCGCCGTTGGAGGTGGTGGTGGTGTCGGTGGTATTAGTATGGTCAATGCGACCTCTTCTACACCCTCGGTTTCGTCGCATACTTCCACATGGCTGGCCGCATTGCATGTTAACAACAATAACAACAAGACGGAAAAAATGTTTAACCTTAAGGACACCAATCATCATATTTGTAGCAGTGGTGTTGGTGGTGGCAATAGCTTGTCCTCGTCATCATCATCTACGTCAAAGGGAGTCGTCCCTAACATGACAGCCGCTTGGCAATGTGAAAGCTGTGATATGTATCAGAAAAACGGATCGTCATCATTCCCCCGAGTTGCTTTGATCGAGGAGGATGAAGGTGGCGGTAATGGAACTAAAAGGAGTGGTCGTGCTGCAGCATGTGGTGGCGGTGTCAACAAGGTTGGTCTTTTTTGTTGCTAAGGACAATAAAAACATAACAGATATAGAATAGGCGTCTTTAGGTGATATTAGTTTCTAAAGCTTCCAGTGCAATTTACATGTGTGAATCCAGTGCAGTTGAAGAGCAACTTGAGAATGATCATACTAGAAAGTGTCTCACATTTCGTATAGACTCACATCCAAATGAATATAGAAAACAATAATATTTAGTATCTGTAGATATTGTCTTGCGAAAAGCGCCTCCTTTTCTGTCTCTCTCTTTTCAAGAAAACATGTTCCTGATATTCTTTCTTTATTTTCCCTTTATAGTTGCCATTACCTTTAAATGGGTCTACCTCCAAACATGCGTCAGCAGCCGCTTCTCAACTACACGGAAATGACGACGATTCACCCGGAGCTGCGGCCTGCGCTTTGCCAGCTGCAGCTTCCTTTTTACACACGGAGACTGATTATGATTCTTATGATATGTGTGGTGCAGCTTCTTTATCCCCTCCCCTTATGGAAGATCCATTCGATGAAGATTCAGAGGCTGCAGCTGCTGCCATTGGTGGGGGCCATTCGAATCGTACTTCCCTCAACAACTCCACCGAAAATCTAAGCTATACCAGTGATAATTTTTATGGTGACGATCTCATACTTCTAGGCGACGATGGTGATTTAGAAGCGGAGGAACTTTCGTTAAACTCTGATGATTGTGTTTATGCGTATAGAGGAGCGGGTGCAGAATTTGACTTACCTTTGCCTTCTATATCAGGGTTGGCCGGTAATTTCGGTTTACATCAAGGTAGTATTGCCCAGGAAGAGGAGACGGACTTTCTGGAAATGGATTTCGATCCTGATCCTCCTTCAGAATTAGATTACAATCATCCAGGTGGTAGTTGTCTCGTGACAGAAGCAGAGGATCGGTATTCAACCCAAAGGGACTCCTGTCATTTGGTAAGGCCCGCTCAAAGGCATCAGCTATTCTCTTCGCCCATAGATGATTTGCCACCAGCACCTAAGGCTTTGCAAGCTCAATCACTGCTTAGCAAAAATTTTGCTCGAATTACATTACATTTAGACCAAATACAGAAGGACTATAACGAAGATCAGGACATCGATGGTGATGCTGCAAGAGAGCGTTTAAATTCTGCCTTAGACTCTCGTCCCTTGGAAGAGGAATTTGTTAATGACAGCCGTTCGGCCGATACCAGCCATTCATTGCCGAACACACTGCACGAACATTTCACCAATCGTTGTAACTCCGAATCGGCGGTAATCACAAACTCTAAAGATGGATCTCTGGCGGCACCTTTACAAACCCTTGGCCATCACATTAAGTCACCATCAAAGATAACAGGCGCTAAGCCAAAACGTTTATCAACCTTTTCCTCGACATCCTCTACGTCTTCAAAGAATTCTTCTAAATCAAGAAACTCCTTAAGATCAGCCTTTCAAACAACGGCATTAGGAACAAGTTCTAGTTTCGATGAGCGTAAAGTAAGCTGTTCCGAATTTCGCAGTGAACGAGATTTGACGGCAAACCCCAACACAAACAAACAATCCGCTTCCCTACTTTCCGCGGCACCCCACACTGCTGCAGGCACAACAGTGCCCAGCCTAAATCCACAATATAATATCTTCAACGATGAGACTTGTTTGGATTGTTTGGAAAAAGAATTTCTAGCCAATACCATTGGAAAAGCACTCGATCCTTTCGGTTGTTTGAAATGCCGCAAACGTTTGGGTCATCTCTCTATATATAATCGCTCAGTTACAACGTCAGATCAGCCGCAACAACATCATCATCACCAGCAGCAACAGCAGCTTCCTCAACATCATCATACATCGAAATATAGACGTAGTGCTTCACCCACTACCACGTTCTTTTTCAACGATCAGACATCACCTACATCAAGACTGTTCTCTTGTGAATTTTTAAACTCTCAAGCTCGTAAACGACAAGAATGGGATTCATTTGTGCAGGAGCATAAAGAAACATCAACAGCCAATAACCCTACCGTCGCTGCTGCTGTGGCATCTTTCTCGATATCTGATGTCGTGGTGGATACATCGAAGATCAGTACACAGTTAGCAGTTGGGAATATTAAAGATTTAAATCAAAGTTTAAAGAATTTAGAATCAAAGGTTAGTTAATTTACATAAGATTGAAGGAATGATTAGTATTTGATTGGTAGAAAGTTAACCCTGCGAATATCTAAGTAAAATCGGTAAATAACTTGTCAAAATGCATATATATATTCAATACAATGTCTGAAATTTCCAAATTTAACTGGCGATTCGCACAAGGTAGCGCAAAAGTTGTCATCCTATCGGTAGATGCTTTGACATTTGTGAAGAAAACAGATCAACAAGGCATATATCGCTTTACTCCTCGAGAACGGAGAATAATTGTTTCAATTCGTCGGTTGTGCAGGCACAGCGTGAATTTTGGGGCAGATTCCCCGGTTGTTCGACACTAACTGGGCAAACACTACGGCGCTTATCCACTCCCATGAAGAGTATGGGGCAACACGAGATGCTGGTAGGTCTGGCCTTCCTCGGATGGACGTGCCACGCAATTGGGCATCAATAGGCGGCCTTTGCAGATAATTTAGGTGAAAGACTTGAAGATATTCCCTTACAAATTGCAGACAGTGCATCAGTTATTGGTTGTTGAACGCCAAACGCGTGTAACCCACAGTCAAAGAAAATCAGGTGACAACTTTGGCGCCACATATTATCTTTAAAAATACAAGGAACTCCGTTGAAGATGTTTCTGGAATTGAAATTTTAAATACCGGCAAAGGTTTTGTTCACCAGAAAAAATGAAGTGAAAATGGAAAAATTACCGCAAACGGCAATTCACGCGGAATTTTATTCAATTTCACTATGATTTGTTTACTTTTTAAATTTTATTGGCAATAGTGGTGCATTTTTTGTACCTCGTGTTAAAGTTCTCGCAGTATTATTGAAGTTTCAAACAACGTCAACGTTTTAAAGTTCTTTGAAAAAATAACACTTGAATCAGTTTCTAAATGCAATGAAATACCCTTGATGAAGTATTAAATTGAACGCTCCGATCACCTTCTAAATCATGTTGATTTCTACCTATATAGCACATCCGAAATGATCTATGATACATTTTGGAAGGTCATTATGCAGATATCATAATTGACTTTATCGAAAGTCCTGTTGAGATTCTGTAGATGTTCATTTCGCAAATTGTACTAGATGATCATCAGTTATGGTTATAGAAACCATTTAAAAGTATCTTAGTTTTCTTTTTAAACCCTAAACCCCTTTTCGAAACACTTCCACATGGCATTACAATTTATAGATACCACATTTTGAAAGGTCTTATAATAAAATGTTCCTGTAATTAGAACAACTCACTGATCTCTTTTACTTTCTAGTTATTTAAAAGTCTTAAACCTCCTGATCCCTGTACGGTAACAATATCCACAGTCAATATCATGGAATCTAGTCTTGTGCAGGCGCTGGTAAGTCAAAATAAATATCTTTCAACACAAACTTTACTCACATTCCATACACCCTATACTTTTTCCCCCCAGGACAAACTTCAAATAGCAGCCTATAACAAGGAGCCTATAAATGCATATTTCAAAAAATTCAGCAATAATAATAATAATAATAACACCATATATTTTAGCAGTTCCTCAGCAAATATTTATAAAACTTCCACAAAAGAGTTTAAAAATTTAAAACAATTTCTCGTGCATGTCTCTAAGAGACAGGCTAATTATCGTAAACTTGAGCGGTTAATAGGAAAACTGACACAAAAACAACAAATATTAGTGCAATTTAAAAAGGTATGGGGTGTTGCTACAAAATATTTTTAAGAATTTTTAATTAATTGATTTTATCTCTCAAGGACTCTGCTATAACCGAAATGGAAATGGTTCCTGTTAGAGTTGCAGACATTATACATTGTTGGTCGCAATGTAAAGATTTAGAATGCTTAAAAGAAATGGATCGAAGATTTCATGAGGCAAATATATTGGGTAAGTTGTAAAAAAAATATATTCTCAAATTGAATTATGAATTTAGGAAATATAGGAATATAGGATATATGTATATTAGGAAACAGAGCTAACCTATGTCTCTCTTAGCCATCAAATGTTCCTTTAGATAAGTTGCAATAGCTAGAAAAACTTGGTATACAACAGTTAAAATCACACAGTATTTGTTTTTACGTTTCTACGTCACTAGACAGCCAAACTTTTCACACTGAAATGTTATGTACCATCATATCTCGTACAAAATTTAAAATAACCACTTTGAGCTATTTGTTAAATCATCTTGCAATTGAAAGAAATTCCCGGAACTTGTTAAATTATTTAAGACGGAAAGACTTCATAAAAAATATGATGTGGACTTCAGAAGGGAAAAATATTGAAAGGAAATTATTTTACATTTATGAACATTAGCATAAGATGTGTTTAGTACTATTTAAGAGTTATAATTTTTAAATTCCATACAAACTGACAACTAAAGTTTTATTTAGCTTTAACTGACGGGTAACTTGAGTTGGTGATAATGAGGGATAGAATATATTTATATATATAAATATAAATTTATTTTTTTCACTCCTCACTACTGATATTCTTACAAATCATAACAATTTACTTTATTTTTATTGACGTACACCTATTACTTATCCGGTTTCGGACAACCCCGGGGGTAACATATTTCAGATAAGCAGTTCGATCTTTTGCTTTATTCCTCCAGTTGGCAATACCAAGTGTACGCATGGATTCGTCAACTTGATCTCTCCTGCGGAGTTTTGGTCTTCCTTCGAGTTCGGTTTCGAAAACCCTTCGTGCCTGGTTCGTCTTCATCCATTCTACTGACATGGCCTAGCCAGCGCAATCGCGTTATTTTGATCCGCTTAACTATGTCAATGTCGGGATATACCTCATACAGCTCATGGTTCATGCGACGCCGACACTCGCCGTTGTGCACTATAGGGCCGTACATTTTTCGGAGTATTTTTCTCTCGAAGACTCCCACAGATGTTTCATCTGATTCCGATAAGACCCAGGATTCTGCGCCATAAAGCAAGACAGGTTGTATGAGAGTCTGGTCTAGTTGGACTTTTCTCACTCGAGAGAGGGCTTTATCCACTAATAGTGAAAACTTCAGACGATAGATAGACGTAGAACAAACTGAAGACCACTCAGTTATGTCCCCAGTATATATATTTAGATATATATATATATCCCCTGATAAGCCCTGATCAATACATACAATACCATCCAAGATGATGATCCACATGTGCAGGTCAAGGTTTACCATTCCAGATTACCAGTGGGGAAGAAAGAACCAATAGACAAATCATCAGATGATTGTTTCGCCTTCCCGGATCCATGGCAGACCCCGTGAAAATTCCAATAAGTCCTCAATGGCCACATCGGCAAAAAGGCGAGGCCCTCTGCCTGAAACCATACAAAGCAACGGCGACACCTACGCTTTAGGGTTGGTTATTGACAGATAATGTGCTCAATGGTTTCCACCTCTTCACCACAAGCACGGCAGTAATCAACCCGCTTAACAATCCAGTTGCGAGTGAAGCCTCCAGCATCACAGTGACCAGTTGTAACACTAATGAGAAGCTGCAAGTCGACCTTACCCAGGTGAAGAAGTGACTTAGTCCTCCCTGAGTTCACTGCCGGTCATATGTCTCTTGAAATCCTGCTATCCACTCTGGCCAACCAGGAAGCGTTGATCACGTTCAGCGATCGATCAAGCCATGCAAGTAACAGATTGTTGAATTTGGAGAGGCAATCAATCTCAGTGCATCCTGCTTCAGCAAGACAGTCTGCTTCAACATTCCCTGTGACATCACTATGTCCCGGAACCAAGCCTAGTTATAGCTTGCCAGTCAGTACCCTTTTGATTCCATCATGATCCGCTTGGAATACATACCCAATTTGGATTTACATATGTGTGTCCTGATAGCACGGCTGGCTTACTATCAACGCAAATGGCGAATTCACCCGTTGCATTCAAGCATGAGTTCATTATCTCAGTCGCAGCTCGCATAATCGCCACGATTTCCGCTTGGAAGACACTTCAGTTCGCACCCAATCTCATCGAAAGCCCGAGTGGAAGGTCCTCACTGAAGATCCCGCTCCTGTGCCCGATCCCTTTTTGGAGCCACATGTAAAGATCAGAAGACCAGAGAGTGATTTCTCATCTTGGTGATTCTCAATCAACTTTTGGAGAATGTTGGCATGCCCCTCAGGGGCATGTCTCCAGATACCCAATACTCTCATGCGAAGGGCGCTTCTAACAGCACACTGTCTCGCGTAGACATCAAGAGTAGTCCAATTCAGTATTATATCCAGCGCCGCCTGCGGAGTGCTTTTCCTCGTCCACTGATGCACATCGACGCAGTGCGTTGAGCTTTTTAAACTGGTATCTGTTACCCAATGCGTTCCACCAGACTACCCAGCCATAGGTGATAATTGGACGCACGATAGCCGAAAAAAACCAATGTATGATTTTCGGACAAAGAACCCAGCATTTGCCAATCGAATTTTGACAGGGGGTAGAGCACGTTCAAACCTTTCTTCAGTCGCTCCTCAGTATTTCGCTTCCAGTTCAGATTCTGATCAAGAACGATACCGAAGTATTTCGCCTCAGAAGATAAAGATAGCCTTCCAAATTTGGTTTCCTAAAATTTCCAATCTTTGGCGTGCGAGTAAAAAGAACCACCTCCGTCTTTGACGGGTTAACACCCAGTCCACAGTGCCTAGCCAAAACTGACAACTCACCCAGGGCATCCTGCATGAGGTTGCTGATAGTAGGCACAAATGTTTCACCGACCTGAATAATAACGTCGTTCGGATAGACAACAATTCTACGTCCTCTTAACTCAAAGTCCTAAAGAATACCGTCAACCACTAAATGCCACAACAGAGGTGATAACGCTGCACCCTGCGGCGTGCCCCTAGTAGTCAGCTTCCACAAGGTTCGAATTCACAAAGCGATCCCTAAGCATGTTCGCAATCCATTCGACAAGAAGTGGAGGCACCCCAGCGGATTCTAGAGATTCCCTGATAGTGTCAGATGACACATTGTTAAAAGCACATTCTATATCCAAGAAGGCAGCCAAAGTGAATTCTCCAAACTTAAGTTGCGCTCAATATAACCCACAACATCGTACAGAGCAGTTTCCACAGATTTACTCTTGAGGTAAGCATGTTGTCTACCACTCAAGTAGTAATGGCTAATTCGATTCCTAATGTACAAGTCAACTATTCTCTACAAAACTTTCAATAGAAAGGATAAGAGGCTGATTGGTCTGTAGTCCGTAGGAGAGACATGATTAGTCTTTCCTGACTTGGGAATAAAACGACTAGTACCTCCTTCTATTTGTCTGGTATCAGGGAAAGTCAGACATGCCCTATAGATACTCAGAAGATGAAGGGCGACAAAACGTCACATTTCTGAAGCTATGAATAGCCCAAAGCAAACTCGTTTCGTCAACTATGTCCTCAATCACTCCCAGTTGGGAGATATCTAGAGTGAAAGTCGTCTGTTGATTCCTCTCCGTGGAGTCTACAGTCCCGCACATATATAAGTATTGGCACAACTATCACTTTTAACTTTACAGATATTTTACAGCCCCGGCTAATATTCGACACAATAAAAATATTGTTCCTCAAATGAGTTATCTTGTCAGTTAACTAATCCAGAAATTTATATTCAAAAACATATTTTTAAAACTTTTCTATAATTTATTTAATAAAAAAACGCAAGATTTTGCCGCACAAAAGTATTGGCACACTTTGCCAATTGGCTTTATTTTTTCCCGAATTTTTTTACCAGTATGGCAACACTCTTTCCAAAAGCATTTGTTGCAGTTTCCTAAAATTATCAACCGTGGTTTTCGTCCGTTGAAGTAATGTTTTCTTATATGACAAGAGAATCCCATTGTCGGCGAACATTGAACATCTTTTTAGCATATCACATTATTGGCAAAAACAGCTGAAGAAAGTATACCATCGTAATGCAAACAGATTGAGTGCTGAATACTCCATTCTTTCAAAGCAAATACAGCTTCTGAAAACAATCTTGAAAGAACTTGTAGCCATTTCCCAGTCGGATCAATTTAAGAACAGATTGAAAAAGATTGTACCCGGTCCAAGGGCGTTTAAGGACATAAATATGATGCTAAAAAGAAAATCGCCATTTTGTCAACAAATCCGTCATAATGATGTAACAACGACTAATAGTGTAGAAATTGCAGAACATTTCCGTAACTTCTACTCCAGTGTATTTGCAGAAAACATACCAGAGAATGCGGTGGCTAACTTAGATTCCCGAGTTACACTCTACACTTTAAATGTGCCAAGTCATATATACACTTTTGATGATGTATTCAATTCACTCGAAAATCCAGATGCCTGCCACTTCACTGAAGTTGATAGGGTGAAATCCATTATTGGCACTCTGAAAAATAAGAAGTCTAGTGGACGTGATGAAATTTCAAATTTTATTATTCGCAGATTACCTGACACAACAGTTAAACTCCTAACTGTATTGTACAACAACTGTCTAAATAACTGTTACTTTCCTACAGCATGGAAATTCGCGAAAATTGTTCCCATAAAGAAGAAAGAGGGCAGTAGCAGAGTTGAAGACTTCCGGCCAATTTCACTCCTTTCCAATGTTGGTAAAGTCTTCGAATGTATCCTGAAGGAGAAACTCGAGAGCGGCTTTATCATAGATCCAATTCCATCTTACCAGTTTGGTTTTCAAAAGCGACATTCTACTCAGCATGCCCTGTTAAAATTCCACAGTGATGTCTGCAGCAATCTGAGAGAAAAGGTTTGCTGTGTGGCGATATCATTAGACATCGAAAAGGCATTTGACTCCGCCTTTCATAAGGGGATACTCTTTAAACTTGCTGAAATTGGCACCGATCCATTTTTAGTCAAAACACTGCAAAGTTACTTCAAAGGCAGAAAATTCTGCATTCAAATCAACGAATCGATTTCATTGCCGGGAAATGTTTGCAGTGGCGTACCGCAGGGCAGTGTTCTGGCACCTTTATTGTTCAACATATTCCTGAATGATTTTCCGCACCTGACACGAAATTCAACGGCAATCCTATATGCTGATGATTGTCTCATATATGCACATGACTCCTCGCCATTCCGCGCGTTGGACAAAGCTGCCTTTCATCTCGGCAAAATTAGTACTTACTACAAAATATGGGGTATAAAAATTAATGCCTCTAAATCCGAAGCCATTTGCATCAGAAACGCAAGTGGCAAATCCCCGGGATTTGTGGTTCCACAAAGCAAATCTCTACAACTTACTCTTGACGGCACAGAAATTCCCTTTAAGTCCTCCATAAAATATCTTAGGATAAACTTCAACAAGCTGTTCCGCTTTAATGATCACGCCAGGATAGTCCTCACAAAATCCAAGCGTATTTGTGGAATGTTTTCCAATCTAATGAACAACAAATATCTTCCCAGGAACACCAAATTGCTTCTATACAAAGTTGCAATTCGTCCTATCCTGACATATGGCTTCCCTATCTGGTTCGCTATATCTCCGACAGTGGCTAAGGAGTTGGAGATCCATGAAAGGAAGATACTTCATAAATGTATAAACAAACATTACATAAACCCGACAAAACGTTTTTCGAATAAATACATTTATGAAGAATCCAGTGTAGTTCCATTCTGCAAATACGCTATGTCACTCCAGGAAAAATTTGTGCGAAATCTTGGCGACCATGAAAACAGTCTCATGATTGAAGTTCTGCGAAGAGAAGAAAATATTAGTTGGTCAAGCTCTCCCTACCTGTCTCCAATAGGAATACTCACATATATTGAACCGGGCAGCGTTGAAGACCCACATGCAGTACCCAGCTTCCACGTATTGGTCACTCAGGGGGCCCACAGAGGCTAAATTGATAGAAAAATCTTTAAATGCTATTGACTTGTACACATTTATGTCTACATATGAACTCTGTACATATTTTCCTAATCTATTTTATATATTTATAAATACATACCTTATATTTACATATTTATATACACATTAATCTACAATTGATTATTCTATTATATACTTACCGTTCTTACAGCTTAAAATATTGACTGTCGAGTTTAACTCACTTATTCTGTGATATTTATTCATACTTCCATATCGTCACATGAAATGCAAAAGGCCGTAACTAACAACATTTTCAAAATTGACTTTTTGATTGAAATTGGTACATAATACCAAACTACACGTCCTCGCAAATTTTTAGCCTTCTCCCACTAAGAACACCGACATTATTAACGAAATTCTTAAAAGATTTACGAACAAATGTGAATAAATTTATTTTGTTTTTTGCTTCTCCTGAACAATTTTGAAAATGTTAGTTACGGCCTTTTGCATTTCAGGTGACGATATGTAACCAAAGTCTTGTTTATTGACATTCAGTTCGTTGTTTATATTGAAAACCAATATGCATGTACGTATGTAGGTATATACATACCAACGTGTTCGTTTTGTTTACATCACATCATGTTAGTCTTTCATTCACATTGACTAATATCTATGTTAGCTAAAATTTTAACAGAACTTGTTATTTAGTCTTTATTGTTGTTTATTTATAAGGTTGTTAACAGACATACGCTCTGTACGCTAAAGTAAAAGGTATGAGCAAACCTTGCTCTCACATATTAATTTGTACTCTTGTACATTCGCTGTCTCACTTAAGCGCTTGCTTATACACATTATCATGTGAATTAGAACGTAATCAATATAGTTCTAAGAACACTCTGTTTATTATTGTTAGCCCAAAACAACTCTGTATTAATCGAAAAGTCTCAATAAAGTATCCTTACTTACTTACTTTTCTGTTCAGAAATTAGAATTAAAGTTAGTCATAATTTACGCACATAAGTATTGGCATAAAAACATTTTAAACTTTAGGGTTATTTTATAGCCAAAGTAAACATTCCATATATACAAATGTTTGCCCCCTAATTACACATATTTTTAGTTCAATAATTCATAAGTTTTTATTTTAAAATATGGTGTATATATTTTATTTAAATTCATTAAACAAAAAAAAAACGCGATTTCATCGCACAAAATTATTGGCACACTCATAGCAAACTCTTAAAAATCTACAAATATAAGTTAAATTAATACTTCGTGGATAAGCCCTTTTGCTTGATGACTGCCTCCAAACGGTTTGGCATGGAATGCACTATTTTTTTGGTCGTTTCTATATTTTGCCATTCTACTATAAGTGCCTGCTTTAGTTCGGATTTATTTGAAATTGGCCGCTTTTTTACACGTCTATCCAGTTCCTCCCACAAATGCTCAATGGGATTGAGGTCTGGAGATTGCGGAGGATGTGGCAGGACATGTCCAACATTATATGTTAGCCACATACGCACATCATGAGCAGAATGTTTGGGGTCATTGTCTTGTTGAAATGTAAATGACCTTGGTAGATTTAGTTTGTCGGCGCTTTTTTTTAACGTTTTCCTTCAAAATGTTTAAATAGATTGTCTTGTCCATAATGCTTTCTATGAAGACCAGCTCACCAACACCCGCTGACGACATGCAACCCCATACCATAACTGCTCCTCCGCCATGTTTGACTGTTGGAGCAAGATTTGTTTTTTCGTATGATGTATTGGGCTTTCTCCATACAGTGGTGTGACCATCAGAACGGAAGATATTAAATTTACTCTCATCCGAGAATAATACTTGGTCCCAGAAGCTTTTCGGTTTATTCACATATTCTTTTGCATAGGTCAGACGCTTCTTTTGGTTTTTTAAAGATACGAGTGGCTTACGTCTAGCAACTCGGGCACTGTAGTCGGCCTCATGGAGTACTCTTCTGACGGTCATGTGATGAATTTTCTTTCCAGTCCCTTGTACTTCAGCTGTTATTTCTGTTGATGTTTTTTTGGGATCTTTTTGTACTTTTCGCACAATCTGTTGGCGCTCCCGGTCACTTAAAACTCGAGGACGTCCAGTGCGTTTGGCGCTTTGGAAATTTAATTCTCCCTCAAACCTTTTTATAATACTTCGAATTGTGAAACGGCTTCTGTCCATCATTTCACCGATCTCAGCAAACGATTTTCCTCGATTGTGAAGGTGCATTATTATTTTCCGCTGAGATTCCGTTGTTTCTTTTTGCTTCGGGCACATTTTAAGTGTTTTGTAACTTTAATCTTAATTTCTGAACAGAAAACGTTACTTCATCTGACTAAACACCATGGTTGATAACTTTAGGAAACACCAAGAAACGTTTTTGGGAAAAGTGCTGCCATACTTGTAAAATTTGAAAAAAAAATAAAGCAAGTGGCATAAGTGTGCCAATACTTTTGTGCGGCAAAATTTTGCGTTTTTTTTATTAAATAAATTATAAAAAAATTTTAAAAACATGTTTTTGAATACAAATTTTTTGCATCAGTTTACTGACAAAAAAGAGTCATTTGGGGACAAATATTTTTATCGTGTCGACTGTTAGCCGGGGCTGTAAAATATCTGCAAAGTTAAAAATGATGGTTGAGCCAATACTTATGTGCGGGACTGTATATCCACGCAGTTTGTAAAGTGAGTTTCCATAAGAAATGTCAAATGTCCCAGCTCCGGAGTTGGTCCATGACCCATCGGATTTCCTAATGTCGCCGAGGACTCTAGGGTCCTTGGATAACACGCGACGAAATCGCGCAGCGTCATTTACCTCGATTATGGACTCACAGAAGCTAATCCAGGCGGCCCGTTTTGCGATTTTAATATCCTTCTTGAATTGATTAAAACTGTTTTTGTACACAGTCCAGTACGACCCCCTTTTCGATTTCTTGGCCTTATTGAAGTCTCGTAGTGGATTTACGCAGAGTACACAAATCCCGTGTCCACCACACAGGCTGCCTCCTCTTACCCGGGAAGGTAAGAGGGCATGTACCAATAAAACATTTATAGAGAAGATCGGTGACTTTATAAACTTTCCTATTAACATTATCACTTGTGGTGCAGGGATTGAAGTCCAACGCCGACAACCTAGTGACAAGTTCATGAAATTTCACCCAGTCAGTTCTCCTAGGGCTCCTAAAGGGACCTTGCGATCCCGCCACGAAGTCAATGGTGAAGGGAATTGTACTATGGTCAGAAAAGGAGTATCCATCCGACATCCTCCAATCCTTTACAAACAATTCTTCAGAAGATAGGGTTATGTCAATGACACTCTCACTCAATTTATTACGAAAGATGGCCTTATTTCCTTATCACAGTCCATAATAAGCCGTCGCCCTTTTGTAGATGCCTGGTGTAAGTACACAGATGCAAGTATCAAATTTGATTCAGTCTCAATATCCATGCACACCGTTGCCACGTCGTCCATACTAAAGTTGAAAGAAAGGATAAATTTAAAATCTTTTTTAGCTTGCCAGATGTTCTGACCGCAAAGATGTTCACATTGTTCTCGCGGTCTATCCAGGGCTCCTGTACTAGGGTAATACCAGTCTCGTGGTTCGTGAGGGAGAGTAGAAGATTGGCGGAGGTAGCCTCGCAGTGGTGCAGATTGATCTGAGCCTCACGAAGCCGCCTACGTCTATCTCCGTACAGAGAAGATGGAGTAGCGAAACCTGACGGTTCAAAGACCAAAAGCACCAAAAGTCCCGGGTCCTGCTTGCCAAGTAATTTAACCACCTTATTCTCTGACGGAGGTATCCAGACGGATACAATGGGTTGGAGCGGGAGTAAGGACTGAGAAATAACCTCCAGTCTCGAACCTGGCCAAGCTTCGCCAATACCGGAGATTGTGTTTCTAAGGAAGTTTACAGACTCCTTAGCCAGTCGATACCACGGAAGATAATCTCACCGATACTCCTACTATAGTCCAACATTGCATTCATCAGCCTTCTTTCAATCTGCAACCAGTTGGTATTGCTGATCTTACCATCAGTATCAGCTCTATCAATAATTGCAATCCTAAAGGACGGATTTGCTCCTAAGCTACTTTGTTTCTTTAGCTTCTTCGAGCCAACGTGGGGTCCTTCACCGGATCTATCTCTCTTGGCAAACTTCTAGAAAGCGGGATTGGATTCTACCACCGGCAGTCCCTAAAGTAGAGATACCCTCCACGTACTGCTCTGGAGGATCCCCTCACTCCCGAGAAGCAGGCAACCCTGGGTGCGGACTTTGCAGCCGGCAAACCTGGGGCCTGGACTCAGGTGTTTGGAGTGGGAGCAAAAATATATATATTTCCTACATTTTGGATAGACGAGCTAACCCTTGCATCTCTCAGGAGCAGCGCATCAGGGTGCGACAGCTCGTACCTCCTGATACACTCCCGCTTGTTCTTATCAGAGAGAGATTCGGCATCGGAGCTCATGAGTTCTCTTACGACGGCGCATGCTCTGCGATAGACGCATATCTTTATGAGCACTGGATCTGTTTCTAGACTTGCCAGCTTTGACCGAGGTGTAACCCGCACCAGCCACCCTATGTTCGGTGTTACCGGGAGGTGGAGTTAGGATTTTGTCAATTTTCTCTAGCAAGAGTAGGAACAGATTTTTACTCCGAGTTATGCTGAACAGTGATGATGGTAGTATGACCAATCGCGTCAGAGTGAGGGAATACAGTACCCTCATCGCTACCTAATTCAGTTTCCCATGAGATCGGCAGTGCCGCCACCCTCGCTGGTAGAACAATTGAGGAGATCCCGTCCTTGCGACACCATTATCGACACAACCTCACGGTGTTGTCGCAATGTCCTGTCGTAGATACGCACGGCATCCGTCTCAAAGGTAATATTGGTACTTGTCAATCGTTAGCCAGTATCGTTTGCAGTGTCGTTGCCAATTTGAAGAGTATTTATATTAGTTTCCGTTTTCTGTGTTTTGCCATTGGTGTTCATTGTGAGTCCCACGAGTATGCCAGTCAAAAGTAATACAGTCCAACCCAGTAACGGCGTTAGCTGGGCCGGGCAAGACGTTACTACCGACCGTGTCCTGGCGGAGGAGCGACCAGTTTATTTAAACACTGACTGGCCATCCAGGTCCTCGGCACTGCTACCTACCACCTTGACCTTAAAAGTGTTTTTGCTTTCAACGTTCAATATTATAGTGGCGCCAAAATAGCAGGAATCGCCAGGTCGGCGAAGCTTCATTGACAATCGTTATTTACGAAATAGACCTACGACGAGATTCCACTTCCCCCGGAGTAACTTTTAGTTCACGCAGCCTAGGCCACGCTTAAGCCCCCACATAGCGGCAAGATCGTTACTCAATTTCCCTCAGATAACTCTATCGCACCGACCGCACTACGAATAGTGTGAAAGGAAATGTCATATGAGAAGAATGGCAGTTCTACTTATATATGACATTCTATGCCATTTACTTTCATGTATAAATGCTAAGTAACTAAAAGTAGTGGCCATAGACAAATTTAGTATAGACACATTAATTCTTTCATCTGACGTTTCATTTCACTCTCTTCGTCGTAGGTTTGTGGAAATGAGAGAAATTCAACAAAAATTAACTTACAGCAGGTGAAGGTACAAGAACTGTTTACTTAACTTTTTCATTACGTTTTCGTATAGAACTGTAAAATTAAAATGTATTTCGCACTTTTTTGTTGACTTTTATCTTTGGTAAGCATTTGTGTTGTATTTAACACAACTATAAACACGAAATGCGGTTATTGTTCCTTTGTTGAACGTTGTGTAATATTGCCTCTATCGGGTAATATTGAACCCATACTTTCCACCATCCAATGTTCACTTGCAACCATACCTATAACGATTTATTTATTGAGAGAATTAATTTGTCTATACTATATTCGTCTATGGCTCTGGCTGGCATTTCGTATGAAGTTAAAAAATTATAACTGTAACGTCCGATTTAACCTTGTTAAGTTATCCTACAGTTAGTACTAACGAACAGTTTTAAGTCCCGTATTCAGTTCTTGCGAAATTTTCGGTAGATATTTTGTCATTTATCTCTAAGCGAAAAATGTTGTTGCAGAGAGTTACCACATACATATCTCTGATTTACCTGGCAAATATTTGATTAATAATTCCTCTCCGAACTCCATTTTAACACATGTGGTGTTACTTTTGTTTGTTAAAATAATCGGGATGTCAAAATTCCGTTCTCAAACAATTGGTGTCGTATGAAATAACTTTGTCATAACAACCCTGTAATTGATTTTGCCTACTAAATTTTCGCAGAGGTGAGTTCCAGGTAAATGTGATAATGACCCTTAAAGCTAACGTCAGACGGTCAAATATTTTGCGTAAAATGGCTGACAATTATGACAAATTGTTTTGTCAAGCGTCTGACCGGCAAAATATTTGCTAACAAACGTTCGCACAAATAAGTTTGTAGGTGTTTGTAAACAATAGTTTTAGGCTAATATTTGGACAGTGTGAACATTATGTGACAGCACACGCGCAAGTGCTTGTCAAATTTGATCCGTTTGTTCTTGAAAAACAAATGTAAGAACAAATATAAGTAAATATTGCTTACCTTTTTGGTGAAGTTATCAAAGCGTTGTATGAAAATTCGTTTGAAAACAATAAACTTTGTATAATTATTAACAAAAGTATAATTATAAAATTAATATTTAAACAATTTATTTATAAAATAAATATTTTTGTATAATTGCCAATTATTGCTAGAAAGAAGAAGTAACTCAAAGTTGTTAATTGTTAAATCCAGTACTCGCTTGCAACTGAAATTCAGTTTAGGTTAAGACGCACAAGTATAGTTCGGGTTCAATGCTCCAAATAAAAATTTATTGTTTTGGGGGAAAGGGAGTAAAAATATCCTATAAAATTTATGACGCTGTGGACCTTATTTATGACGCTGTGGACCTTTAAAGTTTGGATATGCGAGAGAGTATGACATCAGTTGAGCAGTCTGAAGCGTTCCATACACAGTAAAAAGTTTTGGTTTAATTTTAACACCGAGCCGGTGTGTATATATAACAATCCTAAAAAGGTGTTAAATGAATTCCATTATGGTATACTTATAAAGAGACAGTCAGAGAGAGAGTTTTGTTTTTGAGAGCATAAAAATAACACCAATATGTATTACGGTTTATTCTTTTTTGGTGTTAAAATAACACCAAATTGTTTATATTCAATACATAACTCGGAATTAATATAATACCCTATGGAATAGGTTTTACACCTATTAGGTGTTATTTTTAATACCCAACGGAATTAATTGTATTCTAAACGGGCGTTGCTTTTAATCTAGGCAGGGCTAAAATTAACACCCAATAGGTGTTATTTTCAATACCCAATGGAATATATAGTATACTAAACGGGTGTTAAACTAAAACTAACGGGTGTTAGTTTTAGCCTAGGAAGGGCTAAAATTAACACCCAATAGGTGTTATTTTCAATACCCAATGGAATATATGGTATACTAAACGGGTGTTGCTTTTAGCCTAGGAAGGGCTAAAATTAACACCCGTTTTATAAATTTTCACCGAAAATAAATTACAACTTTAATTTTGTGTTTAGTAATTTTTATTTTAATTTATATTTTATTTAAATATTTTAATAAAGTTGAAGTTTTTTAGCTTAGCAACTAAATAGCCACTATTAGTTGCCGGGTTAAAAAATAAATCCTAAACAATAACAAAAAAAAAAGCATGTACACATTTCGAACTACAATCACACTTTGAATATAATATAATATGTACTTACAATGCCACCACAATTGCTGTTTTGAACTTTAAAAGATGGAAACAAACTTACAATTGCTTCAGCTAACGCGACCTTATCTTCTCTATTTGGATAATTGCCACTTCGTTGGCGCAAAAAGTTTGTGGCCTCACGTACTAGACAACGTCGTGAACTATCGGTTAATGTTTTTTTGCTTTCATATTCATTTAGCAATGCACAGAAATCCCCATTTTTATATAAGACTCTAATTCCTGCAATATTTGTTTGTTAATGAAATACTAATGGAATTAAACGATTTGTACTAACCTTCGTTAAATTGCCCTTGCTTGTTGCTTGAGATGTTTCGTCCAAGCAGAACTCTACAAAAAAACAGGCACAGCATCTGTACTGCGTAATTAGTTCAGGCAAGTCATCAAAATCAATTGGTACACCGTCGCGATCTTTAAATCCCAATGCTCTTCCTTCTATGTTAAGGTTAAGGTCTAGCTTATTTATAACTAAAGTGTAAAAAAAACTTTATTATAAAAGCATTTAATTTATAAAGCATTTAATTTATCAACACTTACTTGAAATTGTTATTGCATTGGCAGTGAACTGATCACTTTCTGGCTCCGCAATCCGTACAATATGAAATTTTCCACCACTTTTTACTTTCAGAAACATTGTAAACTTGTTCATTAAACGACTTTGTTAGTTTTAAACCGCGTGGTTTAAAATACATAACTTTAACACCCTTATCGGTATTAATTGTAAGCACGAGAGAGTTTTAATACTTTTTCTGGTGTTGTTTTTAAACCAAAACAAATAAGTTCTTGAGAGCACAACTTTACAGCTGTTTTTAATTCCTTACTAGGTGTTGTTTTTAAACTTGAAGGAATAAATTTAAGTCTTTTTTGGCATTAAAATAAAACCGAAAGTATTAAAAGAAAACAACAAAAAAATCCAATGCCTGCTTTGGTGTTAATTTTAAACTAACAGGAATTCTTTTTTTTCTCTAGAAAATATTTAATGACAAATTTCGTGTTGTTTCTATTCCAAATAGTCATTAAAAAACTCCTAAACATCTCCTGGTGTTAAAACAATTCCCACAAACTCTTTCGGAATTAATTTCAAATTTAATTCCAAAGTAGTTTAGAATTAACACCGCAAAGTTTTAAAATTAAACCACGACTTTTTACTGTGTAGGAAACTTCTTGTGTAAAATATGTCAACATAAAAAGAAAACATTAGATTAAAATTTTACACAACTCGTTTAGTTATCAAGATATCGAAAGTTGAACTTAAAAAAATACGATTTTTATTTATGCCATAAAAATGTTTGTTTCCTATAAAAAAATCTAGAAATAAATGAAAAAATTAAATGAGAATTTTCGATAAGTCATTTAGTTGTCGAGATATAACAAGTTAATATATAAAATAGGTGAAAATCTTTTAGACATAAAAATTAGTTTTACTGATAGGAAACCAAATAATAATCGAAAACTTAAAAAACCCCCACTTGGATAATTCGATATTGGATTTTAAAAATATATTTTTTTAAAAATTAGGTCAAAATCTATTACAATTTTATGAAACCCCATTTATAATATACAGGGTAGTTCAGTCACGACTGGACAAATTTCACCAGCATATTCTTTGGCTTATTTCATGAAAATATATCCATCTACGACCATTCCCGAAAATGCAAGGGGGCGAAATGGCAGCGGTTTGAAAATTTTCGGATTGGTGGTCAGAGGGTACTAGGGTAAAATTGCTAAGGTCTTTAAGAGACCTTTCAGAATCATTCAAAAATTCAAAAAAAGTGAAATCGCCGAGATACGGAGCTTTTTGGAAAAAAGACATAAGAACGTGCACATAACCTCAATTTTCTCATCCAGATGACAGATAACTTCTTTTCCAAAATTACCTAGACGAAGACCAGAGGTCTTACCGTTCCAAAGTTATGACTATTTGACTGAAATGCAACATTTTTTTTGGAAGCGAAATAACAACGCACATTTATTTGTTTTTGTAAATTAGCACGTTTAAGATTTTATTTTATTGAAATATTTGGCTGAAGAATCAAACATAAAAGAAAAAAACATTTGATGTTAAAGGAAGTTTTCAATGTGGTTCCCGTTTTCTACTAACCACACCACTTGATTTCTTTTTGGGGGATACGTGAAAGATTGTGTGTATTCTGTGCAGATCCACACTCGTGAGCAGTCACTTGCATTGATTAAGCTGCGGCCAAAGTTCCAGAAAAGATGACCGAATTAAACATGTCCGATGTGGTTCGCAAACGGCTGCAATGTGTTTAGTAGAAAACGGGAATATCAAATGTTTTTTTCCTTTGTGTTTGATTCTTTTGCATTTCAGTGAAATGGTCATAACTTTGGAACGGTAAGACCTATGGGCTTCGTTTAGGTAAACATAAGTTATCTGCCATCTGGATGAGAATATTGAGGTTATGTGCACGTTCTTATGTCTCTTTTCCAATTTTGTTTTTGAAAGGTCTATTAAACCCCTTTCCAACAAACCCAGAAATAAAAACGAACGTCTTAGAGCTTAGCAATATTACCCTAGTACCCTCCGACCACCAATCCGAACATTTTCAAACCGCTGCCATTTCGTCCCCATGCATTTTAGGGGATGGTCGTAGATGGACATATTTTCATGAAATAAGCCAAGGAATACGCTGATGAAATTTGACTAGTCGTGACTGAACCACCTTGTATATATCGTTAGTCGTCAAAAATACATATATGCTCCGGATACTAATAGCCACTTAGTCCGAGATAAATGAAAAATTCCACACATGAAATTCAGGTTGTAGTGAAATACTATAGCTTACCAATTTAATTTGGTCGATTATATGCGCTCACAAATGCAACCATTACTTTTGAGTTTTGCGCAAACCTATTTGTCTGCGTCGACATATCGGTTGTGTGACCACAAAACCAAATCATTTGCAGACAAAACAATTTAGACTGATGGTTTGTGCAAACTCCGATAACGAAATTTTGGTCCTATGTCTGACCGCTAAATCAAAATTTGACAAAAGTCATATGATTTTGTCAAATGTTTCCAATGACATTTTGTGCAAATTTATTTGCCTGTCTGACCTTAGCTTAAGACGCGTATTCAGTTCTTGCGAAATTTTCATAAGAAATTTAGTCATTTATCTCTAAACGGAAAATTTTGTTACCACATATCTCTGATTTATCCTTGCAAATATTTCGTTAATAATTCGGTTTAAAGGGAAAAGAAGAAGAACGTCAATTTGTTTGGAAGATATTTTTTGCGCAATTTTTTGAGAATAAAAATTAATTTGAAAATCAGTTGTAGAGCCTTACTGTGGGCAATTGCATTTCTAAATGCATGATGGGATGTCAGCTCTTTCCCATGATATGGGATTTGATGTCGCCGAGGAAGTGTGCAGTAGTGCACGGAATATTGATGCGGCCACCGTGGATATTGAGGGTGTTTTCAACACGACGAAAAGGAAACGAGTCGAGACCCCGTTGCCACCGAGGAATATAGATGTGTCGTCTATATATGGCCAAAATTACTATGGAATCTTGGGTGATCTTGACTTTGAAATTGATCCAAAGGTTCCTCATACCAATTCGGAGAAGGCAAATACCTCCAAACCTGCGGAACAGCCACAAATTGGGAGAACATTTTGCCCGCCAATTTTTTTATTTAACGTCAACATTAAGACTCTGGTTGACCAACTCAATGCGAAGACACCGAAAGTTTTCTTTAAAATAAAGAATGTGAGTAAGTTTAAGAGTAAGTTGTTTCTAGCAGACCCTCTTGTGCATTCGGACGTGATGAGGCTGCTAAGAGAGAAGGAAATTCCTTCGTATTCGTTCACACCAAAAGAGCTTAAGCAGGTGTCGCTTATAATTAGGGGATTGTACCATGGATGCGACCCCAATGACATCAAGCAAGCTCTGGACATACAATTTCCTGATGTCATCTCCAAAGTGTCTGAAAAAAATAACGCTGATACAGGCCTCTTCATTGTGACTCTCAATCCCGGGAAAAGTCTACCAGATGTAGCGGGACTTAATCGCCTTTTAAGCCAGGTAGTTTCTTGGGAAAGGCCGAAGAGGAAAGCCCAAGAGGTTCAGTGTCATCGGTGCCAGAAGTGGGGGCATGTATCACGTAATTGTAGCGCAAAGTCTAAATGTGTCAAATGTGACCAACAACATGGCCTAGGAGAATGTAAGCGTACATATTCGGAGGAAATTCCACCTTACTGTGTAAATTGTGGTGAGCCAGGTCATCCTGCAAGCTGGAGGGGATGCCCCAGATTTAAGGAGTATGCGAAAAATAGAAGAAGCAGAATATTGGAAGCCCAACAAAGGAAGGAATTAGCTGCTAAAAATGTGAGTAAAATGGCACATTCTCCATTATATTCTCCTTCCTGCACATTTGCCCAACTCTTTAAGGGCCAGAACAATTCGCCTCAAAATGAAAATTCGGGCATAATTAATGAATTTTTAAAATTGGCAAACCTTTTATTGCAACCTGAGGAACTTACCCTTGAGGAGGAAATAAACAATTTCATGGTAGATTTCAAATCAATGTCACGGCAAGACGCAAAAAAAGAGTTTTTGCGCCTTTATCAAAAAGTAAAAACCACTTACAGGCCTTAGGTCTATTAAATTAATGACTTTCAACGTTCGATCTTTAATAGATAAAAGTCGACAAATTGATCTTTTCAAGACGCTCTCACGCAATGACATTGACATCGCCCTAATTCAGGAAACTCATCTGCGTGGAAATAGAAAAATATTTCTTAATGGATACAATATTATAAATGATAATGCTAGTGTTGGCGTGGCTATTGTTATTAAGAATACAATTCAATACAAACGGGTATTTCCAAGCGATATTGGTTTTACTGGAGTATTCATACAGATTGAAATTAAAACGCAATATTCCACGAAAAGTTTCCTGATAGGATCATTATATGTCCCAATAACATGCCCCTCGGTGGCACTTTGTGATGGGCTGAACAAACTTTTAAATGTGACAAACACCTATGACGCATTTATTTTGGGTGGTGATTTAAATGCAAAAAATCCTGTCTGGGGTGACTCAGCTGAGAACTGTAATGGAAAAGTTCTTCACACATGGCTCCAAGACAATTCCCTTGATGTTGTACGTTTGTGTGATTCAAGTCCATCATATCCAAATGGGTCATCTTTCCTTGACCATTTTCTATTAAGTCCACATTTAATAGATCAAAGTGCACCTAACTTCAACATTCGAAGTCTGCCCTCCTTCTCAGATCACTTTCCGATAGTGTTTTCCGTCCATTTGGGAGAAGTCGACTTGGTGTTAAGAAATCCTAGGTTATTCAGAACCTATAAAAATACCAACTGGAACAATTTCCGGCAAGATATGGACGTAGCTTCGCACCGCATTATGCCGCCAATAAACAGAAATCTGGAAAATGAAGAGATAGATATGTTAATAAATAAGTTTAATACTGCATTTGACGAAGTCCATAATTCTCACTCAGATTTAATCAAATTATATGACAAGAGAATCCCATTGTCGGCGAACATTGAACATCTTTTTAGCATATCACATTATTGGCAAAAACAGCTGAAGAAAGTATACCATCGTAATGCAAACAGATTGAGTGCTGAATACTCTATTCTTTCAAAGCAAATACAGCTTCTGAAAACAATCTTGAAAGAACTTGTAGCCATTTCCCAGTCGGATCAATTTAAGAACAGATTGAAAAAGATTGTACCCGGTCCAAGGGCGTTTAAGGACATAAATATGATGCTAAAAAGAAAATCGCCATTTTGTCAACAAATCCGTCATAACGATGTAACAACGACTAATAGTGTAGAAATTGCAGAACATTTCCGTAACTTCTACTCCAGTGTATTTGCAGAAAATATACCAGAGAATGCGGTGGCTAACTTAGATTCCCGAGTTACACTCTACACTTTAAATGTGCCAAGTCATATATACACTTTTGATGATGTATTCAATTCACTCGAAAATCCAGATGCCTGCCACTTCACTGACGTTGATAGAGTGAAATCCATTATTGGCACTCTGAAAAATAAGAAGTCTAGTGGACGTGATGAAATTTCAAATTTTATTATTCGCAGATTACCTGACACAACAGTTAAACTCCTAACTGTATTGTACAACAACTGTCTAAATAACTGTTACTTTCCTACAGCATGGAAATTCGCGAAAATTGTTCCCATAAAGAAGAAAGAGGGTAGTAGCAGAGTTGAAGACTTCCGTCCAATTTCACTCCTTTCCAATGTTGGTAAAGTCTTCGAATGTATCCTGAAAGAGAAATTCGAGAGCGGCTTTATCATAGATCCAATTCCATCTTACCAGTTTGGTTTTCAAAAGCGACATTCTACTCAGCACGCCCTGTTAAAATTCCACAGTGATGTCTGCAGCAATCTGAGAGAAAAGGTTTGCTGTGTGGCGATATCATTAGACATCGAAAAGGCATTTGACTCCGCCTTTCATAAGGGGATACTCTTTAAACTTGCTGAAATTGGTACCGATCCATTTTTAGTCAAAACACTGCAAAGTTACTTCAAAGGCAGAAAATTCTGCATTCAAATCAACGAATCGATTTCATTGCCGGGAAATGTTTGCAGTGGCGTACCGCAGGGCAGTGTTCTGGCACCTTTATTGTTCAACATATTCCTGAATGATTTTCCGCACCTGACACGAAATTCAACGGCAATCCTATATGCTGATGATTGTCTCATATATGCACATGACTCCTCGCCATTCCGCGCGTTGGACAAAGCTGCCTTTCATCTCGGCAAAATTAGTACTTACTACAAAATATGGGGTATAAAAATTAATGCCTCTAAATCCGAAGCCATTTGCATCAGAAACGCAAGTGGCAAATGCCCGGGATTTGTGGTTCCACAAAGCAAATCTCTACAACTTACTCTTGACGGCACAGAAATTCCCTTTAAGTCCTCCATAAAATATCTTGGGATAAACTTCAACAAGCTGTTCCGCTTTAATGATCACGCCAGGATAGTCCTCACAAAATCCAAGCGTATTTGTGGAATGTTTTCCAATCTAATGAACAACAAATATCTTCCCAGGCACTCCAAATTGCTTCTATACAAAGTTGCAATTCGTCCTATCCTGACATATGGCTTCCCTATCTGGTTCGCTATATCTCCGACAGTGGCTAAGGAGTTGGAGATCCATGAAAGGAAGATACTTCATAAATGTATAACCAAACATTACATAAACCCGACAAAACGTTTTTCGAATAAATACATTTATGAAGAATCCAGTGTAGTTCCATTCTGCAAATACGCTATGTCACTCCAGGAAAAATTTGTGCGAAATCTTGGCGACCATGAAAACAGTCTCATGATTGAAGTTCTGCGAAGAGAAGAAAATATTAGTTGGTCAAGCTCTCCCTACCTGTCTCCAATAGGAATACTCACATATATTGAACCTGGCAGCGTTGAAGACCCACATGCAGTACCCAGCTTCCACGTATTGGTCACTCAGGGGGCCCACAGAGGCTAAATTGATAATCTTTAAATGCTATTGACTTGTACACATTTATGTCTACATATAAACTCTGTACATATTTTCCTAATCTATTTTATATATTTATAAATACATACCTTATATTTACATATTTATATACACATTAATCTACAATTGATTATTTTATTATATACTTACCGTCCTTACAGCTTAAAATATTGACTGTCGAGTTTAACTCACTTATTCTGTGATATTTATTCATACTTCCATATGTTGTTTATATTGAAAACCAATATGCATGTACGTATGTATGTATATACATACCAACGTGTTCGTTTTGTTTACATGACATCATGTTAGTCTTTCATTCACATTGACTTATATCTATGTTAGCTAAAATTTTAACAGAACTTGTTATTTAGTATTTATTGTTGTTTATTTATAAGGTCGTTAACAGACATACGCTCTGTACGCTAAAGTAAAAGGTATGAGCAAACCTTGCTCTCACATTTGTACTCTTGTACATTCGCTGTCTCACTTAAGCGCTTGCTTATACACAGTATCATGTGAATTAGAATGTAATCAATATAGTTCTAAGAACACTCTGTTTATTATTGTTAGCCCAAAACAACTCTGTATTAATCGAAAAGTCTCAATAAAGTATACTTACTTACTTACTTTCGTTAATAATTCATCTTTGCACTCCATTTTATTTTTAACGCATGTGGTATTACATTTGTGTACTAAACTAATTGAAATGTCAAAATTCCAGTCCCAAACAAATATTTTAGTGTAACAACCCTGTACTTGTTTTTGCCTACGAAATATTCGCAAAGAGCAAAGAGCCAAGCATATGAAAAATGAGCGAAATTTTCGGTTCATGAAATTTTTGTTATTTTTTATTAATACCGGGCTTTAGAAGTAGAATATTTGAGATGACGGTATTAGATTAAGTACATATATTTATAACAGCAATGTGTTGAGTTTCCGACGTTTCTAATATCAAAACACTTTATAAATTGTATCTGCTTGTTTTTTTCTTTCTTTCTTTAACTTGTTCTCCTCTTTTTTATATTCTAGGAAAAATTGCTAATATTATACGACAAGCTCATCAACGTACATCAAGTTCATCACGTAGACCATTAGCAGAATTTATAGCCATACCACAGTATTATCCCAGTGGTTTCCTAACATTAACCAAGAATTGTTGAAACGAAAAATCCTTAACGATAGAAGTTACACAAATTACTAAATGGCAAACAAAAAGTTTTATCATGGAAGAAAAACTCGTAACACTCTTGTTTTTGTAGCACAATACCTACTACCATTGCGGAATATCGTCGTGTATCGTCTTGTCATCGTATATTGTATGTGAAGCAAAATCAAATCTCTGCAATTTACATATAAAAACAATGGATCCTTGTTTGGACTTTCGTTTCAAAGGCGATGATGGCAAAGAAGAGGTTTGACTTTATGGTTTTATTAGACAATTTTTATATGCAAATTTTGTTTTCTAAACGATTTATAACTTTTAGCAATTCGGTCCAAAGTATTTACACATCGTAATAGTAACATATTCTTATGTAGCCTCTTTTTAAAAATTTTATGTTCTGGTTTTCGATTCGAAAATTAAAGACGTGATTTTTTTTTGAATGTCAGAACAAGCCAAATTTTGCTAATCTCTAACACATTTGACTCGAATCAACACACTCGAAAGGGTGAAACAGCCGTCACTCACTGGTAAGCGTCTTTTAAATTCAACTAAGCGACTCTTTTTTTTACCTGTTTCGCTTTGAATCGATAGTCTCAGCAAAGACCTAAACTAAATATACATATAAAATAACACACACATATAATAATAATAATAAAACCAACCAACAAGAACAACTTTTTATAGCTTATACTTATACTTATTATTATTAAAATATTTAATATTATTAAGTAGCCTGGTATGCTTTAAATCATATTATATATAAAAAAAATACTAAACAAATCAAATCAACATAACTAACATAATACGTGTGAATGTTAATTATTTGTATAAAAAAACACAATAACAAAAGATCAACCACAAAATTCAAAATGGGAAAAAAGTAAACAAAATCAGTAGAATATTAACACAAAATTCCTATAATTGTGTAATGATTAGATACGTCTGAGGAATTGGAAAATAATTTCGATTTTGGGTTTGAAGCCACGATCGTAGATGCGCCTAGAGATTCTAAAATAACAATCCGAAGGATATTAAAGCCAAAAATAGTAAGTATATTTTGCGGATAATACCCCGCTTGAAAGGTGTTAACAATCTATACAATCAGAGCACGTGCCTTAACATTGGAGTTGTGCAGATACGGAGGAGTCTTGTTCCCGGAACTTAGTCCGTAAAAGGAACTAGAGGAACGAGTTTATGCAAAACCCATTTAAGTGGTCCTAAGTTTCTCTTGGTATTTCACTGTATTATCTCTTTCTGTTTTTAATGTTCGTACTTTCATCTATAAGCTTTTAGTGTATAAAGGGGGTTTCCTGTTCCTTGGGGTCTTTATTTAATTTTCTTTATTTTTTCAATTCAGTTAGTTCTTCCTCCTACATTTCCTTTATCTGAACATTTAATTTGTTCACTTCCTTTTCCTTATCCAGCTCATGAGTAGATCTTTGTACCAAATAATAGTTTATTCATATATTTGCTCTTTCACATTTTGGTTCCAAAACCAGTGAGCCTTGATATGTTCCCCCGATTTTGGCTAATCAGGGAGTTAGTCCGGTGAATATTATATTCTGGCCATGTGATTCTGGATATGCGGCACGTTTCCGTTCTATCTCATCTGACTTTAGCTCGTTCAAGGTAATGCAGGAAAATACCTATTTTGACCGACCCTATAAGCGTTGTGACAGACACCGTATGGAGTTCGGTGGAAGATGATCCTGCCCTAGCTAGTTCGTCTGCCCTTTCGTTCACAAAGAGACCCTTGTGGCCTGGTATCCAAGTAAGAACCATTTTGGCCAGTCGACCTAGCTCGACAAGTTTGTCCCTACATTCACTAACGAAATATTCCAATGCGCTCTGTTCTCCGTTGTAGTATAAGTTCGGCGCAGGCTTCCTTGATGGCCAGTACCTCCGCTTGGAAAACACTGCACTTGTTTGGAATTTTGAATGATTAATTGAGGCTTGCCTCTTCGGAGAACACATCCGAGCCGGTTCCACATTTCATTTTAAATCCATCCGTAAATACTTTGGTATCAAAATCTGTCAGTAGTTCCCCTTTATCCCACTCTATTCTTCTGGGAAACCTGACATCGAACGTCAATGAGGGAGTGCAGCAATCTGTGGTTATATTGAGTTCTCTTGTGATTGTAGTATTCTCGCATGTACATATGCGTTGCTCTTCCAGATTCCAAGAGCATTTAGACGGGTGGCGCTCCAGGCCCCACTAGCTGTTATATGAAGGTCAATTGGTATAATATGAAGCATTGCATTAAGGGCTTCAGCTGGACACGTCTTCATTGCCCCTGTTATGCCGATGCAAGCTGATGTCTGAACTCTATACAACAGTTTCATGGTGTGCGTCTTCCCCGCGACAGGCCACCATACCATTGCTCCGTAGGAGAGTATAGGTCTGATTATACTGGTGTACATCCATAGCACCATTTTCGGTCGGAGAACCCATTGGCTTCCGAACATTTTCCGACAAGCGTAGTACGCAACGGTTGCTTTCTGTGCGCGGCGCTTTATGTCACGCTTCCAGGATAGTTTAGGGTCTAGAATCACGACGCCCAAGTACTTCGCGTGAGTTGATAGTGGAATCTCTATTCCACTTAGTCGAGGAGGATTAAACTTTGGTATCTTGGTCTTCGTGGTAAAAAACATTACCTGAGTTTTCCTTGGATTCACTCCAAGACCATTCACAGTGTCCCAGTCGTTAAATGATTTCAAAGCCCCATACATGCTTTCGCTCCACACGGATGGTTTTGATCCTCATATTGTCCAGTTTTAGTAGTATTTTGTTGATCACGATTAACCACAATAGGGGAGAGATGACTACACCCTGAGGAGTTCCCCTATTCACTCACTTTGATGACTCGCTGTTGCCCATAAAGGCGTTGACAATTCTGCTCTGTAGCATTGTCACTATCCAACTCTTGAAGAATGTTTCCACGCCTAGATCTTCAAGTGTTTCTTCTATAGGCGCTGAGTTCACATTGAATGCACCCTCTATATCCAAGAAGGCCGCGAGGGTATATTGTTTGTTCTAAGAACCTGCCAATAGTTCTGACGACTTGAGCGGCCTTTTAGATAAGTATGTTGACTGCATGATAAGTATTTTAGGCAATGCATCCATTTTCGTGTGGATGTATGCGTCAATTAGCCTTTCAAGCGTTTTCAGAAGAAACGATGAGAGGCCGATCGGTCTGAAATCCTTTGTGCTCTCATGACTCACTATTCCCGCCTTGGGAATGAAAACCACTCTTATCTGGCTCCAACTCTTTGGTAAGTAGTTTAGAGTCAGGCAAGATCGGAATATGATACAGAGCCACGGCTTAATTATGACCTCCGCGTTTTGCAACATTTTTGGTATAATACCATCTTGGCCCTGAGATTTATATGGTAAGAAGCTATTGATAGCCCAGGATATCCTGTCTGGACTGATTGTATCCTCTATACCGTTGTATCTGAGTATTGGGTTGATAATATTCGCACATCCCTGGATGTGTTCTCGCAGCCTGGGAAATGTGTTTTCAAGAGTATATCTAGCGATTCAGCTGAGCTATTTGTCCATGTCCCGTTATCTTTCACATAGATGGGATTTGAGTGTCCCATGACCATTTTTTTGCTCAGTCTAGATGTATCGTTTGTGTTCTCCATCGATTCACAGAACTTTGACCAGGATCGTATTTTTGCAGTGGCTATTGCTTTCTTATTCTCTTTAAGTTTATCCTTATATGGCTGCCAGGATCCACTTATATAGCTTTCATTGAAAGCTTTGCGAGATTCTTTTCTTAGCGTTGTAAGCTCATCTGTCCACCAAGGAGGATAAGTTTTCTTTGAGCGTGACTGAGGACATGAAACTTTGAATGCAGTGTCCATGGATTTCTCCAACTTGGATACGGCTTTTTCTACGTATATGGTGGTATTAATGTGTTGCGCGGACTTAGGAAGCTTACTTTTCAGAATCCTGTTGAACTTATCCCAATCAGTTCTCTTGGGATTCTGATAGCATCTGATTGAAGTCGTTTTCGCAAAAATGTTAAACAATATCCAGTTGTGGTCCGAGAAGGATTTCTTTCCGAATACTCCCCAGTTTTCTATCTCTACTATTCTATTATCTGATATAAGGGTAAGGTCAAGGACATCTGACCACCCAACAAATTTATCGGAACTCGGGAAGACAAAAGTTGGGTTAGTACTTCTGTTACAAATTGTAAGGTTGTTAGTATTAATAGAGTCTAAAACGGACGGACTCAACATAAAATACTAGTGATTTTAATGCCAAATTAGGAAACGCAAGTGTCTTTCGACCAACCATCGGTAATCACAGTCTACATGATACCACCTCCGATAATGCAATATGACTGATGATTTCGCAGCTGCAAAGAACATGGTAGTTAGTAGCACACGTTTCCAGCATAAGGATATACATAAGGCGACCTGGATATTCCCTGATCAGCGGACGAAGAACCAGATTGGTCACTTAGTAATAGATGGCAGGCACTCTTTTAGTGTAATGGATGTACGTATGATTCGAGGTGACAATATCGACTCGGATCATTACCTGGTGGCTGGGAAATTCCGCACAAGACTGAGCAGGGCGGAAGACGTACGAAGCCGAACACAGGAAAAGCTGGATATTGATAAAATACAAATACCGGAGATATCAATGTCCTATCGACAGAAGCTCTCTCTCCTGCTAGAGAAGAATACCCCCCCTCCAGAAGACCCAGATGCGCAGTGGAAGCACATCTCCCATTCTTTGGAAACCGCTGCAAGGACTGAACTTGGCTATCAAAAACCGCAGAAGGATAAGCCATGGTACGACGAAGAATGTCGCATTGCAACTGATGAAAAAGACGCTGCACGTATGACAACGAAACAGTCAGTTACAATGCGTGCTGCGAGTGAGCGGTGTAAGAGGCTAAGAAGGGAGGAAAAGTAACTATTTAGGCGGAAAAAATGGCTGCAGTAAATACGAACAAGACCATTAACACGAAAAGCCATATTATTGCTGGCGTATGCTGACGACATAGACATCATTTCAAAGAATCGAAAAGGAATCAGCGAAGGTGGGTCTTGCTGTTAATGAGTGCAAGACAAAATTGGTGTCATGCCGCCACTAGTCTCGAACGATTTTGTCGACGACATCATGTGTCCGACTAAAAATAATGTTATTTCCATGTTTAAAGATATTTTCAACGGTCGCAGAATTTTCAGAAGACGTTTGAAAAAAAATCTAAATGCATTTATTATTTTCTTGAACCACAATAATTGTTGATTCAGAAAGCTTTATTTCAGATATATTTTTCTATTACTAAGTATTCAGAACTTCAACAACACTCCTTGACCATTTCCAAATGGGTTCAAATACAATTTAATATAACAATCGTACATCTTTCAGTATGAGTTTTTAATACAGTATTCACAGTTTCTTCCGGCAGACGTTAAATAGACGATCGTGAAATTTTTTCGTAAAGGCTTTCTTAACAACAATCATAGGGCTGTAGTTTCCTGTAAGGCTATAAGAGATCATGTTTTCTCCGGTTAGTTAAAAAAAATGTAAATGGCGCGGGTGGGATTCGAACTCACATTCGCTGGACGATCGTTTCGATGTTTGTGAAGCAACATCTTCAGCAGCGTCTAGCCCGTTAAGCCACTGCGGTGTGTATTTACACAAGTCACTAACCGGCTTTGAATCAATCAAAAGAGCTTTTGAAAGGATATTCCAATTGTTTTTTCGTAGGGTTTTGCAATGGGAGAAGATCAAATGACTTTGAAAGGGATTTCCAAACGTCTTCGTAGGCCATTTATTTGAGTATTGTATGAAAAGTGTGAAGGACTTTTAAAAGGGATTTGAGCACTTTTTTTGGTGGTCCTTACAGTACAGATTACTAGCGACGAGTGACTGCATTTATAAGGGGTTCAGTATTTTTTTTATGCGACAATTTTCTGCAGAGGTGAGTGTAAAACTAGAACGCGCTCAGCACGCTGGTTGTGAGAAACTCTCTCTAATCCTTTCATGGGATGTAACGGGAAACCATATTTTCTGCGGAGGATTCTATGTGACGATCGGAATACTTCTTAAAGGGGTTTCTAAAAATCCTTCAGCTGCCTTTCACAGTAGATTTATTGTATTTATATTCAACAATCGACGGAAAATTGTTAAGCGTCTCCATAACCTTGTTCGTGTGACATTTAGTACAGTTTTTGAAACGATGATCTAATGATTTAAAAGGGGTTTCTACATGTCTATCATGGAGCTTGCAGTAGAGATTCTAGCGCCAATGGAAATTATTTTCAAATGTATTCCGATGCAGATCTTTCAGTAGTTTTTATGTAACGGCCGAAAGACTTCTAGCGAAACGGCTTGGTCTAAATATCCTTCGTAGGATTTTCAATGTGAATTTTAAATATGGTTACCAAACGTATTTTTTATAACTTTCAATAGAGTTTTCTATGCGACAATCAAAGGACTTGATAAAGAGTTTTCTTCAGTTTTAGTATAACTTTTATGGGGCAATAGGGAGCAATTTAAACGATGGCTTTTAAACGAATTTCGTAAACGTTTTAGAAGCTTTCTATGCAATGATCAAATATGTTTTACAATGAAGTTTCAAACCTCTTTCGTGTATCCTTTAGTGGAGTTTTGTATGAAAAGAGTTTCCAAACTTAGTTCGTAGGCCTTTAAGCAGCGATCAATGGTCTTTCAATAGAGTTAAATATGCTATAATTGCAAGCATTGCAAACGATGTCTCTATGAAATGACTTTCAGATGAGTTCTCCCTGCGAAAATTAAAGGATGTTAGGTTGGGCTTAGAACACGTAATATGAAGAGGCAGTCGATGACTGCATAATCTACACTCATTACAATCGGTGGGCAGTTGGCAAATTGTGATTGTCCTGGCGAGCTGAAAGAACAAAAAGAAAAACAATGCAGGGCCCCGATAAAATAGATTCACAATAGCGGCATTCATACAGACGTGAAAGCCGAGAACTTTTGCTCAGCGCAAGTTTCCCTCGCACCGTTGCATGAGGCACCAAGTAAAGTTGCTCAGCGTAGTTATGCTCAAAACCATATCAGCTGACCAAGATGGATACATAAGGTGGTAGCAGTAGCAATTGCATGTATTATGTATGTGTACTTTTTCTACTGTTCTAGTGCTATCACCTTATTTATCCGTCCTAGTCAGATGACAACGAAATGTCAAAAGTTTACACGTTTCTCCATCCCACGTTTGCGCAGCAAATTTGCTTTCTACTTTTGAGCAAGTCGCTTTGTATGGGAAATTTGTTTGTTTTGACGTTTGCTGTGCAAGTTTACGATGTTTTCGAGTTTACGAGGTTCTTTCGAGCTTTCATGAAGACCACTAATATGCAAACAAAAAATATAACCAAAAAAGGATAGGCAGCCGTATAAAAGGCCTAACGTAGAGAGACACATTCAATAAAAATATACAAAATACACATAGTGTACGTACGCAATTCACAAGTATGAGCCCAATGACATTAATTGTACAAAAACCGGCAAGAGGTTAGTGGAAAAAAATCATCAAACGAAATGTTGTCCCTCGTATAAACTCCAAAAAAATCCACAGTATCCACCTCGCGTAAAGAAACAAGACCATCTGCAAAGTATATTCCAAAGCAGAGCCTTCGCAGCTTACATTATGCATTGACAGAGATGGTGCTCTGTGGTCTCAAGCTCCTCCCCGTTCCTACAAATCCGAAAGTAGTAAATCCTGTTCGTAACCCAATTGCGAGTGAAGCCTGCAACATCGTAGTGGCTCATAATCGTCAAAATGAAAAGCCGCAAGTCAGTTATTGCAAAAGCGACTCAGTCCTACTCGAGTCGATTGCGGAAATATATCCCTTGAAATCCTACAGTCCAATATGGTCCCACAAATCCGAAAGTAGTCAATCCTCTTCGTAACCAAATTGCGAGTGAAGCCCGCAACATCGTAGTGGCTCATAACCGTCCCAATGAAAAGCCGCAAGTCAGCTTTCTCCAGTTGGAGAAGCGACTCAGTCCTACTCGAGTCGATTGCGGCCATATATCCCTAGAAATCCTACAGTACAATATGGTCCACAATGCGGCGTTGACCCTGCCACGTGTCCAGCGATCAATCAAGCCATACAGAGGCCTAGTCAACGCTATCGCGATGGACAGCTTTTGTTCGAAATGTTGAATTTTTGGGTCGTGGCAATCGTTATCGAATCAAAAATATTCGAAATGTATACAGATTCTGGCTGAAAAAAAACGAACACACAAAATGTAATTTGGTTAACTTTTGTAAAACCACTTTAGAGTTTTAATTAATAACTTTTAGACCTTAATATGTATTAACAAAATAATCTTTAGGCGATAATAAACCACAATTTCTGCCAAACAAACAATTCTTACATCAGCAGAGGAACTTCTTGTATATGCGGCTGGAATTATATGTATGTTAAGTTCACCTTCCGATTTCTATCAAATTAAGCACTTGAATTCACATTTTAAATTTGTTTTTTAAATATTGTAGCATTTTTTCTTTAGATAATTCCCTAACATTGTTCGTTTCTTTCATAAATGATCAAACAGTTATATTCACTTCAAGACAAAAACTATAAAAAGGGTATGGTCAGAGTGTAAAACTAAACGGGAGCCTTGATTGGAAGTCGAATGTACAAAATTTTGAGTCGTTACGATTTTGTTCTCGATCACGATTGCCGTGCTTAGGCCCCAGGTAACAAATCGATGGATTAACACAGTCAAACGAGTTCCGATCAGTAGAAATACAACTCTGTACTGAAACCCAGCACAGGCCCAGCTTGCCGGGTAGTACTTAATGGATGTTAGTTTTATGTATCGAGTTGACCTTTAAAATTATTCAGTTTAATTTTAGTATCAGCTTGAAGTCATGCGAATAAAAGGAAAACAACAATAAGTCTATTCGCGTACTGGATAATTTGTACAAATTATTACTATTTCTTACTTGATAGTGTTCGTTTACAACAAAAAGCCAGTAACGAGAGAGCAAGAGAGAGATTATTTTGACAGTTCGATGATAGAGAACTTGCAAGTTTTTACTGGAGAAATTTTTGCCAGTAAGAATTTTCAAGTAATAAAAGCTTTGTCTGTTTACATTTCCAGCAAGATTTATCCAGTAACTTTTTGCAGAGAGTAAAAACAATTTTACGCTCTTTTTTTCTCTATTCCAAAAAGTAAAGACAACATTTTGTGAAATATTGGAAGAAAACAGGTGATCGGTGTGTAAACAATTGAAATAACAAAGCAAAAGAATTTTAGCATATGTGTCGCACGGTCGCACTGTGTATTTGCACGTTTCTAGCATGAAGTAAAATGTTTTGTTTATTATAAACGTTAAAAATCAACACAATTCTAACTACTTACCTCTGCCATTGTTAAATTTCAACTTTATTCTTCTTTTTCACACAAAAATATTGCAATCAAAATGTAAATAAAAAACATCTGATCAAACTTGCAAAATCTTGATAGAAGAAATTCCTCCAGTAACATTTTGCAAGTTCTCTATCATCCAACTGTCAAAAAATTCTCTCTTTGGCTCTCTCGTTGCAAAAGTTTTGCAGTAAACAGACAACATTTTGTAACATTTTGTACAATATTGCAGTAAACAGACAGACCTAACATATGTTTTAAAACATATGTTTTATGTAAACAAACAAAATTAGGACGTAGAAAGAATATAAAATAATAAATTTATCATTGGAATTTTAGTTTTTAAAAGAAAATGTGATTTTTGAATGTTTTGTTATTAATCTTTAAGTATGTATTTCTGTTGAAAAAGAACAGTTTTGGTGATTTGTAATGTTTTGTTCGAATTGCGTTTGTTGGTTCTTCCAATGTTTACATTGCATATCAGCTGTTTACATACAAAGTTCTTATTTCTTGCAAGTTTTTACTGGATGTCGTTCGCGTACTTTTTGTTATATTTTTTACTCAGAGAGCAAAATCATTCTTACTCTCTGAAAACTAGTTACTTGATAATTTTTACTGGAAAAGTACTCGAACACAGCTATTGTATGGTTTTCTTTTTTGTTACCTCATAAAATCTTTGACAATGTTCGGTGAGCCTTTGACAAACAGGCTTCCGTTTTCAGTCGTCAATTTTTTTTTTTTGGTAGTTGGCAAGAATGGTCTTTTTGTGATTGGCAACTCAACTGATTAATTTGTAAATCAAATAATTTGTTACACTTATTTGGCTGTATGAAAATAAAATAGGATGGAAATTTATTTTATTTTAATTTCCTCAGGAGATGCTGGTTATCCTCTACAAACGAATATTAATTATAACACCATTTCGAATGGCCGCAAGCGGAAGCCTACAGGCAGAATACAATATGGTTCACTCAAAGCCAGAAATATTGTGGAGAACTGCAGGCGTTCTTAAGGGGAAGTTTATGTGCTTGCTGGCATTGAGAGGACTTCATTACGAACCAGAAAAATATACCAAAATAATTAACACATGCTGCGTTCTACACAATATATGCATGAAATACAAAGTCCCTACTAATGACCAGAGACTAAGTGTAGAAACAGAAGTTAATGATCATGAAGATGAAGTCATCCCTAGATGAAGTCAACAACAACGATTTTGCATAGTCGATTAGAATAAGAATAATGCAGACTTTGCAAGACAATTACGAGTTATAATAAAAATAAATATTTTTTCAATATTCTCTATGTGAATATTTAGCAACTCTAGTTGTTTTTTTGCTATTTCAACTTTAAGTTGGCGGTATTCATTTTCTGACTTATTTTTTTTCAAGTTCATACATTTTAAACAATGTCTTTTGCATCCTGTTAATCCCCTTGATAATTTTTTCTTGATTAATGGATTGCCTTTTTATGGCTTTTATGCGCTCGTCACATCTATTTCGGCGTTTCATCGGCTTGCGTTGTACTTTGTTACATTGCTGCCCATTAACGCTTTCTTGACTTTGCCTTGATGTAGACGGTAATTCCTCCGGAACATTTTCTTTATTAATCTCATCCTCAGCCTCTTCAATCGCACCCAAAGCAACGCCTGGAGGATTTACCATTAATGGGGCATGAATCAAATTTGCCACTCTCCATTCCAAAGGGCTTAAAGCCATTGCCATCGACACACCTCCTCCAGTAGCTTTGGAATTCTGCTTATTGTTAGACAACTTCTTTTTACATTGGATTTGAAGTTAATCCAAACCTTGAAATATATGTAAAGTTATTAATATGAAAATAATTATAAATAAAAAACTAGTTACCCTGTTCCAATCGCTTGCTATTCTTGTAGGTGGTCCATTACTATTTAATATTTCGCCGAGTTCCTCCTCTTGCTCTTTGAATTGCTGCTTGCTGGAGCCGAAGTGTCCTTTTCCTCTGGCAAAATCTGGGCGCCTCTCCATCCACTCTACCATTGCCTCAAACTGCTTTTTGTTTGTTACTTTTATGCTAAAATATATTTTTGTTGGATAAATATACCTATTTTCTTTTTTAACACAAATAATTCTAATAATACATACCCTTTTGTCTCCAATTTTAATGATTTCAATATTTTTCGCTTCGCACTTTAACAAGAATACTACCAAAAAATTGTCGAGTGATTTTGTCAGTTACGTAGACTATGCAGTAGACTAGACAACTTTCGGAATACATACAAGGCGACTGTTAAAAATGAGTTGCCAACTTGTTTTTTGCATTTTAGTAATAAATTACAGAATACAACTCGTACGCAAGTAGACTGCCGACACGACCGCGTTGAAAATAGCAATTAATTTTTGACGACTATACTAGATTTGGCCGTTCGGAATAGCCCTCCTCAAGCCCATACTATATTATAAGAATAAAGCACTCCAAAAGGGATTTCTAAGCTTATACTCTTAAGTACTCAACACGATAATTGTACCCCTTTTAGTAGAGGTTGCGAGAAGCTCGTCCCAATTCCTTCATGGCATGTAATGGGTAACAATTTGTTTTTTGTAGTGTTTAATCTGCGATTAAAGGAATTTCAAATTGATTTCTATCGTGGGTCTTTCTGTAGTGCCATTTATGCGACGATGGAAGGCATTTTAAGAGAGTGACGCTTAAAGGAGTTTCCTAAGATAAATGGCGTTTCAATACGTATTTTAAAGACGTTTCGCGACCTTAGAATAAAGTTCTAACTGACAATTTTTGATAAAAAAAAAATCATCTAGATATCGCATCGAAATTGGGCATGATCTTTCGATTCCTGGTATCACCATGAAGATATCTCTTACCGTTTAATGCAACATTTCAATACGTCCAATGCAACAAACTTCGAACTACATATTTTTTCATACTAATTTGTTTAATCACAAACATTCAATCTTGTTTTTCTCAAAACATACTTTGGTGCACATAGAACCTTGTTGTTTTAAGGTCGCGATTTGAAGTTTTCTCGGAGATGCTCACAACACTTTTAAAAGAATTGCCTAGAAGTCTATGGATAGCTTGTAAGCAGTGCTTTCTGTGCGACAATCGAACAATTTTTTAAATGCGCGCTCATTCATAGCACTGGCGCCACACAGCAAACATCATTAATGACTGGACCAAATGGATTTTTGTCTGTAAATAAAAGTCCATCTGTAGCTCCGGCTGAGACAAATGTATGAGCAAATATTTTTAATTGGTTTTAATAAATGGAAAAACCATTAATTTTTTATAATTGTAGAAAACTCCTGACCTGTTTAATTCAAAGGAAAAATATTCTTCTATAAAATAATTTCAGATCGATGATATGGACTGAAACTTTGTTTCTCTATCGGATAAAATTCAATACAGATAAAATACAAAGCAAATTAATTTCTAGAACATTAAAATTGTATAATTAAAATTAAAATTTTAAAAATTTTAATTTTAACATTTAACTTTTTTTTTTTAATTGTTAAACATTAAACATATCGCAAATAAAAAAGCCTTCATTTGGTTGTTTTTGATTTAATATTTATGAAAAAATATTATAAATTTGTTTATTACAGTTTCTTTTGTATTAAATAACTCGTTTTTAATATAAAAAACTAAATTCTCTTAACATAATATTGATGTTTGTTTTTGTTGTGATTATTCCTATAATTTGAAATAAGTTGTCTTTGCTATTAAATGAATGATTTTGATACAAAAATTGTAATAGAAAACGAAACGAAATAAAAATAATTACAACATTAGGTTATACCTCTTCTCATCATCTGCCTGCTACCCGCATTACTCAATAACGTTGTCGGCCACTGGAATAACTACCCGGAGGTGGGGGTTGATAATAGCCGCCCCCACCACCACCGCCTCCAATACCCCTACTTGAAGGCGCGGGATTACTGTCAACTCCTGGTGGGGGTGGTGGTAGAACAACACCTGCAGACGATACTAAAGATGATGACGAAGACGACGCACCCGGCGGCATTGGTGGTATACTTGCGTAGTGGGGAGGAGGAGCTCCTCCATAAGTAGCAGCCGCCGCATAGTGGCCAGTAACCCCTATAGGTTGTGGCGGCAATGGAGGAGGAACGACACCGCTCACTGCTGATGAAGTAGGACCGCCCTGTATCGGAGGTATTGGTGGATGATTGTATCCACCTGTAGGTGGTGGCAAAGCAGCACCTTGGGCGTACATAGCAGCATGCATGGCCGCATGACTGGCCATTGGTGGGATGTTTGCATACATATGATGCGAAGTATGATGATGCGGGTGATGATAACTGGAAGATGAGACGGCTGCTGCAGCAGCATGCACTGCGGCTACATGATCCATGGACGCAGGAGGTACTGTGGCTATACTAGAGGCAATTGTGGGTATAGGTTTCACACCTGACGCATGATTCAAATCATTTGCTGATAAGGAATTCGTTGAAGGTTTCGTTTTACCAGCCGGAGAGCCTGAGGGATTAGCTAGCGGCAAAACAGATTTCATGGGAGTGGGACTGTCAGCTCTACTTGGCGGCTTTTGCGGAGGACTATTGGTTTCCGTGGCATCTTTAGAATTGGACTGGTATAAATCTAAAACCTGATGGCATATATCTTCTAAAATATCCATGGTTACATCAGAGACAAACATATCCCACCATCTTGTATGGTGTGGTTGCCTCCCCATCCAATCGGTTACGGTAAACTTACTTAACTTACTCGCTAAGTAAATAAGAGCCACAGCGATTATCTCGGGTTCCCATTGCAGGCACACCACCGTGCTCAGCGAGTCGTTAACGAAATTCCATGCCATCTGTACCATTTTCTGTAGTTTTTGTTGGTCACCTTTAAAACATTTTGCATAGCGCAGTAAGAAAGAATATGGATGCTCGACTTGTAAGTCGAATTTAATGGTTTGCAGCAGAATGCGTTCCAAAGTGATGACTTCCTGAAAGAGGAAAAGAAAAGAGAGTGAGTTTTCGTTAAAAATGAAAAGGTTTGTTTGCTCAATTACATAAACTTGGAATTTCTTTTAGAAACATGCACCATTTTTTTCATGAGAAAACTTCTAAAATTGTATGATATTTTTTGAAGGTTGTTTTACACAGATTGTGTTCTGAAGGAAGTTCCTTTTACTAAGAACTCCTCACTGGACTGTCTTTTCTATGAGAAATTCTTCACTAAAGTTTTCTTTCTTTTCAGATTTGTTACTATCAAATATTTTATTTCAATAATTGATAAACTATAACATCGGTCCAATAAGAAAACTGGTTTTAAAATAATATTTTTATACAAGCCTTAATTTCGTCTATTCCCCACGTTACCTCCTTGGGTTCCTTTCCGAACGAATAGAAATGATTATCAGTCAAAAGTTGCCGTGCTATCAATATAATATCTCGACATTTCTTTGGTGTCTCCTCCACTTTTCCAGCCAATAGAAGGCAACAACATGCAGTCACATACCGTGGGAAATGTTTGAACGATTGAAACATATAGAAACGATGAAAATACACTACCCCCGTGGCCATTGTATTGTGACCCAAACCCATTTGTGTCCCACAAGTCATTATAAAGCGGGCGCCCTCTTTGCGATACCGCCGTTCCGTCTCCAATAGGATGCCGTCTCGTACCGAGGGAGTGTCACGTAACTCATTCTTGTCATAATACCAACAGGGCATCTTTTGTTATGGACAGTTTGCGCCACTTCTACCCGCTACGTCTCCAGATCCAAATGGCTACGCTCCGGGATTTGTTTACGTCTCAACGAGTGTTGATTTTTCGGGATATATTCTAGTGTGAGTGTGGGTGAGTTTGTGTGTGCGTTTTTGTTGTGTGTCACACACACCACAAAATGCTATCGCTGGAAAATGTGGTTTATTCTCGGAGTTGTTTTCACTTTCATACGTTTGTTCTTATGGATTATTATTGTTTAGTAATTATTCTTAATAAAAATATTTTGATTTTCTGTGATATTTCTATAAAATTCGTTAACTTTTGGGTCCAAAATGCTGAGCACGTAAACTTTTCCTTCCCATGAATTGTCAAAAGTATACTACTGTGAATAGTTGCCTTGCCACAGACGAAGAAGAAGCAACAATCGAACATATGTTCGATTTGTGAGCAGAGTTGATTTGATTGCAATGAAACAGGGTGCAGAAAATACTAACATTAAAAGACCAAAAATATCTAACACCCAATTTATACGATGATTTTTACGACGTTGCTTTTGCGACGTCTTTTTTTAACATATAGTCGAAGGGTGTAGAGAAGCAAGAGCGGTAAACAAAAAGACACGATTTCTGTTTTTTCCATAATGCCCTTCTCTACACCGTTCGCCTATATGTAAAAAAAGACGTCGCAGAAGCAAGCAGAAGCAACGTCGTAAAAATCATCGTATAAATTGGGCGTAACAATTATTAGGGCAGTTTTGTTATTCCCTGGTAATGTGTATGTATTATGGATGCCAAACGGGAAATCTCGGGATTTTTCGTGATTGATAAATCCCGAAATTTTAATAAGTAAATCCCGGGATTTTTCGGGATTATTATTAATTTTGAACATCAAAACTGAAAACAATGACAAAAGTTCAAAGTGGTGTTATTTTTTGGAAGAGTTGAAAGGTGTACCTCAAGCAAAATGCAAATTGTGCAAAAAGGGTTTAAAAACCAATGGCGGCTCTACAAAAGGGTTAATAAGACATCTTAAAGTACGTTAATTTTGGCATATGTATGTCTATTATACGGTTTACTCTCCGACAATTACAAAATGTATTGCGTCGCGAAGAACATGTTAGTAGCTCATTCGCACTGCAAAATATTTTCCCGATTTCGTATCAAATGTCCTAACGAAATCTGAAGTGTTCGCGTTGGTTTTTTTTTCCTTTCCTGATTTGATTGAAAGTCAAGACGCATTGACGAGGTAGTGTTACTACGGCAAGAAACATACCAAGCCTACAACATACGGTATTTTGGTTTGTCTGGTATTTTCCCACAATCAAATTCAGCACAAATGTATTCCAGGTATAAAAGTAAACAAAAAAGTATAAGAATATATGTTTGAGAAACAATAAATACCTAAGTAAGGAGAAAAATATAAAGTCGGCTATTCTAGTGGTACCACCACATCAATGATCCGCGATTGAAATGGTTGTAAACAAACATACTATTCGTTAGTAGTGTGAGATAAAACAGCGTTGCATAAAGCAAATCAAGCATTTTTTTCCTGATTCCTAGAAAAATAAGAAAAGATACTTGATTTGTCGTCTGTCAAAACGTATGGGAAATCAAGGAAATTGTCTTGATTTCTGCTTAAAATCAACTAAAGTGGCAAAATCAAGAAAATCCATGCAAGTGCGAATGCTGTATAAGAAAGTAAAATAACAATATCGGGGCAAATGCATAGTTTCGGAGTTATTGACCCCGACATTTGGGATACTTTCCACCAATGTATCGTGTAAAGCCATTGATATCACTTTTTTGTATAAAACAAGTTATGACAAGCATTTTTTCGATAAGTCGGTTTTTGTTTGGAAAAAAAAGTATTCGAAAAGTTGCGCATTTTTTAAAAATAATTTTTGTTTTTGTTTGAGAAAAGTAAAAAAATGGATAATTTTTCTAAATGTCAACATCCGATAATTCGATAACTAAGCTACTTATCAAAAAGTGCTACATTATTTTATGAGTTTGTATTGAATTGTTTTATACAAAAATCCCCTCACATATCCGAAATTTCGGGGCCCATAACTCCGAAACTATGCATTTACCCAGATGTTATTTTACTTTTTTGCTTAGAATAACGTATTCTACCCCCCCCCCATGTGGTTGTTTTTGGAGTGTAAGCCGTAAAATTAACCTGTTCCCAAAAAACTTTAAAAATAGAATCCCGAAAAATCCTGGGACTTTTTAAAATCAATCCCGTTTAGCAACCCTAATATGTATTTACGACCACTTTGTATGGGAGAGGAGCTAAACGATATTCAGTGAAAATACAATTTTTGGTTAAATTACAATAGTGGTCCTCATGCAAACACGAAAGAGCCTCGTAAACGCGTAAACGTCGCAAACTTACGCAGCAAACGTCAAAACAAAGAAATTTCCCATACAAAGCGACTTGCACGAAAGTGGAAAGTCTTCAAGTCAGATTTGCTGCGCAAACGTGGAATGGAAAAACGTGCAAACTTTTGACATTTCGTTGTCAGCTGACTAGGATGGATAAATAAGGTGATAGCACTAGAACAGTAGAAAAAGTACACAGAAATAATACATGCAATTGCTACTGCTACCACCATATGTATACAAATACGCTGAGCAACTTTACTTGGTGCCTCATGCAACGGTGCGAGGGAAACTTGCGCTGAGCAAAAGTTCTCGGCTTTCACGTTTGCATGAATGCCGCTATTAGCAACCCTAATATGTATTTACGACCACTTTGTATGGGAGGGGAGCTAAACGATATTCAGCGAAAATACAATTTTTGGTTAAATTACATGAGATCAGGCCGGATTAAAAAAAAACAAAACAACAAAATTAGAGAAAAATATAACACGAAAAATAGAAGTTTGCTCCGGACGGTCTAATGAGGTCCAGCCAAAATTAATTCTTTGAAAAAAATAGTAAAAGAAAATTGTAAAAACTTTTAGTTATTTACATTTTTAAAAATATTTGTAATTATACAGCACATTTCTTAAGACAATGGAAAATCTGTTGAGTTTTTTCTATGAAAAACTAAACTTTAATTTCCAAGAGAAAGTATATAAAACTTGGAAAAACAATAAATTTCTTGTTTTTGAAAGGGAAGCTTTAATTATTTTTCGAAACTGCACAATTTGAGATGTTTAAATTGTGCTCGTATAAAATTTAAAGAGTTAAAGAAATGAAATTCCTTAGTTGCGTAGTAAATCGCATACGTAGTTATTTCTAAAAAAAATTACAGGGATTATTCTAAAAGTCCCGAAAGTAAACGCAAACCGAAAAGCCAACGGGAACGCCGAAGTGGTCGTAGCTTGCTTCCGCTTACGGAAGCTGTCACTTACATTTGTGGTTTACAGAGTTGCCCAAGTAAAATAAACAATTATAGATTAGAAAAGGTTATCTTGGATGAAATACGCAGAATGAAAATTATTAAATATGGAGCTCTATTTCAACAGATCAACAGATTTATTATTTATAATACTGTAAATACCATCAATATTGACTTAAAATGTATAAAAATCCTGTTATTTTGGGTTGCAGTGTCGAAAAATTTTTCCAATCTATATTAAATTAATTGTCTTTTCAAAAACACGTACCACATGGCGGTATATAAAATGTATTGGTTCTTTTGTTTATTAATGTCAATATCAACTGATGAAAATTTTTTTTAATATAATTATACTAGTTTTGCAACGCATTATTTATTTGAATTTGACAGCTGAAGTGATCGAAAACGTTCCGCTGCGTTTTATAAACTACACAGAAAAAACCTAGTGTAATATTACCCACATTCATGGTTTGATATCAGCCAATGCACTGGGCAACATAATTTGGCATTATTACCAATAAACGTAGGCAATTTCACGTTGACAAACTATACCTTGCATTTTTGTAGATTTACCCAATGCAAAAAGGCAATGAACAAAATGTACTGTGGGTGATTCAAAATGTGAATTTGTGTAAAACGTACAGTGTATTTTCGAGTATATTAATAAAACCAATATTTTTTTAATTTTGTTTATTTATTTATACATACATATTTTTTTCTATTTTATACAAACAGAAATATATGTACATATATTGATGTTAAGCTTATAAGTAAAACTTTTGGAATAAAAACTTATTTAAAGCAAATTAACAAAAGCACATAAAACTTTAATAGTGGTCTTCATGAAAGCTCGAACGAACTTCGAAAACATCGTAAACTTGCACAGCAAACGCCAAAACCAACAAATTTTCTATACAAAGCGATTTGCACAAAAGTGGAAAGTTTTCGAGGCTGAGCAAACCTGGAAAAAGAGAGTGAAAACTTTTGACATTTCAATGTCAATATTTTTGTAGTGAAAAAAACAGAGGGTTTCTGATTTATCTGGAAAAAATAAAATAATGGAATAGGCAAAGCATATACTTTTAATTTTATTTTGTTTATTTACTTTATCAGCCTTTTTTGACAATTGCTGCATAGATACACTGAGCAACTTTATTTGTTGCCTCATGAAACGATTCGGGGCAAACTTACACTGAGCAAAAGTTCTAGGTTTTCTTGTTTGCATGAATATATTTTGTGTATCTCATATTTTGCGGAAAGCATTTTGGTTGATGCATTGGTTTGCTAGCCGGAAGAAAGTCTAGTAGTATTTTAGTTTCTTCCGTCTTCGGCAAAACGGACAACATCTATCCGATTGTGACTGCTGATGCACCTTGTTGCTATTCACCAGATGGGGATATCGTCTAAGAACTTCTAAGATAATCTTACCGTAGTTTATCTTGAAGTTTGAAATGTCTTTCACCACAATGGTGAGGGATTTGTCAAGGCCATCGTGATTTACTATGATGGTGGTGGCACGAGGAAGATCTTCCGACTGCTGTTGTTATGGACGTTTGAATGGCGGCATAATGCCTGCCTTATAGTCTCCATCATCCTCAAATACGGCAGCAATTGTTTGCTGCTCAGCAAACTTTTTAACATCTTTCCTTGTTCCTTGGAGTAAGTTTGGACTTGTAGGCTGCAGGAAAAATGGAATGGGAAAAGATTTGACTCTCTCGAAAAAAAATCTCCTCGATTGAATTACAATTTTGTGTGGATGAATTTCCATTGTTCGCCAATGGGCTTGGAACAGATTAAATAGATCAGTCATATTTTATCTTTACGACGATTATACATTTTTAGATCAAATTCCAGGGATCCTCGTGTACATGAAGTTGGCGTCCCCCTGAAGGCAGCTAGACGTAACGATGGCATCGTCTATAAACACGCATTTCTGTTCCAAACATTAAAATATTCTGTTGATTCACTTTATTCCAAACGATGTGCTTTCAATTGCGAATTGTCGCGGAATTTAAGAAATAAATCGCAATAATCCGTTTTGTTGAAGTTCTGTAGAAGAAAAAACCTCCGCAGTTGTGGACTTTATCTCACCCCAAATTGGTTTGTTTACATTGTAATAACAATAAGTAGAGTTGACAACGTACATAAGTATGTGTGTGTGAAAGTGTGTTTTGCACTTTCGATTTTGGCAAAATTGTCTCTTTTTCTTATCTTCAAACAAAAAAATCACCAAATCCAAACTAGGCAATATTACCTAGTTTTGGTTTTTCTGTGTAGGTATGTCGTTTAGTTTTATTTGTGTGATCAACTTGAAAACCAATTCTTGACCGTGTAAATCAAAAGTGCAAACACACTACCTACAGCAGTGTTGAATTAACATTAGAATGTTGGCCAATTCCGTTTTTTATTTTAATATCAAGAGCTGCGGTGAGACAGTAGCATTCCGACTTTACACCGTGCGTTAAAGCGAGATGAATATAAAGCGCTAAGAATTTTTATTACTACTGTGTCCCTGTTTATTTACACCATTAATTTGTGAAAAGAAAAACAAAGCATTAATTTTGTCACAGTTTCTAAGCGTTGTTTTTAATTACATTTCTTCAAAAAACAGTGCGAATTTTGAATTTCATAATCAATAGCAACAACAAATTTATTTTCTAAGGTAGTATTCTAAAAGTCCCGAAAGTGAACGTAAACGCAAAAGTCAACGGGAACGCCAAAGTCAGAAAATGGTAGTTTATAATTCACTTCGCTCTTGTGTTAGCTTACAAAAGCTGTCACTGATCTTTGTGGTTTATAGATTTTCCCAACTACAATTAAAACTAGTAGATCAAAAAAAGTTATCTTGAGTGAACTGTACACAATGAAAAAGATTATAAAAAATAGCTCTATTTCAATAGATCAACAGATTTTAAGAATGCAGATTTTAACAATATTTAAGGAAATGTACATAAAATGTGTAAAGACCTATGTAGGTTCTTTTGCTTGCAATGTCGGATAAATTTTCCAATCTATATTAAGAGTAGTATTCTAAAACTGCCAAAAGTGAACGTAAAGCCATCGCGAGCGCCAAAGTCAAACGCGGTTGCGTTTACTTACGAAAGCTGTCACTGACATTTGTGATTTCTAGAGTTGCTCATCTAATATAAAAAATAATAGATTAGAAAAAGTTATCTTGAGTGAACTTCACACAATGAAAAATATTAGAAAAGATAGTTCTACTTCAATAGATCAAAAGACTTTAAGAATGCTATTGTTTATAATACTACAAATACCAACAATATTTAAGGAAATGCACGTAAAAAACCTAGGTTCGTTTGGTTGCAATGTCGAATAAATTTTCCTATCTATATTAAATCAGTTGTCTTTGAACAACATACGTGTCAATTGACCGTATTTAAAATGTATTGATTCTTTTGTTTAATAATGTGTTAACATCAATTGATGTATTTAACTCTTTTTTAAATATAATTATAATTGTTTTACAACCCATTATTTATTTGAACTTTCCTTTTCTAATTGTATTATTGTAAATAAGAATTTCAGTGAGTACGCAATGTAATTTTGAATTATTTTTTAAACGAAATTTAAGCTCTGTCCGTCGATTGCATTTCAGCCAAAATTGGCAACTACGAATAAGCAATGAAATGCAAAATTCTTCCATCTGCCTATCCGCGATCGACATTTTCTTAAAATTTGAAATTTCTTCAACGAACGCGTGGCGTGTTCAATTTGGCAGCTGAAGTGATCAATAACGTTGCGCTCCATTTTATAAACTACCCATTAAATTACGTAACTCAACGCAGGAATAGCTGTAACGTTTTATAAACTACCAAAACGACAAAAGTAACTCGAAGTGACGGTAACGACAAAAGTAATAACGAACACATTTACATTGATCAAGATTCCATTGTAAAATTTATGCAATTTGAAGTCTTGTTTTAGTTTTGTCTTCTTAAACACTATAATTTTAAACTTTTAATTTTAAATAAACATCTCTTAGCCTCTTGTAGAATAGAAATGTTTGTCCAAATATGATAGCAAAATGTTTGATGGTTTATCTAATCTTTAATTACATTCTTCACAGGAAATTTGAGGAAATGTGATTGAAGTCCACGACAAAATCAAACCAAGGTCGCCATTATATTTCAGGAGTCTGGGACTTCGTTATTATAATGTTATCGTTCGTTTAAATGTTATTGTAAGAAAAAAAACTGAGCGTTCAATAAAAAGTTAAAAAATTAAATACAACGAAATTTGTTTCTGGCCGTCGGCTGTGCAATGATTAGTGTGCGCGGCTGTTGTGCATGAGATCCTGGGTTCGAACCCTGCTCTGACCTCGCGGTCACCTCGCATAGTGACGGCGACACTATCGAGTATATAGCCAAGAAAAAAGCTTCTCAAAATACCGTTCGGAATCGGTGTAAAACTGTAGGTCCCAATCAGTGAGTAAAAACTGAAAAGCGCACAGCTCAGTGATTGTGAGAAGTTTCTCTCCGGTCCCTTCATGGGATGTAATGGGAAACCATTTATTTATTTATTAAATATAGAAAATATGGGGTAAACATTTGGTAACAATGCACATTTAAAAGGGATTTAATTCACCTACATTACTACATTAAAATCTGTATGTTGCCCTTTCGTTGTTGGGTAAATCTAAAAATAAACAAGGAACTTTTCCCTACGGCTTGATAAACGTAAAATTGTAATTAAATAGCTGCCCTATGATGCCCAGTGCATTGGCAGATGAATTTGGGTAATTTTACACAAGTTTTTTTTTCTGTGTGGATTCTGCCGTTGTTTGGCTCTCTGACTGTAACCCTGTTAATAGGCCAATTGTCTTCGTACTCTATTTACACCATTGTGAATGGTTTCATTTCATTAATCATTCCATTGACAGTTATGACCGTTGTGCTGTGTCAATATCGAATTATTATTTGTTTGTATTTATTCGACGACATATTTGTACAAAAAAAAAATGGCACAGTTGGATAAATTTTGCATTTGTGTATGCTATATCATAAGCACTCTACTAATCACTGTGTTTGTGTACTCTCTGATTTCCAGTAATATACAAAACACAAGGAAATTGGAACGTTTAAAGGAAGATATTGATGAAATAGCTGTAAGTTTCTAGGTACAACAATAATTTACAATTACTTTCCAATTGTGTTGTGTTGTTTGTACTAGCTTGTAGTTCTTCATACACCAGCCAGTGGCAAGGAGCCCCAACATCTCTCGGAACTGGTGGATAAAATGCTAATGAAACGCTTGGCTGGCATTTGGGATGTTTTGTATTCCATTAAGAAGTCACTTAAAGGAGGCAGTGAAATAAATGATTCTGGAAGAGAGGCAAAATCTAAAGGCGAAAGCACTGCTGCTAAAACAGAGGATCGTGTAAATTACGCTGCCGAAGAGTTGGGAGCTCGAATTATGCACGTCAAGGCTGAGCCAGTATGTTCACAAAACTTTTTCAAAACATGGATGAGTATAGAGTTTTCTTCAAATCCTCCCATAAGAATGCTGAGGTCGTCTTTGGAACCAGGTAGTTGCTTTGCTTACAAAGGAGATAAAGCAGATGTGACCATACAGTTGGCGCATGAGGTAGGCAAATTATTTTGTTTGCTATATGATCTCTGAATATAACAGTTAAACATTTATATCAGATCATAGTGGATCAAGTAGCTGTGCAGCATATAGCCAAGACAAAATCACCTACTGACGACACTTCCTCTGCTCCTAAAGAATTTCATATTATGGTTAATAAGTTGTCGTGGTTTTTTTTGCAATTATTAACAATTTCATCTGAATTTCAGGGAATTCGTCGTGATTTCAGTGAATTTTCATTAGGAAAATTTCGCTTCGATAACATTCCAGAAAGGCTTCTGCAATATTTCAATATTTCCCCGACAAATAGATTCGAATATTTGAGATTTCAATTTGAATCAAATCATGGCCATCCGAATTATACTTGTATTTATAGGTAAGAAATGTTTTTTAAATGATTTAGCAGTAGTTAAATCAGTTAGCTTATTTGAAAACTATTGCTAATTAAAACAACTACAAACTGTTACACATTAGTCAAACAAAAGACACAAAATTTTAAACTATTATATTTTAACTAAACACAATATTACATAGAAATGCCAAAAAACAAAATTAGTAATATGTATGATAAAAACTAACAAATTTAAAAACTGTTTTATTTCAGATAACATGATAATTAAACATTTTAAATTGTTGACTTTACACGATTGTGCATAGAATAAATGTAAAGAGTTAAATTAGTAAGTTTGTAGGCGTAGATAGAGAAAAATTTAAAAATGGTTATGGTTTAGCCAAAAGCTTAGATAATGCTTCTACGGTAATTTACAAATATTGAAACTATTATTTCCTCAATTTTGTATCATTACTTCACAGTGTAGCTATTATAACAGTCCATGATTTAATTTTTTTAACTGCTACACAGCAACTAAACACGGCTGTGCATAGAAACAATGACAAAAATTTTGTACAGTTTATGATCAATTTGAAAACTGTTATTTGGTTATATTTCTTAACCAATTTATAAACAATTAAACGTGTTGAGATTTTGTAATTATTCAACTTTAGTTCCCATTACAACTGTTATAATATAGCAGCATTTTACACGCTTTCATAAAAAAAAACCTTGCATAAAAACTGTGAAAATTGTCAATTATTACATTTGTAAGCTGAAAGTATTTTTAAAACTATTATACGTTACTAAACATGTTTTGATTATAATTATATGTAAGTTTGTAAACATTGGAACGTATTAAACGTTTTTGATTGAAGAATCTATTAACTTTAATCCATATTATAACTCTTACATTAAGTCAGTATTTCATGCGTTTAAAACTGTTCATTCCTTCGATTCTAAGTTAAATTGTTAGTTACATTTTAATTGTTTAATTGTTAAATTGTGTGTTAAAAATTATCCGTAACATGGTCGTACGTACAAACGTAGTACTAACGAAAATCGTAAAAAATAATAAATTAATTATTATTATTATTAATATAGGGTGGTGCAAAATAGACATTAACGCCACCGAGCCACGCCGCCGTTTTCTGAGTTTGTTGGTGCGCCTCCGCCCTATTTCGTAGAAATCGGCGCAGCGGCGGCGTATTACGTTTTGTCTAATCTTTCATATAATCGATCAATTAATGACATTGTCCTGGTTTACAACACACGTTGCAAACACAACAATCAAAAAACTATAAACTACACATAATCAGAATATTTCCTAATAACAGTCAGCTTAATTTCCCAAGAATTAATTTATGGAGTTGAAATGACACTTTGAATTGTGCATAACAGCATCTAGTCGAAATTCTACACTGCCATTCCGTAACAGATTGCAGCACACATTACAACTAGAACAACAGCAGGTTAAATTTCTTAGTCTGTTTCTAGACGTGCAATTAAAATTGCTGCAATTCATGAGTTCGTAGGAGAGAGAGGTAAGAAAAATGGAACGAGGAAAAAACTTGCATGAACTCTGCAATTCTTTCAGTTCTTCTCATTCGTAATTTTTTAGTAATGGCGTCTGCAGAATAATTTGACATTTCTTTTCATTTATACGAATGTCAGAAGCAGCAATAATAGAAACCAGTATTGCACAAATAGAATTGCGTGCGTGTAAAAGCAAATTGCAATTCCAAAAGAGAATCATGAAGAATTGCAGCAATTACAATTGGACGTCTGCACTGCAGCAGCCGGGTCAATTTCCTTATAATTAGGAAAAGCCGGCGCCAGGTTAGCTGATCAAGCCGCCGCCGCCGCTTTTCCCTGGTCCCTACGCCGTTGCCGAAGCAAAAACAATCGGCGTAAACCTCTTGGCCAAAAGTCACCATGGTGTTGAAAAATGTAATAACTTTTTCGTTTACATATTTTTTTTTTCAGATTATAAAATATTTAAAATGGAAATTTGTTTACACTAACTGCCCTATTCTGGCACGGTTAGAAAAGTCACCACGGTTACTATTTGACAGCAAAGTGATAATTGTCACAAATTGATATTCCGATACATTTTTTTTGGTGACAAACGTAACAAAAACTGTTACCTGCCAAAGAGGAGGTAACAGCGCGGGACAGCTGTTTTATTTGCCTTAAAAAAGTTGATACAAAAACATTTAATAAATTCTACAAGTAAACGATAAAACTGTATACGGGAAAAATTAATAATATATTTTGTACCAAAACGACAAGAGGGCATAATTAAATGGAGGAAGGACTTTTGTTACTTTGTGTTATGTAAATGGAGCAGAAAGAAGAAAGAACTTGACTTTGTGTTAGAAAGATTGAAAAAGCGCGAAATGTATTACACAATTTTTAACGTAAATATCTCCGGTCTATTGGTGAGTAATATAAATTTAAAAAAAGGCTAAAGTCTTATCTATTATCGGAACATGCCAAAAATAAGAATAATAGAGCATTTAAAAAAATAAATAAATTTTTAGCAGAAAAATGAAGTTAAAGAACTTTTTTATTAGCTCCCCAATGGGTTAATAAAAATAAATATATTTATTCACGGATTTAGAGAGCTTAGAAAGGCCTTTGTAATGATACCCATTTCAACTAGAAACGATTATAAATACCGATCATATACTCAAGCTTTAAAGGCCTATATCTCAAGAAGGTGCAATAGGTAGTGTGCGCGCCTCTTGTACTTGAGATCCTGGGTTTGATCCCTGCTCTAACCACCTTAAAATTTCTTTCGACGGCGGTCACCTCGCATAGTGACGGCGACACTACCGAGTATTTATCCATGAAAATGCCGTTCGGAACCGGTGTAAAACTGTAGGTCCCAATCAGTGAGTATAAAACTAGAAAGGGCACAGCTCACTGGTTGTGAGAAGCTCTCATTCCTTCATGGCATGTAATGGGAAACCATTTATTTTATTTTTATCTCAAGAAGATGGACCGAACGCGGGAGGAAAAAAAATTTTTCAACTCAGCGCAGAAGCTTTTGTCGGTGGTAAAATTTCGATGTAGATCAGAGATTTTGCGCTAATGTAAATATCTTCTTCTATTTGGCGCGTATGCGCAGGTGTATTCTTTCATTAAGTAATTCTTATGAGTTTCCATTACTCTCTTCGATGCCTCTTGATGACGACGAGTTAGTAGGTAATTTCATTGAGTTTTATTTGCTGCTGTATTTTACCAATTTTACACTTTCGTTGGACATAAAACGGACAGAAATCAAAGGAAATGCGGATTTGCGGAATGCAAACAATAAAAAACATAATTTAACTGTCATTATTATCAATAAACACTATTTAAAATTAGTTCCTGTCTTGTTTGGTCTCTCATTCTAAATCATTTCCCTAGTACCTTTTCGATCAGTTGTGCCATAGAAACCCCCTGATTCTTTCCGCTTAGCATCACTGGATGTTCCTTGAGGAAGGCAATATAGCTTTCCAGCTGTTCTTTTGCGGTGCGCTCAAATTTCCTAAATAATATTGTATTAATTTTAATTCCATAAAACATAAATATATTAAATACTTTTCCTTTTTTGCCACGTTCATTTTGTGCAGAAACCCATATGTTTTTGTTTTGTTGTCCCTGCTTTTGACAACCTGTTATTGTGAGGTGAATTATTTATTACGAGGTGAATTTATCGTTGTCACCTTGTTGCGAGAATACCAGATACAAACACTGGTGACAACTTTGTAACAATTTTGTGGTTACAATTTGATTGTAACCAATTTGAATTTGAATTTGAAAATAATGTCACTTAAATGACCCCCGTTTTCAACTTCGCAATGATGGGCTCGTTTTTGAGCATTTTCCTTAACATCTTTCAAAATTTGTGGCTCTAGCGTTCGAATTTCTGCAACAATGTTGGCCTTGAGTCCAAGGATTGTCTCGGCCAAACACAAAGAAAATTAATTTCCGAATTTCTGGAATGTATTCGCTCTCCATAAATTTTACTTAAAAGTGTCATTGTGTCGCAGGTAGTGGCTCCCATCCTGCTGAAACCACATCTCAGGTCTGTTTTCAAGAGCAGGACGTAAAAAATATTGTATCATAAACCGATACCGCTCTCCATTTACGGTTACAGCACTTCTATCTTAATTTTCGAAGAAGTAAGGCCCAATGATATTTTCAGATGTAATGTCACACCATACTGTCCGCCTAATGGGGTGCAATTGGCGTTGATGAATGGCTCTTGGATTTTCAGAACCTACAGTTCTGCTTATTAACAAAGCCATTCAAATGAAAATGAACTTCATCGCACATAATCAGATTTTCAATGAAGTTGATTTCATTTCTGGCCACTTTAACTGCAAAATTTAGACGTTGCCGATGATTTGCGGGTTTTAATTCTTGCAGCATTTATGGGAATAGAAGTAATTTTTTATTTAAATACGTCGTAGTGACGTACGAGAGATTCATAGCTGAGCAGAACGCCTTCTGGTGTTTCGTTTACACTTTTCTCTTCACGTTCAATATTTTCCGCAGTGCGAATTCAAAGTGGTCTACCGGTTCTTATGGTGCCATGTTGTCGGTGACGATGAACTAAGCAACGAATCATTGCTTCAGAGGGCAAAATTCTGACGTTAAAATGTCGACGATATGGCTTTTACGTTAAAATAATCGATCCCTGATTTATATAATCACCCTTATTACAAATATCGTCGACGTCGTTGTCGTTTTTAAGTCAACATCATAGATAAAGGAAATAAGTAGATATCCCACAGGCGTTGGCAAGTACTGCCACTAGATGCTGTGTCGTCGTTTTGTAACTTTCATTGACGTTTCTCATAACATTCACTGACGTTTATTCAACAGTGTGGGACTTTTTTTCAATACAAAAATAGAATCATTTTCCAGGTAGTGCTATTTGAACAACTAATTTAGTTTTTTTCATGTCGTTGTGTTCCCCACTTTCTAATTCAAATGCATTTTGGTTATGTGCTTGTTTGGTGTACTGTTATTGTTGGTATTCGTTTATGTTGACCTGTACAGCATCGGCCCACTAAACAAAACAAAATCCCTGTTGATGTTGCCTACCACACCTTTTGTTAGCACCTTTTCTAAATACATCTTGCAAGGTATATTTTGTTTGGGACCAAACGTTGTAATTATTGCATTCAGCTCCATCTAGAAAATATCCCATTGAACAATAAATTTCCCACGGCATGTGCGAAATCTAGTTAATTCCTTTATCTATGGTCAACATCACTTCGTGTCAACATCGTCGTCACATCAACGCTAGTTTGGTATTCTGTAACCGTCTTGAGACGACGTCGACACTTTATCGATAACCTATTAAAAACTTAAACAAAGTTGTCAATCGTAGTGAATGAAAACAGGAAGAAGAACATTTTACATTTGTACTTCTAGTATTTTATTTAATTTGGCAAAAGTTTTTAAGGTCCTAAAAAGTGTTTAATTATCGTAACCATATCGACTCTGATTTGGAAGTTTTTGGATGTAGACGCCTAATATATCACCTGCATGGCGAATGGAAGCAGTGAATTGAGTCGAGCTCTTCACGGAGGCACATACAGCCTTTACTGGCCTCAGAGCTGTGTGTTTTGGTGACGAGGACGTAATGGAGAGCAAGAAATGATCACATCAAATTCACCATGGATCGACCGTTCGGCTATCTTAAAGGATTTGAACTGCACGATTCGTTAGCGGCCGCTTGTTTGAAAAATATCAGACTAAAATGAAGACACCAGTTGCATGACTGAAAGCGCGCAGAGCAGGCGCATATGCCACAACAAGAACACAACCACTGCATAGGCAATGCATCTACTGGTGGGCACTTGACACTGAAGACACCGAAGCCTGTAGTTCTAACTGACCCCTGAAAGAACTCAATTCCAGCAGCTAATTTTGATTCAGGGCAGTGACCGCGTTAATATTCAATATTATTTTTCATTAAGTGTTTGTATAAGTAGAAATTATTAAAACTAAGGCGAAAAACAAAACCCTTGTTCATTGCATTTACCGTCAGACAGACAACTGCACTTACATACTCGCTATACGTATAAAAAGGATCCTGTTGTGGAACGCTCCTGCATACTCTTCTTGGGGGTTCCCGTCCGCAATTAAAAGTTGCGAACTATAAAATAAAACTGGAAATTTCTTTAATTGAGAAAAAAATTGAGAATTTTCTTCAAGTCGTTATCAAAAACTGTATCGACAGAAATAGAGTCGTTTCAATTCAAACGTGAATTCCAGTTACAAAATACCAAATATGTGTCGACAGTCGTCGTTAGTGATGGATAACGACTACACAAATACCGATTTTCAACTGTCGTCACAAGACGACGTCATTTTATGTCGACGACGACGGGTGAATAAAATTTTATTATACTGGCTGTCGGTGGTGCAATGGTAGTGTGCGCGGCTCTTGTGCATGAGAACGAGGGTTCGATCCCTGCTCTGACCACCTTAAATTTCTTTCGGCGGCGGTCACCGCGCTTAGTGATGGCGACACTATCAACACTAGCCATGAAAAAGCTTCTCAAAATGCCGTTCGGAACCGGTGTAAAATTGTAGGTCTATTTACATATATACTTAATTTGAAAAAATATATAAACGAAAAAGTTATTACAATTTTAAACCCCATGGTGACTTTTAGCCCACCCTGTATTTAATGAGTAATTTGAAAAGTATTCTGCAATTTTTAATGAAGACTAATAGTACATTTTTAAGGTAAACGAAAAAATTTCAAAAACTGTTATATGTTATCAAACAAGATTTGTTAACATTTGTTGAACAATGTATAAACAAATATTATTAGTTTGAATTGCAACATTGTTTTTAAACTGTTATACATTACTTAACACGGTTCTACGTATAAACGCTAATTGCCTTATTCATAAAAAGTTGTGGGGGGTTTCTCAAACCTCTTCTAACTTTTTATGAATAAGGCCGTAAATTACTATCCCCCCTATTATAATCTTTTTGGCGATGGGCGATAGACGAATGCAAGTGTATCGAAAAAAGCGATAGTTCGTATTATCATTTGTAGGCGCTTGCGAGCACACTATTGTGAATACCGAAATGCATTTGCTTTTAGTTCCGATTGTGAATGCGTACAAAACAGCTGTTGCATACACGCGAGAGCAAATGTATATCATTAAGGTTTCGAAATAGTATGAAGAGCAAACTGAATAAAATAATATATGTCCAAAATTGATACAATATTAAACAAAATGTTAACAGTATACAAATTCGTACTTAATAAGTGGATTTTATTGCTTCCATAAAATATTTGTCCGATTTTATGTGCACCTATAATTTTTCACACTGGTGTTTTGTGCGTATTGTAAACAAATGCAAACAAATAGTTTGTGGTTTTAAGCAGTGCTAAAGTACCTTTTACAATAAAACAAACACATTTCAATGATTTTTTCCCCTGCTAAACTATTTTTTCGATCACTCTGTCCTGGGAGCTACTCAATGTTAAGCGATTTTAATCTGCTTCCCATACAAAGTCGTCGAAGAATTAGTTTAATGGAATAAAATAACAGGACTAATATTTACCGAAATTTAAACTGTAGTAAACTTTTTATAAAAAACATTAGAAATACTGGTAATTATTTTTGGTAATTTCTTAAAATTTTTTTAAAAAAAAAACTAAATCGAGTTTATGCGTGAATTTACAAACTAATATAAAGGGTTTTATAAAACCATATATATATGGGTGATTCCTTGGAAATAAAGCCGGAATCACAATGCAAGCAACATTTCCAAAAGGCGTTCACAATGCAAGCAACAGTTTACTTCGAATCGAGATGTTTGTTCTAACAGGTGATACCAGTATTACGGCCAATATATCAAGGCAAAAATAATATATATTTTGTTTTCATGTCAATGTTAATACAAATGTTTTTCAAGATTAAAAGTAAGCCAGAAATTATAAAAACCAAATACATTTGAATTTGATTCTTCATATAATGAACAGAAGGAAAAGCAAATCATATAAGTTGTTCTTATAACACAACCTCTATTAGTTGCATCATGATTCAAATGTCACATTCAGGGTTGTATTTCGAACCTTAAAAAATGTTAATGTATTTAAACACATTTGGTATTAAAAGATTCTACAGATAAAATAACGTTTTATAATGCATCTTTTAACACAAATGGGTTCAATCTTCATTGATGTTTTTAAGTTTGAAAAGGAAATTCGAAGTAAAGCGCCATCTACCGCTTAATAGTATATTATTCATTCGAACAAATATGTTGCTGGAGTAGGAATAGATCAACTTCAGCGACAAATTGGAGTTACATTTTTGTAAAAAAAACGAAAGGCCATTATGTGAAATTCTGTGTGTGAGAACGAGATAGCATGAAAAACGAAATTGTCTCTTGCATTGTGAATGCGGCTTAACGTTTTTTCGGATGGTGAAATTATTAGTTTTTAACATACCTCGGATGTGATTTTTTTTTTTACAGTTTTTGTTTATATATACTACTATAGTGTATACCAACATCTATTGTACTACAACAATTTAAAACATTTATCAATATATTTTATACTATAATTTTCAGAATTGCCACGATTCTGACATTTCATATTTAAATTGACTTCATTCTATGCCAAATTGACGTGAGATAATTGCCTTTGAAAATCACATTTCGATGACTAAATATCGAACAAATTTCGTCACTAGGAGGGCGAGTATTCTATAGCGCAATAAAAAAGCGGTACCACGGTATTGACTGCTAATTTTGTGACTTACCCTTCGTAAAGAAAACACTTCACTCCAATCGATTCAATGTGGATAAATCTGTCAGCCATTGATGTAAACATAACATTTGATATACAATGGTCGAGTTCTCACAGCGAGGGCGCCCCATCCAACATGGCACCACAGCGGTAAAACGTAAATGTACGATATTAGGCAAAAATGCGTGGACAAAGTTAAGATCTTGTTAGTCGGGCCTAAATAGGAGATTTACGCTCGGTAAATACATGAAAATATCCTCTATCTAGGCAATTTCAATGACCATAAAAAAATATCAATCCATCCTGCGAAATGAGGGAGTGAATATTGTATAAACCTTGATTTTTATGAAATGGACACGCCACGGTTCTGATATTTTCATTAGTTTCTGTATGTTTCTATCGAATAAGCGCGACGCAGGTGAGAATATTGTTGTGGAAAATCTTGTGTACCACAAAAGTATTGAAATTACGCGATTATTTATTTGCCGTCCCTTAATTACATGGAAATAAACGTGATGGGCAAAGAAAACGTTATTTCCAAGGAATCACCCATATAAAACCGTATAAACAAACTGTTATACGGCTATATTTCTAAGTTTATATACACATGGCATATATTATTTACAGATCTGTTTATATAACAGTTATACTACATTTCGCAGATCCAAGTAACTACTACACTAATTAGTAATAATTGGTGCTATACATCCTTGTACATGTCAGATAACTGTTATACTAAATGCATTAACCTTTTATAATGTAAAACTTTGTATTAATTTATTTTTTAATTCTTACAGAATTGCAGTTTATGGGAAATTGTGAACAGTTTACACCTGTTGTACAAACTGTTAACTTATATTTTATGAATAAGTTCGTTAATTGTGATAAATATATTGATTTTATTCTGTTTGTAGACATAATTCTTAGTTGTTGACTATATTTATTACGTTATATTTATGTGTAATAAGATTGTATAAATTTAATTCTATTTTCAAATAAAATTGTTAGGTCTTTACTTAAATGACCCTATTTATCTGCGATTACTGGAATGTTTTAAGAACAACTAATTCATTCTTCTTCCTGATATTATTCAAATGATCAATTCTTTATCGCTATTCAGTGAATACAATTCACTTCTTCCTTCCATGGTAAAATAATAAAGTAAACTCAGTAGAACAGCTGATTTCTATTTGTTCTAATCGTTAGTTAGTTCTTTCTGTCAAACTCACATGTTTTGTTTTTGTACTTTCGCTGTTGTGATGTTAATAAAAAAAAAGTTCTTTGTGATCCGAGCGACATGAATCGATGCATTCTTGTTGGAACGACCAATGATCCAAAAGGATGTGTTGAAACAACATACCAGTTCGCCAAATCAGCATTATGAATTCACTAGTATTATCTCTCCACTAATCTAGGGTGTTCTGCACACTTCGAGAGAACGATAAATAACACCATCTGAATATGGTGACTTGGTATACATACAGCGTTGCCAAGTTGCAAGATTTATCTTTTTTTGCAAGTTTTTTGAAGTGCTAATAAGTTTTTAAGTTTTTATTGTCTAAAAAAAGTTTTTTTAAATTTGATAATTTTACCTACAATATTTTAATGATATGATTAAAAACAGATTGTCTGATGTAAGCATGTTGATCGCTGTTCACATATGCCATCTCTGATGGCGAATACCCTTATTAATAAGAACGTGCTAATACCTAGCAAGATTAGTAGCAGATGATTAGCTGCTACTAAAAAGAGCAACTGAGTTCATGTTTTCTTCTTTTGCTTCAATAAACGTTTTGTGGCATTACCGCGTTTTATTGAGACATAAAAGAAGTGAAAAGACCCAAGCCAATAAAAAAAGAAAGAAATTTTTAAAAGAACAAATAAAATAAAGAAAATCAAACCACAAATCAAATTCTTATCAAAAACTAAGTATTTTATTGTGGACCTGTTTGTAGCAGGGATTAAAATAAATAATATCAAATAAACGAATCAAATACTTAAAAAAACGTAAGTGTTTTATTGTGGACCTGTTTGCATCAGGCATTAAAATAAATAAAATCAAATAATAAAAACTAAGTGTTTTACTGTGGATCTGTTTTTATCAGGCATTAGCTCCCAGCAACAGCTACTGGAACAGCAAAGGGAAAAAACCGGACAATACCAACCACCAGAGGAGAAAGATATTGGCACTGTACTCCGGCCAAGATTCAACAGAACCCCAGAACATCCCAGCCAGGAATTTCATTTCATATTTCCATTTGATGATTTGGTTTCCAATAGCGCTGAAGGAATGGATAAATATGTATTAAAAAATGGTAAGTTTAGTTTATGATAAACCAACAAACCGGTATAAATTTACCTTTTGTTGAATCTATAATTGAAGCCATTAGTGGAAGAAGGTGTTAACTCATTTTTTTCCCAAAAAAAACGATGTTATACTTCTCTTCATTTTACCATGGTATCTGGTATTTAAATATCAGATATTGACTTTTTTTATCCAAAACAAAATCAGATACCATGGAAAATTAAGAGAAGTAAAGTAAAATCGTTTTTGAAAAAAAAGGAGTTAACACCTTCTTCCACTAATGGCTTCAATTGTAGACAAGCCTTTTACAATAGTTTTCACAAAACTTTTCTGAGCTAAAGGCTTATGATAGTAAGTTTGTTACAAACTTACCGTACAAACTGTTATCGTAACATATACATACATACATTACTAGGCACCAGATCAAATATACAGACAGCGGAGTCTCCACCTCGGGTAAGCAGTTCCAAGAAGAGAAAACTGGGAAACTACCTTAAGTCGTGGGAAGAGCATGCTTCGTTTAGGACGTGGATTTCGAAGAGTAAGAATGATTTTGCTTTTTGCAAAATATGTAATTGCGAACTTAAGGCGATGGGAGGAATCAAGGATTTAAAGGGCCATGCATTGACAACCAAACATGTGGTAAAAGCAAAGGCCGTTCAATTTCAAGAAGAGTCCTGTCAAGCAATCGATGAATCAATCAAATATAATACTAAGGTAACAAATATTGAAGTTCACCTTGCAGCGTTCTGCGCCGAACATAATATACCATTTTTAGCAATGGATCATTTGGTTCCATTGCTAAAATCAACTATTGACGATTCGCTTCTTATGAAAAAAACAACTTGTGCAAGAACAAAAGCAACGGCAATAGTCAAGAATGTCTTAGGGGAAACGTACAATGATGAACTTTGTCAAATACTGCGAACACAATTTTTTTCATTGTGTGTCGATGAATCGACTGATATATCGACAACTAAGTTGTTGTCATTAGTTGTACGAGTAGAATTTAAAGACAAGGTTCGTGATTTCTTTTTTGACCTTGTGAAAGTCAGTGATTGCACTGCCATTGGTATTTATAAAATAATATCTGGTTTATTTCTTCAAAAAAACATTAATTATAAAAGAAATTTAATAGGATTTGCTGCAGATGGTGCCAATGTAATGACAGGTTCTAAGCATTCAGTGGCCACACTTCTAACAAAAGATTGTCCCAACCTAATTGTATTTAAATGCACTTGTCATTCATTTGCGCTATGTGCCAATTATGCTTGTACTTTTTTGCCCAAGTATGTCGAAGGGTGTGTGAGAGATATTTACAATTTTATTCAAAATAGTCCAAAGAGGATAGATTTATTTGCGGATCTCCAAATACTATTGGACTATAAACCCCGGAAAATGCTACACCCATCTAGAAGCTACAGTAAACCAGATTTTAAGTCGATTTGATGCGTTAAAATTATTTTTTGTACACGAAGATTTAGAAAAATTTGACTCGACGCAAAGAGTTATAGATTGTTTATATAAACCAGAATTTGAGCTCTATTTATTATTTTTAAAGTTTATATTAAACGATATTAACAAGTTGAACCGTTTGTTTCAAAGCGAGAGTCCACAAATACACTTACTTAATGGAGAAATTAACCGCTTATATAGCAAAATATTTGAATACGTTGTGAAGGAGGAGTATATTTGTATAGGAAAGTTCAAAAAAGTTGATATAAATAGTTACACATATCTAAAAGACCCCAAAGACATTTATTTAGGTGCCGAAGTATGTCTGGCCCTAAATTCAACGCATAAAATATCTGAAGAAGATGAAAAGGATTTCAGAGATCATTGTTTAAAATTTTACGTAGAGCTTGGGAATAGCCTATTGAAAAAGTTTGATTTTGACAATGATTTTTTAAAATGTGTTGAGCTTTTAGCAATTTGTTCCTAACGTTGTTGATTTAAATAATATTCAACAAATTGATGATGAATGGCGCGAGTTACGGCATTTAAATTTTGAAAAATTTAATTTAACTGAAGAAGGAAACATTGAAAAGTTTTGGGAAGCCATATTTAGAATGAAACGTTGTGATGGCTCTGAAACATTCCCTTTTTTAAAGAAATTGGTTTACGCGGTTTTATCGATACCTGTAGCAACAGCCAACGTTGAGCGAATATTTTCTCAAATAAATATTAACAAAAACAAAATAAGAAATAAATTGGAAACCTCAACCTTGTGTGGTATTCTCAGAACCAAAGATTTTTTACAAGCTCATGACTGCAATTGCACCAATTTTGTATTAACAAATGAAATGAAATCAAAATTTAACATAAATATGTACTCGGTTAAATAATTTTTTTTATATGACTTAATTTAATGTGGTTGTTTTTCGGCCCTTTAAGTATATTTTTATTTTTGTTTTTTGGGCTTTGGCCGTTAAAATAATTTAAGTTATGGTCTCAAAATGTGATGAATTTTTTAAATAATTTTTTAATTTTTGTTATAAATGAATTGTTTTGTTTTTTTCCTTGATTTAATAAAAATAATTTACATTTTAAATGTACACTATTTTGTGTTTTATTATAAAAAGTTTTTTCCCCAAAAAAAAAGTTTTTTTTTTGGAAAATGAAAGTTTTTTTTAAAAATTTGTTGGCAACGCTGTATACATAGCAGAGGTTTTTGGTATTCTGGGTGAGTCTGTGATTAAACGCCGAAAGTAAGCAACACGAAGTATTAACAAAAAGGTTGAATATAGACATTTGTGAATGTTAAATGGTGTAAATAAAGTAAACTGTTGTCTTGTATAACTAAAATAAACGGAAGTAAGACTGATGTAATTATCGTAATTTAAAACGAACCTTCTTTTATCAGTGGGAATAAAACAGCGCAAAAAGGACGATTTAAGGAAAATTCATAACGTTGGTGTCAGAAGAAAAAATACGAATAAAGGACAACGATGAAGTTTGATAAACTTAAAGTCGAACAGCTAAAAAAGGAGTTGAACAAGTTTGATCTACCAACGGCTGGAAATAAGGTATAGATACAGGAGAGACTGTTAGACGAATTTAAACGCCGAAATGTTGACATTTGCGCATATCAGTTTAAGTGCAGAGACGCAATGGAGGTATCTGCAAAATAAATAACTGGTAATATGGATGTTTATACGATACAATGTTTGCTGCCATGATGGAAACATTGCAAAATTGTACGACAAATCTAGAATTTTAAATGTTAACATTAATTCAAGAATGGACGAAAATTCTAGAAATAAACGAGAAATTTGGCGAGAATTCTAGAGCTATAGACGAGAAATTTAGCGAGAATTCTAGAATTATTCCGGAAACATCAAACGACACAAATAAGAAATTGCAAGAAATTTCGGAAGATGTGAACAGCATGGAACCACAAGCACACGAGCAGAGATTGAACAGACGAGGTCGAGCAGAAGATCAAACAGGTCGAACATAAGTTTGCTAAAGCCGAATTGGAAAGAAAAATTATTAATGATCTACAGTTACAAGAGGCTAGTAGACTCAAAACTCCCAGTTTCGATAGCTCTACCCCATGTGATGTCTTCAAATTCCAATTCGAATTGATCGCAATCAAAAACTTATGGAACAATAATGATAAAGCATTAGAGCTGATTTTGCACTGAAAAGCAGGGCAGCAGAAGTCCTTCAGAGCGTACCCATCGGTGCCAGAAACAACTACGAGGAAATATTAGCTGCGCTTCAACGCAAGTATTGTGGCGATCACAAGAAAGATTTACATATATCGCATGGAATTAAGAGGCCGAGTGCAAAAGCATAATTAAACGCTACAAGATTTCGCAACCGGGATGGAACCCTACACTTAGAGCAATTTAAGATTGAGGCATTTGTTAAGAGCATTGTCGATCCAGGCGTTAGATATGCGGCGTGTGCCCCCACAAAAGCTGCGTTTGTGGAAACAGCGTCATGCGCTTTGGCGAATGAGACAGCGAGGGTTGTTTCCAGTCAACAGGCACAGGATGTGCGATGGGTAGAAACGGAAGTCAAATCAATAGATTTGAAAGGAGTCGTTAGCGAACTAAGAGAACTGATTCAGTCTCACAAAAGCGCTATGGCAAGCAACAACATTGAAAGGTGGCAAACATGACCATATGGGACGGTAGAGACCCGTGCAAAACGGACAAAATCTCCTGCGATAATGTCCGATACTGGACGAGTAAATGACCGTCCACATGAAATCGAGCGTATGCAGGATTCTAAGGCTGAGATAAAGGAGTAAATTATTGACGTCGGATCCCTGCGAATTGAATCGGACGACGAGTTGTTCACGGCACAGAGAAGTGATCCTGTATTGGCAAAATTGGAGAATAGACTACTACCGCGGAATGAAATCGCTTCACAAAGCCCCGTTTTGAAATAATATTGGGCCCAGTGGAATAGCTTGAGATTGCTAGATGGCTGTCTATACCATACAATAATACATACCATAGAAACTTTTATTCGCTCAATAAATTAAACGTCATAGGTACGATGGAAAGTAAACATTGGATGGTGGAAAATATGGGTTCAATAATACAAGATAGTGGCAATAGTATACAGCGATCAACAAAGGAACAACAACCAAATTTCGTGTTTTTGTGGCAAACTAGTTGTGTTAAATATTTACAATACAAATGTATACCAACGATAAAAGTCAACAAAAAAGTGCAAAATATATTTAAATTTTTCAGTTCTACACCAAAACGACAGGAAAAAGTTAAGTGAACATATTTTGTAACTCCACCTGGTGTAAGGTAATTTTAAATTTAATTGGTCCCATTTCCACAAACCTACGATGAAGAGTGTGAAATGAAACGTCAGATGAGAGAATAAGTTTATCTATGCATGTATTATTCTATGGTCTATACCGTGTATGGGAAAGTGAATATGTTAAAAGGGAGAAAAATCGAATTGTGGTACCTGCAATGAAAGAGGTAATGACATCATTTCATATGCCCCGAGTGTTAGACACCTCGAAAATGGCAAAACTATGGAAAAACTGAGTCAACGTTGTCGTCAAAAAGTTGTATTCGAGTGGATTGCAGGCTGCACTCAGTGCTTGACAAGTAAAGGACCAACGCGGAAGAGTTATGGCCAATAACAACAGGAGAGCTCAGGTGCTCCCTTCGAGCGAATATCCATGAATGTGACTGGCCCATTTCCAACAAGTAACTCTGGGAACCAATATGTCCCAGTCGTTATGGACTACTTCAGTAAATGGTCCGAGATGTACGCTATTCCGATTAAAGAAGCGAAAACAATACGCAAAGCTGTCGTGGACAACTGGATAAGTCGTTTTGGTGTCTTTTTGGAATTGCATTCGAAGCAGGGTAGGAATTTTGAATCTACCATCTGGAAGAAAATATGTGAGATCCATGGAATACGTGGTATAAGAACGACGTCATTGCGTCCTCGGATGATAGAGAGATTTAATTAGGCTATTGTGGAATATTTGAGAAAGGTCGTCAGTGTGGATCGAAAAGACTGGGACGAGCGCATACCAAAATTCCTTCTGGCGTAACGGTCGGCCACCCAGGATACTGCCGCCCGAACACAAGCTAGGGTCGTCTTCGGGACAGAGTTAAAGCTTCCTACAAAATTTGGAGTTTTACAACAGCCTAACACCCGACAGTGGGGAGAATGATGGGTTTTCTGAGTTGTTAAATAGTTGTTAAATTTATACATATACAATTTGCGTAAATCAGATAAAAAGGCAAAAGGATAAGAAAACCTTTATTTGGGATACATTATCAAAAATTCAAACAAAAATTAGAAAACGAATTGTATACAGGAATTTTATTCAGGATAATAATCGATTATAAAAACAATATTTTCAGTTTGATAAATTGCAGTTTGTATTCGTATATAAATTATTACTGAATAAGGAGAATGCTGAACCTTGAGAAATTAATGTTCATTCAATCCAGTATTATGAATTCATATCTCTCCACTAATCTAGGGTATTCTGCACACTTCGAGACAATGATAAATAACACCATCTGAGTATGGCAGCGGAGGTTTTTGCCATTCTGGGTGAGTCTGTGATTAAACGCCGGAAAGTAAGCAACACGAAGTATTAGCAAAAGTGTTGAATATAGACATTTGTGAATGTTAAGTGGTGTAATTAAAGTAAACTGACGTACTGTATAAGAAAAATAAAAGGAAGTAAAACTGTTTAATTACTTTAATTTATAACGAGCCTTGTATTTTCATTGGGAATAATACAGCGCAAACAGAACGAAATAACAAGTTTGGTGCGTAATTAAAGATGCATTGATAAAAATACCTGATGAAAGATGCAAAACACTAGATAACTCCATAAAACACCGTTGTGAATCAGTAATAGCCAACAAAGGCGGTTCAACTGAGTATTAAATTCAAAGAAATTTCAATATAAAATAACTTCGTTAAAGTGAGTAACGAAAATTTTGTCCAAATAACTTAAAAATGTTAAACAACAGAATGGATCATGCTGCAACTGTATTACATTGATAATGTTAGTTAAAACCTAAAAATATGCCGTTGTTACAATAATAAAAGCTACTCACCACGAATGTTTGATCTCACCACCAACCAGGAATTCAATGTCGAATCAACGAGAAGATGAAAACCGTTGTTTGTAGGAATTTCAAAGTTTGGGGCTCAAAAAATTCGTATTGAAATCTGATTTCGAGAACGTTAAACTGATTGCTTTAACCAGGGCACTTTTAGTCCCCTACGGGCCGTTGAAGTATCGGTTAAAAGTACATCGTAATATACATACATACATATTAGTCTCTAGGTTTAACTATTCTCAATTTGTTTAAAATCGGAATCTTCCCTATCTTTATTAGAATCTTCACTTTATTTATTAGATACAGTTAGGTGATCAGCAAACTATTCATCTTCTGCGTAATCGGAAATTGATCGCAGCGAAACTGTATCATGGTCACTGGGTTGTAGATATTCAGTGTCGAAATGTGAAATCATTTCCATCTTCATCGTCTAACCAAATATGTAGTGTATTTATTACACATTCATACATACATACCTACATACTATCACAATTTATGTCAGATAACCTAACGGAAGTCGAAGGCCGATCAACACTCGTATGTAACACAAACAAGTGGTGTGCTACATACAGTGCGTCAGCTCATGCGATGCATTGGATACGCAAAAGTTAACGTTCATGACAATCACAACCAAATGAGATATTGAATAAAATAATGACGAGATTGAAAAGAGAAACGTGTTTTCTACAAAATAATCCTCTCATTGATTGCATATTTTGCGTGGTTTAGATAACAAAAGAACTAAAATTAAGAAAAGGGTTTGAAGCTGAGTGGCTGCAGTTAACTTCTAACGGTATTAAACGTGTAATTTCTTAAATTCGATCGAATGAGATTTTATTCTCTATTGTGCTGGTACATTCTGAACTGTTTCGCCCAATTTTAATGTGAACTTGATGGGAATTGACATTATTATGGGTAGACGCACATCTTTTGAGCAACGGCGGAAGGCAGCGTTAGCTCCGCATTCAGTTTCTGCGAACTATCAGTATTACTATTATACTATACTATTATTATCTCTGATTTACCTTGCAAATATTTAATTAATAATTCCTCTTCGCACTCCATTTTATTTTTAATACATGTGGTGTTACTTTTGTTTGTTAAAATCTTAGAATAATACATACCGTAGAAGCTTTTATTCGCTCAATAAATTAAACGTCATAGGTACGATGGAAAGTAAACATGGAATGGTGGAAAATATGGGTTCAATAATACCAGATGTTGGCAATAGTATACAGCGATCCACAAAGGAACAACAACCGAATTTCGTGCTTTTGTGGCAAACTAGTTGTGTTAAATACAATACAAATGTATACCAACGATAAAAGTCAACAAAAAAGTGCAAAATATATTTAAATTTTTCAGTTCTACACCAAAACGACAGGAAAAAGTTAAGTGAACATATTTTGTAACTCCACCTGGTGTAAGATAATTTTAAATTTAATTGCTCTCATTTCCACAAACCTACGATGAAGAGTGTGAAATGAAACGTCAGATGAGAGAATAAGTTTATCTACGTATGTATTATTCTATGGTTAAAATAATCGAAATGTCAAAATAATCGGAACCAATTATAAAATAATTGTTTTCGTACGAAATAACTTTGGCGTAACAACTCTGTAATTAATTTTGCTAATGAAATTGAGTAGCAATTAAATACGTTGCTTAAAATAACAGAAATTGTGAATATGCCGTCATCTAAAGGGCGTCCGAAAGACCTCCGCATGGGATGATTTTAGGAGCGTTGAATCATATTGTCATTTTATAATCTTTGTACTCCTAAAAAGGAGCATGAAGGGACTCCCACAGCGCTCCTCTAAGGAGTGTTTACGGAGTGCTCCTACAAAAACACTAATTTATAGGAGTCCGCACGAAGTCCTTGTGTGTTATCTAAAGGTGCCTGCAGGGACTCCGAAAATAGTCATTTAGAGGAGTCCGCAAGAAGCCCTTGTGTGTTATCTAAAGGAGCCAGCAGGGACTCTGAAAACAGTCATTTGTAGGAGTCCGCACGGAGCCCTTGGGGGTTATCTATAGGAGCGTGTTGGGACTCCGAAAACACTCACTTAGGGAGTCCCTTGGGTGCACTTTTTTCATATATTTTGAGCGTGCTATTTTCTCCGGCGGATATGCTCCTTTAGGACTCCCTTCGAAGCCTCCCTAGGAGCGTTAGCGCACCATGTGGGAAGTCCTCACGGAGCACTTTGCGGACTCCGTTGGTCGGCTGGTATGGGAAGACAAGTCAAAACGGCTTAAAATTAGTATTAATCTTTTACAAAAAACACTAATTTATAGGAGTTCGCACGAAGCCCTTGTGTGTTATCTATTGTATTTTTAAGATGTATTTTTAAGATGTATCTATTACAGGTGAAGTATTAAAACAGCTCATTTGCACAAAGTATCAGTCGTTGTTGCCTACAACTACACCTCCGGCTATATCCAAGCCTACCAACGGAGTCCGCAAGGCTCCAAAAGGAGTCCCAAAAGAGCATATCCGCCGGAGAAAACATCACACTCAAAATATATGAAAAAGGTGCATCCTAGGGACTCCTTAAATTAGTATTTTCGGAGGCCCTACACGCTCATTTAGATAACCCACAAGGACTCCGTGCGGACTCCTATAAATTAGTGTTGTTTGAGTCCCAGAACGTCCATTCAGATATCCCTTTGTCGCCTCTATTTTTTAAAAAAGGTTTCCTAAAATCTTTCACAATCAACCCCAAAAAACAGCTCCTAAGTTAATAAATTATTAAAAACATAAGGCATTCATGCAATCATACAAATTCTCTGCCATGCAATCTGTTTTTCTTTAAAATATTTTTTTTCAAAATTAAGTACATATATGCATTAAGTACATATATGCATATTTGTTTTGTTTTTACAGAATTTTTTAAAATTACTTCCGGTAATTTTTTAAAAGTTCTCATGATTCAACGCTCCTAAAACAATCCCATGCGCCCATGCGGTGGTCTTTCGGACGCCCTTTGTAAGTGCACTCCGCAAACAGTCCTTTGGGCAGCAATATAGGAGTTTCTACACGCTCCTTTTTTGGAGCGCTCCGAATTTGGTCGGCTGGGTAAAAAAAAATAAAATAAATGGTTTCCCATTACATCCCATGAAGGGACTGGGGAGAACTTCTCACAATCACTGAGCTGTGCGCTTTCCAGTTTTCACTCTCTGATTGGGACCTACAGTTTTACACCGATTCCGAACGGTAATTTGAGAAGCTTATTCATGGCTAGATACTCGATAGTGTCGCCGTCACTATGCGAGGTGGCCGCCGCCGAAAGAAAATTTGAAGGTGGTCAGAGCAGGGTTCGAACCCAGGATCTCATGTACAAGAGCCGCGCACACTAACCATTGCACCACCGACGGCTGGGTACCCATAATAAATAAATTGTGATGAGTTTTGTTTGTTTGAGTTGCCTTATGACTGTTCATAGCATAAGATGTTAGATGTTGTCTAAACAGAGACATGGGGATATCGCGATTTGATCGATATTGCGATATGCACCATATAAACGTAGTAATCTATGACACAGCTGGTCGAAAAGGTCATAGACTAATATAGGTATAAATAAATAAATAAATGGTTTCCCGTTACATCCCACGAGGGGATTAGGGAGAGCTTCTCACAACCAGTATAGATACATTTATTCTCTCATCTGCCGTTTCATTTCACACTTTTCGTCGTAGGTTTGTGGAAATGAGAGAAATTAAGTTTAAAATTAACTTACACCAGGTGGAGTTACAAAATATGTTCACTTAACTTTTTCATGTCGTTTTGGTGTAGAACTGAAAAATTTAAATATATTTTGCACTTTTTTGTTGACTTTTATCGTTGGTATACATTTGTATTGTATACAACACAACTAGTTTGTCACAAAAACACGAAATTCGGTTGTTATACCTTTGTTGGACGTTGTTTACTATTGCCTCTACTGGTATTATTGAACCCATGTTTTCCACCATCCAATGTTTACTTTCCACCGTACCTATTGCGTTTAATTTATTGAGAGAATAAAAGTAGTTATGTATGTATTAAAAAAAAAAAAAATGTATGTATTAGTCTATGGAAAAGGTACTAGGGAAATGATGTAGAATGAGAGACCAAAGAAAATTGGAACTAAGTTTAAATAGTGTTTATTGATACTAATGACAGCTAAATTATGTTTTATGTTGTTCGTATTGAACGCAAATACGCATTCCCATTCATTTCTATCCGTTTTATGTCCATCGAAAGTGTAGAATTGGTAAAATACAGCAGCAAATAAGACTCAATGAAATGGCCTACTACCTCGTCGTCATGAAGAGGCATCGAAGAGAGTAATGGAAGCTCTTAAGTATTACTCTATGAGTGTTCAGGGGAGCTAACATCGATTCTGATCACTACCTGGTAACAGCAAAGGTTCGCACAAGATTAAGTGGAGCGAAAATCGTACTAAACCAGACGCAGAGAAAGCTGGACATCGGAAAGCTGCAATTACCAGAGGTAGTCACAGCCTACTCAAGGAAGCTCTCGCAACTTTTGGCACAGAACCCACCCCCTCCCGATGACGAACTTGAAGTGCAGTGGAAACCCATTTCCGACGCTATAAAAACTGACGCAACAACCATACTTGGGTTTGAAAAACTGCTTCGACACAAACCATGGTACGATGAAGAGTGTCGCATAGCAAATGATGAAAAGTATGGCAATGCTTCAGTCAACTGGAACGCGCGCTGCGATAGATTTCAGTAGAATGGATGCAGGCGAACCAGCACGAAAGGTTTTCGAAACCGAACTCGAAGGAAAACGAAAATAGTAAGACCACGATATCGAACTGGTTGGCGAAATATTTTATCTTCGTTTTGTAAGGTCCCTGACCCCCCGGGAGTGTTCGATACCGGATACATAAGTAAGATCATATTTTTCACATCCGGTTTTCAATAGGGTTCAAATAGGGACTTTGAGCCGGCCAGTCTAAAATGGGGCTTCTTTCTTCAGCAAACCACTCCTTGACAATTTTGTATGTGTGACTGGGATCATTATCATGCATGAATGTGAACGATACTGTTATTTGTCCAAAAGCATATGTTTCCATTTGGTTCTTCAGAATATCCAAATACTGATGACTGTTTATTTTTTCGTCTATCTTCACCGTCGGTGGTGCAATGGGATGTATGCGCGCCTCTTGTACATAAGATCCTGTGTTCGATTCCTTCTCTGAACACCTTAAATTGCTTTCGGCGGCGGTCACCTCGCATTGTGACGGCGAGTATTTAGCCATGAAAAAGCTTCTCTTAATGTCCATGGACTTTATGACACTTTTTAAGTGACCATATCAGCATACGCGAGCAGCATGTGACTTTTGCTGCTGATGGTTTTATTCATGTTGATTGCAGCTTTTCTCATAATGATCTTCATTAAGATGTTAAAGAGATCGCACGATAGGGTGTCGCCTTGACTGAGGCCTCGCTTAGTTTCGAAAGGTTCGGTAAGATCCTTACAAACTTTCACTGCGGATTTGGTGTTTCTGCAAAGGCGTTTGAGTTTTGCAGGAATACCAAGCTCAGACATTGCTTCATAGAGTTTCGAAGGCCACCTTATAATCGACAAATAGATGATAGGTGTCGATTTGTTTTTCGTGGGTCTTCTCCAGGATTTAGCGTAGTGTAAAAATTTGGTCCGTTGTTGATTTTTCAGGCTTAAAGCCGCACTTGTATGGTCCAATCAGGTCAGCGATATATACTTGATAGATTATACTTGATAGAACCTTATATGCTATGGATAAAAGGCTTATTCCACGCTAGTTGGCACAAAGACTCGGGTCACCATTTTTAAATATGGGACATAGTACACTGAGACTCCAATCGCCGGGCATGCATTCATCTAACCAAATTTTGCTAATGAGCTGATGCATGCACCTTATCAGCTCATCAGCGCCAGCCTTAAACAGCTCCGCCGGTAATCCATCGGCTCCTGCGGCTTTGTTGTTCTTAAGCCGGGCAATAGCTGTTCTGACCTCATCGTGGTTAGGAGGGGCAATCGACGTCGTCGTCCATATTGTGAACGATTGTATCATCGTCATTGGATATCTCTCTCCATATTCCCAACATGATCTGCACATTTGTGATGAGATTTCCCTCCTTGTATTCACAGAAGGGGGGCTCTGAACCATGTCCAATAGTTTCCTTTTTGGTAGAATTTTCGGACTTCGTTCTTCCATCTGTATATCTCAATTTTCTCACTCTCGAGCTTTCTATACCGCTCAGTTGCAGCTCGCGTTGCAGTTGACTGAAGCATTGCCATACGTGCAGCGTTCTTTTCATAATTTGCAGTGCGACACTCTTCATCGTACCATGGTTTATTGCGAAGCGGTTTTTCGAAACCAATTACGGTTGTTGCGGCAGTTTTTATAGAGTCGGAAATGGTTTTCCACTGCGCATCAGGATCGTCATCGGGAGGGGGTGGGTTCTATGCCAAAAGTTGCAAGAGCTTCCTTGAGTAGGCTGTGGCTACCTCCGGTAATTGCAGCTTTCCCATGTTCAGCTTCCTCTGCGACTGTTTTAGTACGATTTTCGCTCTACTTAATCTTGTGCGAACCTTTTAGACCAGTTTTCTCGATCGGTTAAGAATTTTTGCAATTTCACATTTCTTTTGCTTCACTACACATATTGAATATAATGCGCTTTTCCTCTGGCGCACAAGGAAAAGTTGAGAGAAATAGCACAAAAATTGCAAAAAAAAAAAGAACCGTTGAACACAAAATACCCACCAAAATCTAATCTACTGTCCAAAATAAAAGATGTTAATTTCACATTCCAGCAATCAGAAAAAATATGTAAATATCATTGATTCGACATTGAATTCCTGGTTGGTGGTGAGGTCGTACATTCGTGGTGAGTAACTTTTATTCTTGTAACATTGGCATAATTTAAGACTAACTAACGTTATCAAGATAATCAAGTTGCAATACTTATAAACCACCCTATTTGATAACGTTATTCTTGCATAATTATTTGTTAAGCCTTTATCATAACAATAAGGCTGTTTTTTATTCCATTAAGCTATCGCCACTTTGAGCCTGTACCAATCGGTATCAAACTGCACAGGTTAGTAAAAATATGACATTTGCGTGGTGAATAAAATTTCACTAGCGCATGAGGCTAGGTACATTTTTGACAAGAGGATGGAATTTTTTGACGTTTAACAAAAACACCAGCGGACAAAAAAGTTTTGTAAAGGGAAACCGAACTGCCGCCGTCTCCAATATTTTTATTGCGGTAAGGCGCCGCCGAAGTTTTTTAGATACTAATTTGGATTACAATGACTCAATCAATTTTAATAAATATATTTATGATTTTTTTAGCATTTACATGCATATTTATATTTTGTAAGAACATAATTTAGTTTTTAAAATTGTTTTTAATCATCGATTTAATCTAACGCCGTTCGAAATTTTTGTCCGGCGCCGCCGCCAAGTTTTTATGTCGACTTGTAGCTCTGTTCCTCAAACCCTGTAAACTAGGGTTTTTGTTTTTTGTTTTTTTTGCATCTGAACGATGAAAATTCGGTTCTTCTGTCTTAACGGACGCAATAATAAATTGGCGTTTTGCATCATTGTCCGACAACATTAAAACTGCTCTACTGAAAAGTTAACGAAAACGACATTGTGTAGTTTACCTCCGAGGTACTGATTTGTAAGTCCCCTTTTCCACTAGCAAATATTTCTTTGCAAATTCTTGAGTTTATTGGCGAGAGGGGTGGGAGGAAGATAAACAAATCTTTCTGTTCTCGCAAATTCTGCTTTGTTCTTTTCGCTGAAACAAATTTATTTGACATATCGTTTTTAACCCATTCGTTTTTACTGACACAGTCGAATTTTGTTTACAAATCTGTTGGTTGTAGGGATTGTTTGAAGTAAACAAATGAAATTTAATTTATAAATTACCTTTTTTACACCGATTTTAAATTATTTATACACTTCTTAGGAAAATTCTTTAAAATGTAAACAGTTTTACGGTTCTTTCGTTCTTTTTTATTTTGATTCGCAAAATTTGGCAAAGAAAAATTTGTGAGTGGAAAAGCATTCGAAAATACCAAAAGAGATAGGAAAAATTTTGGCAAAGAAATATTTGTCAGTGGAAAAGGGGACTAAACAAAACAAAGAAAGACGAAAAAATTTGCTAGGAATTTGAATGAAATTTTCTAGCAATTTGGAAGAAATTTTGCGGAATGAAAATATTCATGGATTGTAAAGATAGCATTCGCATAATAATTGGTAAAACCAATGGCGAATATTTTCTAAAAATATTCATTGCGCAAAATTATATTTCAATTGCGTCTTAAGACTTCTTATAATGAAGCTGTCAAAATTTACAATTGTCAAAAATGATATCGATTGGCACAGCAAACATGGACATTTTTCTCACCATAACAATTTTTTTTTCACCATAAAACTTTTATACCTATTTATTTACCGACATACAAGAATTCGAAAAAGTATAAAAACAAAACACATATGACTTTGACAAGTGAAACGAAAAATGACACGGAAAAATTTAATCACCTGTTTAAACGACTAGACCTGATACATAATTCTACCATGATCAATATGTATAACATTTACCGCGCGGTGTTGTGAATAATTTAATACCAATCTTGATTTCAATCGGAAATAAAAAGCTATCCTTCAAATTTAGAGATATAAAAGTATACGTAGTCTACAATTAAATAAAATAATTTTAATAAACTCAAAATGTGTAAGCAATTTTGCATTTAGCGGGGTCAAAAAACACACTTAATACGTATTTTGTGTTTGTACTATTTATTTACATTTACCCTTGGTATTCCGTTGTGTTGCGCTTGATAACTAAAGCAAATGAAGCAGAGACAACCCACTGCTGCTACCTTGTGGATTATTGTATCATGGGATTTCCTAACAGCGTTGCCATAAGTTGTCAAAAAAAATGTGCTAAATGATAAAAGGCACAAAAATAAGAAAAGGGGGCTAAATACTTCAGCTACTATTGTTGTTTTATCTCAGAATGACAAGGTTTATTTTTTCACAAATTTGGGCTATGCACCTGGCACGTTTTCTCCAAAAAAAATGCACAGACAAAAAAATTGCACTTAAAGTTGGGTCATGGCAATACTACTTAACAAGCCATGTACATATTAACGTACTCTCTCGGTATCACTCTCTCTGATTCTGAGCAGAGATGACAAATGTGGTACAGTTGTACCACTTTTGGTACAATTATAATTATTTTTTTACGGTGGTACAATCAAGCCAGTTTTGTTACATTTCAAAGTTCGACACAAATTCTACTTCAATTGAGAACACAAGTACACTTTTTTTTATTAAAAGACAATAAAATTCAGTACAGAAAATTAATAATTTAAGTCATTAAGAAATAAACAAAATTCAGTAACAAATTTATTAATTACACAAAAAGCGACCAAACTAAGTGATTACAAATATTTTTTGTAATAAAATTTATAACTAGTCAGGTGTTTTAAAGCGCAAAATAAGGGCAATCAATTCTGTATTAAAATTGTTTAATACTGATTATTCTTGTTTTAATTACTTAATAATCTAAGATATTATTTTACAACATATTTAAAGACTTACAAATATTAATCGTTTTTAGGGACTTGATTAACTATTCTGTTTTTACCATCTTTGTTTTTAAAAATGTACGAACTCAGTGCAAGTGTACTGTTAATTCGCTTGTTAAATTTTCAATTAGAAGTTTAATTCGTTCGTTTCTCAAAAACTTTAACATCAAACTGAATATTCGATGCCGCACTATAATGGGGAATTGAAAATACACAAGGAACATTTTCTGGCATAACAAAAATAAAAGAACAATAAGAAATACGGAAACTAAAAAGAAGTACTTCTGCGTACTTCTGTAGGTGTTATGCACAAGTACAATTAGTAAAAAAATAAGCGCACTGCCGAAAGAAGTACGTCTGTCAACACTATTATTAGTTCAAGCAAAATAAAAGAATCTGTTTTAAACTGATTTTATGTAATTTGGTACAGTTGGATTACTTTTGAAATAAGTTCTTGCAGATTTTCGTACAAATATAATAATTCCTAATCCCATCACTGGTTCTGAATGCACTTTGGAACGTACAGACCATAGACGTACAGACATACATGTACTTGCGCATGGGAGAATAAAGGATTGTTGTTGTTTACGGTATTTATTGTACGCAGTGTTACCATGCTCGCCTACTCGGCGCCACTTCGGGATCGTTTGTGGTCTTGGCGCATACTTATTTTATGAAGAATTATGGTAGCGCAGTTAGTTCCAAGGCGCCTGTTGAAAAATACTGTAATTTAAATTGATCTTTAAGAAAAAATACTTTTTGTAAAATTAGAAACTTTTTTTAAAAAATTTTTATTTATTGAATGTACATATTTTTAAAAACCAGTATATTTTTAGGTATTATATTTTCCCGAAAAGGTCCTTTCTTTAATGAGAGGAGGTACTTCTTTTATTAAAATAAAAAAAAATGGTTTCCCGTTACATCCCGTGAAGGCATTAGGAAGAGCTTCTCACATACCAGTGAGCTGTGCGCGTTCTAGTTTTACAGTCACTGATTGGGTCCTACAGTTTTACACCGATTCCGAACTGTATTTTGAGAAGCTTTTTCATGGCTGAATACTCGATAGTGTCGTGGTCAGTAAATTTATGGTGGTCAGAGCAGGGATTAAACCCGCGATCTCATGCACAAGAGCCGCGCACACTATCATTGCACCACGACGACTTTTATTAAAAGCTAATGTTTTTATGTAAGGAAAGCCTAAGAGTATGAATTTTTTTTTACAAAGAAGTACTTTTTGGCGTAGAATACGTCTTACCTTACGGTATAGGGAGTCATGTCAGATTGTTATTGTTGTAACCTTTATTTCATTGATTATGAGGAAACGGCGAGATAACTTTTTTTAAAATTTTTTTTGTAGGTAAATTAAGATGTTATCTTTCGTTTGATATACATTTCATATTGGTTGATATCTTCCTAATATTTAAATTTCTCAAATGAAAATTGTTTAAACACATACACTCAAACATATGTGTGGTGTTTGGTTGAGTGTTTGAGTTTGTAGCGTGAACACAAACTATGCTGCTGTTTCAGTGTGGACACAAACCTTCGGCTGTTGTTTTGATTGATGAAGTATTGAAATTTCGTATATTTATTTATGTATTTAAGTGAAACAAAATGTTAAATGTGAATTTGAATTTAACATGGATATATAATTATAAAAAATATAAATCAGATTGATTTGCGTCTGTTATTTATCATTTATCCTTACTCTTTTAATTTAAAAACATATTTTCCCTACTATAAGCTTGTATATATTATCAAAAGTAACTATCAAATAAATAAGTTCATTTGCTTATGTTATTTATCATTTATTGTTATATATGTTTTCTGTCTTATCGGATGGCGTATTCTACGTTAACCTTAATGGCCGTGTCTCTGACACAGCCTGCAGGGACAGTCCGTGGCCGAAGGTCTCGGACAACTGTCTGCTGTACTTTTTTTAAGAACAGGTACTTTTTAAAGAAGTGGTACTCTTTTTAGGATAAGGTTATTTTTTTAAGAAAGTTTACAAATTTTCAGGAAGGCTACTTATCTCAAGAAAAGAAAAGGTATTATTTTATTTTTAAGCAATGGTACTTTTAAGAAAATGATTTTTTGTAAGAAATGGTATTTTTTGTAAGAGAAGGTATTTTTTGAAGAAAAGCTTTTATTTACGAAAAAACAGGTACAATTTTAAGAGTAGGTACTTATCTCAAGGAAAGTTATTTTGTATTACAAAAAAGGTTCTTTTTAAAGAAAATGTAGTTTTTAAAAAAAAGGCAATTTGTTGGAAGAGAAGGTATTTTTTAAGAGAAGGTACTTTTTTAAAAAATAAATTTTTTTAAGAAAATGTACTTTTTGTAAGAAAATTTACTTTTTTAAGCAAAGGTACTTCTTTAAGATAAGGTATTTTGTTAAGTAAAGGTACTCTGTTTAAGAATATGAATACGTATTTTTTTTGGGAAAATTTACTTTTTTAAGAAAACGCACTTATTTAAGAAATTGTTATTTTTTAAACTTCTTTCACTTTGGCTTTTCTAAATTTACTTTTTATTCGGTTCAAACTACAATATGTAATAAAAAGGTTCCACCTAGGAAATTTCCCATTAAACAAAAAATGTGTTAGTCTGGACACAAACCAAAAGTACGAGTGTAAGAGTAAGTGTGCTGCCAAATGTAATTCCATTTTGGATTCCATGTTCAGGGTTGTGTTTCATGGATTTGCCAGTCTTGAACTTTGGCTTTTCTAAATTTACTTTTTATTGGGTTCAAAACTACAATATGTAATACACAGGCTCCACCTAGAAAACTTCCCTTTAAACCAAACCAAAGCAAAGGTACCCAATATAGTTGATAATAATGGGTTGTAATAAAGTAGTTAAAAAAAGTTGTTTAAAATTTTTGTCTGTTAGCCCCCATCCCGCAACGTGCGATAAGGAACTTCGTTCCAATAAAAACAAATTACCTTTTATGAAAGGATTTGAATTTTGAATGGTTCGTTATTTTCAAATTTGTTTTATGAATAATTGTTTTATTTTTTTAAATTAAAAAACTCGAATTCGTAGGACTATGTTCTAGAATCCTAAACCAGTGGTAAATGGGGTTTTCTTTAAAAACCGAGTGGCAGCTGGAATCGGGTATTTTAAATATTCCACAAACAACACAAATTTGCATGTTTTCACTTCAATTTATTTGAATTATTCAATATATTTTTACAGCGTACCATAATTATATTGAATTTTAATACCACTCTGGGTAGAATTAAAATAGATTAGGGATGCCGGCATACTTTCCTGAAATCAGGAACGGAAATTTTTTTTAAAACGTACTTTTAGTATCTAGTCTAATAGAGCGCATATACATGCACTCTTTCATTCAGATAATAAGCTTGTTTTTTCAGCAGGGAATTAGAAACAGATCTAATGTCGTGATTCACATGCATTTTTATCCGGTTTTGACAGTTTTGTATTTCATGATGCCATGATGGAATTATACCAGGTAAAAGCAGCAGGATTTGTATGTATTAGCATCAACAATTCTGTTAAAGTCAGTCATTTACTCTATTTCGTTCTTCTTCATTTTGGAATATGGAATTTGTTTACAATTTGTTTACAATATGGAATTTGTTTACAATTTCGAGAAATTTTCAAAGTATTTAGAAAATACAGATAGTAGTTATAATCAGCTGATCTTATAACACTAGCTCTCATGTTTGTATGTGTTGTCGTTTATGTGTACATGTTCAGTGTAGTACATTTATTTTTCAATTCCATTTCCAGTTCACACAGTATCATACTGAAAGTGCGTATACAACTCTGAGGTTGAAGTGATTAATGACATGATAATAACATTATCGAGGTAAATTTAGTCGATATTGGGTACAAACAATGTATGAGATATCATATGATAATAGTGTGTGTCGTTGTTAAATATCGAGTGCATGTATATATCGAGTGACGATTATGAATAAACTTGAATTTAGTTGTTTTCAACATGAAAATTTCTGGATTACCTTAATAGTGTTGCCAGCATAGCACAATTAAGTTTGTTCTAGATTATATGAAAACGTTTGAAAGTTAAGCTGGCTACTAAGCTCGTTCGCGCGAAACGGTTTTTACCACCCATATTCTATTGTAGCGTCATTGGTCAACAACAAATCAAGGTTGACAACCATATTATCTGTGTTCTTTACATTTGTTTAACATCAAAAATGTTATTTCTCGACAAATTGAATGAAAATTTCACCGATTTTTTGCAAGCTTTTTTTGTGAAATTTTTCAAATCTCCATGCAAAAAAAAAATGGTTGCAAAATATCGGTGAAAATGATAAATTTGGTAAATCTCATTCAATTTGTGAAAAAACTTGATTTTTTGTGTTAAAAAAATTTTAAGAACACAGAAAATATGGTAGCCAACCCTGATTTATTGCTGGACAATGACGGAACGTAAAAATATGAGTTGTAAAAACTATTTCACGCGAACAAACTTAGTACCAGGCCTTAGACGTTACGAATTGACTAGTATGAAATCAATACACCTTGCTGATTATGGAGTTTCAAATAAACTCTGAAACACTTGGTACGCATTGTTTGTGGGATGCCGTCTTACACATTGTATGTCAAGTGCTTTGAAGCAATTCCATTGAGAATTTTCAAGCAGCTCGATACTTCCAGCTTTGGGTCAAGTATCCCCTCTCAATACAATTTTTCAGGTTCCTTCCTGCCGGCAGTGTGAGAGCTGACATCGATGTGTATTAGTTAATAAGGCATAATCTTTACCGAAAATAGTAGCTATAACTTAACTTGTATGCATGTATTGAAGGTGTTTGCATTAGAAGTGAATGGGGGTCTAACAACTTCTCATAACAAAAATACTTCTCAATATAATGGTATTTGGATTTAAACAATGATGTTTGATTGGTACATGGAATGTAAGAACTCTCTGCGAAAAGTCAAAACTGGAGCAGGTTAAATGGAGTATGGAATTCTACAATGTGGACATCCTTGGCCTGAGCGAAGCAACGTTGGCTTAATAGTTGCTAAACCAAGTGATCATCTATCCACTGCTTTATATACTCCGACAGTGGTACACCGAAGAAACTGAGCCGGCATTTTTCTTTCACCCAATTGAGTACAAGACTATTGCGAGGTTCACTCCGAAATTCCGCAGTGTTTCTGTGATACAAGCTAATGCCTCTACTGAGCCTGATGGCGACAATGCTAAGTACGATTTATTTTGTCAATTTGATTTTGTTATAAGTTGTCTATCGATTGGTAACATATAAATATATCTGGGAGACTTAAATGTTGGCAACGACAACAACAACTTACAGGAAGTTATGGGCCGATGTTCTTGGCTCCAAGAAATTAGAAAGGTAGTCTATAAGCTTTCTGAAGTTGTCATAACTAGTTTATTGGCGGAACAAATTGCTGCATAAAATAATATACAAGAAGGTAGACATGGGAAACACCCGATGGTCAAACACTGAATCACATTGACCATACTTTATAATACTTGCGAGCAAGATGATATTCGGTTTTCGGACTTAGTCAAATCATCTTAGACTTTCAGGGCGGGGATAGAAATGGAATAAAAATCTCTTCCATGTGAAACAAAACGTTTCGATTTATCAGTTTTGGAGAATGCAAATGTAAGTATATGTTTGCAAAGTTGACAAGCATAATTCAGCAGTTGTAAAATAAATATAGAATAGAAAAACAGTGAACAAAAATTGTGAACAAAGATTAAGCATTTTGAAAAGCGAAAAAATACGAATGTTTTAATTACAATTTTGTTTGTTCCTTTCATCCCAAATACAACAACCTTGATCGTATCATATTTCGAGGACAATCAAAAAATTATAGAAATCAAAAAGACCTGCAAATCGATATCCTCAACTTTACTCTATTCCATTCGCTCTCCGCAAATGAAAATTTTCGACATATCTAACGATTTCTCTAATAGTCTAACACGGCATTTCTAACACGGTTTCTCTAATGGTCAAACACGACCTTTAGTAGACATCCGCAAAGTACCGGTAAAATACTTTACATAACGTCTGCAGAACTCTACGAAATAGTCAAAATACCTGGTCCGGCATTGGTAAAAAAAAGTAATAATTAACCTTGGATTAGTACAATATCGTAGACCGAAATTAGGAATCGTAAACGCTTGCACGGTATGTGAATTCGGTCCAATACACCTAAGTTGTAAAGGCAATTAAGAGTATACCATCGACACTTAAAGTTGTGTACATGCTTCGTTCCGTAACGATAACAATTCAGGTAACATCCGTGAAGTGTACTGTTTGACAGACGCAAGCCGATCGACAATTTTAAAGTTTCAGTTATTTCAAAAACATCCCAAATTTGTACAAAACTTGCAAAAACAAGTGGTACCAATTTATTGTTTCTATTGTGCCGCCGTCTTCGATAATTTGGTATCGGCAAGTATCGGCACGGAGTTGCTCTAAAGCGAAGCACAGACTTGTCGTTCATGTGCTTGGTCGATAACTTTTTATCTGACTGACGAATTTGAAAAAAATATTACAAAATATTGTGTTGACATGATAGTGAGGCGACAACTTCGATTACATTCTTATTTGCTCTCAGTAAGGACGGTAAACCGACAATAAACTTCAACGATAGCTGATGTTCAGAGCAATAGACAAGAGTCTCTAGCCCTCTCTTTACGTTCTCTCGATGACGACGAGGTAGTGGGCCATTTCATCGAGTTCGAGTTGCTGTTGTATTTTCAAGGAGTATCGATGAGATAGCTGATCAAGTTAGTTCTTGGAGAACTTCTAGAGAAGATGCTTTTAAAGAAGAATCGGTGTTAGGTGATTGGGTTGCGTGGTACGATTTCCATACTTTTGTAGGCGCGTGTCAAGCCAAAAGTACTAAGAGTAAATTTTGTCAATTAAATCGATTAAAAAAGGGATATTTAGTGAAGAAAATCAAAATGTATTGAAGTGCTAGAGTAAATTTATTTGTGTACATCCCAATTTACACACGAAGATTCCTCACATTCTCTATATGTTTTCCAAGTTTTCCACGGACTTTGTTAGTAAACATAAAAGATGTATTCAGTTTTATGAAATTTTAGTTGGCATAGAAGTATGTACGTGTATAAAAAATAACGAAAATTTGGTGAACCGAAAATTTCCCTCACTTAACATTTGCTTGTTACTAGCTCTCTTCGAAAATTTCATAAGCAAAATCAGTTACAGGGTTATTACGGCAAAGTTATTTCAAACGAATATAATTGTGTGATAATTGTTAGGGACCGGAATTTTGACATTTCTTATGAAATATTGGCAAGGTAAATCAATGATAGGTGGTGCCTCTCCGCATCCAAATTTTCCGTTTAGAGATAAATTACATAATTTCTTATGAAAATTTCATAAGAACTGAATACGGGTCTGAAGCGGCAATGATTAGGGAACAAGGTTATCGCTAACCTGACCGCGATAAACTGAGGTCTAAATGCGACATATGTAAGTATTTTTTACATACAACTTTAATATAAAAATACAAAAAATAAGGGATTTTATTTCAATAAAAGAAATTTTGAGTATTCTTTTGGGATTCGAACATGCTTGGGGTTGGCAGCACTGCTGGTAATACTGACTACTGTTTATCAACAAACACCGGACATGTTTTGAGAGCAGTATAGTCGTTGTTGTAATTTTATTATCTGGCTTGTACGGAAGAGAACTGACAAAACTGAAAGATACGCGCAGATGATGATAGAATTTAAATAACATACACACATGCATATAAACAAAAAAGAGTAAGCTAAAAACAATCTATTCATCTTACCTTTAGCTAAACTAGGTATCGCGCAAAGAGCGCAGTTACGATTTAACTGTGCTCAGTGGCGGTGGCGGTCTCGCAAACAAACAATCGTGGCAAATCCAAACGAAACGAAAGAAAGTGATAACAACAAAACGGAAATTGAAAAGAAAAAAATTTTAATTCTTCAAAAAAAAACAACATTTTGTTTGTTTTGTTGAAAAGTGTAGTAAATTCTGGTTCTTACAGATAATTTCCCATAAGATTAACAAAGAAAGAAAAAAAATTTGGAAGAAAAATATTTGCAAGAAAGTTGCTTGAGTAGGAGAAGAAGGAACTGTTGTACATTTTTGAGCTCTAGCAGGAAACAGAGTGTGAAAGGCAAAAAAAAAAAACAAAAAGTACTCCAGAAAACCACGACGACAACTAAGTTCAAATAAATTGCTACCAACCAACATTATATCTAACAAGAAAACACAGTTAATAAGAAGATATATGTATGTACATATGCGAAGCAAGAGAATATGAAATTCTCTGGTTGAAGACGTAAAGTGACAAAAGAAGGTTGAAGCCAACAACAACAATAACACTACATACTAACTGTATGTATGAGAATCTAAGCGAAACGTGTGTATAAGCGTTTTTTGTTTCTTTCGGTCGGTCGTTTGTCCTTATTTTACTACGAGCTACTAGTGAATGGATGGAAAACAGCAATAACAAAAAACATATTAGACGTTTTATCGATTGTAACTAATGGAAAGTAAAGAGTTTCACGTAAAAGAATTCTATTAGCTTACTGTCCCACTTCCCACTACAATTTAACGAAATATTGAGAATATAGCGCAAAAGAAGAATGAATCTTTATTAATATCTTAACAAAATTTAAAATAAAATCTTGGAAAAGTGCTAAAATCTAAAAGCAAAAAATAAATAAATTGTTAGAAAAGTGCAAAAGTATTCATACACTTTTAGTGAAATCTAACTGAAAAAATGGTTCAAAAGTTTCAATCACCCGTTAGGGTTTACAAGTACCCCTTCGAATTGGTAATGAGGGTAAGTCTATCTTTTAAAATCCAAAAACATTTTTTAAATTCCACATATCCGTTTGGAATTTAAAATATCAATTGAAACAAATTTTTGCTGAGGTTAAAAAAAACAAAACTAAAGATAAAGTAAATAATGTGAGAAAATGGAAAAGTAGCCCTCGCCTGCCTGCCCTTGGTCCTGAATTTTTGCCCAAATTTTCTTGGAAATAAAATTTTAAAATTCGATTTGAAAGTTTAAAAAAAAATACACAAAGTAAAATTTAGAAATGTGTAATTAAAATTAAAGCTAAGTTTTGAGGGAAATATTTTGACAGATCGGTTAGATTTCACCATTTTTTATTTTGATTTCTTCAACAAATTACGTGATGACGGTTGCTTTTGGGATGAAACAAACCATGGTAAAATCGGGAATGTAAACTCGTTAGAACAGCTGTTTTAAATTTTTTGGTTGTGGTTGATCGTTTCAGCTGTCAAATTCATATGTACCTTGGGCTAAAACCTAGAATAGGTCGGCAACTCGCTTCGGCTCCAAACTATTACCATTGGATAGAACTTTTAATTTTAAGTAAAAAAAATTAAATACAAAAATCGGGGGCAACGCCTATTTTCGGAGTTGTGGGCCCCCAAAGTTCGGACATACAGGATGATAGGCATAAAACTATTTTTGCAGCAAACTCAGATCTGCACCAAAATTTCAGTTGAAAAATAAGTTTAGTTTTTTGCGCTAGGTCCAACTTCTTGAGATCAAATTCCCTCTGTACCTTAAGTCTCTGTACCTTAAGTACCTTAAGTCGATGTGTGACAAAATCAGAGAAATCGCGCGAGTTTTTAGAACATTTTTTTTTTATTTTGGTGTGTAAAAACTACAACAAAGGACAACAGAAATAAAAGACAACAACAATAACGACAAAAGACAACAACACCAAAAGACAACAACAACAAGTTGATTAACCCAAAAAAGTGAAGTTGAAAAACATTTTTTAGATGAGCCCTCAGTGGGTTAATAAAAGGAAATATATTTAAATACAGAGTTGTAGAGTTTCACAAGGTTTTTGTAATGATATATACTTCAAGCAGATCCGATGATTAATACCTGAGATATGACCGATTATATACTCAAGCTTTAAAGGCCTATATCTCAAAAAGTTGGACCTAGCGTTAAAAAAACTTATTTTTCAACTCAGCGCAAAAGCCTTAACGCGATCACGGTTGCATTTGGGATGAAACAAACAAAAACCAAGAAAACTGCAATAACAACTTATTTTTGACTTTTCTCAAATGTTTTGAGTAGTATTTAGAGTATTCAAAAAACCGCCCTTCCCAACAAGCCGGGTTTTCGGTTGTATTATATAAATATAACCTAAATTTTTTATTATAAAATGTAATCAAAAAACTTCAATTTCCACAGAAAAAACTAATGTAGTTAAATTGTAAAATGTTTTTGAGATTCCTTAACAAATCCTCCATGTACTATAAATTTAATATTTAGTAGAAAAACTCTCATCTAATTTCACTCTTTTTATTGGCATCACTTAAATCATTTTAACTTTCTACACAGAAATCTTAATTTATTTCAACACAACATTAAGCTTCTTTTTTTAATCCCTGCTAAACTAATTTTTCGACGACTTTGTATGGAGTGCCGCTTAAAATCGCTTAGTTCCCCATACAAAGTCTTAATTACTTACTTACTTATCCGGTCTCGGACAACCCCGGGGTCAGGGACCATACAAAACGAAGATAACATATTTCGCCAACCAGTTCGATCTTTTCCTTTATCTCTCCAGTTGGCAATACCAAGTGTACGCAGGGATTCGTCAACCTGATCCCTCCAGCGGAGTCTTGGTCTTCCTATTTTTCGTCTTCCTTCGAGTTCAGTTTCGAAAACCCTTCGCGCTGGTTCATCTTCATCCATTCTACTGACATGGCCTAGCCAGCGCAATCGCGTTATCTTGATCCGCTTAACTATGTCAATGTCGGGATATAGCTCATACAGGTCATGGTTCATGTGTCGACGATACTCGCCGTTGTGCACTATAGGGCCATAAATTTTTCGGAGTATTTTTCTCTCGAAGACTCCTACAGATGTTTCGTCTGCTTGCGATAGGACCCAGGATTCTGCGCCATAAAGCAAGACAGGTTGAATGAGAGTCTGGTACAGCTGGTTTTGTTACTCGAGAGAGGGCTTTATCTCTAAAGTGCTTGCTTAGCCCAAAATAACATCTATTCGCAAGCACAATTCTCCGCTTGATCTCAAGGCTGACGTTGTTGTTTTTGTTCACGGCAGATCCGAGGTATATAAATTCGATGTGCGTGAAGATAAATTCGAATATAACTAGCAAAGACACAAACCACTTCAGTTAGCTGAGCACTGTTATTGTGTTAACAGAGCTATGTTAACGCGCTTAAAATGGGAGAATATATAAAAATAATTACTTTTAGCCGATTAGAACAATATTTTAAAGTCAAATTTAGAAATTAGAAAGCTTATATATTCGGAATTTATATTGTTAATGTAGTAATTCAAAAACATGTTGCAAAGTACATAATTTTGTATTTCAAAAACTTCAAGTTTTTAAAGTACATAATAAACACTATGGCCAAATGCGGCTTCAACCACGAACCAAATATATACCCACTGATAGCCCTTGAGGTGCACTTTTTGAATTTACTATCCCCAATTTCCAGCAGTATTTCAGAATCGCGCAATTTAAGATTTTCAGTTTCGGGACCCTTTTTCGAATTTCGCCCACTGTGACCAAATGCGTCGTCAACCATGGACCCGCCGCATTTGGCCACAGTGGGCCAAAATCAGTTTTCGTATATGAATTTAAAAATCGTATTTGGACATTCTGAAATTGTTCTGAAATATATGATAACCATTTTTAGAATGTACTCCTCGAGGGCTCTAAGAGCGTATACACTTGGTCCATGGTTGACGACGCATTTGGTCACAGTGGGCGAAATTCGAAAAAGGGTCCCGAAACTGAAAATCTTAAATTACGCGATTCTGAAATACTGCCGGAAATTGGGGATAGTAAATTCGAAAAGTGCACCTCAAGGGCTATCAGTGGGTATATAGTTGGTTCGTGGTTGAAGCCGCATTTGGCCACAGTGGGCCAAAATCAGTTTTCGTATATGAATTTAAAAATCGTATTTGGACATTCTGAAATTGTTCTGAAATATATGATAACCATTTTTAGAATGTACTCCTCGAGGGCTCTAAGAGCGTATACACTTGGTCCATGGTTGACGACGCATTTGGTCACAGTGGGCGAAATTCGAAAAAGGGTCCCGAAACTGAAAATCTTAAATTACGCGATTCTGAAATACTGCCGGAAATTGGGGATAGTAAATTCGAAAAGTGCACCTCAAGGGCTATCAGTGGGTATATAGTTGGTTCGTGGTTGAAGCCGCATTTGGCCACAGTGGGCCAAAATCAGTTTTCGTATATGAATTTAAAAATCGTATTTGGACATTCTGAAATTGTTCTGAAATATATGATAACCATTTTTAGAATGTACTCCTCGAGGGCTCTAAGAGCGTATACACTTGGTCCATGGTTGACGACGCATTTGGTCACAGTGGGCGAAATTCGAAAAAGGGTCCCGAAACTGAAAATCTTAAATTACGCGATTCTGAAATACTGCCGGAAATTGGGGATAGTAAATTCGAAAAGTGCACCTCAAGGGCTATCAGTGGGTATATAGTTGGTTCGTGGTTGAAGCCGCATTTGGCCACAGTGGGCCAAAATCAGTTTTCGTATATGAATTTAAAAATCGTATTTGGACATTCTGAAATTGTTCTGAAATATATGATAACCATTTTTAGAATGTACTCCTCGAGGGCTCTAAGAGCGTATACACTTGGTCCATGGTTGACGACGCATTTGGTCACAGTGGGCGAAATTCGAAAAAGGGTCCCGAAACTGAAAATCTTAAATTACGCGATTCTGAAATACTGCCGGAAATTGGGGATAGTAAATTCGAAAAGTGCACCTCAAGGGCTATCAGTGGGTATATAGTTGGTTCGTGGTTGAAACCGCATTTGGCCACAGTGTTCATTATGTACTTTAAAAACTTAAAGTTTTTGAACGACAAAATTATGTACTTTGCAACATGTTTTTGAATTACTACATTAACAATATAAATTCCGAATATATATGCTTTCTAATTTCTAAATTTGACTTTAAAATATTGTTCTAATCGGCTAAAAAGTAATTATTTTTATATATTCTCCCATTTTAAGCGCTTTAACATAGCTCTGTTAACACAATAACAGTGCTCAGCTAACTGAAGTGGTTTGTGTCTTTGCTAGTTATATTCGAATTTATCTTCACGCACATCTCCTCGAGGGCTCTAAGAGCGTATACACTTGGTCCATGGTTGACGACGCATTTGGTCACAGTGGGCGAAATTCGAAAAAGGGTCCCGAAACTGAAAATCTTAAATTGCGCGATTCTGAAATACTGCTGGAAATTGGGGATAGTAAATTCAAAAAGTGCACCTCAAGGGCTATCAGTGGGTATATAGTTGGTTCGTGGTTGAAGCCGCATTTGGCCACAGTGGGCCAAAATCAGTTTTCGTATATGAATTTAAAAACCGTATTTGGACAAACTGAAATTGTTCTGAAATATATGGTAACCATTGTTAGAATGTACTCCTCGAGTGCTCTAAGAGCGTATACACTTGGTCCATGGTTGACGACGCATTTGGTCACAGTGGGCGAAATTCGAAAAAGGGTCCCGAAACTGAAAATCTTAAATTGCGCGATTCTGAAATACTGCTGGAAATTGGGGATAGTAAATTCAAAAGGTGCACCTCAAGAACTATCAGTGGGTATATAGTTGGTTCGTGGTTGAAGCCGCATTTGGCCACAGTGTTTATTATGTACTTTAAAAACTTGAAGTTTTTGAAATACAAAATTATGTACTTTGCAACATGTTTTTGAATTACTACATTAACAATATAAATTCCGAATATATAAGCTTTCTAATTTCTAAATTTGACTTTAAAATATTGTTCTGATCGGCTAGACAGTAATTATTTTTATATATTCTCCCATTTTAAGCGCGTTAACATAGCTCTGTTAACACAATAACAGTGCTCAGCTAACTGAAGTGGTTTGTGTCGTTGCTAGTTATATTCGAATTTATCTTCACGCACATAAAATATGGCTTCGCCTTTTAAATATTTCCTGCCTCTTCGGAATGTATTCTAATCCACTCATTAATAAACAAACTATAATGAAAATAAAACATATGCATGTACTTCGTGTAAAGAAATTACAAAAACAAATACTCTTTTCAATAAATTATTTTGTAGAACATAAATCGTTTGTTTGTGTGTCTAATAAACGTCATATTGGCATCACAATATCAGCTGTTTACGCTGTAGCTGCCGTTTTCAAAATATTTAAAAAGGTGGCTACGCAACGACAAATGTCGCCAACGACATTTGAAGTCAGTCGTCGTGCAGCTTGCTGTCGTCTATGTGTTTAATGCATTAGTGTCAACTTTTGATTTATGTATGTTTGATCTGACTTTAAATACGAAAAGAGTTTTTGAGTGCTTTGTCAAATAATCTTACGACCATGTGGCAACAGTGGCAAATGCTACGAAAAATAACCGGCTTTCATACATTTATCGGCTAATCATTACATCAAACTGAAGCCATTTGCAAAAGAAAAGTGGAGTGATAAAATACAAAATATTTTATCAAATTGGAAGGTAATTTCAGCAGAAATAAAGTTCTAACTGCACTACTAATTTCAACTCCAAGGCATATCATCAGCTCTCTTCTCCACAAGTATTTAGGATATCATCACACATTATAGGGATTAACAAACCTCAACTTAGCGAGAATTGTCTCAACACTCCTACTTGTGCGAAAACATCCACAACAAATACTTGTCGTACGTACCATAACCATCAATATTCACAACATTTCTTTCTTGTTGTTGTTGTTGTTTCAAAAAAGAAACAACGATTACCATGAGTCTGGCGTTAAGGCGTTAGATATTGATCTTGAACCGAACAATTATTAGAGAACATTCTCTAAAAATAGTAGAGTAATTCGAAGGAATATCGATCTTACGATTTCTTTCAAATGGACGAGATTTTCATTCCATTTCTCTCTCCGTGAATCGTTCTATTTTCACTTATAGTCTAAAGGACACCTTAGACCAGCGGATTGTCGGACCGACTTTCGAGTCGGATCTTCTCCATCTGTGATTGTTATATTCAATTGGAACATTTTTGGGCATTCGGTGTGGTTTTATAATCTCTGGCATAATATATGCTATTGACATTACAGTGCACGAATTACACGAATTAGGTTAGGTTGAGAAAGAGGATTCGAAGCATTGTTACTCGATTTGTCACCCTTTTCTGTGCATACACCTTAACCAGTGTTAGATTTGTTGTGCGCCATTCGCGTTACTCAAACTATCTATAAGAAATTCGTGCAGCATACATAATTCGTCAACGTTGTCCAATCCGTTCGCCTTAGATTCGCCGGACTAGGCTTTGAGAGGTATTAGAGATTTAATCCTGAAAGAGCGGGACAATGGTGGGAAAGTGTTGCATCATTTCAATGTCCTCGCATCGGCCGGTTCAATTTTATATAGATGTGAACGCAGGGTGGAGGGTTCATAGTTCCCAAACAGGTCGCCTAACAGAATATGCTCCCGTGTGATGCATTCCATAATCTTATGTTGGTTATTCTTGGCCATTGTTGAAGTTCGTTCTTTATCTTCTGGAGTCCATATTATACCAAGGCTGCCAGTGATGAAGATTTTGTTTATCTCCTCCCTGGACTCGTGTACCGTAAGCAATCTCATTATTTGCAACGATATTTCATTCACCGCCGCCTGACTATGTACCCATATCTTCCTATTTGTGTGTCCAGCCATCTTACACATTCCGTGATCGCCTTAACCTTTGTCTGGAAGACAGTGTTATGATCAGGAAGGCGAATGTACCGTTCATTATTTAGGTCCTCGATGAAGAGTTTTATTCCCGTGATTCCACCCGTCCTAGATCCGTCTGTATAGCAGTGGATTCCCCACTTACCATAGATCTATTATGTCCTTGACACCCTTCGTGGAATAGTTGTATATCGCTACCATTTTCTCTGACATACGGTCTGTTTTCTGGTTGCTGAGAACCCCTTCAGGTTTTGCATTATGTGCTGGTAAGATGATTTGTGATCCTTTCATATCCATTATTCTCTTGTCTGCAGTCGTTTTGTCGACAAGATCTCCTCATAGTTAATTTACACATCAATGGGATTTAATAGAATTATTGTCTTCGTTTCCCTGGTTAATGTGGTTCTTAGCGCACCCCTAATACCCAGACAGCACGTTCGTTGAATCTTGTTAATTTTTGTCCAAAGGACTACATATGCGTAAGTCAGAACCGGCCCTATCACGCTCGTTTAGAGCCTATGTGCCATCTTGGTTGTGAGGCCCCATTTTGATCCTATAACTCTTCTGCAAATAAACCAATATCTGGTGAACCTTTTCCACTATGTCGTCTTTCCAAAGTAGTTTCTGATCCAGGATTACTTCCAAATAATTGACTTACCAAGTGGGCTTTGTTTTTTCTTCATCAATACTTATAAACCTAGTTCCATTTTAACGGGGTTTACATTCAGCCTTCTGCAAATATACCAATGTCTGCGAACCCTTTCCATGGAGCAGAGTGCACTCTTTTCTCTCTATGTGCTCTTTCCAAAGTAGTTTCCGGACCATGATTACTCTCAAGTACTTCATCTTGTTCTACCGTATAGTCTTTCCAAGGAAGGTTAGTGTCATTGGAGTGCATGGAGCAGAGTGCTCTCTGCTCTCTATGTGGTCTTTCCAAAGTAGTTTCCGGACCATGATTACTCTCAAGTACTTCATCTTGTTCTACCGTATAGTCTTTCCAAGGAAGGTTAGTGTCATTGGAGTGCATGGAGCAGAGTGCTCTCTGCTCTCTATGTGGTCTTTCCAAAGTAGTTTCCGGACCATGATTACTCTCAAGTACTTCATCTTGTTCTACCGTATAGTCTTTCCAAGGAAGGTTAGTGCCACCTAAGCAGCTATCTTTGCATTCCTCGTAAATAAACATAGTTCCGTTTTATCCGGGCTTACATTCAGTGTGTGATATTTCAAGTTCTCTTGAAACCTCTGTGCATATTCTCAGAATTACACCTATGCTTACGCTTAACATTGTGTTGGCCCTGAACGCTAGTTCCAGCAATTTGATCACGTTTACTCGTAAGCAGTACTAGCTACTTTTAGGGGTCCTGGAATCCAACCCCATCCAAGTTAAACTTTTTAAAACATATTTTTTACTTTTTCTTGCTAGTTTTTCTGCTGGGTTATAATAAATTACATGTCAAAAGTCATCAATGGTAAATTAAAAGACTTCAATTGAAATTCAATTAATATTAATCGAAATTCAAATGTCATTGAAAAACAATGCAAATAATGTCATTGAATGTGAGGTACCTCATAAATGCATTGGCACAACGTGACTATTCATTGGAGTAATGAAACGTTTCGTACTTCCGACGATTTTATCGTTGCTTCAATTAATATTTCCCTTGTGGTGATCAATTTGTACATTAGCTCAGATTCGATGAAAATATACGCTAAAGTAACGAATTATTTTTTCAAGGATCTATTTAAATTAAAATGACTTCAATTGAATTTTAAAATTCATCAATAATGAAAAATCAATGACTGAATTTTAAAAACCATCAATTGAAATTCTTTCGTTGTCTCAAATTTTAATATAAATTTTTGGAAAATTGGTTTCTGTTACAATTAATGTTTCTTTTTACTTTTAATTGTTAATTTTTTTCTTAGTGTATTTAGGAATTAAATAGAATATTCTTCTTTCGAATTTCTAATAGAATTTGAATTTATTATTTTGAAATTGAAATTGATATTTTTTACATTTTAATTAGAAAGTGTAAATTTAAAGGCGCTTAAAAAATCAACATAAAGCTGCTCACTAGGGTGTCCCAAAAAATTTTTCTTTTTCGATTTTCATGGTTGCTCAAGCTTGATTGGAAAGCTTATAGGGTAAAGTATTTTTGAGATTTTTTCAGATATTTCGGAAGAGGTTTAGAGGTCAGGTCGCACAAGTTGAATTTCCACCAGAAATCGGGTATTCCGGACGTTTTTTGAATTTTACTTAAAACTCGGTCAATAACCACAATTTTCTTAGTTTGCAAGTCAATATTTTTAAAGCAAAACGTTCAAACTTTTATTGTGTGTGCATAAAACACCAGTTTTGGCAATGATTTTGCTCAATAAGGTACAACGTATTACATCTTTTCGTAAATTTTGGATAAATTTTGCTAGTAACGCTTTATAACTTTTCAAAATTACATGCAAATTTAAAAAACTAATGATGCATTCTAAAAGACGGGTACACTTTTTTGAAATTTTGTAGAAAAAAATTTTTAATTTGCTGTTACTGTTGCAGAGTTATACCATTTTAAAGCCTTTTACCCATTGTTTGAAACTAATAATATTATAATCTGTTTGCTATTTTTGCATCGGATTTGCTTTAAATTTCTATAAAAATTAAAAATTCTAATGATGCACTTGAAAAGATGGAGAAATGCCAAGCAATTTTGTAGAAAAAAATGTTGAATTTGCAGTTACTGTTCCAGAGTTATGCCATTTTAAAACTCTACCCATTGTATGAAGCTAACAATACTATAAACTATTTGCCAATTTTTCATCGGATTTGATTTAAACTCTGTATTCATGAAAAAATCTACATGCGCTAAGTAACGAAAAAGAGTTAAAAAACGGCTTCAGCAACATATTGCGAGGGCTCTAAGAGCGTATACACTTGGTCCATGGTTGACGACGCATTTGGTCACAGTGGGCGAAATTCGAAAAAGGGTCCCGAAACTGAAAATCTTAAATTGCGCGATTCTGAAATACTGCTGGAAATTGGGGATAGTAAATTCAAAAAGTGCACCTCAAGGGCTATCAGTGGGTATATAGTTGGTTCGTGGTTGAAGCCGCATTTGGCCACAGTGGGCCAAAATCAGTTTTCGTATATGAATTTAAAAACCGTATTTGGACAAACTGAAATTGTTCTGAAATATATGGTAACCATTGTTAGAATGTACTCCTCGAGGGCTCTAAGAGCGTATACACTTGGTCCATGGTTGACGACGCATTTGGTCACAGTGGGCGAAATTCGAAAAAGGGTCCCGAAACTGAAAATCTTAAATTGCGCGATTCTGAAATACTGCTGGAAATTGGGGATAGTAAATTCAAAAGGTGCACCTCAAGAACTATCAGTGGGTATATAGTTGGTTCGTGGTTGAAGCCGCATTTGGCCACAGTGTTTATTATGTACTTTAAAAACTTGAAGTTTTTGAAATACAAAATTATGTACTTTGCAACATGTTTTTGAATTACTACATTAACAATATAAATTCCGAATATATAAGCTTTCTAATTTCTAAATTTGACTTTAAAATATTGTTCTGATCGGCTAGACAGTAATTATTTTTATATATTCTCCCATTTTAAGCGCGTTAACATAGCTCTGTTAACACAATAACAGTGCTCAGCTAACTGAAGTGGTTTGTGTCGTTGCTAGTTATATTCGAATTTATCTTCACGCACATAAAATATGGCTTCGCCTTTTAAATATTTCCTGCCTCTTCGGAATGTATTCTAATCCACTCATTAATAAACAAACTATAATGAAAATAAAACATATGCATGTACTTCGTGTAAAGAAATTACAAAAACAAATACTCTTTTCAATAAATTATTTTGTAGAACATAAATCGTTTGTTTGTGTGTCTAATAAACGTCATATTGGCATCACAATATCAGCTGTTTACGCTGTAGCTGCCGTTTTCAAAATATTTAAAAAGGTGGCTACGCAACGACAAATGTCGCCAACGACATTTGAAGTCAGTCGTCGTGCAGCTTGCTGTCGTCTATGTGTTTAATGCATTAGGGTCAACTTTTGATTTATGTATGTTTGATCTGACTTTAAATACGAAAAGAGTTTTTGAGTGCTTTGTCAAATAATCTTACGACCATGTGGCAACAGTGGCAAATGCTACGAAAAATAACCGGCTTTCATACATTTATCGGCTAATCATTACATCAAACTGAAGCCATTTGCAAAAGAAAAGTGGAGTGATAAAATACAAAATATTTTATCAAATTGGAAGGTAATTTCAGCAGAAATAAAGTTCTAACTGCACTACTAATTTCAACTCCAAGGCATATCATCAGCTCTCTTCTCCACAAGTATTTAGGATATCATCACACATTATAGGGATTAACAAACCTCAACTTAGCGAGAATTGTCTCAACACTCCTACTTGTGCGAAAACATCCACAACAAATACTTTGTCGTACGTACCATAACCATCAATATTCACAACATTTCTTTGTTGTTGTTGTTGTTTCAAAAAAGAAACAACGATTACCATGAGTCTGGCGTTAAGGCGTTAGATATTGATCTTGAACCGAACAATTATTAGAGAACATTCTCTAAAAATAGTAGAGTAATTCGAAGGAATATCGATCTTACGATTTCTTTCAAATGGACGAGATTTTCATTCCATTTCTCTCTCCGTGAATCGTTCTATTTTCACTTATAGTCTAAAGGACACCTTAGACCAGCGGATTGTCGGACCGACTTTCGAGTCGGATCTTCTCCATCTGTGATTGTTATATTCAATTGGAACATTTTTGGGCATTCGGTGTGGTTTTATAATCTCTGGCATAATATATGCTATTGACATTACAGTGCACGAATTACACGAATTAGGTTAGGTTGAGAAAGAGGATTCGAAGCATTGTTACTCGATTTGTCACCCTTTTCTGTGCATACACCTTAACCAGTGTTAGATTTGTTGTGCGCCATTCGCGTTACTCAAACTATCTATAAGAAATTCGTGCAGCATACAGAATTCGTCAACGTTGTCCAATCCGTTCGCCTTAGATTCGCCGGACTAGGCTTTGAGAGGTATTAGAGATTTAATCCTGAAAGAGCGGGACAATTGTGGGAAAGTGTTGCATCATTTCAATGTCCTCGCATCGGCCGGTTCAATTTTATATAGATGTGAACGCAGGGTGGAGGGTTCATAGTTCCCAAACAGGTCGCCTAACAGAATATGCTCCCGTGTGATGCATTCCATAATCTTATGTTGGTTATTCTTGGCCATTGTTGAAGTTCGTTCTTTATCTTCTGGAGTCCATATTATACCAAGGCTGCCAGTGATGGAGATTTTGTTTATCTCCTCCCTGGACTCGTGTACCGTAAGCAATCTCATTATTTGCAACGATATTTCATTCACCGCCGCCTGACTATGTACCCATATCTTCCTATTTGTGTGTCCAGCCATCTTACACATTCCGTGATCGCCTTAACCTTTGTCTGGAAGACAGTGTTATGATCAGGAAGGCGAATGTACCGTTCATTATTTAGGTCCTCGATGAAGAGTTTTATTCCCGTGATTCCACCCGTCCTAGATCCGTCTGTATAGCAGTGGATTCCCCACTTACCATAGATCTATTATGTCCTTGACACCCTTCGTGGAATAGTTGTATATCGCTACCATTTTCTCTGACATACGGTCTGTTTTCTGGTTGCTGAGAACCCCTTCAGGTTTTGCATTATGTGCTGGTAAGATGATTTGTGATCCTTTCATATCCATTATTCTCTTGTCTGCAGTCGTTTTGTCGACAAGATCTCCTCATAGTTAATTTACACATCAATGGGATTTAATAGAATTATTGTCTTCGTTTCCCTGGTTAATGTGGTTCTTAGCGCACCCCTAATACCCAGACAGCACGTTCGTTGAATCTTGTTAATTTTTGTCCAAGGACTACAGATGCGTAAGTCAGAATCGGCCTTATCACGCTCGTTTAGAGCCTATGTGCCATCTTATGTGTGAGGCCCCATTTTGATCCTATAACTCTTCTGCAAATAAACCAATATCTGGTGAACCTTTTTCACTATGTCGTCTTTTCAAAGTAGATTCTGATCCAGGATTACTTCCAAATAATTGACCCTGTTGGATGGCTGTCTAGACTTACCAAGTGGGCTTTGTTTTTTTTTCATAAATACTTATAAACCTAGTTCCATTTTATCGGGGTTTACATTCAGCCTTCTGCAAATATACCAATGTCTGCGAACCCTTTCCATAGAGCAGAGTGCACTCTGCTCTCTATGTGGTCTTTCCAAAGTAGTTTCCGGACCATGATTACTCTCAAGTACTTCATCTTGTTCTACCGTATAGTCTTTCCAAGGGAGGTTAGTGCCACCTAAGCAGCTATCTTTGCATTCCTCGTAAATAAACATAGTTCCGTTTTATCCGGGCTTACATTCAGTGCTATAGATTGTGCCCAGTTGTGTGATATTTCAAGTTCTCTTGAAACCTTTGTGCATATTCTCAGAATTACACCTATGCTTACGCTTAACATGGTGTTGGCCCTGGACGCTAGTTCCAGCAATTTGATCACGTTTACTCGTAAGCAGTACTAGCTACTTTTAGGGGTCCCGGAATCCAACCCCATCCAAGTTAAACGTTTTAAAACATATTTTTTACTTTTTCTTGCTAGTTTTTCTGCTGAGTTATAATAAATTACATGTCAAAAGTCATCAATGGTAAATTAAAAGACTTCAATTGAAATTCAATTAATATTAATCGAAATTCAAATGTCATTGAAAAACAATGCAAATAATTTCATTGAATGTGAGGTACCTCATAAATGCATTGGCACAACGTAAGTATTCATTGGAGTAATGAAACGTTTCGTACTTCCGACGATTTTATCGTTGCTTCAATTAATATTTCCCTTGTGGTGATCAATTTGTACATTAGCTCAGATTCGATGAAAATATTCGCTAAAGTAACGAATTATTTTTTCAAGGATCTATTTAAATTAAAATGACTTCAGTTGAATTTTAAAATTCATCAATGATGAAAAATCAATGACTGAATTTTAAAAACCATCAATTGAAATTCTTTCGTTGTCTCAAATTTTAATATCAATTTTTGGAAAATTGGTTTCTGTTACAATTAATGTTTCTTTTTACTTTTAATTATTAATTTTTTTCTTAATGTATTTAGGAATTAAATAGAATATTCTTCTTTCGAATTTCTAATAGAATTTGAATTTATTATTTTGAAATTGAAATTGATATTTTTTACATTTTAATTAGAAAGTGTAAATTTAAAGGCGCTTACAAAATCAAAATACAGCTGCTCACTAGGGTGTCCCAAAAAATGTTTCTTTTTCGATTTCATGGTTGCTCAAGCTTGATTGGAAAGCTTATAGGGTAAAGTATTTTTGAGATTTTTTCAGATATTTCGGAAGAGGTTTAGAGGTCGCACAAGTCGAATTTCCACCAGAAATCGGGTATTCCGGACGTTTTTTGAATTTTACTTAAAACTCGGTCAATAACCACGATTTTCTTAGTTTGCAAGTCAATATTTTTAAAGCAAAACGTTCAAACTTTTATTGTGTGTGCATAAAACACCAGTTTTGGCAATGATTTTGCTCAATAAGGTACAACGTATTACATCTTTTCGTAAATTTTGGATAAATTTTGCTAGTAACGCTTTATAACTTTTCAAAATTCTATGCAAATTTAAAAAAATAATGATGCATTCTAAAAGACGGATACTTTTTTTTGAAATTTGTAGAAAAAAATTTTTAATTTGCTGTTACTGTTGCAGAGTTATACCATTTTAAAGCCTTTTACCCATTGTTTGAAACTAATAATGTTATAATCTGTTTGCTATTTTTGCATCGGATTTGCTTTAAATTTCTATAAAAATTAAAAATTCTAATGATGCACTTGAAAAGATGGAGAAATGCCAAGCAATTTTGTAGAAAAAAATGTTGAATTTGCAGTTACTGTTCCAGAGTTATGCCATTTTAAAACTCTTTACCCATTGTATGAAGCTAACAATACTATAAACTATTTGCCAATTTTTCATCGGATTTGATTTAAACTCTGTATTCATGAAAAAATCTACATGCGCTAAGTAACGAAAAAGAGTTAAAAAACGGCTTCAGCAACATATTGCATGAAACATATATATGTTTGCAAGCAATCATATATATGGTTCCTGCAATATGTTGCCGGGGCAATTTTTTGCTATGTGTAATTCTTTGTTGTTACTTAGCGCATGTAGATTATTTCAATAATACAATGTTTAGAGCAAATCCGATGAAAAAATACAAACAGTTTATAATATTATGTATTAGGTTCATACCATGGGTAAAGAGTTCTAAAGTGGCATAATTCTGGAACAGTAACTGCAAATTCAAAATTTTTTTCTACAAAATTGCTTGGCATTTATCCATCTTTTAAAGTGCATCATTAGTTTTTTAAATTTTCATCGGAATTTTAAAAGATATAAAGAGTTATTTACAAAATTTACCCAAAATTTACAAAAAAATTTAATACGGTACCACGGTATCATTGCCAAATCTGGTGGTTTGTGCATATACAATAAAAGTTGGACGCTTAGCTTCAAAACTGTTGACTTACAAACTGAGAAAATCGTGGTTATTGACCGAGTTTTAAGTGAAGTTCAAAAAACGCCCGGAATAAACGATTTTTAGGGGAAATTCGACTTGCGCGACCTCTAAACCACTTCCGAAAAATCTGAAAAAATTCTCAAAAATACATTACCCTATAAGCTTTAAAATTGTGGCCGTCGGTGGTGCAATGGTAGTGTGTGCGGCTCTTTTGCATGAGAACGTGGATTCGAACCCTGCTCTGACCACCTAAAATTTCTTTCGACGGCGGTCACCTCGCTTAGTGACGGCGATACTTTCGAGTATTTAGCCATGAAAAAGCTTCTCAAAATACCGTTCGGAACCGGCGTAAAACTGTAGGACCCAATCAGTGAGTGTAAAACTAGAACGCGCACAACTTACTGGTTGTGAGAAGATCTCCCTAATCCCTACATGGGATGTAACGGGAAACCATTTATTTATTTATTTATAAGCTTTTAAATAAAGCAAAAAAAAATTTCATTAATGGGACACCCTACTGCTCACACATCAATCAGATCCAGAAGCGACTATAAAGTTATTTCCTCTCCACGATGTAACGTACTTTGAGGCGCAGTTTTATTGGAATTTTGTTTGAATCATTGTACAATATTTCAACTGTGAACTGCTGTAATGGGACATCATTTTCAAACTATTTGAAATGTAGGATTTTACCCTCCCACCCCTGTTCGTAACAATCATCTGCCGTGGTTGAGAAAACTCTTACATGTAAATGTGACGACGTCTCAGAATTAATATAACAAGTATAGACCAAGTACAATTTCCACAACTTCTTTTATTGTGAATTCTTCTACGAAAATATGAAAGAGTTATACCTAAAAATCCAGCAGCTAAACTATTCAATAAAAAGAATAGTTAACGCACTAAGAAAAGGTATAACACATTTATAATTATAATAGCGCGACCTGCAAAGTTAAGATTATATGTTTCGTTAGTTAGATTGAGTAATTAATTCTAGAGATAGAACTAGAATAACAAAATAGAGGAAAAGGTGGTATTTAATGTTGAATTAGTCACGGAGTTTGAAACTAAACACGGAGTTTGAAACGCCAGTTGAGTTTTCTTTCCTGTATTATCTAATTATTCAAAAGAGAATCCCCACGATGCGACAACCAGAAATAAGTTCTCTGACCAGTTAGCTATTAAAATTGCAAACAAAATATTTTGGTGCCCTAAAGTCTGCCGGCTTCTGCAACTAATCGCGCGGTATGATTTATACTTTGCTGTCGTTTGTCTCTGACAGTTCCAATTGTACATTTTTATACATTTGTATATACATATTTCAATTGAGGGGTTTAGACAGGGAGTAATACCACATAGAGAGAGTTTTTTTTGACGTAAATTGATTTACACCAGGTGAAGTTACAAAAATTGTTGGCTTACACTTTTCATGTCGTTTTGATGAACAATAGTGAAATTTAAACGTATTTTGGCAGTTTTGTGTTATATTTTATTGTTAGAATATATTTGTGTTCTATTTACACACAATTTTTAACGCTCAGTAGGAAATGCCGTTGCTGATTTATTGTTTGTTGGTTTGAGCCATTGCCTCTATCTGCTATTATTAAAGCAATACTTTTCAACATCCAACCGCCTATCTGCAACACACCAAATGCCATCAATTTACTGAGAGAGTTGGCTACTCTATACGTCATTACTCTGTGGGTTTAGATGTAATTGTTTGTATCTTAAATTAACAAACTGGGTAAAATTTAGGAAAAAAGGGGATTGGTTGTTAGAACTAATTTGTCAACTAATACAAATCAGTAAAAAATGTGTATCATGATATAAATACATTTTAAAAATTGCAACGCAATTTAAATTTGGCAATGAAAAGTATTTGTCATTCAATGCTATTTGTAGTCACGATTAGACACTTGTTTTAGAATAAAAATAAATATTCTAAAAAAATAATTATTTTTCTTTTAAATTGAGCAAAATTTCTTGAAAATATTTAATGTATGACAAATACTAACATTTTGCATGACTGACCTTGCATAAGCTATGTTCAGGTATACCCAGATTTCACAGTTTTCGGGATTTCATTTGCATAATCGGTTTAAGCAATCACTTTAAAGATAAAGCCCTCTCTCGAACGACGAAAATCCAGCTATACCAGACTCCCATACAACCTGTCTTGCTTTATGGCACAGAATCCTGGGTCTTATCGCAAGCAGATGAAACTTCTGTGGGAGTCTTCGAGAGAAAAATACTCCGGAAGATTTATGACCCTATAGTGCACAACGGCGAGTATCGCCGACACATGAACCATGAGCTGTATGAGCTATATCCCGACATTGACATAGTTAAGCGGATCAAGATAACACGATTGGGCTGACTAGGCCATGTCAGTAGAATGGATGAAGACGAACCAGCAAGAAGGGTTTTCGAAACCGAACTCGAAGGAATGCGAAAAATAGGAAGACCAAGACGCCTCTGGAAGGACCAGGTTGTCGAATCCCTGCGTACACTTGGTATTGCCAACTAAAGAGATAAGGCAAAATATCGAACTGGTTGGCGAAATATGTTATCTTCGTTTTGTAAGGTCCCTGACCCCTCGGGGTTGTTCGTGACCGGATAAGTAAGTAAGTAAGTAACTTCTATTTGGTTGGTTGTACCGGTAAACTTTCTTCAACATAGTTGTTACAAACATTTTGGGCTTCAACTTTAGGGAACCTCTAAAACCCGGTTTTGGGGCTCTTTGATTCAGAACATCGGCATATAAGTAATTTCGCCATTCTTTCGCCAAATAAGAGAAAACCTTCCACTATGTTACTATATTTTTTTACTCATCATCATTTACAATTATCAAATTCCACTTAAATATCAATTTCACTTACTTTTACTTTTTTCTTCACTTTTTTTTGGATAAAATCACTTTGTTTAATTGGGTTTTGAGCCAAAGAAACACATAATAAACTACAAAAAAAGGTACAATGATTTAAAAAAGTAATTTCGCCTACTTTTTTTATGAGTTACGCAGATATCGGTACAACGACATATATTTTGTATGCAACCGTAATTGTAACTCAAAAAACTAATGATGCAGTTCGATTTCTCGTACCCGAATTACTGTAAAACAGTCCACTGCTGCCCTGTCTCGTTTTTCGACTTCCACAGTGTAATTTGTCTGAAAAAAATTATAATAACTCCTTCTAAAAATTCTCTCTAGCAGGCTTCCTAGAAGCCCTTCCTTTGTAATGCGATTAGCATGGCTATCAGAATGACTGAAAGGGAAGGCCTTGCTCGAGGCATTTTCTCTGCACGCCAGCAATCAAACGGGAAAATGTGCAGGCCTTCCTTTTCAATGGCGCGCTACCTTAATTTGATATGACAATTGCACATGTATAGTGGGCCTTCTGACTGCCTTTGCAGGCCTGCGAGAAGGCATGCAAACCACCTCTTGTTGCTGCTGCACGTTTTGTAATATTTGTATAACGCGACGTGGTACTCAATTCCATTCCCGCCCATGAAAGGTTTGCCAATCCGAATTTCAATACCCTCGCATAAATAGTTTCACTGCAATACAAATGTATTTGGAAACCGACATGAGTTACCTTTTCATGGTGAATACTAGGTAGTTTTTTGTTTTTACTATAAATTAGCAATGCTGCATTAAAATTTGTAATTTTGAACACTTTTATACAGTTTAATATGGTCGTACTAAAGCCAAATCTCTGCTCTCGGCTCATCTCAAAATTCAAATTTAATTCTCTGCTTTACTGCTTCGATCCGCCTCAATGACCATTAAGTTTTAAACAATTCAAAATTCACAAGGAAATCCTTCGTTCCAGGAGACCTTCTCCGATACAAGAATGTGATATTTGTAAGTCATATGGGAATGCTGTTAGCATAACAAAACAAAAAAGTGATAAGTGTGAATACACACCTCGGGGATTCAACGGGCTAGAAGCTGTTGAAGATTATGCTTCACAAGCATCGAAGGGATCGTCCAGGGAATGTCAGTTCGAATCCCACCCTCGGCATTTACGTTTTGTTCATTAACCGGAAAATACATGATCTGTTAGCTTAAATGCAATTACAACTTTCTAAAAATAACTCGGAGCAAGGACAAAAGAAATTAGGATAATCCGGCACTGTTCACATCAAAGTCTGTAGATTATCAACTGCAAAAATTTCTAACCAAACATTAGTACAGGGTGTCTGGTGGCAAATTTATATTTTTAAATACGATTATTTCAAAAAGTAATAAACTCTGCGGAGGGAGGGTGGCGCTGTTGGTATTATCAATTGTGCGGATGTCACGATGTCGCAGTGGTCGAGTGAGCATCGTGCGTTCGCTATGGAGACATTTTTTAAGAGTAATGATTCTTACGTAATTGCTCGTCGACAATTTTGTTCAAAGTTCGGTATTCGGCGAATAAGTGATGGACCGAGTGTGTGCTGATTGCAGAGATTCCCACGGCCAGGGCCCAGTCAATCTTCAAGGACTCCCGAAAACATTGAACTGGTTGAAAGCAGGAAAAGAGCATCCTGACTGGGACTTCCAAGAGCGATTATTCATGAAATTTTAAAAAAGGATCTGAAGTTCCATCCTTTTAAAATGCAAATCGTTCAAGAACTGAAAGAAAAATTTTTGTAAAACGATGTTGGAGCGTTTTCGCACTGTAAATCCCATTTTTTTGGAGCGACGAGGCTCATTTTCACTTAAACGGCCACGTCAACAAGCAAAACTGCCGTTACTGGTCTCCAAGAACCCGAAACCCTCGATTGAAACATCATAAACCATTGCATTGCCCCAGGGTAACTGTTTGGTGTGCCTTATCCACGCATGAGATAATTGGACCATTTTTTTTTCGAAAATTCTCGAGGCCAGGCGACGAATATCAACGGAGAAAATTATCGACATCTGGATGACATACTCTTAAGAAAATAAAATCCGCATTTCCATTCTATCGTTCAATGCTCTTAATAAAACGTGTCAATTATTATGTTTTTTATTTAAGTTTGAAAATTTAAATCTGCTACCAGACACCCTGTATAAGATATGATTATGTTTCTTCTCCACTGTCAGCAAAGGTGGCAGACAGTTTTTATGCAAAACTAATGGTTTACTTCATTAAAAGTGATAATTTGAGAGATATTTCATTAAAAGAGATAATTTGACTAACCAATGATCAAAGTTTTTAGAAGATTCGGAGTTCGATATCATAAGGGTAGAGGTTAAAAGGTAAGTTACTTAGTACAGTTTGAGGAATCAAGGAAAGGGTTTATCTTCTACTGTGAGCAAACGTGGCACCCAAAAGTGTTCATACAGTATTGAAAGCACGAACTTACCGTAAAATTTATACTGGACACAGAAAGTGACCTGACATAAAAAAGGAGAATACATTTATTTATTTAAATATTTGCGGTGTTATATGACGAGTACTAACAAGTTAAATCTATACTAATAATGTTTTAAAATTCTGATTTTACTGAGTCAACTTCAGGTTAACATATATCTAAATCAACAGTTCGATGTAAATGATTTGCTAACCACCATATCATCTACAAAACCCCATACTAGATAGCGCGCCCAATGAGTTGCCACATATCTACATATGATGTCAATTACTCTTTAGCCGTCATAATATTTTGATCTATTTTGAACTTGGTAAAAACTGGTTGTTTTTATTTGAATTGAATACGCATTTGTTATTATCATCACTTAGTATAATACTATATTCATATATTTAGTATCAATTGCGGTCTTGTATTTCACATATAGATAGTAATGATAAAATAGAGCCATCATTTAGCAATGACAATAAAAATAATAATTATTTATCTCTGTTCTAATTGACACTTGATATAGTGAATGGCGCGAAAAAACGCTGAACAATAACGGGGAAAATACAAATGAATGTCATTTAAATCCCTCGTTTAGATAGAAGAGTATGATATGCGATACAAATTTGTTTAGAATTTGGCAGGGGGTTGTTTAATCAAAAGGGTGTATGCTGGTGGAGTTGCAAAATTTTAAAATTTTTCTTAATTTTTAGGCAAATTTATAAATAAATATCTAATTTTGTTAGCAATAACATTTAAATGGAAGACATTATGATTCCTGAAACTGATTGCCCTTTTTTTGTAGAAAAAATAGAGATATCGATAACTCGTTTAGATATATGTAGATGTCAGGGGTCGGAGTTTTCCTAAAATGTTGAAAAATCCGATTTCAACTACGCAGTGTTTAAATTCTTAACTCCGACTCTAAGTACATCTCCACAAATATCGAAACGTTTTTCGTACCTACCTTCTACTTCATTGCGCTCTATCGCGAGCGAACCGAACATATTTTGGGGGAGCGAGCGAAAAGGAGTGGGTCTTATATTGCAAGAAAACATAGAGCAATAGATTAGAGTCGCTATCCCCTCTCTACGTTTTCTCGAAGACGACGAGTTAGTTGGTAATTTCATCGAGTTCGAGTTGCTTTTGTATGCTCCTTTTTGGTTGGACATAAAACAGTTTGCTTCTGGTTGCTTATCGCTCTCTCGCCTATCTACTCTGTTTTCTATAAATTTTCTGCTTCATAGCCGATCAGTTGTGTCATGGATACCACCGGATCGTGGCGAAGCAGGGGGTATCCATGACACAGCTGATCGACTACGTCGTAGGAAAATGATAGAGAACAGAGTGGATTGGCTACAGAACGCGGCAAATTAAGTTCAAATAGTGACAGCTAAATTATATTTTATGTTGTTTGCATTGAGCGTAAATGCCCATTCCCTTTTATTTCTGTCCGTTTTATGTCCAAACAAAGAGTAAAATACAAAAGCTCCTCGAACTCGATGAAATGGTCTACTACCTCGTCGACATCAAGAGAACGTAAAGAGAGGGATAGAGACTCTTATCTATTGCTCTATGGCTCCACCTACTTCTACTTCATTCAGGGAGATTCTATGGCACAGCTAATCGAAAAGGTACACAGGCCGATGATGGAGAATGAGAGAGCAAAGAAGACAGGAACTAATTTTAAATAGTGTTTATTGATATTAATGACAGCCAAATTATATTTTATGTTGTTTGCATCGAGCGTAAAGGCGTATTCCGTATTATTTCTGTCCGTTTTATGTCCAAAAAAAGAGTAAAATACAAAAGCACCTCGAACTCGATGAAATGGCATACTAACTCGTCGTCATCGATAGAACGTAAAGAGAGGGATAGAGACTCTTATCTATTGCTCTATGGCTCCACCTACTTCTACTTCATTACGCTCGATCACGAGCGAGCCGAATATATTTTGGGAGCGATCGAAACGGAGGGGATCTTCTGTTGCAAGAAAACGTAGAGCAATAGATAAGAGTTGCAATCCCCCTCTCTTTACGGTCTTTTGATGACGACGAGGTAGTAGGTCATTTTATCGAGTTCTAGTGGCTGTTGTATGTTCCTCTTTGGTTGGACATAAAACGGTTTGCTTATGGTTGCGTATCGCACTCTCGTATATCTATAAATTTCCTACTTCATAGTCGATCAGTTGTATTATGGATACCCCCGCATCGAGGTGAAGTAAAATCGTGAGCGACTTGAAAACTGCGCTCGCTCGGGATTTATTCATTGGCGAGCGAGCGGAAAAAGAAGGGCTTTCTGCTCTATGATTTTCATGGGTAGTGTGAAGTAAAACAGCGTGGCATAAAGCAAATTAAGCATTATTTTTCTTGATTCTCAGACCACCAAGAAAAATACCCGTTGTGGGTTGTCAAAAAGCATGGGAAATCGAGTAAATTCCATGATTTCTGCTTAAAATCAACAAAACTGGCAAAATCAGTGAGAATGAGCTATTAATTAAAACTAATGTCATCATAGAGAAACTGTTGCCAGTTTAAAGATTAACCCCGGGTGGTACAGAGGTTAGTGTGCGCGGCTATTGTACATGAGAACGTGTGTTCGATTCCTGCTCAGACCACATTACATATCTTTCGACGACGGTCACCTCGCTGAGTGTTGGCGACACTGTCGGGTACTTAGCCATGAAAAAGCTTCTCAAAATACCGTTCGAAACCGGTGTAAAACTGTAAGTCCCAATTAAGAGTGATTTAGTAGAGTCGGGGCGTTCATCGAGGGAGTATTGTATTCTTTCATCTGCTTCCTTTTTGTCACTTCTAAAATTTGTGGTAAAACCACAAAATTTGTGGTAAAACCAGTGGCGGTTTTATAAAGTGAAGCTTCTAAGTAGCTGGACTTTCAGATTTTATTCTGTGGGATATTTTTAACACCGAAGAACTGAGGGATATTTTATCTTTACTGATGTTATTATCGGATTAACGTGCGTGACTCTTATACATACAGTGGTGTGCGATGAAATAGAGTCAACACTAATCAACATTTTCAAAACAAAAACAAATGTAGAAAAATTAAATTTTGTTTGTTTATAATTTAATAATAAATCATTACGTATAAATCAAAATATTTCAAAATACCCCGTTTTGCCTGTGAATTAAAATAGAGTCATCGCGATTCATCATCTGAACTAGAATAAATAGCTGTGTCAAACAAAATGTATGTTTCATTAATCCTTTATATTATCTCAGTACTTTATGACATAACTATTAAGCAACGCCTTGACATTGAATCATCAAGTCTCCACAAGTCATGTTTTCCACGCCGATTGTACCAGTGTCATAAGCTCATCTTTATTAAATTGGTTTATTCCTTTGATAGACACTTTAATGTCCCGCCACAAATTCTGAATAGGATTTAAGCCCGGCGACTGCATAGACCATCTTAAAACTATGACACTATTATTTTCAAACGAAGCTTTTGCTCGCTTCGATGTGTGTTTGGGGTCGATATTATGTTGAAACACCCATCGAAGCGGCATTTCCCATTTAGCACAAGGCATCATGATGTTTTTTTAATACAGTGGTATAATATGCAGCGTCCATTGTCTGTTCAATTTGGAATAAAGGTTCTGTCCCAATGTAAGAGTAACAACCCCGTACCATTATGTTTCCGCTACCACGTTTAACTGTTTGGATTGTGTTCTGGGGCCTGAATTCGGTGTTGGAAGGTCTTTGTACAGGAAGATTACTCTTATCATAATAATCCAATCTCACTTTAGTTTCAGCTGTCCTCAAAATATTTCGCCATTTGCGTACGGACTATTTAACATGGTCCTTGGCAAAATGCAACATTTTTTGAACGTTCCGTTTGGATAGAAATGGAACTTTTCGGACACTTTTTGCCTTTAAATTGTTTTTAGTTACCATTTTTCTTAATTTATAGGTGTCAACATCCCGATCGTATTGCCTTTTAAGGGGGGAAGAGGTAACAAAAGTCGAACTCTACGTGGCGCAATATTTTTGGTTCCAAATGCTCTGTAATTTTCAGGGTTTTACCGTCTGTTTTCTGGATTGGGGTTATATTTTATTCTGGTCTCCAACATTTTCTTTGAGCATCCAATTATGTCAGTGATTTGTATGTAGCTTCTGAATTCTTTTATCGTATCTTGTATTCTTTCTTGGCGCTCATGATTGCAATATTTACATCGGCCCAATTTGGAACGTCAATAACGACAATTTATTAATGTTACTAATAAACATTAATCATATTTAGAAGCTTTGTTTTCAAATTCAAATCCAAACTACCATTAACCACTTCAAAAAAAAATATTTTTTGTAATTGACTCTATTTTATAGCACACGTCATTACATAGCCTTTAAAATCCTGACACTGACCTGGAGAACAGTAGTGTACAAAATTTATTAAAAATGACGGCATTATATTCAGCAGAGGACCGCTCAATCAGGTTCAGAATTTCTTGACATGAAACATCTTGGACCACTGATTTGCAGAGAATAAAAGTTTTGACGAGTGTGTGACTCTATTTCATCGCACACCACTGTAAGAACATCGGTTAAATACGCGCTCTGAGTACCTTACATTTTTTTCGGGGACGGCCATGCATAACCGTTAGGATTCGGTGTAAAACTGTAGGCATTGATCCATGAGCAAACAATTTAGGCAGCGAGAAGCTCTCATTTATGTAATGTCAAGTAAGATTAGTTTGAAACGACTGTCACTATTGACACACTTAGTCTAATGTTAGTCGTTGTGATGCCATACGAAGTCATGTTCTGTCCCAATTGTTGAATCTGGGCATTCAGCCGTATGATATCCCCACCCCGGTGTGTCACGATGAGGCTGATTCAGTACAGAAATTTCAGTTGGTTGTACCGACTCAAAAACATCCTTACCCTAAGCTTTCCATTGAGCCAGCGTTCCACTAAAACGATTTATTTTTTTTTTGTAGCCGACCAATCTTCATTTACTCGAATGGGCGTGGCATATTTACTCACATTAAATAAATGGCATAGCGCAAAATATTATCTAATTCCCTATTTAATTGGAATCTGTTGGCTTTGGAACGAAGATCCTTATCGCACGATGTGAGATGTGGGCTAAATGAAAAAAATTAAACAACTTTTTTTTAACACTATTGTGCTACAACCCAGTATTATCAACTATATTGGGTACTTCTGCTTTGGTTTGTGTCTAGACTAACGTATGTTCTTGTTTAATGGGAACAATCTAGTTTAATGGGAAGTTTTCTAGGTGGAGCCTGTAACTAATATTTAGTATATATTGTAGTTTTGAACACAATAAAAAGTAAATTTAGAAAAGCCAGCGAAAGAACTTTTAAAAAAAACATTCTTAAACAAAGTACCGTTTCTTAAAAAAAATACCTTATCTTAAAGAAGTACCTTTGCTTAAAAAAGGTGAATTTTCTTACAAAAATTACTTTTTCTTAAAAAAAAGTATTTTTTTAAAATAAATACCTATTCTTAAATAAGTAAATTTTCTTACAACAAATTGCCTTTTCTTAACAAACTACCTTTTCTGTAAAGAGTACATTTTTTGTGAAACAAAATATCTTTTCTTGAGAGAAAAAAGGACCAATTCTAAAAAAAATTCTTTTCTTCAAAAAAAAAAATACCTTCTCTTAAAAAAACCTTTTCTTACAAAAATTCAATTTTTTTAAAAGTGGCTTAATAATAATACCTTTTCTTTTATTTTCTTGAGATAAGTAGCGTTTCGGAAAATAAGTACATATTCTTAAAAAAATAACCTTTTCCTAAAAAGAGTACCACTTCTTGAAAAAGTACCTGTTCTTAAAAAAAAGTACTTCTTTGTAAAAAAATTTATTTTCTTTTATTTTCTGGAGATAAGTAGCGTTTCGGAAAATAAGTACATATTCTTAAAAAAATAACCTTTTCCTAAAAAGAGTACCACTTCTTAAAAATAGTACCTTTTCTTAAAAAACATTAGCTTTTAATAAAAGAAGTACCTCTCTGTAAAATAGGACCTTTTCAGGAAAATATAATACACTAGGTGACCCGGCAGACTTTGTCCTGCATAATATTTCAAGCGATTTGTATGGGAGGTACCCCGCCCCTTTGTCCAATTGGACCGAATAGTAAATCTAAACCACCCAGGGCGCCACCCAAACGCATACAAAAAAATTTATTCAAATCTTTCCAGAAGTTTAGGAGGAGTACAGTCACAAACACACGTGCAGTAGAATTATATATATAAAGAAGATATTCGGTGGTGCAATGGGTAATGTGCGCGCCCCTTGTACTTGAGATCCTGGGTTCGATCCCTGCTCTGACCACCTTAAAAACACTATCGAGTATTTAGCCATGAAAATGCTTCTCAAAAATATCGTTCGGAAACGGTGTAAAACTGTGGGTCCCAATCAGTGAGTATAAAACTAGAAATCGCACAGTTCACTGGTTGTGAGAACCTCTCCCCGATTCCTTCTTACAGAAAGGACCTAAAAATATATTTTTTTTAAAAAATGCATTTTATTAAAAACAAATTTCTTAAAAAAAGAGTAACATTTTACAAAAAGTATCTTTTCTTAAAGATGCATTTAAATTATCGCATTTATAAGTACATAATATATAGCGGAAGGAACTCCATCCCAACCGGGTGTCCCCTGACACCTCATGTAATTTTTTTGTTAGGGATTTACCCTGACTACACCGGTCAACTAACTGTCTGACCAAAATTTATATGGAAAAATTTAAAACAAAAATAGTTGCCGCACCTATTGTTGCAAATTTGTAATTACAACGATTTGTAAATACATTACGCCATCGTAAGTTTTGTGAAGATCGACAACTCCAATAATGGAGTTATTACGTCAAAATATAAAAGGTCTTATTGTGTGGTCTCATCTATTGTGTTTTATTTAAAAAATAGATGTCGTTCGTCCAGCGTTGTTAGAACAGTTTTGGGCGTTGGTATAATTCGGTGGCAACACAGCAATGCGTTTTCAACGCGACTCTTGCGATAACATCTGTATGTTCTTAGTTCCTTATAGTAAATTGAAATAAATCATAATTCTGTAAACAGTTTTGATAAAGGTGCTGACAGACTTTTGAATACTATCATTAGATGTGTCAAGAATATTGCCTTCCAGATGTACTGATTTTGAAAGATTCAATACAAGCATGTCCTTAGCAAAGTATCGTCATGCCACTTAATTGACACCCTTTGTTTAAACACGTATCTACTCTTGTCAGGATTTTTTTCAATGAAAAAATACAAGTCTTCGTTTTTTTCTTTGTTATGTTCATTTTCACTTATGAACAGATATATATCGTGCAAATCGCAAAAACGCGCTTTTCATCTTAAAACGAGCGATGCGATGAGACGTATTTGCATGCCCAGAAGAAAAGGCAAAAGTTTTGCAACGTTTTATGATACAACCGCGTTGTTATTGTTGTTGTTGTTATTGTTTTCATATTTATATAATCTATCTAGAATACTAGATGTAGTGTCTGTGAGAGATCATTGTACATTTCACATTTGTTTTGTGGAAAATATTTTGTATATTAGGGGTACTCATGTCGGAAATTTAGGACAAATAAATACTTGTACAAATACAACATTGAACAGAAGTAATCATCGGAACAAAATGCAAAAAATAATAAATTTTTTTCTGTGTAATGAATTGTTTCCCTCACCCTCACCCATTGGGTATAGTTTATTCTGTCTGTTTGGCTTGTCAACAAGACAACTGTTGTGAATCTTTACCAATCACAATCAAATTTTGTGACTATTATTGACTATCATTTGTCCAACTTATACGCTGTTCAGCGAACTTTTTTGTGCAAGCAGACGTCCGATTGCTACCCAGGCAGGCGATCATGTTTATATTTGAGTTTTTGTTCCATTTTCGTCCGGGAGTAAAGCTCATTTTACTAGCTGCCCGTATGTCAAAGTACATTGTTGCCAATGTGTTATTCTTGTTGATTTTAAAAGCTCTTTATATTGGAAAATACCAAAATTTAGCAAACTGCAGGCAACACTGCTCTATCAGCTGTTTAATTGGAAGCAGCTGATTGCAGAGGAAATAAAATAAACAAACAACAAATTGCAAGAAGAAAAGTGGGAAAAATTAAAGTTAGTGAAGTGAGATAATTAAATTGTTTTTAAAATGATTGCATCCGTGGCATTTGGGGCGACATGTAGCGACTTTTTTTGTTAGAAATATCCATATTAAACAACAATTTTAATTAATTTTCTTGTAGTAAATGCGTAAAGAAACACATTTGTAAACAAACTAAACGATTGATATTTTCTGATTGTCTAATCTGACGTTTTTTTTCGTTCGTGTTTGATTTCGCTCACGGTAAAATGAGTAAGGTAAACTCGTTAGAACAGCTGATTTCAACACATTTCTTTTTTAGGTGTTTCTCTTATGTCAAATTCACATGCATTTTGATTGTGTACTTTTTTGCTTACTTTGACAGTAGATACACACATGAAGAAAATTTGACAGATTATGGACACCAAACAAAAACAAAATGCCTGTGTTTGTTGTAACAATTCCTAGTGCGTTTACCTTACTTATTTTACCATGATTTCGCTGAACCAAATTTTTTAAGCAAAACGAAAGCTCTCTTCGTTTCCCTCAAAACAAATCGTACAAAAACCAAAAGTTATCTTCGCTAGTCATTTGGCGTACGAATGATCAAAAATTAAGTTACAAAAACAGGCTATTAGTTTTGGATTGAAAATGGGTGTTATAACCACGCCTCTTCTAGTATCTCCCGTAAATATAAATATGGTAATAATTCATTAAATTTTTTATTTTTCTTTAAATCGTTCTAAAAATGCCTTCTTTTGCAGTTCTTATAGGAAACCTTCTATTGGCAGAATCCCCAGAAGACCTTATACGAGGCCTTTTCTCTGAAGACCAGCTAGCAGGCCTGACAAGAATAGGACAATAAGCAGGCCTCCCCTAAGGCGCCCTATGTTAATTTGGAATGACAATTGCATTTGTAGGGTGGGCCTTCTGAATGCCTTTATAGACCTAGAAGCCATGCAAGCAATCTCTTTTTGCTTCTGTGTTCATAACTGCATAAGCACACACATAAACAAAAACTTACTGTACAAGACGAACGATAACGATTTCATGACGTTCTCAACAAAGAAATCAGATACAGACTCAATCAGAAAAAATAAACCTTCCTCTACAAAGACGTCAAACGAACATACACCCATGTCTAATGCACACATTTATACATCCGAACGATTATTCACAGCATCGGAACCAAAATCGAAATGCAAAAATAATTTCAACTACACATGAAGTTTTACTACCCAGTTGGCCGCGTCTTGAAGACATCTTCAACGATGGGTAAAAATCGTTGATGGTATTTCCATAAAAGTGTCGGCAAAATCATGCAAGACTAGATGAGCGACAATGTCGCCCATCTTGTCGTTGATCTTAAAATAACTGAAACAAATTACATGAGGTGTCAGGGGACACCTGGTTGGGACGAAGTTCCTTTCGCCATATATTATTTACTAGTTAGTTCCAACACGCCTAAGGCGCCAGCTGAAAAATGCTATTTATAGCATCAAAATAACTTTTCTTCAGATGTATTATTTATAATTCAAATGGATCTTTAAGAAAAGATAGTTTTTGTAAAATTAAAGAATTTTTTTTTATAAAATGTATTTAAAAAAAAAATGATTTTTATGTCGTTTTTGTAAGAATATCTTTATGTATATTGAAAAAATTATTTTTTAAAGAGAGGTACTTCTTTTATTAAAAGCTAATGTTTTTAAGAAAATGTACTATTTTTAAGAAGAAGTAATTTCTCTAAGAAAACGCCATAAAAGTATGAATTTTTTTACAAAGAAGTACTTTTTTTTAAGGACAGGTACTTTTTAAAGCAGTGGTACTCTTTATAGGGAAAGGTTATTTTTTTAAGAAAATGTGCTTATTTTCATAAAGGCTACTTATCTCAAGAAAAGAAAAGAAAATGTATTATTTTATTTTTAAGAAAAGGTACTTTTAAGAAAAGGAATTTTTGTAGGAAAAGGTTTTTTTTAAGAGAAGTTATTTTTTTGAAGAGAAGGTTTTTTTTTTATAAATGGTATTTGTTTTTAGAGTTGATCCTTTTTTCAAGAATAGGTAAATTTTTAAGAGTAGGTAGGTACTCATCTGAAGAAAAGTTATTTTGTTTCAAAAAAAGGCACTCTTTAAAGAAAGGTAGTATTTAAGAAAAGGCAATTTGTTGTAAGAACATGTACTTTTTCAAAAAAGTACTTATTTAAAAAAAAATATTTTTTTAAGAAAAGGTTTTTGTAAGAAAATTTACTTTTTATAAGGAAAGGTACTTCTTTAAGATAAGGTATTTTTTATAAGAAAAGGTAGTACTTTGTTTAAGAAAATGAATAGGTATTTTATAGAGAAAATTTAATTTTTTTAAGAAAAGGCACTTATTCTTTTAAACTTCTTCTTTCAAACTTCCTCCACTTTGGCATTTCAAAATTTTTTATTGGCTTCAAAATTATAATATAAACTAAATATGTATTGGTTACGGGCTCCACCTAGAAAACTTCCCATTAAACAAGAAATTTCCCAACATATGTTAGTCTAGACACAAACCAAAGCAAAAGTAAACAATATGGTTGATAATACTGGGTTGTACCATAATAGTGTTAAAAAAAGTTGTTTAATTTTTTTTTTCATTTAGCCCCCATCCTGCAACGTGCGATAAGGAACTTCGTTCCATTATTTTTTTTAATTATTAATATACTGCGCTTGAAAACCGTTGTAATGATAATCTTTTTCTCCCCTCTTTATATTGTTTCGTTACTATTATGTCCCGTCACTATTCCCTAGCAACAAAACCTGACACTTTCATTGAGTTTGTTGACAATCGAGTTCGATTCACGACAGCATCAAATAAATTGTCACCCATCTAGACGTCATTATAGGTTTGTCGACACACTCAGGGCTTTTGTCGCTCAACTTGTCACGGAAGGGAAATTATACACCACCAGTGAAGTATTTTGTCTTCTATCCGGTCGTGCACAGCAATTTCAAATATTAAGCCGTTGCATACGATATCAGGGACACATGTCGTAAGTGACATATTCCAAAATAAAGAAATCGTTGAAGACAAGATCATGTGAGACGATTTTGTTCTGTCGCGTGTTTTTGTGTTACTCTGATTTTTTTCAATTCCGTTCTTGAAATACTGTTGGGTATACATTTTTTATTTTTGTTCTTTATAGTAAATGTGTTTTTCATAAAGGATACAAAAGTCTAGCATTTGGCAATTTATCATTCCATAATTCATTATTTCTGTAATAATTCATTGCCGTCGGTGGTGCAATGGTTAGTGCCGGCGCCTCTTGTACTTGAGATCCTGGGTTGGATCCGTGCTGTCACCACCTTAAATTTCTTTCGGCGGCGGTCACTTCGTATAGTGACGGCGACACTATCGAGAATTTAGCCATGAAAAAGATTCTCAAAATACCGTTCGGAACCGATGTAAAACTGTAGGTCCCAATCGGCGAGGATAAAACTAGAAAGCTCACACCTCACTGGCTGTGTGAAGCTCTCTCCCCAACTCCCTCGTGGGATGTAATGGGAAACCATTTTTTTAATTCATTGCCAGAATTTGCTGACATGAGTACCCCTAATATTTTAATGCAATTAATATAAAGAGAATTTCCTGATTAAGAAAAAAGGGATGAAACCGCAAACTCGAAACAATTACACTCGTCATGATCATCAGTTGAAGCTGTCAGTGTGATAACAGCATATGTTCAAAGGAGGGGCTACAAACACAAGGGGTTGCAATGGAACAGACAGGAAAGTAACGTAGTAAAATAGAATACAAGCAAAAAGAATAGCGTAATTTGTTTGTTGGAAAAGTATTTTTTTTTTTTGTAAACATTCTCCCAGCAATGGCCAGCTGATTAATGCGGGGTCCGAAGAGCATTTTTTAACTCTTCAAAGAAATCTACTATTTCACTTAAATCACCTTAAATCAATGTAGACTTAATTAATATTTCTCCCGAGAATGATATCCAATGATCTGATAACTAAGCGAAGATCGGATGATCTGGTAACTAAGTGAAGATCGGATTATCTGGTAACTAAGGGAAGAACAGATGATCTGGTAACTAAGCGAAGAAGGGATGATCTGGTAACTAGTACCCTGCATGAATGCGCTCTCTTTTAGAATACATTTATTATCTCAATGTACCAATATCAACGGTCCGAATAGTGTAAACAACGAAATGAAACGATACGTTCCTGTGTGCTCTTGAATTGAATGTTGTATGAATCTCTGCTCTGTTAACTACTCTGTTCGTCTCAATTCTGTTACGACAACACAACATTTTACTCAATAAATGTTCGTGAATGTAAAAACCATTCGAATACATAAAAACTATTCGAATGAAAAAACCGTAAATTATGAGTGGTTATGGGTCTCATTTGCTTTCTCGTCAATGAAAAGATCAGCAACGTTGTGTGAAGACTAAAGAAATAAATATTCGTTTTTTATGAGTTTAGCTGCAAAAATATATATTAGAAAATGGATATTTTAAAAATAATTTACGAAACATTAAAAATGTGTAGTCCTCAACTCAATCGGCCGCTGTGGGTGAAGAAAATAGTATTGTTTCGCGAATTTCAAGGGGTGAACTCGTTTTGAAGGAGAAGACCGCAGCGAAGTTAGGGAAGTTTTTTCCTTAATTGTGGATGGAGACGGCAAAGAAATGAAATATGTCAGTTGCAATAACTGCAAGCAACTTTTGAAACATTCAACTTTGACTTCAAACCTAGTGAGGCATAGGTGCTACATTTCTAAAATTGGTTTAATTATAATAATATTCTTTATTTCAAAGAAATTAGAACTTCAAATCATACCAAAACAGCATTTACTTTAGTTACGCTTTTTTTTAATATGTTTCATGAATACATCTCATTATTGGAATAGTTCTGCTTGTCTCTAAAGACCTTCTACTCAGTCTAGTTAATACTCCTTCATAGAAGAACTCTCTATGTTCGGTTTCCTTGTGTTTCGTACCCAATGCAACACGCTGAGAATAATGGTTGTATGTATCGTACTCTAATCGCTGGAATGAGAACATTAACACATTCAAAAATCATGAATGTATTTGAATGTGTGAAAATGTATACAAATGCAGGTCTCTACTGGTAACTAAGTGAAGAACCCCTGAAGTCGACATAGCTAACGAATTTTTAGTTATTTTCCTAACTACCAATAATTACCATTAACTACCCGCCAGACTACCAGCAATGCTTTACACTGACGAATTTAACATGGGGATGTCATTGACGGTAGTCAGCGGCTACCTTCTGCACTACCTTGTACCATGCAGATCGGTAGTTACATGGAATTGACGACATATCTAACAACATTGTACTAACTACTAGACTAGTACAATCCGCTTGATGAATTCATCGGACCACAATGAATTAATGTTATGAATAAATCTTTTGCATTTTCTTCATCACATTCTTTTTCTTAATTTTCAAACTTTTGCCCAATTTTCAACTTTTATTTCTCTATTAAGCGTTTCATTTGACTGTTGCTTGTCATTTTACTGTTATAAATATTAAAATTCAATTTTTTATACTTCTAACCCACGTACGCTGTGACGATGATACTTCTACGAACATTTAATAGCAACTGACGCCAACACAAAAAATAATCAAGCAACCAACAAATCATAACGGGGTAACGGCTCAGTGCATTGTTTTTTCCTTGTTTTCATACTTATAATAATCAAAAGGCGAACTCTAGCATTACCTGTAGCCACTCAAGTAGCTAGCCAGGCGTTTCGCTAACGTAATAACTGACTACATAGAGTCACTAGCTACTTTTGAAAATGCAGGGACAGCCCTGCAGTTTCACAAGTAGTGGCTGGCACTCTTTTCATCGACTACATCGCGGATGACTTTTCATCGACTACATCGCCGATTACATTAGTACTCAGTGGTAATCTGTAAAGTGGTGTCTCGAGAGATTTTCTATTGTTATTCGTTAATGAAGTAACCTTAAGAATTTAATAGTGTTATTTTCACCTAATGCTTTAAGTTGTTAACTTTGTAGTTGAATTGAAATAACAAATTTGAGTTTAAAAAAAAGCAAGTTGCTACTTGAAATAATTTATTGTACAGTATTTTTATTCAAATTTTGTTTAAATGCATTCTTTTCAAAAGTACTGACACTGCAACGAAATACCAACTTTACAGATTAGTTATTATTTGTATAAACTGTAATGGGAATTCTGATACCAAAAACACATGTCACATGAGAATTAAAGAAATAACAACCAACCAACAACAAACGTCACATGAGACAAACAAGAAAGAGTTACACAGAATCAAAGAGTTAACAACCAAAAAAAAAACGCGTGCCATAGGACACAAACTAAAAACTGTAACGGGAACCGAAATAAAAAAACCCACCAACAACACATGCTTCATTTCAAATAGGAAAAAAAACAACATAAACGCATCATTCATTTCCCACACTTGAGAATATAAGCTTGGTTGAGGGACGCAGGAAAGAGAGAGAGTGATTAAGTGTTTGACATTAAAAAAGAAAAGACGTGCGTCGATTGATTGTTAAATTTTGTATTGCCGGAAAAATATTTTCATTTTACCACTAACATCGGACAAATTTGTTTTGAAACAAACATGAAATATAATTAAAAACGACATCGGTTATTTAAAAAAATAAAAATAAACAGAAAAAAAAACCCCAGCCCAGAATCGAACCTGGGTTCTTTTCACTTTGCTATCACTGTTTGTCGATGAATTCGTCGACGAAATGTCACCGACAAATTCATCGATGAAATGCCGGAAAAATATTTTCATTTTACCACTAAAATCGGACAAATTTGTTTTGAAACAAACATGAAATATCATTAAAAACGACATCGGTTATTTAAAAAAATAAAAATAAACAGAAAAAAAACCCCCAGCCCAGAATCGAACCTGGGTTCTTTTCACTTTGCTATCACTGTTTGTCGATGAATTCGTCGACGAAATGTCACCGACAAATTCATCGATGAAATGGTACCGATGAATTCATCGACGAATGGTAGTTCAAAGGGTGAGCCATCACCAAAGCGGCCATCCCCTTGTTAAATTCGCCGCTCAAAAGCATTGCGGGTAGTTTGGAAGGTAATCGATGGCTTTTTGTGGTAGCGATGAATTCATCGACGTAGAGTCGATTCCCTTTACTGCAGGGAGATGATCTGATACTTTAGCGAGTTATCGACAATTATTATTTAGTTTTAGCACTTGTTTTTTGAAATTTATTTGAATTTGAATTTTTATGACCGATTTTTGTTAGTTTTTGGTTAATGTATGAGCAATGCATACTACTAGCTTACAAGTCATGAACATTTTTCTAATTGAAAACTGGTTGGTTTTTGTTGGAATATACGTAACTGACACTAGCATGGTCTTCAAAAATGCTATACCACGGAAAAATACAACTGTGATATACATAGATTAAAACTCACCTCAAAGCAGTGCAACAATGCGAGAACGCATGAGGAAAAATAAGAACATGTTGGAAAAATTCTCTCTGTTCTTGTTGTTGGAATTATAGGCCTTTCAGTGATAATTGACACTTAGGTATCTTCGATCGATACTAATTCGCACATTTGAATTGCAGAATTGAGTTTGTATATATACGATTGATGATCCACCGATGGTATCAATTCAGGCACAGTAGTTAGGCATCTGATGATGAACTTGTCACGGAGTTCGAAACTAGTCATGCCAGTGAGTGTGTCTTGAGCTGAATTGTCTATTATTTCCAAAAAAAACCAACCGTTTTTTGAAATTAATTACATAATTTTTTATTTTTAGTTATGGCGATTTGATTAGCCATAGTTAATTGATTAGCCATGAAAAAGCTTCTCAAACACTTCTTCTGCTCTTCTTCTCAAACACTTCTTTTCTTCTTCTTCTCCCAATCGGTGAACATAAAACTAGATTGCGCTCAGCTCACTGATTGTGAAAAGCTTCCTCCTGTTCCTTCATGCGTTGTAAAGGGGAAATGTATATTTTATAATTTTCGTCTCACAAATGTAGATTTTCACTACGCCTCTGACATGGCTATTGTTTTGATTATAAAGTAAATAAATTCGAAAATTGTGTTTCCACCTATTAAATTCGTGCACAGCAAATACAATGAAAATTATATGTATGTGCATGAGATAAGAGAATGCCGTCATGTTTTGTTTCTTATTAAAATCTCACTAAAATTTTTAATATGAATATAATTGTACGACACCTTAGATCTGGCTATAAAAGTATTACTAAAGAAATACATAGGAGGCATGTATCACATGCAAAACAGTCACACTTTCCCAGTAAATCGGTAGATCTGTCATGCAAAAAGTGCAACAGTTTTACCTGTATCAACCCTAGCATGATGGGTTAAAACAGCCTACAGCGTCGCACCAGACCCATTTTAACCGTATGGAACGAAGTGCGTTTATATTTTTTTTAGTTTGAAAGTTCGCAGATACAGACATTCTGTCACATGAGCATAAACTTACTTATTTTCCCAAAAAATTCCATTTATGTGGATTGGGGCAAGGTTCTCGCAATCAGTATGGGTTTTTTAATTCCGAACGGTTTTGCTTGAAATGGTTTTTCGCATCTAATTACTCGATTGTGTCGCCATCACTAAGCGTTGTTACCGCTGACGAAAGAAACGAAAGGTGGTGTATTTTGTGTTTAATTTTCAGTTTTAATTATAACCCTGAATTTGTTCAATATATTTGTTTTCTAAAATAAAAATAAAAAACCAAACCGAATTGCTATAAAGTATATTAATTTTCGTCTAGCATGAGCTCAATAGATGCATTCTATTAAAGGGGTCGTTGGACTTACACGATTGGTGAGTCACGACCTTCACCCATGTGTGAAAACTTGCCAAAAGACAACATATCACGTGATAAGGCTGTATATGAAATTTGATCATGGGGTTAGGTGCTATTCTAAGGTGTAGTCAATCAAAACAGAATATGAAATAACGCTATAGCACCATTATCCAAAGACTTTTATGTGGAAGGAAAAACCTTTGTGGTCAGACTATATTTTCTATATGAAAAAAGGTATGTTGACGTTTTCTGTATGAAAAAAGATTTGTTTTGAAGATTTGTATTTCTACATGAAAAATGGTTTTCGTCAACTTTTTCTATTTGAAAAGAACCGTCGACTATTTTTCTAAATAAAATTAGGTCTACGTCAGTTTTCTGTTTCTAAATGAAAAATTTCTCCCTCGCCGTTTCTTTCTATATGAAAAATATCTCTGTCGACTTTTTTTTTTCTATGTGAAAAAACGTCTCCGTCCATGAAAAATGGTCTCTGTCGAATTTGTTTCTGTATAAAAAAAATGTCTCTGTCGCCTATTTTCTGTATTATAAAAGATCTCTGTCGACTTTTTTACTCTATGCAAAACGGTCTCTGGCAATTATTTTTCTGTATGAAGAAAGGATTGTCGAATTTTTTTTTCAAATAAAAAAATTGTCTTCGTTTTTTTTCTATTTTAAAGAAAGGTCTGTGTCGACTTTTCTTCTAGTATATCGATGGCTTAATATAAAAAGGCCCTAACTAGAATTTTTGTTCCTTGACAGGAGAAGTAAAAAACTTAATAAAATCCGTAAAATTTTAGATAGAAAAAAGTTTTAATGCAATTTTTAATAAAAAGAGGCAAACATTTTTGGAAATTGCATTAAAACTTTTTGCTGTTTCTAAAATTTTACGGATTTTATTAAGTTTTTTCCTTCTCCTGTCAAGTAACAAAAAATCGATTTTATATTAAGCCATCGATATGTAGAAGGTCTGAATCTGTTTTTTTTTTGTCTGTATTAAAAAGTCTTTGTCGTCTGTTTTTCTATGTAACAATTTTCGAGGTTCACTTTATTACATTATGGTTTTGTTTATCTCTGTCGCCTTTTTTCTATATTAAAAAAAGGACTCTGTGTACTCTTTTCTATATAAAAAGTGTACTTTTGACTTTTTCCATACCCAAAAATATGTCTGTTGAATTTTTGTCTATAGGACAAAATGTCGACTTTTTTTCTATATGAGAAAAGGGCACTGTCGACTTTTCTATATGAAGAAAGCTTTATTAATGTAATAAAAAGTTCCTGTCAAATTTGTTTCTATATAAAAACACATTGTCTAGTTTAATATATTTTTGTTTTGTGTATGAAAAATGATGTCTGTCGAATTGTTTCCTATTTGAAACAGGTCTCTGTCGACGTATTTCTATATGAAAAACTCTGTCGACTTTTTTTCATAATAAAAAAATGTCTATCGACTTTTTATCTATATGAAAAAAACTCGAGACTTTTTTTCTACATATGTGACCTGCTCCACGAAAAGGGACCTCTGCACCGAAAAATTTTTTTTTTACTTTTTGAGTGACGCTCTTTCAAATGCCGCAAACCTATGTCTTTTAGTTTTTTTACAAATCACCTGTAAAGATGAACATAATTAATGAAATATATGAAAAAATTAACGAAGCGCTTTTTTAAAACGCGTTTTTCTCAATAACTTCTTTTCGGCGCAAAGGTCCCTTTCCGTGGAGCAGGTCACATATATTAAAAAACCGTTGACTTTTGTTCTATATCTAAAAAGGTCTAAATTTTTCTATGTGAAAAAAGGTCTGTCGACGATTTTTCTGTATGAAACAACCTTGCGACGTTTTTTCTACATGAAAAACGATCTATATTTTTTCTATATACAAAAATGCCTCGACTTTTTTCTATAGGAAACATGGTTTCTGTCGACTTTGTCTGTTTGAAGAGAGGTGTCTATTGACTTTTTTCTATATGAAAAAAGTTTTTTTTTTGCCTTGTTTTTATATGTAAAAATATCTGTCGACTTTTTTCTATGGGAAGAATTGTCTGTCGACTCTCTTTCTATATGAAAAAGGATCTGTCGATTTTTTCTATATGAAAACATGTCTGTCTATAGAAAAAATGTATGTCCACTCCTTTTCTATATGAAAAAACTCTGTCGACTCATTTTCTATATGAAACAACTGTGTCGACTTTTTTTTCTGTATGAGACAAATTCTGTCGACTTTTTTTTTCTGTATGAAAAAAACTCTGTCCACTTTTTTTTCTGTATGAAAAAAAACTCTGTCGACTTTTTTTCTATATGAAAAAAACTCTGTCGACTTTTTTCTATATGAAAAAAACTCGACTTTTATTGTATATGAAAAAAAGGAATAAATTTTTTTCTATGTGAAAAGGTACATTTTGTCTATGTAAAAAAGTCTCTGTCAACTTTTTTCCTTCGTTGAAAACACTGTTTCTTTTTTCTATATGAAAAACATTGTCGACTTTTTTTCTTCAAAAAAAAGGTGTACATTTTTCTATGTGAAAAGGTCTCTGTCAAGGTTTCTTCGACTTTTTTTCTGTATGAAGAAAGCTCTCAACTTTTTTTTCTATATGAAAAGAACTCTCGGGTTTTTTATATGGAAAAAACTCTGTCGACCTTTTTCTATATGAAAAACCCCTGCCGATTTTTTTTCTATATCTAAAATTTTTCTATATGAAAAAAGGTCTCTGTCAACTATTTTTGTTTTTTTTCTATATGAAAAAATTTCTGTCGACTTTTTCTCTATATGAAAACATGTCTGCAGACACCTTTTTCTATATGAAAAAAATCCTGTCGACTTTTTTTTCTCTATAAACAAACTATCTTCTTTTTTCCATGTAAAAAACGCTATCGACCTTTTTCTATATGATAAATGGTCTCTAAATTTTTTTTTTCTGAAAAAAAAGGGGTCTGTCGACCTATTTTCTAAATGAAACAAGGTCTCTGTCGATTTTTTTCTATATGAAAAAAATTTCGTCTTTTGCATATAGAGAAAAATCGACAGAGACGTCTACTTTTTTAATATAGAAAAAAAATCGACAGGATCCACTTTATTTGTATTTGTTCTCTATGAAAAGAGGGCTCTGACGACTATTTTTTCTATATGAAACAAGGTTTTTGTCGACTTTTTTTCTCTGTCGACTATTTTCTACGTGAAAAAAGGTTTTTTCCGCTTTTTTTAGTTGCGAAAATGTCTGTCGACTTTTTTAATGTGAAAAAATGTCTGTCGAATATTTTCTATATGAAAAATTGTCTCTCGACTTTTTTCTATATGAAAAGATGTCTGTCGACTTTTTTCCTTATAGAAAAATGTCTGTCGACTTTTTTCTTTATGGAAAAATGTCTGTCGTCTTTTTTCTATATGAAAAAATGTCTGTCGACTTTTTTCGATATGAAAAAATGTCTTTCGACTATAATTCTGTAAGAAAAAATGTCTGTCGACTTTTTTCTATATATGAAAAAATGTCTGTCATTCTATATGAAAACATGCCTGTCGACTTTATTTCTTTTTGAACAAATTTCTGGCAAATTTTTTTCCCATTTGAAAAATGTTTCTCGACTTTTTTTTCTAAATGGAATAATATCTGTCGACTTTTGTTTCTATAATAATAAAAAGGTCTGTCGATTTTTTTTCTGGGTAAATAAGGTCTCTGTCGATTTTTTCTAAATAAAAAAGGTCACTAATACTTTTTTCTATGAAAAAAGGTCTCTGTCGACTTCTTTCTTTATGAAAAAAGTTCTCTGTCGACTTTCTTTCTATATGTCTGTCGACTTTTTTCTATACTAAAAAACGTCTGTCTGCTTTTTTTCTATATGGAAAAGGTATATTACTTTTTTCTATAAGAAAAAAGGTCTCCGTCGACTTTATACAAAAGGCTTTATACAAAAGGCTTTATATAAAAGGTATATTACTTTTTTCTATAAGAAAAAATGTCTCCGACGACTTTATTTCTAAATGACAACTTTTTTCCAAATGAAAATCTGTTCTGTGGACTTTTCTCTGTACGGAAACAGGGGTCTGTCGACTTTTTTCTACATAAAATAGGTTTCTGTCTAAATTTTTTATATATGAAAAAGGTATCTGTGAATTGAAGGTCTCTGTGGACTTTTTTCTATATCCAAAAAGGTGGCTATGGATTATTTCCCTATGAAAAGAGGTCTCTGTCTCTATCGGGTTTTTTCAACACAAAAAATTCCTTTTCGTTAAAGTCTTCTTCCTTTACAAAAAACATTTTTTGATATACATACATACATATGTACAATTTTTTTGTTTTTGTATCAATTGTAAAATATCTGAAATAAAATGTTAAGTATTGCTCTTTAATTGACATTTAATGACATTTATCAAAAAAAATAAACACGGGTTTCGTCGATTTAGAAACCTCCCACCATTTGCTTCGCATTCTCACAAACACACCTGAAATTAAAAGATCCAGCATTTTGAATGTCATTTCGAGTTTATTTTCCTCAAAACTATATTGTGCACATTAAAGTCCCCCAAACAATTCAACATAAAGTACAATTGAATTCAACGAAACAATGGCAAAGACAGACAGAGAGATAGATAGAGAGAGGTGAAATAAAATACATAGGTTGGTAAATTTTTAAAAGTAATTACTACTATACAAGTTTTAAAAGAATTTCAAATGATATCATGCGAAACGATATCAACAAAGACATTTAAAAATTATTTACTTTGAACGTTAGCAATACAACGCAAATGACGAATACTTTCAGGGTTGAATTGGAAAATATAACTTGATATCCAAAAGTTTTCCTCTTGCATATCAAGGCGTATTTTGTTTGCGAGCTTAAAATGTTCCTTTATATAAATAAGTATACAAAAATCTCATCATTTGTCTTTATTAAATATCATTTAATGTTGTGAATCCTTTCTTTCACTTTACTATTCCCAATCGCATATCCCTTATCTAATTACATCAAGTTATGGCGTTCTAATTTGATTTCATGATGTTTTCACAATAATTTGTAAGACATTTTAACCTAAATACGTTTATATTACTACCTGTTTTCAAAATACAAACTTTGCCACAAGTGATAATACCCTCTAACTGCCAACAGCCACCAGTCAACTGAGCCAAGTGCCCCCTTGGGTATAGACTATGCCGTAGCTGGTTTGGTAAGGGTTCAAACTATCCAGCTTAACCAACCGACCTACTTGCACGCAATACGCAAGGTGAGTAGAAAAAGACTGCAAAGAGAAAAAAATTAAAATTTCAATACACAACAATAACGACAAGTGGAAATCTGTATAAAATATTGCTTCAAAATCCCCAGACAACTCGAAGGATATACGATTTAAGCAGTGATATTAAGGAATCACATAACAAACGAGGATGGTAAAGGAATTTAAGGAAATATAAGTATGGCTAGTAGCATCAAAGTTCGGCTTCTAAAAAAATATGGGAATAGTTGTATAGGTACCTAAGTGTAACAATATTTGTTTTCGCTATGTATACTCAACTTTGGCCGTAACTGTTGAAACCTTTCCCCCAATTTGAAAATATTTATTGCCAAAGTACTTTGTATTTTTGTAAACGAGCTTTCATATTTACCCCGAAAATATTTGTATTTTACTTTTACGGCAAATACAGAAAACGTTTGTGAATAGATGTAAAGGGTTTTTCAACAGAGACGCTACAAAAGTAAATCGATAGGGACAGCAAACGACGCCATATTTTTTCCCGCTCTTTTGACATTTCTCTTCAGTAAGGTTTGCCATTTCATCATGGAAAGATATACGAGCCAACAACAAGTCGAAATTATTAAAATTTATTACCGAAATTTGGAGTCAGTGGCCTCAACTTTAAGAGCGCTACGTCCAATTTATGGTCGGCTCATTTCTGGCTGAATGGCTTCATTAATAAGCAAAATATGCGTTATTGGTGAGACAGCAATCCACACGTAATCCATGAGTCATCATTGCATCCCGAAAAAATTACGGTTTGGTGCGTTTTATGGGCCGGCGGCGTCATTGGGCCGTACTTCTTCCGTGATGACCAAGACCGGCACATTACTGTGAATGCGAATCGCTACCGTTCAATGATAACCGAATATTTTTGGCCCCAATTGGATAATATGGACTTGGAGGACATGTGGTTCCAACAGGATGGCGCCACAAGCCACACAGCGAATGCTACAATCAATTTATTGGAAACCAAGTTTGGTGAACGTGTTATCTCACGAAATGGCCCAGTCGATTGGCCGCCCGGTCGTGCGAATGGACGCCGTTAGATTATTTCCTGTGGGGCTACGTCAAGTCTATGGTCTATGCCAACAAGCCAGCGACGATTGATGAACTTCGTACGAATATCGAACGTGAATTTGCAGCAGTATCGGCCGATTTATGCTTGAAAACCGTCGAAAATTGGATTCAGCGTCTGGACTTCTGCAAGCGTGCCCATGGTGGCCATGCAAAAGAAATCGAGTTCCATACATAATGGTATCGAACGTACTTTCACAGGAATAAAGAATTTCATTGGTATCTAAAACCGGTTTTGTTTTATTTAAATTCAGTGCGATTCTATTCAATTCAATTCAAATCAACTTAATTCTATTCAATTCAATGCAATTCAATTCAGTTCTATTCAATTCAATTCAATAGAATTCAATTCAATTCAATTCAAGTCAATTTAATTCAATACAATTCAATTCAGTTCAATTTATTTCATTTAATTTCAATTCAGTTCAGTTCAATTCAATTTTCAATTTAATTCAATTTAATTTAATATAATTTGTTTAATTAAATTTAATTTAATTTGTTTAATTTAATTTAATTTATTTTTATTTTTTTAATTTGTTTAATTTAGTTTAGTTTCATTTAATTTGTTTAATTTAATTTATTTTAATTTCATTTCATTCAATTTAATTTAATTTATTTCAATTCAATTCAATTGAGTTCAGTTCAGTTCAATTCAATGCAATTCAGTTCAATTCAGTGCAATTCCATTCAATTCAACTCAATACATTTCAGCTAGTTCAGTTCAATTTATTTCAATTCAATATGTAATATATGGAAATTTGGAAATTTCAATATGGAAATTTTCCAGCGAAATTTTTATAAAAAATTTTTCCTAAAACACAATTTAGTTTTTTACTAATCCATGTCAAATATTTGATCGTGGGTGTATTTACGCAAAACATAAATATTTGACTCTACACGGATTTGAACCTGGACCACTCTCCGTTGTGTTTTTCAGTTTTTTCGTTTTTCATAAACACAAATATTAGTTTGCCGCAAATAATAAAGTCCTTAAACGATGTTTTGTTATCTGAAATTTCGTTTGTGGAGAACGATCATTTTCTTTGCGTGTAGAGTTGTTTTGATTGTTGGCATTCCAGTCAAGAGAAATTTGGACTGTCTACTTTAGTACATACTCGTAGTTTTTGGTTTATACACAAAGAGTATGGAATTTTAAGTAGAGAAGAAAATTTACTCATGGAGTTGAATGCCAACAAAGAAAACGAGTGAAGCGCGTCGTTTCTCTGCTCTCTCCCTCTCTTACTCTCATCGGTGAATATTTCAATACACGAGCAGTTTTCCGATGATGTTATTGTATCTAACTATAGAAATTCGAACCATATTTATATAAAATTACATGAAGTATGTAAAAAGTATGAAATAATCAAATTATTACGCGGCAAAGAAATGCATTTGAGTGAATCGCGTCGACTTTTTTGGTTCTCTTCTACTAGGGTTGCCAAATTGCGCGCAACTTCTGGTCGCCTACTACTTGATCGTCTTTGAAACTGTCATCAGTATAGACATCAGTTGATGTTAAGACATTATTAGTCAAAAGAACCATAGAATAACACATACCTAGATAAACTTATTCTCTCATCTGACGTTTCTTTTCACGCTCTCATCGTAGGTTTGTGGAAATGAGAGCAATTAAATTTAAAATTATCTTACACCAGGTGGAGTTACAAAATATGTTCACTTAACTTTTTCCTGTCGTTTTGGTGTAGAACTGAAAAATTTAAATATATTTTGCACTTTTTTATTGACTTTTATCGTTGGTATACATTTGTATTGTATTTAACACAACTAGTTTGCCACAAAAACACGAAATTCGGTTGTTGTTCCTATGTTGATCGCTGTATACTATTGCCACTATCTGGTATTATTGAACCCATATTTCTACCATCCAATGTTTACTTTCCATCGTACCTATGACGTTTAATTTATTGAGCGAATAAAACCTTCTATGGTATGTGTTATTCTATGAAAATAACAAAGGGGAACAAACAAAATGGAATTATGTAAAATAAGAAATACATGCATAAAATCGAAGTCATTTTAACAAAAATGTGTAAAAAACTATATAGGCGCAACAATGTAACGATCTAGACTCAACGTATGTGTACAACGACGCAAAACAGAACCATATATCAAAACAATATGGTTCTGACTATAAGTTAACCAACCAACATTGGGTGGTTAAATCATAGTTAAACAATGACTAAAAAACGCAAATCGATGTTTAACCACAATTTAACTAAGAAACGAAGATCACCACTGACTGAAAGACTGGCCATAAGAGTTTGCAACAGCTGTTTTTCTTGGACCGGAAACCAAGAAAAGTCACTGGAAAAGTTGGAGCACAGAGTTACACAAACTTGGCAACCCACAAGAAATGAGAATAATCTTTATTTTAATACATTTGTGTTTCAATTGTAATCTCTATAAACAGTTTTACTCTAACACTTCATTACATTTTGCTTTATTTCACTTTTTTCCTCGATTTAATTATCACAAAAATACTCCCAGTTGATGAGCTTTGTACTTTTGGTTCAATGCACAAAGACAAATGTGAAAAAAACGCATTGAGCAACCCTACATACTTCCAGTCATCTATCGCTATTTCTCTTTGTTACTTTATCCTGCATGTTTCGCCAACTCTAAGGTTGATCAGTTGTGGCATAAAACCCCCCTGACTAAAACGACAAAAGTAACGTGAAGTGACTAACTCACGACATATAGAATAACACCCTTAATAATCTTCTGCTTGATAAAGTACTTTTAATTTAAGTAGACACAAAAAAACCTATGAGCCATGGGCATATACTCAGAGTACTCTGAGCCAATCGCAGAGTACTCTGAGCCAGTCGCAGAGTACTCTGAGCCATCGCATGCATTTAATACGCACAAACTACCATTTCAACATGAATGTTGTGTTGATAAATATAAATAAGAACTATCAAGATACTGATACTATATCCTTAACTTGCAAGTCTAAAATTAACTTGGATTCTACAGCCACGGGTTTGTCGATTACATTGCGCAGATTTTAGTGAATATAAAATCATACATATCTAGATCACACATGCATAGAAGAAAATGAGTTGATTGTACAGGAGACAATACCCATTATAAGTTTACAGTAGATTCATAATTGCAACAACTAAGATAAGTGGCGATATGCTATTCGGTATTACAAGTCTGAGTATACTCGAGTATGAGCAAGTATGAATATGTACTTAAATTACTCATCCTTTCCCAATGATCCACATATTGTACTTTTCACTTAACAAATATGTATGTATACAATTTTAATGTGAAATATAGAAATAAATATGTTAATATACGAGTAATTTAATCAAAAAAATACTTAAATTCTACTGTGCTCTATTGTTGGCCAACGTTTGACAACGAAATTTGTGATTTTAGGGATTTCATATCATTAAGATTAATGTCAATTTTCTATAAGTTTATGAAAACTGGCGCCCGTGACTATCTAGTGGAAAATTTAGTTTTTGGAACCTCTTTTAGGTCAAATACATTGATGCTTCCAACTTTTTGATCTGTTGTAATGGCTAAATCATTCGTAGTTCGCGTTACTCGCATATGGAATTCTAAGATTCCTTATCAACTTACACACTTTTCAAACTTCTTGAACAATTTTGGTGATATTTTTATTGCTAATGTTTAAACTTTGTGAATGATAGTCTAAATCTAACTAACACTGGGACAGATTGAAAAAATGACCGGACAAAATTCCAAAAATCGGAGCAGTAATCCAGATAAAATAAGTTACTTAAACAGTGGCCAATTAACCACTGAGGTCGAAAATTAACTGTTTTGAAGGTTCCATGCACGTTGTTGATCAGGCAAGGGGCCCAAAGTTGAGTATTGTTTCAATACATGCATGCAGGCTAATTTTGGGTTATTTTTAGTAGATGTGTGTTATATGAAGGTTATGTTTCTGGTTGTTTTAAACTCTTTTTATTGATTTTGTGTTATAAGAGCTACGAAAATGTATATTAAGTTAATTTAATTTACTTAAGGTTTCTAGTTCAATTGCAATGAAAGTAGTTGACTAAAAATATTACATTTTTTAATCTTTTGTGGACCGCCAAAAATTAGCACCAACTAGGAACAGCGCGCGATTTTCACTTCTGAATACTTTGGACCCTAACCGAAGTCACTGATTTTATTTCGTTACCCTTTACTACCATTTGCTGAAGAAAATTTTTTTTTTAAACTTTGCTCTAGTTTTTGATTTCAAATTTAAATATAAATTACTTGTGTAAGAATTGATTTTTTTCAGTGTAAATTCAAATACATTACTGTGTCGGAATTAAGGTCTGGCAATACCATAAAATGTCTAACTAAAATTTCGAAATTTCAAACTAAAATTTTGAAAGTTCCGAGGACGACGATGATGAAAATGTCGAACGTAATGATATAGATTTTTTTAAACCAAGTGTTTTTTTTTTTGTGGTCCCAAATAAATCTTGTATGGTTATGAAACAAACTTCTCAAACTTTTTATTTATTTTATAATTCCTAATAAATTTGGTAGAAAAGTTTAAAACGTTAAACCTTGTTAAGAAACTAAATTTTATGTGAAAAGGTAGAATTACACATGCTCTTCCGTCCGTTATGTTAGTTATCGAAATCCTGATCGAAAAATGTTTGCCAAAAATGAAATCGGGCCATCCAAAAACCTATGAAACGATACCCATAACGTTTTTTTTTAAATTTAAAAAAGTGAAAATTACTTTTAAATTTTTCAGTTCTACACCAAAACGACAGGAAAAAGTTAAGTGAACATATTTTGCAACTCCACCTGGTGTAAGTTAATTTTAAATTTAATTGCTCTCATTTCCACAAACCTACGACGAAGACTGTGAAATGAAACGTCAGAGGAGAGAATAAAAGTATCTATGTATGTATTGGTCTATGGAAATACCTTATTATAAGAATATAAAATTTGAAAAAAATATAAAATTTCTGTTGATTCCGGTTCCTACAAAAACCGGGTGTTTGGATCGGTTCCGGTTCTCAGTAAATTGCCGTCCCAAAGAGCCTTAAGTGAAATATATAAGAATATAAAATTTGATAAAAATTCACGTTTTCTGTCGAGTCCAGTTCCGAGAACAACCGAGTTCCGGTATTCAACAAATTTCTGTCCCAAACAGGCTTTGGTGCTTGTTGTCAGAAAAAATCACTCGTCCTCGGACACGATGTGAAACTGTCGCGGAAAAACCCTAAAACTTCGATCTTCCGACGACCGTTTTTGTTCGCTCGCTCGGCTCATGTGTTCACTCGAGACCCTTTACGTCGTAAAAACTCGGCAAACGGTCTTCTGAGCATGTATTTGTGTTTCGAGTGGGGATTGGTCATTATTAATTGTTAAACTTAATTCCTAATTTTTTATTTATAATCAAAAATTCTTATGTCATGGAGATTATTTTAATGTTTTTATTATTTCATTTTATAAACATTGTTGAACAAAATATATGAAGATTAATTTTGTTTGGCCTGTACACATATTTGTCTTTTATTTTACATTTACATTTTGCATACGCAAGTTCACACAAATCCTCTTATCCCTTCCTCTTTAATAAGGCAACATAAGGCAATCGCAACATAATACAGGGTGTTTCAAAAGTGACCACCCTATTGGAAGATGCTCTTATTTTTGTAAAAATCTGTTTTGACATTTGTGGACTAGACAGGTGTAGAATACAAGTAAACAATCCATGGAGCGATACACTGCCCAAGAACGCGGAATAATCGTATCTATTTTTTTTGCGTAAGTGGCCGGCCCCGGAGCGCCCGTTCTGCCGAGAATATCGCCGCTGTTGCCGAGGATGACGAGCTGTCGCCGGAAACATCGACCAGACGCCGTGCCTCGCAATTAGCCATCAGCCGGTCGTCCCTATGGCGAATTTTGATCAAAGACCTGCGCATGTTCCCATACAAAGTTCAGTTCGTGCATCAGCTACTGCCTGTCGAACGCCAAACGCGTGTAACCTACGCCCAAGCCATCCTCAATCTCGTGGACGAAGTGGACGAGTTTTCCACCAAAATCATAATGAGCGATGAGGCTCATTTCCACCTCAGCGGGTACGTGAACAAGCAAAACTATCGCTTATGGGGCACCGAAAATCTACGAGTGATGCACGAGGAGCCATTACACCCGCTCAAAGTGACTGCATGGTGCGCTGTTCACGCTGGAGGAGTCATAGGGCCATTTTTTTTCGACAACGCCGCTGGTCAAACAACAACAGTGGACGGTGCGCGCTATAGGGCCATGTTAACCGAGTTTTTTCTGCCGCAATTCGTCGAATTAGGACTGGAGGACATGTGGTTCCAACAGGACGGAGCAACGGCACACACTGCGCGAGCCATAACCGATATTCTGAAGGCGGCGTTCCCGGATCGCCTCATCTCTCGTTTTGGCGATTTGCACTGGCCCACAAGATCGCCCGATTTAACCGTTCCAGACTTTTTTTGTGGGGTTTGTTGAAGTCCCGTGTTTACGTGAACAAGCCCGAGACCCAGGAAGCCCTCAAGGTCAAGGAATCTGTTGCCCGAAGTTCTCGCCGAAGTGATGAAAAATGCCATAAAACGAGCCCGTATGGTAATCAATTGTGACGGCGCCCATTTAACCGATATCATCTTCTCAACTTAACCAATAAAATTCTAAAGGTTCAAATAAAGATACTCAAAAAACAATCGGAGTTTTTCATTTAGAATAAAAAAAATTAGAGCCAAACAACATCGGATGACTTCTTTTGAAACACCTTGTAAAAATAAAGACCTTTTTTGCGGACTTTTTGCCTGCTTTGCTCACTTACTACCCCTCAGTAGCTGAGCGACGAACGCTTCTGTTCGTATCGAGTGGTCAGTAAGAGACCGATTCGTGTGTTACGCTCAAACCGAAACCCGAGACCGACAACACGAACGAAAAGAAATTCCGATTCCGTCTCATTTTTTTTTCGGTCTTTTGAGTGAGCAGACCGGGCAGGAAAATTTGGTTGAGCATATTTTGCGAGCTCTGATAAAATGTGATAAAAGTACATATTTTCGTACCCTCATCCAAATGTTAACACTTTTGATTCCTTTGGAAACGAGTCTTCTTATCCAGGAACCGTTTCTCGGTTCTTTTGAACCTGTTCCGGTGTAAATAACTGGTTCTTCTGAACCGGTTCCTCGATTCTGTGCATCATTAGTTGGCAGTAAAACTTAAGACAACAATTTAAATGTTGCTTCAAAAAGCTTAGTTCTTCATCATGAATGAAAGATAATAAGATTGCGCCTTGCGTAGGTCCGTTATGTTTGAATGAATTCTCTCACTCTCTCCGTGACGTCAGGTTAGCTAAAATTTGTTTTAAATACTATGCATACTATGCTAATTTTATGGCACGCCTGCCTTTTTAAACATTTTCTTGAAAATATTATACAAAAATGGTAGTTCTGGCTATAAAATATCTCGTGAATAAAATTGCCTCTAAAAAACATTAAATTCTCCAACATTTTACTCTAACAAATTCATATACGAGTATCTTAAATGTATTACAAATTTTAGCTTTTCAAAAGAGTCATCATATTTTTTCTAAACTTTTTTTTTTATTTTTAACAAACGTTTCACTGCTATTTCCAACAATTTCTTTTGAGTTTATAGTTTTTGCTGAATCTGAATATTTCACAATTTACTAATGCATACTCGCTAACGTGACGTAGATGCGCAGAGAGAGAACAGTTTTTAAGCACCATTGGCGTAATCTTATTATTTCTTTCATTCATGGTTCTTCACATCAGGTTCTCGTAACGTCCTACCTATAGATTAAGATTTGTCTAGATTACAGATTTCTCCAGCTATCAGTTAGAAACCCCTATTGTCATCATCCACTATTAAGCCTTGTTCAGGGGTACCGCGATTTCGCAGTTTTCGGGATTTTATTTCCATAAACAGCTGATTTTTGTACGACAGAGCATATGTTTGTTAGTCTGAAATTTCAATGGTATTCGGTATACCTGAGGACATTTTATATGCGAACAATAATAAAATGTTTACGATTTCAGATTGAATTTTTTAAAATCTATCACTTTGGTTCTGTTCGCAGTTTTAATTGAGAATTTATATCACAAGTGACATTGACTTAGTTTCTAAAACTTAAATTTAATGGTGCGCAAGAAGCTTAATTCGAATTTTGTTAATCCAATGCAAAAACGTCTTTCCCCCATTATCCCCGGCTCAAGAAATCCTACAATTAAAACTAACTAAAAGTTATAGCTATCAGTTCGTACGAAATTTAAAAATGTTAACTATTAATTAGCTCTAATCATACATTGTGATAAGGACCCTTAGTGTTTAGGGGGCGCGTGAACCAAAATGTTCCCATTGTTCTTGAAAATGTTCATTATGTCACCTTATACATACTATATTGGACTATTTGGCAAATCATTGAATATTTTTTTCTTTACATATGCTTATTTGAATCAGATTTTTTCAGTATGTCGGAGATGGTACATAAATTTCTATTACTTTGCCCATGAAAAAGGCCAAGGTTAAATCAATTTCTTAAACTTTTTGTGAATGTATGAAACAATTTTTGCCAAAAAAAATTGTATTAACAACTAAAATCTGCCACAAATAACACATGGCAACAATATATATAATAACAGTGGTTCTCAAACAAGTCTGCTTCCCGACCCCATTAAAAACAATCCATTAATCCATTGCAAATTGGATCACCACTTTGCATTTTTGAAGTGAAACACATTGAGGCATAAAACAAACGCTCTTCCATAAAACTCGCTATACGTACACCAATAACAACTCCAACACAGTAACTTCCAACACACACATACGCAATCCCTCACTGTACAAGCCGAACGGCAACAATTGCATTCCTATATCAGCGAAGAAAATGAGAGACAGCCACAACATGGAAGAAATAAACGCCCGTCTACGAAGTCGACAACACAAATGTAGACACATGTTTAAACATCCACACCAAAATACCAGGCGCGGCAATAAATATCACCCTATTGCAAAGTTCTGCCAATTGCAAAAATGTCAGTTTGGTTTTGACATTTGTAAAGACACTTGTGAAATTATAGTGAATAACAATTTTATAGTGAATAACAATGAATCCCTACAGACTTCAACAATGATCGATAATGTTGGCGCTCAAAAATTAGCCAGTCGTGTGAACGCAATGTGAATTTCGGTGAAAATATTCCAATTGTGCAGCGCCCACATCTCAAAAATCCCACTTTGAAGAGGGCCTCACAACACGGGACAAGTGAAGCCCCGAAAGGCCCTGAACCAGAAGTTCGTGAAAATATGGTAGAGGAAATCGAAACATGCCCAAAAAAACGTGGTCAACACTTGCATATTTCGGGGTGTTCCCAGCGCCGCATTTTAACATAGGACTTGACAATTTTCTTCTACAAAATGCATCCGTAATATTTTGGAATTCATCGACAAAGTGGATGCTTTTCCATCAAAATTGATCGTAAGCGACGAGGCTCTTTTTTATCACAGCGGCCACATAAATAAACAAAGTTCTCGTTTCTGTGGGAACGAAAATTCACTCATAATTCACGAAGCCCCATTACACTCTCCCGAAGTTACCGTGTGATGTGCAGGGAAACGGTGACTGGAATTTATTTTCTTGAAGGAGCCAACGGTAACGCTATTACGGTAAACGGATATAGATATAGAGCCATGCTGACTGAATTTTCTTACCGGAAGTTGACGGTCCGGATTTGGAGGACATGTGGTTCCAACAAGGCGGGGCCACTTGTCATACTGAACGTGACACAGTGTGTAAAATTTATAAAGGATGCCTCTCTAGTGCGTGTAATCTCGCGTTTTGCTAGACCAACCAGATCTCCCGGTTTTACTGCAAATGAATTTTTACTATAAACAAAAGTTATTCGAAAGAAATTCAGCTTATGATGTTTGCACCACCCTGTATATACATTCAAGCGACTATTCTCAGTCATGGATAACAATCCCACATAATAACTGCCGACACACATACGCAATCACTCACTGTACAAGACGAACGGCAATGAATGCTTTACGATATCAATGAAGAAACGATCATACACAAATGTTTAAACATCCACACACGCATATGTATATACCCACTGGACTTTGAAGTCCGGAAACCTGTACGAATGTGAATAAATTCGGACTATTTGCTGGTGAAATACCCGTTTTAATATCCGAAATTGACATCGAAAAAGACGTTTAGTTTGTGGCAGCAAATTGTCTGTTTCTGTATCCCCAAATCTTTTCAGTTTCGGATCCACCTTCGGATGTTTCTCGTGTTTCATTATTCAAATGTTGCTATGAGTAATGAAATTCTCAGATCCGAACTCCGCTTGTTAGCGGAATAAATTGGGTCCGCAGTCATCGAAAAAGCAATAATAATTTTATAACTTCACAAATGAAGTTGCACTTCTGTCACGTCCCAGTGTGCCATATGACTCCGTTTCAAATCCGGACTCGCTTCTTCGTACATTTTAGCTGAAACGGAAATCAGTTACGGATCCATAACGAATTCGTTTGAGTATGAAATACCGCGAACCGCTTTTTCTACTTTTTCGGATCCGTCTCGAAATCGAAATGGACCACTATTCGAATCTGTTTCCGAGTTCGTTTTATCAATGTATCAATTCGGAGTCACTTTTATAATTTGTTTTTCAATCGTATTCGTGGAAGCAAGTTGAAATTTTATGAATATGAATTCAAAAGATGCCCGGTTAATCTTTTGGACCATGGTTGAAATACGAGCTTAGTTTCCTCACAAGATGTTTGCAATTTCAAATTTGGTTTCCCAAACTCGCATATGGTAACGAGTTTGAAACGATAACTCGCACTTCGGACTCGTAATAGGTCTCAAATGGATCCATCTAATCGGAATTTCAGTGATTCGCTTTTCTGTGCCTTTACAGGCACACAACGAGTTCGAAACAGTTTCGACAACTCGTATTTCGGGTTTTTATGTTTTTACAGAGTCGTACCGGGTTTGGACAAGATTTTTCTAACCAATTTTCTCAAAATGTTTTCGCGTTTAAAGCTTTTGCTGGTGTTTTGATCCAGTAACCTTCAAACTCCTCAGATTTAACCAACAAGTTTTGGATCAATCTTATCGGTTACCCAGTGCAACACGAAAAAATATAACCATATACGGACACCACTACGTAATAAGAGACCAAAAAAGAGAAGACCCGTGTCTCCCTGTTTTGCCCAAAGTCATGCACTTTTTTATGAGCCTCCGAAGATTTGGGGCCTTGGTGTAATTTTTGCAAAAAAGTGATCATTTTGTCAGGCTCATATCTCGCAAACCGTTCGGAATTTTGATTTCCTTTTTGAGGGAAAGTTGAACAAACCATAGAAAACGAAAATTGTCAACATATAAAATCAAAAAAACTTCGTCTTCAAGGTCAAAATCGCAAAAAACTTTAAAAAATTCCATTTTTTTTTACCTTTTTTCCCCTGTTCAGGGCCATAGGTAGCAAACCGTTCAAAATTCAGGGAAACAATCAACTACAGGAATGTACCTAAGATCTCAATAAAAAAAAGTCTATGACTTTGGGCAAAACTGGGAGACACGGGTCTTTTTTTTTTTGGTCACGTAGTGGAGTCCGTATATGGTTATACTTCCATGAGTTAAAAAATTACACATAGTGAAATTAAAAAATTTTCGGGAAATTTTTCACTTTTGCGGCTACCTAAACGCTACCTAAGCGCTACCTAAATGGTGTTAAGAGTCTTTCCTGGGAAGTTCATATGTTCTACAAAGTTTTTTACTGGCATCTTAGGTACATTCTTGTGGTTGATTGTTTCCTTGAATTTTGAACGGTTTGCGACCTATGGACCTGAACCGGGGGAAAAAGGCAAAAAAATCGAATTTTTAAAAATTTTTTGCGATTTTGACCTTGAAGATGAGGTTTTCTGGATTTTATATGTTGGCAATTTTTATTTTTTCTGACAAGAGCGGCAACTTTCCCTCAGAGAGTAAACCAAAATTCCGAACGAATTGCAAGATATGAACCTGACAAAATGATCACGCCCATAAAAAAAGTGCATGACTTTGGGCAAAACGTAGTGGTGTCCGTATATCGTTATATTTCCATGACTTAAAAAAAATACACACAGTGCCAAATTTTAACTACCGATATCTCGAAAGCTTAACGGAGATTGAGGTAGTCTCAAAATGTCCTTAAAATCTTTCCGTGGTGAATTAGGTACTGTTTGGATCTTGTTGTATATCTCATCATTGCAGACCCATTACTTAATTAGAAAGTGTAGGCCTTGGAATACTGATTTTTATAGTTCACAAGTATAATCTTTACACGTTCCATTGTTCCTAATTTAAAGTTACCCTTTGTTAAAAATAATTGTATTTAAAATATTAATTATATACGATTCAACTTCAAAGCACTTACAGTAAAATACGAGACACCCATTGCTCCACTACCCATCATTTGGGAACCACTGCACTACACTAAAGTATACTATGCTACACTATAATAAGAATATAAGGAGCAAATTGCGTATTAAATATATTGAAATAAATGCTCAGTCATGTATCGTACATTGTTGGTTCGAGCAATTTTGAGAATTTGCTTTGCAATTTATTTGTATGCAATTTTCCACTTAACACCTTAAATTTGTTAATTTTTCTTTTGAACAATTTAGATTGAACAAAATAGAATTTATATACGTAAATTGAACTTGTTGCTACCCTACATGGCATATAACGTGATGGGCGATATACAAATGCAGGGTGCTGTGAAATTGTTTCATAGTTTGAAGTGCCAAAAATTTGTTGACAGAATACTGCAGAAGAAAACTACAAATTTGTTTAAACATAGTGAACAAGCGCTACGTTGGAAGCAAACAATCTGATATTCGTAACCTGTGTATAATAAAAGTTGATAGTATAAGGCTAGTTACGTATATTTGGATGTCAGCTTTATCAAAACGTGGAGCAATATACCCCATTTTCAAAAGCACTCATCCTTGGCCTATTCATACCTTTGTATCAAATATTGTTGAAATTGGTTAATATTTGTGAGGCCTTCGGGTGATAGTACCAATCATGGTTGATACAATATGAGTGGGGGCTATCAAAACGTGGGCCGATATGTCCCATTTTCAAAAACTACCATCCTTGGCCTCAGGCACGTACACAGGGGTGGGGCCGGGCCCCTTAGGAGGTGATTTTTGAATGTAGTGATAGTTTTCAACCTAAATATATCTCCCCCATATAAAATCCTGCGTACGGTACTGCTTGGTCTATAACCTCTAGAGCCGATAGTCACAATTTGCACAGTGGCTACAACCAAAGGTGGCCTGGCATGACCTATTCCCGAAAGCAATCAACCTCGGTCTAAGAGAAGCCTATGTAACAAATGTCATTGGAATCAGTTAATATTTGTAAAGCCCTAATGTGGGCCGATATTACCCATTTTCATAAGCCAAAGAAATGATTATATACGAAATTTTGTAAACATCGGTTAATATTTATCTTCAGTAAGGTTTGCCATTTCATCATGGAAAGATTTACGAGCCAACAACGAGTCGAAATTATTAAAATTTACTACCGAAATTTGGATTCAGTGGCCTCAACTTTAAGATCGCTTCGTCCAATTTATGGTCGGCTCATTTCTGGCTGAATGGCTTCGCCCATAAGCAAAATATGCGTTATTGGTCAGACAGCAATCCACACGTAATCCATGAGTCATCATTGCATCCCGAAACAATTGCGGTTTGGTGCAGTTTATGGGCCGGCGGCGTCATTGTGCCGTACTTCTTCCGTGATGATCAAGACCGGCACATTACTGTGAATGTGAATCGCTACCATTCAATGATAACCGAATATTTTTGGCCCCAATTGGATAATATGGACTTGGAGGACATGTGGTTCCAACAGGATGGCGCCACAAGCCACACAGCGAATGCCACAATCAATTTATTGGAAACCAAGTTTGGTGAACGTGTTATCTCACGAAATGGCCCAGTCGATCGGCCGCCTCAGTCGTGCGATTTGACGCCGTTAGATTATTTCCTGTGGGGCTACGTCAAGTCTATGGTCTATACCAACAAGCCAGCGACGATTGATGAACTTCGTACGAATATCGAACGTGAAATTGCAGCAGCATCGGCCGATTTATGCTTGAAAACCGTCGAAAATTGGGTTCAGCGTCTGGACTTCTGCAAGCGTGCCCATGGTGGCCATGCAAAAGAAATCGAGTTCCATACATAATGGCATCGAAGGTACTTTCACAGGAATAAAGAATTTCATTGGTATCTAAAACCGGTTTTGTTTTATTTAAAAAAACTTTTGTAGCGCTCTTATTGAAAAACCCGATACAAAGTTCCATTGAAAACGTTTAGTTATTGCGATTTGTATATTGATTACTAGAATACATGGAGAGACGATGTGGGTCCATGTCTCATAACACCCTGTTGACATAGTGTAGGGTACACAAATAGTTAACCTGACCAGATGTCAAAGACATCACTATTGATTGGCTTGCTGGTTGCCACAACAATTCCGCAGTTTTTAAGACAGTCATATAACTAGTTACTTGCACGTATTTTATTGATATACATATAGCGATATGATATCACAATATAAGCACTCGTATAAACATAGTAATAGAGTAAGCACTTCTTAAGGCCATGTTAGACTATTAGACAAATCGTTGGATATGTCAAAATTTTCATTTGATTAGAGCGAATGGAATAGTATAAACTAGAGGAGAATGATTCAGAAAATTTGTTGACATATCTAATGGACTTACAATTTTTCCACATAGTTGCATTTGGAATGGAATGAAACGAACAAAAACAAAGAAATACAACTTTTCTTTAGTTACAATTTTCTTTATTCCTTCACTTCTGCCACTTTGCAGACAGATGTATTTGAACTTCCAAAACTGATTGTATAAATCGAGATCGTACACTGAAAGATAATCTTTACATCAAACCGATGATAAATGTTCATCAAGTGTTCTTCATTGCATTGATAACAATTTTCATCAACTCATTGAAAAGGTTCTTCAATTTGTAGATTGTGCGTTTCTTTACCTTTTCCAGCTTCATTGATTTGATGATATTTGTTACATCACTCTTCATCATTTGAATTTAGAAATAATTAGTGGGATCGATTCAAATTCATAAAAAATGTACATCAACTTGTGTAACGTTGTCGTTGAATCGACGTAGACTATTGATGAAATATGGATGAAAGATTGATGAAAAGTTTTTCATCAATTCAATGACATGTGTCGTAGGTTGGCAAATAAGGAAATGTTTCATCAAATTGATGAAGGAATTCATAAATTTGATGAAGCTTTATCTTTCAGTGTACGATTTCTTTCAAGTAGAATAGAGTTTCATTCCATTTCTCTCTCTCAGCGTATCGTTCTATGTGCACAGATAGTCTAACATAGCCTTTAATAATATAATGAGACTACATCTTCCATATTGCCCCCAGAAGAGTAGTGTCGCAACCTCAAAACCAATATTTTGAGAAAAAGCTTCTAGGAGTTTTTACATACGACAGTATTTTACTACGTTCAGTAAATTTTCTCATGTCATAATGTTCTAGTTGCAAAGCTCTCGAAAAAACAACGAAAAATTATGTATAATCCCAAACACTATTTCTGGAACTTACAACACTATTCTTCTGGGGATGCTATATACCATCGCCTCCCAATCATAACGTGAACAGTACAATTATAATAGAATTACCAAAGATATCATAATATGATCGGCTTCAATCGTATTATAATTGAATTTTTTAAAATAAATAGATAAGTGCAATCACATATATATTTTCCCTCAATCATATCATGATCAACCAGTCACAGTATGATTGCCTCCCAACTATAATATGATCAGCCGATATAAGCAATTATTGGACACAATATGATTTCAGTTTGGTATAGATTATTAAGTTCTGTCAAATGAAGTCAGATTCGGTCGTGATGGATCAGTTTCATTTGGGACCTGGTGAAAGTCAACGATTAGTTAAATACAAATATTCCAAATAATAGTCAGCAAAAGTCTCTGTGGTGAAATAGTCAGCATGAAACTGTAGATATAAAGCCGATGCGGTGGGAAATACAGCAGAATTTGATAAGGTGAAATATTCTCCAAAAGTTAGTGTGGTAGAAGAGTCTGTATAAATGCGATACTTCAAAGCACGTACGCTACAATATGAGCCGGCAAAGGCACTATTGTTGAATAATAAATAAAAATAAATGGTTTTCCATCACATCCCATGAAGGAATTGGGGAGAGCTTCTCACAATCAGTGAGCTTTCTAGTTGTATACTCACTGGTTGGGACCTAAAGTTTTAACACCGATTCCGCACGATATTTTGAAAAGCTTTTTCATGGCTAAAAACTCGTTAGTGTCGCCGTCACTTTGCGAGGTGACCGCCGCCGAAAGAAATTTTAAGGTGGTCAGAGCTGGATCTCATGTACAAGAGGCGCGCACACTACCCATTGCACCACCGACGGTTACTATTGTGGAATAGTCAGCATAAAGCAGCTAAGGTGGAGTTGTCAGCAAAAGTCGCTGTGGTAACATAGCCGGCTTAAAGTCCCTAATTCAGCTCTTACGAAATTTTCGTAAGCAATTTTGTCCTTTATTTCACCACGGAAATTTTTGTTGACGAGTTTTTTTCACCTATCTCTAATTTACCTTACAAATATTTCATGAATAATTTCTCTTCATGCCTCATTTTATATTTCGAAGACACTCCTTAAGGACTATCGACTGTCATATGTTTGGTTAGTGGAGAATTCTTCGTTTGGGACAGTGGGCGAAAAAGAATTCCTCGTTTGACCACATTTATGTCAGTTATAAATCTCGCCAGTCGTTTCCAGAACTATCATTTATAAGTAGTATATCACCTGTTGGTTTCAGAGAATTCCGCAAAAATTTAATTGTTAGTGGTGATGCTGCATAATAGCGCCATCTGGATTCATCCAGAAAGTTCTTAGCGAATCCATCAACCTTTCGTGGTTCGATTGTATATGACAGTTTTCTACTTAAGCTTCACTAATCTCCCAATTACACCCAACTAGCTGTAATACACGTCAAAAACTATTTGTTGATATTATAATGTTACTTTGACATACGAGTATTGCTGATTCAAATGTTAGTTAAGCAAAATATGTATAGAATTTTTATCGTTACAAGGCGATGAAACAAACAGTGGTTCAAAAGAAAACAATTTCTGGTGAATCTGGGGATTAGTGTGCAGTGTTTCTTCTAGGTCTGATGTTAATTACCCTAACGAAATTCCAACAATTTGTAGAAATGTTTTTTATCGACAAACTTACTTTCTTTTCAAAATTTTACAATTCTTAATTTTAAAGTTTTTTTTTCCAAAAAGGAGCAATCAAAGTCTTAAGTTGACAATTTTAACTTTTTTTTACAAAAAATCTTTACAGTTCTAAAATATGGATCCTCAATCTATTGCATCTTTATACCAAAATTCTCAAAGAGTTTCCTCACTAGCACTGCAGACTGTAGAGTATCTTTATAATCTGTTATAAATCGCATTGTAGCAACCGCGAAAGGTCACTTTAAACATGTGCTGACTTTACGGTTTTTGCTATAGATTGCGGTGTCGTTGGCACATCCACGTTTGTATCACATGGAAATTAATGGCTGATATTTTAATTTGCAATACACATTTTGTTGCTCGTGTAAGGAAGGCTGTAGTTTTTAACATGCAATATTAACATTAATTGCCATTGCCTGAGGTGACTTCCTTTTTATGTTCTTTTCACAAGCCCATTGGTGTCGTGTGGTCGGTCTTATTGATTTTTCTCAGTTCATATTTGTGATACGATTATATATTTTTTGCTGAGTGTTATTTTTTGTTAAATATTTTATGTAGGACATAGTATATTTCACTTTCCATAGCAAACTTGGCTAGTAGCCAAAAAAACAATGGTTGCAAAATAGTCCTGTGATTAATATGAAGCATTAATGAAGAAAAAGAGTAACACGAAATGTTTTAATTGTTTGTTGCTGTTTTTATATTTAAAGAAAATAGTTTTTTTTTTTGTTTTTATAAAAAACCGCAGGAAATGTGTCTGATCCTGCTGAGAAAAAATAGCTATAATTAACTCAACAAGAAGGCAAACCAGAAAGACAGTATAATTGCATAGAACCGAAAAAGAAATGAGAATATAATTAAAATTTAAGGTGGCAGTGGCAGTAATTATTAGAGACATTTATTTAAAAACTGTACCAGTATTTCGACACAGAGAGCTATTCAGTTGAGATTTATTTTCTATCCGAAACGTGGCAGCTTGTCGCAGCCTTACTTATCAAAATATATGAGTGACACCATAGATTTTTGTTACATTCCAGAGAAAAAACGTACATATCAATCACCTAAATTATATCCATAACAATTCGTTAAGAAGCACTGACAATTTTTCCGATGCACCAATGAAATGTAGGAACACGTAACGGGTTTTTCAATAAGAGCGCTACAAAAGTTTTTTTAAATAAAACAAAACCGGTTTTAGATACCAATGAAATTCTTTATTCCTGTGAAAGTACCTTCGATGCCATTATGTATGGAACTCGATTTCTTTTGCATGGCCACCACGGTCACGCTTGCAGAAGTCCAGACGCTAAACCCAATTTTCGACGGTTTTCAAGCATAAATCGGCCGGTACTGCTGCAAATTCACGTTCGATATTCGTACGAAGTTCATCAATCGTCGCTGGCTTGTTGGCATAGACCATAGACTTGACGTAGCCCCACAGGAAATAATCTAACGGCGTCAAATCGACTGGGCCATTTCGTGAGATAACACGTTCACCAAACTTGGTTTCCAATAAATTGATTGTGGCATTCGCTGTGTGGCTTGTGGCGCCATCCTGTTGGAACCACATGTCCTCCAAGTCCATATTATCCAATTGGGGCCAAAAATATTCGGTTATCATTGAACGGTAGCGATTCGCATTCACAGTAATGTGCCGGTCTTGATCATCACGGAAGAAGTACGGCCCAATGACGCCGCCGGCCCATAAACCGCACCAAACCGTAATTTTTTCGGGATGCAATGATGACTCATGGATTACGTGTGGATTGCTGTCTGACCAATAACGCATATTTTGCTTATTGACGAAGCCATTCAACCAGAAATGAGCCTAATCGCTGATTGTTGAGGCCTCTTAAAGTTGAGGCCACTGACTCCAAATTTCGGTAGTAAATTTTAATAATTTCGACTCGTTGTTGGCTCGTATATCTTTCCATGATGAAATGGCAAACCTTACTGAAGAGAAATGTCAAAAGAGCGCGAAAAAATATGGAGTCGTTTGCTGTCCCTATCGATTTACTTTTGTAGAGTCTCTGTTGAAAAATCCTTACTTATCAATTTTATTACAGCTTGATTGTAATAACAGTTCGACGATAGTACATCGTCGCAATAATTTGGTATTGTTACGATCTCACCACGAACGGTTGATGAATTCACTAAGAACTTTCCGGAGGAATAGAGAAAATGTATTGTTGACCGAGTCCCTGAGGGACTGCCAAATGGCGAATGACAAAAAATGTTCGTGGTTTCAAAAATTAAATTGTTCGAGCGTTTGGTCGTATTTTTAATTAATTTTTTTCTTCGATATTTCGCTACCCTTTGGAAACACAATTATTGATTATTACGTTTTCTATCGTACGTATTCTCCGGTTCTTGTCAAATACTCTCTTCGTCTATCTATTGGTATGAGATCTAAAATCAACCGTAGTGCTCTAATGGCCAGTTTTTAAGTTAACTATAAGATTACTTAATCGTAATTGAAAGTTAATTTGAGGTTAACTTTGCATTTTGTTTTTCAGTGGTGAGTTAATGTAAGTCGCCATATTGTTAACGATTATGGCAACCCTGTATGTATTCTTATTGGAAACGACAACTGGTTTGGGATAGATACCAAAACAACAAAGAGGAACAAATAAAATGGAATTTTGTAAAATAAGAAATAGATGCATAAAATCGAAGTTATTTTAACAAAAATGTGTAAAAAAACTATAAAGGCGCAATCATTTAACGATCTAGACTCAACGTGTGTGTACAAATTCGCAAAACAGAAGCATATATTTTATACAATCTAACATTTCTCATTTTGACAGTCAGTAATTTAATTGTCACAATCATATGGTTCTGACTAAAAGTTAACCAACCAACATTGTGGGTTAAATCATAGTTAAACAATGACTGAAAAACACAATTCGACGTTTAACCAGAATTTAACAAAGAAACGAAGATCACCACTGACCGAAAAACTGGCCATAAGTCTGTTGTCGACGACAACTTTCTTCTAGCGTATTTCTTAGCGTATGGCCGTCGGTGGTGCAATGGTTAGTGTGCGCGACTCTTGTACATGAGATCCTGGGTTCGAACCCTGCCCTGACCACCTAAAAATTTCTTTCGGCGGCGGTCACCTCGCATAGTAACGGCGACACTATCGAGTATATAGCCATGAAAAAGCTTCTCAAAATACCGTTCGGAATCGGTGTAAAACTGTAGGTCCCAATCAGTGAGTGAAAACTGGAAAGCGCACAGCTCAGTGATTGTGAGAAGCTCTCCCTTGTCCCTTCATGGGATGTAATGGGAAACCATTTATTTATTTTTTTTATTTCTTACTCAATGCTCCGTGCCTAATCGGAGAAGCGTACATTAATTACCTCATTGATCACAGTGTCGTGAAGGTTTCGAGTTTCCAATGTAGGGCAGAATTCTGGCTAGAATTCTGATGACATCCCTCAAACGTTATTATTAAGCAAGACTCCCAAATATTTCAGGAAGCGGGTAGACCATAATATCTGGCTTCCTACGCTTACATCCATATTAGGGTGAGTGAATGGTTTTTAATTTTAAGTTGCATTGAATTGAATTCCGTTTAATGGAATTGATTTGAATTTAATTCAATTAATCTGAATTGAATCGAACTGAATTGCAGATAATTGATTTGAATTAAATTGAATTTAATTTAATTAAATTGATATGAATTGAATTGAATTGAGTTGAAATGAATTTAAATTAATTGAATTGAATTGATATGACTTGAATTGAATTGAATTGAATTGAATTGAATTGAATTGAATTGAATTGAATTGAATTGAATTGAATTGAATTGAATTGAATTGAATTGTATTGTATTGTATTGTAATGTATTGAATTGAATTGAATTGAATTGAATTGAATTAAATGGAATTAAATTGAATTGAATTGAATTGAATTAAATTCAATTGAATTAATGTGAATTGAATTGAGTTTAGATCAGGAATGGCAGGAGTTATTGTAAGAACTGTCGACCCTCTCCTATTATTCTGTCAGGCCCCATTTATGAGTAGGGTAATATATAACGGGATTTAAGCTCAAAGATTTAAGGTGGGTTTTTTAGTGTAATACAAGATGGTTTATCTGGGACTAAGGCACCTCTATTTTTCTGTAACTACCGGGCACAACTGACCTAAACGCCCGTTAACCATAACACATCATTTCACAGGTTCAACAATGAGGAATAGTGGACAGCCACTATTCAGACTAATGTAAAAATTTGTTCCAATATTTTGTTAGTTATAACATACTGAATTTTTTTTTATATCAAAACTAACTAACGTACAAATTCATTGACAAAACGTAAATATTGATTGCATAAAAATAAATCGTCGAACGTAGGAACTTTTGTATTACTGAACTTACACCCCATAGAAGGGATTGGGGAGAGCTTCTCACAAACAGTGAGCTGTGCGTTTTCTAGTTTTACACTCGGTATTTTGAGAAACTTTTTCATAGCTTAAAACTCAAGAGAGTCGCCGTCACTAAGCGAGGAAACTGTAAATTACCGCAACGAATATTTACGTTGGAGCGATGAATTGTGTACGTTAGCTCACTTTCGTTGAAACTAGTCTTTGAGGTGATGTCTTTTTTCAGTGTAGTTTCAAAATTGTACACATTTTGTTATTTTTCCTTTTGTTCAAATTTTATTTATATTTGTATGGGCAACGCAATTACTGCGACTTGTTCAGTATTCCATACCAGCCGCCTATATGTACATATTTATCTATTTTGCTTATGAGTAGAGATAGAGGGTGTTCTTCCATGGTTCCCAATATCTCTTTATTTCACTGGAATTACCCCCATAAATGTAAAAATTATTATCGCTAATATTGCGTGGGATTATTTTGCATACAATTCTACGGATTTTATTTTCATGTTCTACGTTCGTATCAGCCAGATTTCATCACCATTAACGTCACTAGTCTTGGATTATTAGCATTCAATGTGGGATTAAAAGAGAGAAAGTGGGATAAGCGGAATAAATGACAAGTCCTTAGGGTTTATTGGTGGTGGTAATAAACATCATGTACATCTCAGTTGTTATTGCAGAAAATATTGAAATAGTCATGTTAATAAAATAAGCTCAGTATTTGCAGTGGATTTTGATTTCAACTCTGGTGTTGTAAAACTCGAGCAAATGAAACTGAGAATATTCACAGACATTTGATTATACCACATATAAAGGAACAAGAGAAAGAAGACTTCATATACGAGATTCGCATGTGGTAAAGAGAAATATTTATAACATTTCTCACACTACATGTGTAGTGCTGTTTGGTCCTTACTGTTTGTTAGTTTAGTTATTCTATATATGAGAATTTACTGTGTAGAAAGTTCAAGGCAAAAGAAAAACAACAAATAACACTATGATACAAAGTATGAGGGTTACTTGCAAAACTAACAATGTGAGTATTCACTTTGAATGCGTGAGTTTCTTTTATGGTGTCATACAAAAAGGAAATACAGTAAACAGACCCTCGTCCAGGGGTGTGGAGTCGTAGCTGGAGTTGCAGCTCGGGAAGTTTTCCCGGAGTTGGGGTCGATTTTGTTCGGTCCGATTTCGACTCCGTGTTAATAAAAATACTAAGATTTTGAGATATATCAAAATGGAAGCAGGTGAAGGAATACGGTACTATCCCGAAGATGCAAATTTTTCGGCATAATTACTGTCAGCACTGTCGTAGACATTGGTTAGAGTAGAACTCTCGACTCCACTCAATACAATTTTTTTCAGCGGTGTGATATAGGGTTAATAAAGCCCTTATAGTGATCTTTAAACTGGAAACTAAATTTATATATTGATTCTAGTTATCCAGTAGTCAGGGTTCGGAAAAAATAATTTTAATTAATTTTGGTATAGTGATATTGTAAGCGTCATTAGGTTTGTCAATAGGTCCCGATATAGTGCAATAGAATTTGGAAATCAATAAAATTGTAATGTTAAAGCACTCTAATTTTGAATGTAAACTTTCCTCTGTATTGTTCTACTTCGAGAGATATCTCTGAAAACCTATCCAGAAATTGTACTGATAGGGTAGGGCAATCTATCAAAGTGAACACAAGCAAACAACACACAGCGTTGGCATCACATACGTGGTTGTTGTACAACAATAGTCTCTGCCTGAAAATAAGTATGATGGTATTGATGTAGCGGCTGCGAACAAACCAACAGGTCGTCGTCGCCAAAGAGTATTGAATAGTATAGAGAACTCATGGAACGAATTGTATGACTCAAACGCACTGGCGACATCTGGCGAATGATTCAAAACATTTTAGTACTCTATTTTTGCCATAACTTGGTCCATTCATAATTTTGATGTGAAACATTGATGCCTTTCGAAACATTTATGCTTTTAGTATTGTTTTATGTAATAACATTGTCGAAATGGTGCCTTTATACTGAAATATTCTATAAAGAGAATACGACTCTCTACATGAGAGCGGAACAAGAGTGCAATAAGTTCTCTATACTATTCAAAACTTTTTGTCGTTGCTCTGTTTATGACAACAAAACAAAAACAATTATTTCAGTGTGCTGAATATTGCTTTTTATTCAGTTGTATGCCAGCATTCAAACAATCAGGTCGTCGTCGCTCTGTTTATGACAAACCAAAACAATTATTTCAGTGAGCTAAATATAGCTTTATTTATTTTAACAATATTACATCCAATGTTAAAGCAGATGTAAGGAAAAAGAAAGTGCAATAGCAAAAGAGCCTTCAGCACAAAAACTATTCTTTTTTTTATTTTCCAATGTAACATTTACTAATGTGTTCATAGAAATCGAACAGGTCCCGTTTAACAAAAAGGTTTTAATAAATGTAAATAATTCGAACACTAATTGATATTATTAATAAGTACAAGATAGAGAAGTATATATTTTTCTGAAAAGATCTTACTATATTATTCGTAATTGTTCACTGTTTTATTTTTCGTTAATAAAACGGGGTTTTTTACAAATTGCGGTAAAGACGGCATTTCTCTTTATATACACCAACTTAACATTAAGAAGTATTCTATATTCAACACTTTACTATTACTTGACGCAGCGGACTTTTGTGCATATCACCACCATATCAGCTTCAGCCCTACACAACAGCAACCAAACCGTTTCTCAAAGCATCTTGTATTAGCGCCCTCTATTTCTCGATTCTTTCAAAAAGATACTTAGCGAATTCATCAATCATTCGTGGTAAGTTCGTAAACAATAACTTTTGAACTTACAGCCACAATCGGCCTTTCATTAATATTAATGGTGATTTATTTTCTAAAAAATTATGTTGCCTTGTAATATGAGGCGACATTTAAAAAATGTTGCCATCACCCCTTTTAAGTTTTGCCTTTTTTGGGGTGAGAAAAGGACGTAATAATTGTATTACGTTCATAATACAACTGTATTACTGCGTTTGATTTTTTAGAATGTTTAATTTACCTCGCTTATCTAAAATATTCGACTAGTATATATGGAGACCTAAGCGGTATTAAGCCATTTTAAGTGTTGATTCATGCAAACTGATCGACAAAGTCCCAATACAATTGGTATTTGTTGTTATTCCCGCTTAACTAAAAGTTCGACCACTTTGTTTGAGAAGGTAAGCGATTTTTACTGAAGCCGCTTAAATTAGATTAGCAACCCACACAGAAGGTAGAAAAATTAGCTTAGCAAGGACAAAGAACACATTCAGATAGACAGAATGTCAGACATTTTATCTGGGAACATTCTCCGCCATTACTCACTGAACCAAATATGTGCAGTTGGATTGTGCTTAACACATCCTTTCAGAATATGCCACCAACATATTGAAGAAGACCTTCAGAACCGAAAATTCTTGATTTTGTATTTCATATATGAAAATAGTTTTTCGGTCACTGTGCCCAAGCGAAGAATTCTCTACGAACTAAACACATGCCAGTCGATAGTCCTTAAGGGGTGCCTTCGAAATATAAAATCTAGAATTTCCCAAGGACCTTCAGAAATTCAGAATTTGAAAGAATTTGAGGTCCCTGTGCAAGATTTTGCCCCACTGTGCTCAAACGAAGAAGTCTCAAAAGAACCAAATATGTGCTTGACATTTGGTTCTTGGACAATTCTTCGTTTGACCACAGTGGGCCCAAATCTTGCACAGAGACCTCACACAGAAAATTTCAAATTCTGAATTTCTGAAGGTTCTTGGGATATTGTAGATTTTATATTTCGAAGACACTTTTTAAGGACTATCGACTGGCATATGTTTGGTTCGTGGAGAATTCTTCATATGACAATATTTTACCCCAATAGTCTCACTATATGTGACATATTTAAATACCAATATTTGGAATTTGGTTGCATATATATTAGTTTTTGTAGCAAATATATTTAGCTTGGAATGTGTTTTTATTAATTAGTGTATTTTAAATTTCTGCATCGATTTTTTAATTAAAAGAAAAATCAATAAATTCCTGATCAATAAATTCCTGAAAAATCAATAAATTCCTGATTTAAAATAAAGTACAGAGCTCTGCTAAGTAAATTGGTTTGTGTCTTTGATATTTTAAATACGAATTTAGCTTCACGCACATAAACGCCACAGACCTGGTTTCGAAACAATATGCCAGCTTTTATATGCTGTGAAGAATGGCCCTCTGGCAGCCCTGATTTGAATCCTCTGGATTAATAATTGTGGACCTGGTTTGCCACAAAAGATAACCCAACATTGTTTCTCTGTTAAGACCCCTCTGGTTCGTGTTGTAGCCAATTTTCCAATGAATGAGGTGCGTGCAGCTATTGATGATTGGCCAATGCTTCTTAAGGCGTGCGTGAAGGCCAAGAGTGGACATTTTGAATGAAACTTAGGTTTTGTATATAATACATATCAATAAAAATTTAAAAAAAATGTTATCCAAAAACGTTCATAAGTTTTTGTATGTACTAAGTATGCCTCAATGTCACTATTGCGAAATGTACCTCTACCCGTTTAAACTGAGACTGAGACATCTTGGCACAACGTCATTTCGATGCTTCCGGAATCTTCTTGCAGTGGCGCCACCTATTCGTTATATTTATAACTTATCGAAAGCCGTTTCCAGAACCATCACGTATTACATCACGTATTACAGCGACCAATTACAATTGCTGCCTCATAAAATAATGCGTTCACCGAAAATGTCCCTTAACAGTTCCATTGTTTCCCTGGCTGTTGCTCCATCTTTTTCAGAAGCGCTCCTTTCCATTTCCCAAGTCTTCTTTATAACAACCTGAAAAATAAAGGAAACCCACATGAAAATACTGCAGTTATAAACTATTCAAACGCCTTCGTTTCTTTTGCGCCACCCTGTGCAAGAATATTAAGCGAATTAATCGGTATTGGAGGGTGGTAGGTTGTAGCAATTGGCGAGGTGGTATGTTGTAGCAACGGCATACTTTTAGGCGTAGCTAACCAAGTTGCAATATTTGTTATCCCTCTAATATTATTTTGCCATTTCGTTTAGCCAAACAGCTAAAGCATCTATCGTAACAATATACATACAAGAAATTTATGAAAACCAACAATTTGTATGCCATGGTAAAATAAGTATGCAGTAGGAATTGTTGTAATTTTAGGCATTTTGTTTGGTGTACCTGATCTGTCAACTTTTCTACATGTGTGAATCTACGGTAAAGGTAAACAAAAAAGTACAAAAACATCTAACACCTAAGCAAGAAAAAATTTCACATCAGCTGTTCTAACGACCCAGTAAACAATTTGTTCCGAATTCGGTCAGAAATCTGTCAGACACTCTGCACAAGTTGCCGAGTCTGATGCCGATGTCGGTCAGACAACGTACAGAAAATCGTATGGTCGGTTGATAACAATTCGGAAAGTTTTGTCGGAGGAAATTCGGAAGAATGTGCAGAGTTATCGGACAGATTTCTGGGAGAATTCTGAGGTAAATTAATTATTATTTTTATTTGACGACCGCGACGTTTTAAGCACTTGCTTGCTCGTTTGTAACTGAAGACAACAAACAAAATGATGCAGACAAAACAAAAACATCAATTCAATTCACCAAAACTATACAGTTTACGGAATGAAAATGAAATCAAATGGAATAAAAAATCCCTTCAGAGAATGTGCAGAAACGTCGCATGATTTTCGTATGGAATTTCAAAAAATGTGCAGATCCGGCTGACAGAGAATGTACAGAAAACTCGTTTAAATGACTGAAGGAATTTCAGATATTTCGTCTAATTGTCTGATATAATTTAAGAGAGCTTACAGACGTCCGTCGGAAGCAATTGTTTACTGGGAAGTTTACCTTACTTATTTTACCATGGTATATGCTTAACAATTTCCACCTCACCATGATAGTGTGTGTGGGAAACAAATTCACTCACTGAACGTACTCATTCTCGCATTTGGCGGTGTCATAACAAGTGTTTTCTTTGCAACTGACAATATATGCGTCATGAATTTTTAATTAACTTGGACTTAGAAATAGAAAAATTATAAACCAAAGATTATAATTTATTCAGTAACAAATAATCAATTGGGAACTGTCAGCTGTTTGGAATAGTGATAATCACCTGCTTAAAGCAAATGCACAATTTATGAGCGCTATGTAAATTGGCAACGGATAATATCAAGACACTTTTAGAATATTAAACTACGTATAGTTTTCACATTGACGCATATAATTTTATTGTTGAAGTGTGTGGTGAATCCCCCTATTGTATCTCCGCTTATTTTTATTCTTGTGTTTTATTCTTTCACAGTAGGAATGTTACCATTACTATGTCCAATGGGTTGGAGGGGCAAGTAGAACAAAAACATAGATGAAATCAAATGGTCATAATAATAAATCAAAGTCAGCCTACATATAATGTCCGAATTTCTTTTGCAAACTTTGAAGAAAAAGCTTGTTGATAACAATATCCTGCAAGTTACAGTATTATTTATGATCAAGTTTTCTCGGTAAGGATACAAGAATTTAATTACCGGAACGATTTCTACGAAAGATTGGGTTGTTTTTGTGAATTTATTGTCGTTTTCTACAATACCTTTTGTTAGGTTATATTTTTTTTATTAATATTTATATTTGAAAAGTAAAGATGTTATCTTAAAATAACATTACAAACTACATACAAAGGATATTTTAGCAAAAATATAAAGAAAGATTAGCAAAACGTCTACCTTATTACGCTATGTATAACCCATCCGTGGCCGTCGGTGGGTGGTGCAATGGCTAGTGTGCGCGGCTCTAGTGCATGAGATCGTGGGTTCGTTCCCTGCTCTGAGCACCTTAAATTTCCTTCGACGATGGCCACCTCGCTTAATTATGGCGACACTATCGGGTACTTAGCCATGAAAAAGCTTCTAAAACTACCGTTCGGAACCGGCCTGAAACTGTAGGTCCCAATTAGTGAGTGAAATTAGAAAGCGCACAGCTACTGGTTGTGAGAAGCTCTCCCCAATTCCTTCTTGGGATGTAATGGGAATCGATTTTTTTTTATTCTTTTTATAACCTTAAAAATTTGTGAGGAAATCATGTCGTCCAGATCCATGCCGTCCAGTTGAGGCCACAATAACTCCGTTATCATGTTCCTGTAACGAATGCCATTCACACTCACTGCAATTTCGGCCTCATCTTCAAAAAAGTAAGGCCCAATCATTTCTCATGGATTGCATGAGGATTTTCTGAGTTCCAAATTCGAAAATTTTGTATATTCACGATGTCACTCAGATGAAACTGCGCTTCATCGGAGAAAATTAATTTTTTTGAAAACTTGGCATTGACTTCACTTTGCTCCATTACCCATTGAACGAATTTCTATGGTGTGCTGGTTTGAGCTGGTTTGTCTTTTGTCAAAATTCGCTGCGTAGTGCTTCGTGAAATTTGAAGTTGTTGAGAACGATGCCGAATTGATGTTTTTAGGTTTTCGGCGATACTCTCGTTAACAGCAGCATTTTTTTCAAGAGACCGACCGGTATGTTGTCTCACAGGAGTCTTACTGTCCATAACCAACCCAGGTTAACCACTCTTCGATTGGTTGACACATTAGGTGAACTTTTCGACTGAATATTTTGCGAAGTTTGCGAGCGGTCTCAGCATAACTTTCGAAATTTTTGTAATAAGTTTTCACAATTATAACGCTTTGTTCTTTCGTAAACCGCTCCATTTTTAATAATCGGAATAAACATGCTGCCAAATTTCAGAGTTGCCACTTATCAGGGGGTTTCTATCTCACAGCTGATCGTAAAGCCACTAGAGAAATGATGTAGAATGAGACACCAAAGAAGACATACAGATTAGAGACCATGCAGCAAACTAAGTTTAAAAGTGTTTGGTTTATACTAATGACAGCTAAATTATATTTGCATCAAACGAATAGACGTATTCCCTTTTATTTCTGTCCGTAATATGCCAACCAAAGAGTAAATTACCAACGCAACTCGAACTCGATGAAATTGCCTACTACCTCGTTGTCATGAAGTGGCATCGAAGAGAGTAATGGAGGCTCTTTAGTATTGCTCTGTGCACTTGCAGAAAAAAAATTACACCCTTTATTAGACGGCACTTGATGGACAACTCTAATCCTCTAGAATTACCGTTTGTACTGTGAGTAACGTTTGATGTAAAAATACTCGACTGGAAGTTGAACTTCAAACCCAACAATCTGGAAAGAGCCAAAAATGCTCTATATACCTGTAAAACGGCAATAGGAAAACGCTGGGTCGGCTCTAGGGAAATCCACCAGCTGCGCGATACTGGATAAAGTTCAGCGAAATGACTGGTTCAGACTGACTTTGTTCAGAAAATGGCTACCTGACCTTCCAGATATTGTCGATTACACTGTGGCCTATCCACTTTTGACAAGAAGTACCACACTCTTATAATTGATAGATCAGAATGAAATGGACGAATCCCTGGACATAGGAGATTCGTGAACTTCTATATAGATGGTTCAAAACTTGACGGAAAAGTAGGCTTTGATATCTTTTCTAGGCTATCCATTGGAAAAAACTGCCTGCCTGACCACTGTTATGTCTACCAAACAGAAATCTTAGATAAAAAGTAGCGTAAGAGTTGATAGTAATGTTCTGACTAAAGTCGGAATCAATATTTTCTCTGATAGCCAAGCTGCCATGAAGTCTCTGGAAACTGTCTTCCTGAAAACTGTCTTCCTGAATTCGAGAACTGCCCTCGACTGTCAGATATCTTTATGAGATGGTTTAGCAGTTTAAGATTCATCTGATTTGTGAGTCGGGCGGGCAGGAACATACCAGGAAACTGCAAAGTAGATGATCTTGCTAAACTACGGAATACCTAATATGTCCAGGGGAACTGGAACATGTGGGCATGCATCAAGCAACTTGCAAGCTCTTCTTGAGCAATTGTGCCCTTGCAGCAACTAACGGTAGATAGTCATTAGTAGGGAACAAGGTACATTCCAAGCTGATATGGCCCCGCCTAGACTTGAAACGCACTAACTAACGAGACCGGACTTTTGCAGAATCTGGGGTGACGCAGAGGAGGTGGAGTCAACGGGAAAACCTTTTCTTTTTTTTGCATTTTGTCCCTCTGGTATCACAATGAACCACAAGATCTAAGTGAGCCTGGCAAGTAGGCTGTCACTCCAACCTAACCTAAACTAATGTTCCCGCTAATGTTACAGCAATCAAAACTTCGCGGTTGCCATTATACTTAAAGCGGCATTTACACCTACCAAGATTATAGCATTTTCGAGATTATCGACGTTTTTTTCTTATGGAGTTTGACATTTATAATCCCGAAAAAGCGATAATCTTGGAAGGTGTAACTGCAGTTTAGCACTAGTTGGCAACTGAGTTTGACAGCTATCAGTTGCCATACTTAATATCTTTTTGGCAACTGGCAACGCCATGGAGATGACAAAGACGATCAAGAAGTAAACGCAAAAACGATGTACAAGTAGACAGTCAAAATTTCTCTTCACTCGAATACTTCAACATGGTTGGAATTTGTATAGTTATATACAATAACACTATCAAAAAGCTGCTCGTGTATTGAAATATTCAATGAAGAGAGTAAGAGAGAGAGAATGACTATGGTTTCAATCGTTTTGTTAGTTGGCATTTGAGTGAAGAGAAAATTTGACTGTCTTCTTGTACATCGTTTTTGCAACAAAGCTTATTGAAGAGCATCTATCAATAAAGAACAAGAAGCATGTTTAGACCATTCGTACTATATATAGTAAATCCTAGAACCCGGGTTTCTATGTGCAGTAGTCACGCGTTAAATCATCAGTGCATCAATCCAGCTTCTGGGAATATCCTTACTGTAATAAATATCTGCAATATTGACTCTTGAATACTAAATAAATTACCTCTTTTATACTTCAAGGAAAACATATAAACGGTCCTAAGATATATGTATATGTGAATTTACGGCCAATAGGTTAAGATAACCACCTACCCAAGAGATTGCTTGGTGGCCATACAAGTAAATGAAAGGATAATAAAAAACATTCAACTTTGACATCTTTTACGGGATTCCATTTTCAAATCAACAAAAACCTTAAAAATTTTAGGAACTCACAAGTTTTTCTTCAATACAAAAGAAACCATGAACCTCCCACACTATTTGTCGAGGTTCTCACCAAACCTAAAGCATATGACACGATAACCCAGAGTTCCAACCTTTTTAATAATTCCTTAAAGTCCACGGCAATAAAGAGAAAACAATTGGAAAATATTGTAGAATATAGCACAAAGTATAAAAAGTCCTTTGAACTCTTGTTTATTGGGGGGAAGGGTAGTTGAGGTGAGAATGTTTACCTTGGTTAAAGTATACAAAATGGAAGCAATTCAAGTGCCAAAGAAAGAGGTTAAGTTAAGGGTGTGTATAAGTTTGATTGCCACAGGCGCCCTCTATGTGTGAATATTTATTGAAAACATATGTCATATGAAACTTTTATTAAATTAATTATTTAAAAATGTAACGCAGGGGTTTGGTTATTGTTGTTAGAATGTTCATGGGGTTTCTCTCTATAGTTAACCCACATAATACATCACGACCTTCTTGGCACTAGAGGGTCAGAGCATGACAGCCTTTACCATTGAATTGAAGGTAGAAACGATTAATGGTGGTAAACCATTCAATACATATGTTTGTAAACTCATTCAAAGAGTTGGGGTTTTGGAATCTTGTTAACGTTAATTTTGTTTAATGTACACAAATAAACAGACATTATGTACATAGTTTGAAATATTTTTCCAACAATTAAATGACATTTAAAATTATAATTGGTAAACAGAAGGTATCAGATAAACAAAGTTAATAGAACTTTAAATTGTTAACGTTTAACCCAAATTTAAGCAATAGGTTGTAAACAATGAAACCGTCTTTAACGACGCACTTTACGACTGTTGTCAGGTTAGGGTTCTCCACCGTTCGGTTCTGTTTCGGAACTGCAACTTTTAATATTTAACTGTCTGCCTAAGCGTAGGCCACAACTTTCCAAAAATTTACTAGTACCATTAATTTCTCCCGAAGACGATGGGTGGGCCATGTAAAATGTGGAACTTAACCCTCCGTTATTTCGCAGCAGATACCCAATTGGACATTTAAGAAGTGACAGATTATTAGTTAAAGGTTACAAATTTACGAAATGAGTTGCTTAACGCTTGAAGAAAATTTGGAAATATTAAAAACTTTATTCCAAAGTTCTGAGTCGTCAACTCAAACAGTAAGAAATCTATTCTATTATTGGACTAAATACCTCGTATAAGTACTTTTCCAGTCCGTTCAGTGAAAAAAATTACATGAGATGTCAGGGAACACCTGGTTGGAACGAAGTTCCTTTCGCTATTGATTACGTACCAGTTAGTTCGAAAGGCGCCCGTTGAAAAATACGATAATTTATATGGATCTTTAAGAAAAGATACTTTTTTGTAAAATGATAAACTTTTTTTAAGAATTTTTTTATTTTTGTTATAGAATGTATTTTTTTTAAGTATATTTTTAGGTCCTTTTTGTAAGAATATGTATTATATCTTCCCGAAAAAGTCCTTTTTTAAAGAGAGGTACATCTTATATTAAAAGCTAATGTTTTTTAAGAAAAGGTACTGTTTTTAAGAAGAAGTACTTTTTGTAAGAAAAAGCCATAAGAAAATGTAAATTTTTTTACAAAGAGGTACTTTTTTAAGAACAGGTACTTTTTAAAGAAGTTGTACTCTTTTAGGAAAAGTTTATTTTTTAAAGAAAATGTACTTATTTTCAGAAAGGCTACTTATTGCAAGAAAATGTATTATTTTACTTTTAAGAAAATTAACTATTTAGAAAAGGAATTTTTGTAAGAAAATGTATTTTCTTTGAAGAGAAGGTATTTTTTTTTTGAAGAAAAAGTTTTTTTGAAGAAATAGGATTTTTTTAGAATTGGTCCTGTTTTAAGAATAGGTACATTTTTAAGAGTAGGTACTTATTTCACAAAACAGATATTCTTTAAAGAAAAGGTAGTTTTTTAAGAAAAGGCAATTTGTTGTAAGAAGATTTACTAACATTTAAAAACGTACTTATTTAAAGAAAAATAAATTTTTTAAGAAAAGATAGTTTTTGTAAGAAAATGTACTTTGTTTAAGCAAAGGTATTTCTTTAAGATAAGGATTTTTTTTAAGAAAAGGTACTTTATTGAAGAATAGTAATGGGTATTACTTTTTTTTGAGAAAATTTACTTTTTTTAAGAAAATGCATTTACGAGGGCGGATCAGTAAGTCCGTGACTTTTTGATTGAAACACAGTTTTTTGGCAAAAAAAATAATTTTTCAAAATAATCTCCTTTTAGCTCAATGCTATCAATAATTTTTTGGTCAATAATTTCATCGTTGGAGCTAACTATCTTTCCACCGATCCATTTCTCTAGGTTTAGAAATAGGAAATAGTCACTGGGGGCTAAATCCGGAGAATATGGCGGATGAGGTACCAATTCGTAGCTCAATTCATGGAACTCGAAACAATCCTCTGACACATTTTCGGGTGTATTGACCTCAATTGGCCGTCCAGAAAGTTCAGCGTCATTTGTACTTGTGCGACCACAACGAAAGTCAGTAAATCAATTTGTTATAATTGAAATCGATGGTGCAGAGTCCCCATAGTATTTATCAAGCTTTTTCTTGGTTTCGCAAAACATAATGTTTAATGAGCACTCAAATCACTTTTTTCCCATTTTTAAAAAAGTGCATGAGGTTGTATGTTCTGAACAGCTGTTAAACGCAAAGTAAATGTCGGCACATGCTCTATTAACAGGCGGTACTTGATGGGTGCAGTGTTGCATTTCATATATGTAACTACAAAAGAAGTGCGAAAAGTCGCGGATAAACAATAAGTGTGTTTTTTTTACCCCCCTAAAGTTAATTATAGCTTAATTTGTACGGGACAGCTAAGTGATGTTAAGTTGCATTTCAATTTCCCACTTAAATTCCGACTTGGGCAACGACAATGTTGCCACATGTTCAATTTCAAGAAATGGCAACAAAAAGTTATCTTAGATAAATTTGGTATCATTTCTTGTGAATGAAAATGTTATCATGGAGAGACTCAAAATCAGAAATTTCCAAAGTGGCTTACACATTTTAAGTTCATTAAAATTATTTTATTTAATGAAAGCTTACTTGTATTTTTACATCTCTGAACTTGAAGGATAGGATTTTATATCCCTTTGAAAACAAAATTGGATTTAAACTGTTAACAACAACGCGCGTTAAATATTATACATATTGAACATGGTAGAATTATCTATCAGGTATAGTCGTTTAAACAGGTGCTGAAATTTTTTCCATGTAATTTTTTGTTTCACTTGTCAAAATCCTATGTAGTTTGTTTTTATACTTTTTTGTATTCTTGTATTGTTGGTTTATGTTATTAAAAGAATGAACGAAAATAAAATGTCTGTTGTTGCTGCTTACAACTACAACAACATCTGCTGCTACCATGTATTTGTTGGCACTGGCTAAAAACGTGTTGCCTTATCACATTTGTTTCACCCATTACAGCAAATGTTGCCACATTTCGTAGTATTAAGTGTGGATCGTTTTATTTAGAAAGTCTTAATGGAATAAAAAAATGGAATACGAAAACTGCCTTAATAATGATGCATGTGACAACTCGGAAAGTAAACTAAACTTCGTTGAATTTCGGCAAACGAGGCAAACGAACATTTATGTACATGAGAAACGAATAACGTGTAATGGTGGTAGTTAAATAAATAAATAAATAAATGGTTTCCCATTACATCCCATGAAGGGACCGGGGAGAACTTCTCACAATCACTGAGCTGTGCGCTTTCCAGTTTTCACTCTCTGATTGGGACCTACAGTTTTACACCGATTCCGAACGGTATTTTGAGAAGCTTTTTCATGGCTATATACTCGATAGTGTCGCCGTCACTAAGCGAGGTGACCGTCGTCGGAAGAAATTTTAAGGTGGTTGGAGCAGGGATCGAACCCAGGATCTCCTGTACAAGAGGCGCGCACACTACCCATTGCACCACCGACGGTCACTGGTGGTAGTTCATTCGACTAAAAACCGCGAGCTGTCGAGTGGTCCAGGTTCAAATCATCCGAGAGTAAATTTTTTAAGAAATTAAGCTTAGCTGGGTGTTATTTTGGACTGCAAGCACAGTTTCATGTCCAACCCATTGGAAAGGGTGAAAAAGTCGGTGATACACCTGTAATAGGACTATAGGTTGTAAATGGCGACTTTCTCCGGGGACTGGATCTGTATATCGGTAGTGAGACCGATAATGCTCTATTGGCGTATGGTGTGGTAGCAGGTGCTTGAGAAATCCAGCTACTAGACACTACTGACTAGGGTTAAGAAACTCTATGAATGTAAGATTATATCGGATTTTTTTAGCTGTATGATAGCTTAACATGATAATACAAGACAGAAATATTGTTGGGATGTAAAATTTTTTTTTTATTATAATCTGGTACATAATTTTACGACATTTACTTTTTAAATATGATTTCCGGCATATGTCCGCCGCATTTACTTTTTCCAATAAATCTGGTCGTATGACGTCAATGGTGACTTGAACATTGGCTTCCAATGATTCAAGAGTTGCTGGTTTGTCGGCATAATCCAATGACTTAACATTGCCTCATAAAAAATAATCCAGAGGCGTTTAATCGCACGAAAGAGGGGGCCAGTGAACAGGACCACATCTGGAAATAAAGTTGTCACCAAATCTATCAAAGTGAACACATGCAAACAACACACAGCGTTAGCATCACATACGTAGTTGTTGTACAACAATAGGCTCTGCTTGAAAATAAGTATGATGGTATTGCTGTAGCGGCAGCGGACAAACAAGCAGGTCGTCGTTGCCAAAGAGTATTGAATAGTGTAGAAAACTCATGGAATGAATTGTATGACTCCAAAGCACTTGCGATATCTGGCGAATGATTCAAAACGTATTACTCTCTTCTTGTCAAACTTGGTCCATTCATAATTTTGATGTGAAACATTGATGCCTTTCGAAACATTTATGCTTTTTGTATTGTTTTATGTAATAATATTGTCGAAATGGTGCCTTTATATTGAAATATTCTATAAAGAGAATAAGACTCATATATGCTCTTTTACTCAGACTCTCTACTTGACAGCGGAAAAGGAGTGCAATAAGTTCTCTATATTATTCAGTACTTTTTGTCGTCGCTCTGTTTATGACAAAACAAAAACCATTATTTCAGTGAGCTAAATATTACTTTATTTATTTTAACAATATTGCATCTAATGTTCTCTATACTATTCAATACTTTTTGTCGTCGCTCTGTTTATGACAAAACAAAAACAATTATTTCAGTGAGCCAAATATTGCTTTATTTATTTTAACAATATTACATCTAATGTTAAGGCAGATTTAAGATAAAATAAAGTGCAATAGCAAAAGAGCCTTCAGCACAAAAACTATTATTTTTTTATTTTCCAATGTAACATTTACTAATGTGTTCATAGAAATCGAGCAGGTACCGTGTAACACCTCGCACGTGTGTTCGAACACTCATTGATTTTTTTTTTCAAGTAAATTTCCACAATTTGGAAACGTTGTTGCAGCGTTAAACGATTCATGATGTCTTGCAAACCTTACTGAACAGAATCATGGGAACCAAATAGGCTGGTGTCCCAATCCAGTAAACACTACCGGTTACAAGAGGTGATGGGGTTTCTTATAATCCTTGGTTTTATTTATTTATGCTCTAATTCATTCCGCTGCCCATTAACAATAATAAAATACGTACATATTCGGTTATTGCTATTTTAGAATTCAATTTTCTCTTCAATCACTCCCCATCGTATAATAATAGCAATAAATTATCAAAGTTTGGCGTAAATAAATATTATTGTCTGTTTATTCGCGCTTATAAATACATATATAGACTACATAGAGATTTCCCGATAGCCCCTTTAACAGAGCGAACGAGATGTGTAAACAAATCAATCAAATAGAATTTAACCTAAAATTGCCATCGCAGGTGTAAACAACAAAAAATCCTTCTTTCAATAACAATATTATTATTTATGCGATTATTTTGAACGGATATACACAGAGAGTGGTGAAAAACTGTGGGGATTTTGAAATAATGGTAGAAGGTCAAAGAGCGGAATGTTAGTAAAGGTATTAAATCGAATAATAAAACAAGCGTGGGTGGCGTTTAGTTTAGTTATCAATATGATCTGATAACAAACCGAAAAAGAAGAATGTTAGCTTTTAAGGAAGAGTCAATGAATTTCAATCCAAAATAAACTATACATTACACACTATTTCAATGTAATGCAGAAAGAAGAGTAATGACGCGATTATGGAAGGCAACCAAACTTCAGTTATGTTGTCAACTAACAACGCCACTTTGTCAGTTGCCGCAGATAACAGTGTTTCGCCGTCGATAACAGATTTTTGACACTTCGACAACTGTAAATATGGTAAACAAAAAAATAAATCTAAAGTGAATTTGAGAAATAAAAGTGTCTTTAAGGAAAAACAAAGAAAATCTTTTTTAATTACAAAGAGGATGAGTTCAGTGGAATTATTTTCTGATGAGGACGGCAATGTACAAAACATGGCGTCTATTAGAAGACACTTAAAAGAAAACTCTAGGAACGGATGTAGTTTAGGTCAACTGTTCAAAAAAGTATTCTTTTTTGCCGGGTAGATCACATAATTTTAAGTAAAAAAGTATATAAAAAAATTGCGGGCGACTCCTATTTTGAGAGTTATGGATTCCCGAATTTTGAGCGTGCTGGAGCAGGGTGTTACATTTGTGGAACCATCTTAAGTGCTTAAGATAATGTAATTTTTGATACATCACGTCAAATTAAGCTAAAAAAATTAAATACAAATTTCGGCTTATTAGTCCCACTTCTGGTATCGGAACCAAACTTTTTCCACACTCAGAACTAGTCATTCAGAGAAATATTATTCAATAAATATTTTTTTCGACGATCGCCCATATTTCTAGGATTACAGGGCTCCGAAACCTGAGTACATACACATACCCTTATATGGTTCAGATTTCTCAAAAACCACATAAAAATTGCATTTTCATTAACGCATTAAGCGCCAATGCATAATATTTGACTTTTATCGTCCTCCCTCAGCCCGACCGCGCAAAATGCTTTGTAACATAACCTTTACACCTTCCCAGAGCAGAAAATCTCTAAGCCCGGCTTTGTAAAAAGAGGCTTTGTAACAAAAAAAAACTGCCGAAGCCGGTTTTAACCCTTGGCAGAATAGAAAATCTCTAAGTCTGGCCGAAGGCCGGCTACGCATTAAGCGTTGAAACATAAAAAAAACTGCAGAAGGCCGTCCACGCAGAAGGCTTTGTAACAAAAAAAACTGCCGAAGCCGTAAAGTCGGCGTTGAACCCTTCCCAGAGGAGAAAATCTCTAAACACGGTCGAAGACCCCCACGCTTTAAGCATTTTCTTAATTTAAAAAAAAATCAATAAATATAAAAGATTTCAACTGCTATATCGAGAGCTTATATTCAATACCAGCTATACGCAAATACACAATTTTTCAATAGAAGGAAAAAACAGTTTATTGTCCGAACTCTCGAAGATTGAATCTTTAAATAATTTTTGTATGCAGTACCCACTAATAATATTTAACAAAAATAATAGAAGAAAATTTACTTCAATCTCCGAGAGTTCGGAAAATAAACTGTTTTTTCCTTCTCCCGAAAAATTGTGTTTTTGCGTATAGCTGGTATTGAATATAAGCTCTCGATATATCGATACCTAAGCAAGTTATCGGAAAAGCTTATTTAATTTTGTTTTGTTATTATTGAATTTTCCATCAAACCCTTAATCAATATTTTATTTAATATTGAAAAATCGGTGTGGCCGTCGGTGGTTCAATGGTTAGTGTGCGCGGCTCTTGTACATGAGAACGTGAGTTCGATCCCTGCTCAGACCACCTTACATTTCTTTCGACAACGGTCACTTCGCTTACTGATGGCGGCACTATCCAGTAGATAGCCATGAAAAAGCTTCTCAAAATACCGTTCGGAACCGGTGTAAAACTGTAGGTCCCAATCAGTGAGTGTGAAAACTAGAAAACGCACATCTCACTGATTGTGAGAAGCTCCCCTCAATCCCTTCATGGGATGTTATGGGACACCATTTGTTTTTTTTTTTTTTTTTTGAAAAACCGGTGTTTTAAAGTTTTTCAACTCCGATAACTCGATAACCAAGCCCCATATTTCGACCCCTTTTACATAAAACAACTGACAGGTCGGTTGCTGGAGGTAGTTGGAATCACATAATACCACTCCATATATCTGAACTTTGGGGGCCCGTAACTCCGAAAAAAGGCCTAGCCGCCTATTTTTTTATCTTACATTTTTTGTTTAAAATAACGTGTTCTACCCTATTTTTTTGGGGCTAATGTTGATAAGCTCCAATATTTCTATAACTTGCCGATTGTCTTTGCTTTTTCAATATTGATGTCTTGGATCGTATACTTATACACATAATATTGTGCAAATGTTCACGATTCCGAAATTCGGTTCAGAATTTCCTTCAGCTTTCGAACATTGCCTGACCATGTATTTTGACAGTTCTGTGCCAAATTAGCTTGTAGAGTCTGATCGTACATCACTGATGTGGATGGGTCCTGCAGACGGTAAGATCGTGTATTTTACGATTTTGCCTCCAATACCGTCGACAGCCGGTGAACGAGACGGAAGTTGCCCACTAAAAGTCGGTAGTCGTATGGGTAGACATATGGGTCCCCGACAACTTTGGTATTTCCAATCAGCTGTTACAGTTTTAAATCCAATGAATTTAGTTTAGTTTGGAAGTTTTAATTCCATTACTGTTCCTTTAAAGGCCGATAGGAATCGATTCCAATAAAATCATTGATGGTAAAGTATCCTGAGGCGGTCTTTGATATTGAACTCTGTAACTCCAAGTTTAATGACCCCTCCCGAAGAACCTGAAGTGCCAAGAAAACTAGTAACAGTTTTGGAATTGGTTATAAAATAACGACTTCTATAACAGATTATTTTCGAACGATTTATTGTTCCCAGATACATAATTAGAAGCTGCGCTTCCCAAACAACACGAAGTTGTTGTTGGGCTATGAATATTTTGAAATATTAAAATCTAAGTTTAAAATCCGATATTGTTCTCTAATTGGTTACTGTAATTAACTCCAACCGTATCAAATTCAACTTAGTAGTTAAGTAACATTTTTCAGAATTGATTCCGTAGAACATATTAGTGATCCACAAAAGTCCCCAGGAATCGAATTCAAATAAAAATCATTGAATTAAGTGCATTTTTGAAAATAATGACTTCTAGAACGAAATATTGTGGATCGTGTCATGGTTCCCCGACAACTGCTTAGAGCCGGTGCTTTAGGAATTTATGTAAGAACGTGTAAGAACTACAATTTTTCTTTGTTTTTTAAAAATATTGAAATCCATAATTAAAATTCGAAATGTTTTTTAATAATCTCCTCGATTTAGTTCCCACTGTAAGAACTTCAACCAAATATTTCCATTAAAATAACATGTTTTTGAACTGGTCCTGTCGAGCGTATTAGTGTTCCATAAAAGGTGCCTAGGAATCGATTTTAAAAATACAAAAATCACCGAATTTAATTCGTATTCAGTATTAATTTTGTTGTACAGTTTGGAACATTTCGGGGCAACAGATTGGCCAACACTGGGGAAATTTGAACGCAGTACTGCAAGCTAAGCGACCTAATAGTAGATGCCATACACCAAACACCTTTTCCCAAAAATTTTCTTACAAATGATGCTTGATTTTTAACAAATGTTTTCTATTTTACCCTTCCAGGCCTATGAAAGACGTTTCCCAACCTGTCCACAAATGCCCATTGTTTTGGATTGTGAGATGATCAAAGATGAAGTACTTGAAAATGGCGCGAAACGACACACAAGTCGACGCTGTAAATTGGCCGTTGATGCTCCCTATCTCTTTAAGAAAGTGATCGGTGTGGAAGTTGTCTACTTCCTTCAACATAATTACCTTGATTTAGCAAATCGTACCTTAAGCATCGAAGCGGTGAATGAAAGTTTCTCATCACGCATTGAGATATTTGAACGCTGCCGTTATTATGCTCATCCCGATAATGCGGATTGGACGTGTTTTGATCAAACCGCTACGTTGGATATAAAGAATTTCTTTGGGTTTGAACATTCCATGGAAAAAATGGGCATGAAACAATATACCCAAACGACACTAAAGGGCAAGGAAATCATAGAATACTTTATTACTCAGCTTAAAGAGGAAGGTGTCACCGAAATTGAAAGATGGCAACCACCTCCTGATGCGCCCCTATCACCTAAGTCCCGTGATGAAGAACAAGCGGAGGGTGAAACAAATGGTGTAGGCGATAGAAGACCTTCGTCACATGACATATTATTGGATGGTGATTTCATTGCCAAATATTTGGGCCAACTAACGCCAATGCAAGAGTCGAAATTGCTGGAATTAAGGAAAATGTTAGATTCCATCGAAGATTTGGACAAAATGCCATCGTATAAGGCTATTTTAAGATTTTTAAGAGCTCGAGACTGGCATGTCAATCAAGCGTTTAGTATGTTAAAAGATTCGTTGAAATGGCGAAAGGATGAGAAAATCGATGCCTTGCTGAGAGAGTACAAGACACCGGCAGTGGTAACGGATCATTTCCCGGGCGGTTGGCATCATTATGATAAAAATGGTCGGCCGATTTATATTTTGCGTCTGGGTCATATGGATGTTAAGGGTCTGTTGAAGGCAATCGGACCGGAAGGATTTTTGAAATTGGTAAGTAAAAGAAAGAAAAATGTCATTCTATTAATTTTGCATATGTGTAAGTTTCCAAGGTCCGGGATATCCTCTTCACCGTCGGTGGTGCAATAATTAGAGTTTGTATATGTGATCAAGGGTTCTGAGCAGAGTTGGGTAGTTCATGAACTATCCAGTTCATTTAAGCTGACCAAACATCATCCTCACGAAAGTAATGCTCATTTTCGACACAGCGCGTACGTTCGTGATTGTTATGTCCGGGCACTTTAAATGAACGAGTTCGAGAACTAGTGAACGAGTTCGACACAAGTCTAGTTCTGAGTAAATTTCATTCCTTTTGGCTACGGTCACATTGTTTCGTCACTTAGTGAAGGCAGCACTATCGTATAATTAATCATGAAATCGTTTCTCAAATCAGGACCAGATTCTGTGAAAGACTGTGACTACGTTCAGTAAATTTAAATATATCAATTATATTTCTTAAAATTGAAGGAAAAAGGTCGGCAAATATCAATTTTTTTAAAGGGTTTTCCAATAAGGACTTGACAACTTTTTTTTTTGAATGAAATGCAAACCATTTGAGATTTTTCCAAAACTTTATCATCGACTTGAAATACAATCAAAACATTTATGAATGTAACTCGTGGGTACGTCGGCAGTGGTCGATTCGTTGTACCCAATTTTTGATGACCCGGTCACACATTTCGGCCGTAACGGCCGCTATTTCGCGTTTAATGTTGGCCCTGAGTTCTTCCAACGTCGTCGGCTTGTTGACATAGACCAATGATTTGACGTAGCCGCTAAGAAAAAAGTCTAGAGGCGTTAACTCGCACGAACGAGGCGGCCAATTGACTGGTCCATTTCTTGAGATAACACGCTCACCAAACTTCCTCTTCAATAAATCGATTGTAACGTGGGCTGTGTGGCTTGTGGCAGCGTCCTGTTGAAACCACATGTCGACCAAGTCCATGTTTTCCAATTCGGGCAAAAAATAATCGGTAATCAGGGCGCGATAACGATCGCCTTTCACAGTAACGTGACGCTCGTTATTGTCGACGAAAAAATATGGCCCAATGACGCCGCCGGCATGCAAACCGCACCAAACACTTATTTTTTGTGGATGAAGTGGTGATTCATGAAGCACATGTGGATTTTCACCAAACCGATAACGCATATTTTGCTTATTGACGAACCCATTGAGCCAAAAATGAGCTTCGTCACTGAAGATGATTTTGCGATGAAATTCATCATCTTGGCGCATCTTCTCCAATGCCCAATCGGAGAACGTACGTCAAATGGTCCATCGGCTTCAATTCTTGAGTCAGCTTAATCTAGTAAGGGTGTAAACCAAGATCCTTACGCAAAATTCGCCATAAAGTGGTCTTGGCGATGCCCAGTTCTTGAGAACGCCGCGGAATCGACTGATTTGGATCATTTGCTACGGACGCCTGAACGGCAGCGATATTTTCGTCACTTTGACCAACCCTTTGTCTCACTGGCACGGCAGCATCACACAATGAATATGTAGACTCACATTTTTGTACTAAACTTGTTATTGCTTGTCTATTAGGGCGAGAATAACGACCGAAAATTGGAGTTAACGCTCTTAAAGTTGCGGTCACCGACTCCGAATTTCGGTAGTACATTTTTATAATTTACATACGTTGTTCGTTCGAGTACTTTACCATGGTGAAAATGTTGAGTTTACTGAAAACAAGGAAAGAAACAGTTAGATGATCAGTGAAATAGTGCGTTCACAAATTAAATTCAAAGTTGTCAAGTACCTATTGGAAACCCCATTATATCAATTATTCTGTACAGCGATCCTCAATATGCTCAGCCAACACATGGATCGATGATCGGACACACCACGAATATAACGTTCCCCCTGATAACTTGTCAGATTTCAGATCCCTTTCCTCTTTGCTTAGTTGAGGTGTAGGGTTTTATAGTCTCTGTTCCACATGATCTCTTATGGTAGGTTAGGTAGAAGTGGTTGTCACTGAGTGTGCAGTCCAATGAGGACCATTGTGATACCAGGGGACGACATATTCCGTACGTCCATATTAAGGGGCGTTCAAGCCGTATTATATTATCCCGGTATTTCAAGATGGTGCTGAACAAGTGACGTATATTAACCCTGACACACCGGTTTGCTCTCCGCAAAAAGGTCCTAAGATCATTCCACTTAAATCTCTGAATATATGTTAGATCCAAAAAGGAGTAATATTGTCTCTTACTCACACAAAAGTCAGGGCAGGAGCATATTAGATGTTCAACGCTCTCGTCCTCCTATTCATTTCTGCAGCTTCTGCAGTAACCAAGAGTTTAGACTCCAAGTTTAGGCGCGTCCCAGTGCCTAGTGATCACAGCTACCTACTAGCGTACAGATATCCTGTCTAGCAGTGGATATATATTTTTTGGAGCTTCGCCATACCTGTCTGGTGGACCTGTAATTTGCACCACCAGACCATCCATCAATCATATGTCCACACGCTGAGAAAAAAAAACGGCCCCAGCAACATATACTGCGGGAAACATATATATATTTGCAAGCATTGTTTTCGTGAATAGAAGATCTGCAGTTTTTTTGTGTCATGCTGTCTGTCACGTTTTTGTTTTCAGCAGTTTTCAACAAACAAATGTACATTTGGGTCACGAAAACATATATTATAATATATTAAACTTTGTGTTTCAAACATTTAATATTGCATTTCAAACACAATGTGAACTACATTTGCGAGAAGCTACAAAAACGTTATATTTGCATCCAAACAACAAAACCAGAAAGATTTTTCAGCGTGTAAGAGCTTCGCTTTTAAACATAATCTTGCATGTAAATGGGAGCATAACTACATGCTCCATATCCAGTGGAACAAGTAAGATAATCCGTCAGCTTATGCGCTATATCATTCCCTGGAAGGTTCCTATTTCCCGGCACACATATAAGGTGGATATCAAACAGTTATGGTAAATTTTTTAATTCAGGAATACAGATTGCAGAGATTTTGATTGTCACAGTAGATATTGATGCCTCTGGCGGTGATGATGTTTCGCCCCAGCCAGAGTGCAACTTCTCATTCATTATGCTCCAAACTTGTTATATTGAATAGCAAACACAATGTGTTTGGACACAAGTATATTATATTTGCGACAAGCTGCAAACACGTTATATTTGCATCCAAACAACAAACAAAGACAAATTGTTCGGCCTGCGGACGAACAACAGCTGCATATATCCAGTAAACTATATTCTGCGATAAGGCCCAAAGACCTTCGATGTAATTTTTCCACGAATATAGGGCCACTGTGACTATCAATAGTTTCTTCGTTTAAGATGAGCTTCCTATCCATAATCACACCTACACGCTGAAAAATCTGTCTTGATTTGTTGTTTGGATGCAAATATAACGTGTTTGTAGCTTGTGGCAAACATACTTACTATACTTGTGATCAAACACATTGCGTTTGCTATTCACTATAACATATTTGAGATACAATGATTAAAAGGCTATAATTTATGTTTTTGAGACCGAAATGTGTGTTTTTTTTTTGTTGAAAACCGCTAAAAGCAAAAACGAGGCAGATAACAAAGAGACAACAAAACAGCATACGTTCACTTCATGAAAACAATGCTTGCAAACATATACATGTTTCCTGCAATATGTTGCTGGGGCCATTATTTTTCGTGTAGGAATTTGTGTAATGCGTGTAGGAATATGCGTAATCCTTCAGGCAAATTTATATGCCGCCTAGAGACAGTGGCTCGATATACGGAACCTTCCGGTTCCAGGTAAAGAATACGAGCTCGATATTCTTTGGATTTCCTCCCAATCCATTCTCCGTTGCACAGTTAGAGAGTCGCCCAATAAAGTTCTGGAACACATCTCTACATGTGGGACTTTATCCCTGTACTCCAATTACAAGTTCGTCTGCATATGCTGCGACTTTGCAACCTGATCTTTAATTTATGTCGGGACTGGGATTTAAACGTGATCCCGATATTACCAGCATTCCTTAAAATCCAATAATACTGGCATTCCCGAAAATCTAGACATTTGTATAAGTGACGCAATGTCAAAATATTTCCATTTAAAATTCTTATGAAATCATGGCCGTTTGAAACCGGTAAAAAAACTGAAGCTTCCGCTCAGAGAGTCAGAGTCAACTGTGCGTCGGGACGTGTAGAATCAAGATAAGTTCGAAAATTCCCGAGATGGGTGGACTCGAGGTTTACATTTAAGCCCGAAGTCAATGTCAACATCTCTTTCCTCCCCAATTACCTCGTTTAGTGACTGCTACATTGTCGACAGACAACTCGGACAGTGTTCCGAGTAAGAATTTGGGAAGTTATCAAAATAAATATAGTTAACATGCTTAGCATGTATTAGCACATGTGGTACACTAAATCCAAGGTAGTTGTTCGCATTCCAAACGCAGTACAAGCTGCGAGAGTTTAGGAAGTATGCCAAGGTTAATACTCTAGTGACCAGTTTTTAAGTGGGTAGTTAACTATAAGTTTACTTAATCGTAATTTGAGGTTAACTTTGCATTTTGTTTTTCAGTGGTGAGTTAATGTAAGTCGCCATACTGTTAACGATTATGGCAACCCTTGTATTCTTATGGCCAGTTTTTCAGAGCGAGTTTAAGCCGCGGATTACTAAAACTGAGATTAGATTTAATCTTAGTTTAACTGACCATTCTGTTTTTCAGTGCACAGTTAAATACATCACAATTTTTTTACTCTGGCATGGCAACCTTGTGCAAATGTCAAATATATCAACAGTTGTTTGTTGTTATTTGTCTTTTTTTTTTTGTTTTTTGTTTTGGTAATTGTTCTATGTGGTTGCTAAGCATTCATCGAGTAGCATAAATTCTCAATGTTATGAGCAGCATCTCTTCTTCATTATAAGCATTAAGCATTATTAATGTAACAACAGTTTTCTTAAAATGTATATTATTATTGTACTTACCAGTTTGGTTTTTATATGTGGCCCAATCAATTCAAGAACTGCATATGCAGATGCTTTTGTTAGACGGAATCTTACATAGAAGTCATTATCGCCAAGCAAATTGAAGTGATTTGTCCGGGTCATTATTGTGCGTTGTTTTCTTGTAACCTCATAACAAAGTTCTTCGCACATTTCTTGGTCACTAATGTCTTCTATATCCGAGAAAAAAACTCATTTTCAAAACTCCAAAAAGTATCAACAAAATGTTTTATTATTTACATACACAAAATTCTTCTTCTTGTTTTTCATTGCTGCTGTCAAAAGCCAACACAATCTAAACTTAGTTTAACTCGCACAAATTGGAGAGGTAGACGTAGTTTTACCTTTGACTGAAAAAATGAAAATCTGGTTTAAACGTAGTTTAACTCATATCCGAAGATGATCTCCGACTGAAAAACTGGCTATTATTGGAAAAAAAAAACAACTGGTTTGGGGTAAATACCAAAACAACAAAGAGGAACACACAAAATGGAATTATCTAAAATAAGAAATGGATGCATAAAATCGAAGTTATTTTAACAAAAATGTGTAAAAAACTATAGAAGGCGCAATCATTTAACGATCTAGACTCAACGTATGTGTACAAATACGCAAAACAGAAGCATATATTTTATACAATCTAACATTTCTCATTTTGACAGTCAGTAGTTTGATTGTCAAAATCATATGGTTCTGACTAAAAGTTAACCAACCAACATTGTGGGTTAAATCATAGTTAAACAATGTCTGAAAAACACAATTCGATGTTTAACCAGAATTTAACTAAGAAACGAAGGTCACCACTGACCGAAAAACTGGCCATAAATATAAGATCGTGCTATTCAGCTGTCGATTATTTCCAGTTCATGAGGCCTTGGAATTCTTGGAATACCTGAAATTGAGTGAAGACAATTAAAGGTAATTGGAGAGCGACTAATTCTACTTTCAGAATATTGCGGAGGGCCAGGAAATGAAGATTTTGGATTTAATCCGACCACTCGTAAAGTCAGAGCAAGTCAAGTTTTGTTGAAATGAAGTGAGTTTGAAAAATAAATGGACCAAATTCAAATTTCAAATGGTTAAGAGAGTTTAGGAAATAGGTCAAGGGCAAAAATCAACACGGATTATTTGTCCAGACAAATATATGTTGGACGTGAAACTCGAGATTCTTCTATTTGTCTATCGTGTTACGCATCACTTATATGTATTAAATCATTTTCCTTTTTTTTCAGGCTCTTCACATATGCGAGGAGGGAATACAAAAGATAAACGAATCAGCAGAAAACCTTGGTACTCCCGTTTTGGACTGGTGTTTACTGGTAGACTTAGACGGTTTGTCCATGCGACACTTATGGCGGCCGGGTGTTAAAGCTTTACTCAATATAATCGAAACTGTTGAACGTAATTATCCCGAGACAATGGGTCGCGTATTAGTTGTTAGAGCTCCAAGAGTATTTCCTATTGCCTGGACCATAGTATCAACGTTTATACGTATGTCAAAGATAAAAGTGTTAAAACAACAGTATTTTTGAATATTATAACATTTTCCAGATGAAAATACCCGTTCAAAATTCTTATTCTATGGCGGTACGGATTGTTTGCATATGTCAGATGGCTTAGAACAATATATCGACTCTGATATAATACCCGATTTCTTGGGAGGACCTTGTAAGGTAAGTTTAAATACACAACAAATTGCATACTGTAAATATTTCCTATGTAAACATCAATTTCAAAATGTTAATCCAAATTTTTCTTTCCTAACAAATTCAATATTCTTTTCCGAAAATGTATAAAGCCAACTATGGTTCCATTATCGTATGTGGATCAGATAAATCCTATATATTTTAAGCATTGTTATTTAGCTAAATGCGATTGTGTAAGGGCTAGTTTTTGTACTTTATTTTCTCACATTATATGTTTTGGAAAAGTTCCAAAGCCTGCATTTCTTAGTTGAGCACTAGGTGTTAGGATATTGTTTTCCATGGGTTTCGTTTATTTGTTTTTAAATGTGTGTTTTAATTTGTTTTAAATTGGTTTCTTCTGTTGGAAATTACTTGGGAGTGTTTTTTGTAAAAGTCTCCACAACTCTCCACTCTGTTGAAAAGTCTCCAATATTGGAAATATTTTAGAAATTTCAACTATTAATGAAATTTAAATGTGTCATAAAATAAAATTGCAAAAATTAGTATTTCTTTGGAAAATTTAGTTGTAAACTAAAAGTCTACACGAAATATACAAAATATATTTCCGTATATAAGTGTGTATATATGTATTCCTTCACTTTCTTGTTAACCGTCACTGTTCTGAATATGCTAAATTGTGAATTGTTAAAGCTCTAGATAACACTCGGTGTTTTATGATACTTTCCAAAACTCTCCACACTACATGTTATATATACGTAACGCTACACCTTTTCCAATTGCAATTCAGAAAATATCAATTCAATTTTGAATAATATCAATTGAAATTTGAAAATTATACTATTTCAAATTTAAAATACATCAATTGAAATTCAAAATGTCCTTTTTTGAAATTTGAAATAGATCTATTGAAATTTAAAAACATCAATTATAAGATAAAATTTAAAACAACAATTTAAATTTAAAACACATCAATTGAAATTTATAATACATCAATTGCAAATTCACAAAGACTGAGTTTGTCGACAAGGTGGAGGAGACTCGCAGGCTTTATTTAATTGTGAATTTTATAGTGAATTGGCGTGGAGACTATTTCGCAAAGTGAAGAGTTGTGTAGATTTTTGAAAAAGTTTAGTATGTATAGCATAAGCTTTTGTAAACAATCACGCAATTCCAAATTTGTAAGAATATAACACATACACATAAAACTGACAGCTTCCACTTTATCGAAAACTCGGTTGTTGTGGGTTTCAGCAGTCATATTCTTACAAATCTAGATTTATATGATTGAATTAAAACCTTATTCTAAACCTTTTAAAAAATCTCCACAATTCTTCACTTTGTGAAATAGTCTCCAAGCCAATTTATTGTAGAATTCAGAAATAGATAAAAACTGAAAGTCGACAAGGTGGAGGAGACTTCGAAAACACAGCTTGGTGAACCTCAGCAGTTTTTGCAACTCTCCAGTCTGTTCAACGTTTGGCTTAGCAAATCTTCCTTAATTATATGAGGAAGTACACAAAAGACTAATCTCCACAAATTTGTCCATGTCGAAAATTTTAAATACATGGATATATTCTTACAAATTTAGAATTGCGTGATTGTTTACAAAAGCTTATGCTATACATACTAAACTTTTTCAAAAATCTACACAACTCTTCACTTTGTGCAATAGTCTCCACGTCAATTCATTATAAAATTCACAATTAAATAAAACCTGAGAGTCTCCTCCACCTTGTCGACAAACTCAGTCTTTGTGAATTTCAGCAGTTTTTGCAACTCTCCAGTGTGTTCAACGTCTGGTTGAGCAAATATTCCTTAACTATATGAGAAGGTATACAAAAGATTAATCTCCACAAATTTCACCACATCGAAAATTTGAAATACACCGACTTATTCTTACAAATTTAGATTTATATGATTTATTTAAAAGCAGCTTATGCTATAAATAATAAACTTGTTTAAAAGTCTCCACAACTCTTCACTTTTTGAAACAGTCTTCAAGCCAAGTGAATATAAAATTCACAAATAGATGAAACTGAAAGTCTTCACTTTGTAGAAAACGCAGTCTTTGTAGGTTTCAGCAGTTTTTTGTAACTCTTCAAGGTGTTCAACGTCAGTTTGCGTAAAAGTGTAAAAAAATAATCTACACAGATTTAACCCCAACGGAAATTTGAAATAAATAGCCTTGTTCTTACAAATTTAGACACGTGTGATTTGTTCAAATGTTCGTGCTATAGACGCAAAACCTTTTCAAAAGTCTTTACGTCTCTCCGCTCTGAGAAATAGTCTAGAAATCTGAAAAGGTGTTAAAAATCGCAATTGCTTAGTGACAATAAATAAATTTGTAGTCTGTTGAAACAATTTTCATAACATATTTGGGTGTTTTTTGCATTTCACTTTAACCGAAAGTGGATTTGAATTCATTGCACAGAATATTATTTTCGCATCAAATTGCTTCAAAACCGCCATGGATCTGTTGCTATTGACAAGAGTTCAATTTATAGGAACTTCTGAACAATTGCACTGAAAATATTGACCTATACAAATTCACTTTTCGTAAAAGTGAAATACAGAACATCCTCGACTATTCGTATTTTGTGAACCTGTCAATCAATGTAGAAATTGCATTTGTATGATTAAAAAAGTATCCTTTAAGAAAAAATTTTAATATTTGCAATTTGTATCAGTCATCCTAAATGTTGTCATATAACATTTGTCCAATATTTCCAGACCACAAAATATGTTCCTAGTTAAAACCTAGTAAATTTGTCTCCACCTAACCATTTCATCGTAAAAGCTTAAAGCTGTTTAAATCGTAAAATCAGTCTAAAAGCTTAAATATTTAATTTTTTCCCACATTGAAGTTTAAAAACTGTTTGTTATTTTCTTTCCTAAATCTAGACGCTCATCCATGAAGGTGGCTTGGTGCCAAAAACCCTGTACAAAACGAATTCTCTGGAAGAAGAGGGTCGTGTCGACAATCAAGAAAAATCAAAAGCTGCCAGCAGTTCGAATGCAGGTGGCAACGCCATCGGTCTTGCTCAGGACCATCATAATCTCTACAAGACAATCGAATTGAAGACCGGATATATACACGAAGTGATTATTAGAAATTCAGATCCTAAAAGTGTTTTAACATGGGATTTTGATGTGCTTCGAAGTGATTTACATTTCAGCTTGTATAGGGTAACCAAAGAGTTGCCGACCAAGCAGGGTAAGTTGGAAGGAATTTGAAAAATTTTAGGTATTTGAAAAAAAATATTTTTGAATTTTTCCTCGCAGACTTAGCAGTGTCCTTTTTTGATTTGGCTGATTTTACCGAGGGATTTAATTATTTCAAGGAAGAACCTACACTAATATGCCATAATAAAGAAAGTGTGCAGGTAAGATAATTTAAGATTAAATTAATTAATGAAGAAGAGCCAATTTGTTTACTTAACCTGTCATACAAGCTGTCCAAATGACAAGGACGAATGAAATATATAAGTAGTTTTAGGGTTTATACATTTATGTATGTATGTACATTAGACCGCCTCACATTGTATGGTGGGGGAAAAAGTGTTTTTTGTTCACCCCTCAAAATGTACCTGCGTTTGTTTTCCGATGATTCCCAAAATATTTCGTATCTAGCATTAAGATCCCGTGAGCTGGACCGTTTTTAAAAATTGTATTTTTTCAAGTTTTTCAAAGAAATTTGTACTTTAGGCTAAAGACAATTGTTTACAATATTTGTATTATGTGAAAGGGTGTTTTATGGCGCATCCAACAGTATATAAAACATGCCAAACCATGTCTTGACACATCCTTTTTTTAGGGATATTCACGAGAAAACGCATATTTACGTTTTTAGTACGGAGGTTTTTCTGATTTAAGTATTAGATTGGGGTAATTCTAAATATTCAAAATATGGTCCACATCACCTCGGAAAATGTAACACCTATTCACTAAAATCGACTAAAGTTTAAAATATGCTCATCTGACATTTAAATCACAAAAATCTCCGTACTAAAAACTTAAAAATGCTATTTTTCAGAATGCCCCTGAAAAAATTATGTGTCAGGACATGCGTTTGAGTGTTTTTATATATCGTTGGACGCGTCTTAAAAAAGCTTTGCATATGATACCAATATTGTATACAGTGTCCATAGTTAAAGTACAAAATTCTTTGAAACACTTAAAAAAAATACCTTTTTTAAAAATGGTCCAGCTCACGGGATCTTAATGCTAGACACGATATATTTTGGGAATCATTATGAAACAAAACAAGGTACATTTTGAGGGGTGGACAAAAGGAATTTTGTTTTGTCAGTTTGTCTAATGTACGTACTTATATATGTACTTATATATGTGACGAAGTTTTGGAATTTTCCATATTGAAGATCTATAAATCACTGTACGGAATGACTGGTAGTAATTTCACTGGTGCCCTGTCCCATCTGCTGATAAAGGAACCGTAGATGGTGGTAGCTATAGAATGACAACATTGACAACAAGAGATAAATTAATGTGGGTCTGACTTGTTCGTAGTGTACGGGGAATATCAAAAGTCGGACGGACTTTTTGTCGGTCATGCAGATCTGCAAGAGTAGAGTTCGTTTTATAGCTCAAGATTTCATTGGACTATCATTGGCGATTTTCTAAAATTATAGCAATTATTCAAACTCGAAAAGACATATCTCGAAAGCTAAGCGAGACATGAAAAATATTTTTTTAATTGTTCTATTCTGTCCTGTAAAAAGGGTCAGATCATGTTGCTTCGGATAGCAATTAACTCTCCTGTCATCTCCCCCATTAGTAGCTAGAAGCGTTGTTAGATATGAAGATATGTTGATCTGTTTTCAGTCTTTTATGTAATTTGTTAGAAGCAGCCTCTCTGTATTTGCTAATAGAATTTTGTATTTATTTTATTTTGTCTTAATTTTAAATTAATTATAGCATTGTATGTTTAAAACTCTAATCAACTTCCGTTCTCTTATTCAAGGGTTCACATGTCATGAATTACAAAGACAACTATGTCATGCACTGGTTCAGTCCCTCCTCTAGCCCCGAGGGTCCAGCTCAACTCAATTATTTCTATGAGGTCCTAAGTTCCGCCAATTATCGAGGATCCATGACCAGTTTGCAATCAGGTTTCTCTTCAAATTCCGCTGCCAGTTCTTGCCAAAGTCGATGATATGAGGCTAATAATCATAATAATAGCAGTGATGACTGCGCCGAGACCAGTATAAAACAACAACTGTCACATCACCAGGAAGAGCTCACAACGGGGACGATAATGGAGAAGAGCCTTGACTAGAAGATTGGGATAAGAAAATGTATGAATTTCATTTCTTTGCGTTTAATTTTAATTTTTTTGTATTACAGTTAAGAAAAATAACAATTTGTGATTTAATTTTTAATTTAAAAAAAAAACTTTTTCTTCTGTACAGAGTGTTGGGAAATCCTAACCACATGGGAACCCTAAGACCAATGTAAAATACAGTTTAAAAAAAATTCTTAGTTGAAGACAATATGAAAACTAAAAACAAAACATATAGCATTTGTCAAATGTTTCCGCTTTGTAAATGGCCATCATATGAACTGACTAATGTTAGTTCCAACGAAACGTGGGGTTTCGATGACACAGCTGGTCGACCTTCCATCTGAAAATTTGATACAGGACAGAATGTGGAAGAGAGTGAGCGATAGGCGAATTGAATACACTGACTTTCAATTTGATTTTATTGGCACTTTTACAATATTTTTTTTTTAAATATTGACTTTTACAATATTTTTTTTTTTAATATTGACTTTTGCAATAATTTTATATTCGATAAATTTGTTTTGTTTTGAAGAACACAACAATTTTCATTTATTTTCTTTTGTATTACGTTCAAATTCTGGAAGAAAAAAACTGGCAGAAAAAAATCGTATCAAGACTGTCGTTAGCCCAGTGATTGTCAATGGGAATTTGATGGAGCTGAAACACTCATGGCTTCTCATCATATCATTCTCTTTGATGGGGGTCAATTCTGTTTCTGTGAAGTACAACGTTTCCAGTGTTTTTTAGGTAGAAGAATTGTCACTGAAATGTTTTCACACCCCCCTGGTTTCAACCCCCTTTCGACCCACTGGTTCAATACCGTCTTCTGCTACTTTTAAACCATAAATATGGATAGTTAAGGCTACGTTTCGACTTAGCCTGTTTAACATGTTTTGAGTCCAAAATCAGCTTATTTTTCATACAAACATGTTAATTGGATACGGTGTTAAATTGTCATAATTCATAAAACTTCAATCAAGATGTATTTATTATAGATAATAGTGGGTGTTGTTGTAATTGATGGCAACAAACACAAACATTTTGTTTTTGTTTTGGTGCCTAAGGTGTCAAATTCAACACATTGTATACCAAAACAAAAGCACCCCCAAAACCAATGCGGCTGCAGTGCCGAAATAATATCCAATATAATTCAAATCAGAATGTATTTTGTTTCTCTAACTATAACAAAAAACATTGCGATTTGGGAGCTGCAGCCGCATTGGTTGGGACGTCCTTCCAAATTCTGCAAAAAAAAACTGCCATAAAAAAAATGTATCAAAACTGTCGTTAGTTAGTCCCATTGTAAAATTATCTATCGGGTAAACGAGTCAGCCGAGCTGATTTGTGTTTTTTTCATATTTTCCATGTGTAAGCTGTCAAATTCGATTTTGTTTCTTTGAGTTTGTTAATAAAATTCAAAGAATTTCAATCAAAATGCAATTTAATAGCATAGACTTTGTATCAAGTAAGACAAGCTTAAAAAATTGTTCACATTTTGTGTTCATAGTGTTTTTCATTATTCAGCTAATTTTGACAGCTTAACAACGGAATTGCTAATGCGACTACCTAATAGATAATTCTACCATGGTTAGTCCAGTGCATGGTACAATAATATCTACATGGTAATAGCAGCGCGCGTTGTTGTAGTTGTACGCAGCAACAACAGACATTTTGTTTTTGTTCTATTTGCTTCAGCTGTCAACCTCTAATACAAATACAAATACATACCAACAACCAAGGCTGATCTAGTAGAGCTTAACGCAGTATGATTTGTTGTTGTTGTGGGCACCAACAACAGGGATTTTGATTTTGTTCTATGACTAAATGACCAAACAAAGTAAACAAAAAAGTACAATAACAAAATACACTGAATTTGACAGATAGAGTCATAAGAAAGCAAAATCAGCTGTTCTAATGAGTTAACCTCTACTAGATCAGCCTTGCCAACAACACTAGAATGCAAAAGAGTACAAAAACAAAATACATGTAAGTGTGAAAACAGCTGTTCTTACGACTTCACCATGAACATATTATTGCACCATGGTCCGGCGACTTTCGACCAGAATGGCTTCTCTTTAGTATTTCTCTATGTGCAATATAAAAAGCCATAAATTCATAAAATTTCAATACAGAATTTCAGAACATTGTCAATTTAGCTACCGATTTTTATCGTTAAAGCCGCATTCACAATGCAAACGACAGTTTCGTTTCTCATGCCAATCCGTTCTCACACACAGAATTTCACATAATAGTGGTATTCATGCAAACAAGAAAACCTAGAACTTTTGCTCAGCGTAAGTTTGTTCCGAAGCATTTCATGAGGCACCAAATAAAGTTGCTCAGTGTATCTATGCAGCAATTGTCAAAAAAGGCTGATAAAGTAAACAAACAAAGTAAAATTATAAGTATATGCTTTACCTATTCCATTGTTTTATTTTTTTTTCACATAAATCAAAAACCCTCTCTTTTTTTCAATACAAAAATATTGACATTGAAATGTCAAAAGTTTTCACGTTTCTTTTTCCAGGTTTGCTCAACAAATTTGCCTCGAAAACTTCTCACTTTTGTGCAAGTCGCTTTGTATGGTAAATTAGTTTCTTTTGACGTTTGCTTTGCAAGTTTACGATGTTTTCGAGTTTACGAGGTTCTTTCGAGCTTTCATGAAGACCACTAATGTCTTTTCGTTTTTTTTTTTTACAAAAATGTAACTGAAATTTGTCGCAGAAGTTTGTCTATTTCTACTCCAGCAAAATATTTTTTCGAATAAATAATATACTATTAAGCGGTAGGTGGCGCTGTACTTCGGATTTCATTTTCAAACTTAAAAACATCAATGAAAATTGAACCCATTTGGGTTAAAAGATCCATTATAAAACGTAATTTTATCTGTAGAATCTTTTAATAGCAAATATGTTTAAATGGATTAACATTTTTTAATATTCAAAATACAAACCTGGATGTGACATTCAAAAAGGATGTACAAGTAGAGAAGAAAAACCCGCGCAATTTGGCATCCCTAGTAGAAGAGAACCAATAAAGTCGACGCGATTCACTCAAACGCCTTTCTATCCCGCATTATAACCTGATTGTTTCATACTTTTTACATTGTGTAATTTTATTTAAATATGGTTGGAATTTCTATAGTTATTTACAATAACATCATCAGAAAACTGCTCGCGCATTGAACTATTCAACGAAGAGAGGAAGAGAGAGAGAGAGAGCAGAGAAACGACGCGCTTCACTCGCGTTCTGTCTTGGCATTCCACTCCATGAGTAAATATTCTTCTCTATACTATAGTTGCTTTATGTGACATTTAAATCATGATGCAACTAATAGAGGTTGTGTTATAAGAACAACTTAAATAATTTGCTTTTCCTTCGGTTCATTACATGAAGAATCATATTCAAATGTATTTGGTTTTTGTAATTTCTAGCTTACTTTTATTCTTGACATACATTTGTGTTAACTTTGACACGAGAACAAAATATATTTTATTGTTGCCTTGATGTATTGGCAGCAATACAGGTATCACCTGTTAGAACAAACATCTCGATTCGAAGTAAACTGTTGCTTACATTGCGAACGCCTATTGAAAACATAGAATAATACATACATAGATACTTTTATTCTCTCAATAAATTAAGCCGGAATCACAATGCGAGCAACATTTTCAATAGGCGTTCGCAATGTAAGCAACAGTTTACTTCGAATCGAGATGTTTGTTCTAACAGGTGATACCAGTATTACGGTGAATGTATCAAGGCTACAATAAAATCTATTCTGTTTTCGTGTCAAAGTTAACAAATATGTATGTCTAGAATAAAAGTAAGCCAGAAATTACAAAAACCAAATAGTTTGCATCATGATTCAAATGTCATAAATGTCACACCCAGGGTTGTATTTGGAATATTAAAAAATGTTAATGTATTTAAACATATTTGCTATTAAAAGATTCTACAGATAAAATAACGTTTTATAATGCATCTTTTAACACAAATGGGATCAATTTTCATTGATGTTTTAAGTTTGAAAATGAAATTCGAAGTACAGCGCCATCTACCGCTTAATAGTACAATATTTTTTCGAACAAATATGTTGCTGAAATAGAAATAGACCAACTTCAGCGACAAATTGGTGTTACATTTTTGTAAAAAAACGAAAGGCCATTATGTGAAATTCTGTGTGTGAGAACGAGATAGCATGAAAAACGAAATTGTCGCTTGCATTGTGAATGCGGCTTTAAACGTCATAGGTACGGTGGAAAGTAAACATTGGATGGTGGAAAACATGGGTTCAATAATACCAGATAGAGGCAATATTAAACAACGTCCAACAAAGGAAAAACATCCGAATTTGGTGTTTTTGTGGCAAACTACTTGTGTTAAATACAATACAAATGTATACCAACGATAAAAGTCAACAAAAAAGTGCAAAATACATTTAAATTTTTCAGTTCTACACCAAAACGACATGAAAAAGTTAAGTTAATAATTTTAAATTTAATTGATCTCATTTCCACAAACCTACGACGAAGAGTGTGAAATGAAACGTCAGATGAGAGAATAAATGTATCTATGGATGTATTAATCTATGATTGAAAATGTTGCTTGCATTGTGATTCCGGCTTAAAAGTTAAAGAATTCCAGTGCTGATCTGTATAGCTCAAAGGAAAACGAAAAATACATCTAATTTTGACAAGTCAGGGCCACTTACTTGAAAGGAATGAAAACAGCTGTTATAATGCTATCATCTGGAATGGATAACATATTATGGAATGGAGTTCTTTGTTTGGACACCGTCGAACATATTTTTTGCCATCTGATCCAAATAAGTTGAATTTAGATTCATTACTCCAGAGTATATGTTTCCAAAACTGCAAGGGTTTTTCAGCATGTTCCTTTGCCAATTTAATACGACTTTTTAACATGTGGCTTTTTTCGCGTTGATATTTCACCGCTAATGTGTGCCGGTAATTCACTGTGAATTTGTTTAGAACTCAGAAAAGGATTTACCTTGCTCGTTTTGAAAATTAGGCGATCATCTGCTTTATTAGTTTTCTTTGGCTTTTGTTCTCAACGCTTCCACTGCTTCTGTAATGCACAATAACATTGTGAACCATTGATTTAGAACACATAATTGATATAGAACACAACGAATTGACTTTTTTTCCTTTATGTACTTGCAAATTATAATCTTTCGCAGTTCCGGAGTACAGCTCTTTTAACGGTCCATGTCTACAAATAATGTTACTTAAATTGTTATATTTCAAAGTGATTTCAAAATTTTATTGCACTTACCGTTTTTAAATTTTTTTTACTAAGAATTTAAAAAAATATCGCCCCTTCCAAATGCGACTGTTTCAATAAACTCAAATTTTGTTGTCTAAACTGCAGTGATATTTGAAATAAGATGCTTGAGTACTGTTATAATCTACTGTTACAATACACGGTAGGCTCATAAAGTAGCATCAGACAGTAAAAAAATAAATTATAATTGAAGTATTTATTTTTTCAATTTGTCTTTAATTATGTGTCCACAACTGTATATCGTTTTCTCCATTGGAGTACAAAGAATGCGGGCCTCTGAGTATTCCATATCAGGGTATCATCTCCAACTTAGTCCGACTTGTGTCATTGGTACTGGTGTGCCAATTTTCAAGAGTGAAATGAAAATTCTTTAAAATAAAAAAACTACAATTATGTTTTTATAATCTTTTCGTGTGAATTAAATCTTCAGTGAACATCCTTAGAGAAAGCGTATATAAATATAGTTTCTTTGACGGAAAGCTAAAAGTTTTAAGCGCACTACAGCACGGTACAAGAAGTAAGGTAGTCACAGGAGGCGTTGTCACTGCAGACAACATCAACAGGCATTTTGTTTGAAGGGCCGACGCTGTCAAATTCAACACAATCATTTTTGTACTCCATTACTTTTGTTTACTAAAATGATCGAAATGTCAAAATTTCGGTCCCAAACAATTGTTTTTGTACGAAGTAAGTTTAGCGTAAACAACCCTGTACTTGATTTTGTCTACGAAATTTTCGCAAAGAGCTGAGTACCAAGCACAAAGACGATCTAGAATTAGACGACCAGAAAATGTGCGCAATTTGGCAACCCTGGTAAAAGAGAACCAAAAAGTGCTAGAAACTCTTGATTATTTCATACTTTTTGCATAGTTTATGTAATTTTACTTCAACATGGTTGGAATTTATTTAGTTACTAGCTGACCCGGCAGACGTTGTCCTGCAAATTTTGTTCAAATACCGTTAGCAGGAGCAGAAATAATGGATTTTTAATTTGTGGTTTGTATGGGAGGTACTACGCCCCTTTGTCCAATTGGGCCGAATAGTAAATATAAACCACCCAGGGCGCCACCCAAACGCATACAAAAAAATTTATTCAAATCGGTCCAGAAGTTTAGGAAGAGTTCAGTCACAAACACACGTGCAATAGAATTATATATATAAACCCTGCAAACATTTTCTATCGCATAAGTTACGTGACTGTAATGGCGTCTGGATGAAAAACATCGTATACGATAACGTATGTAGTTGTATCCTAAATGCATCGTGGCCGTCGGTGGTGCAATGGGTAGTGTGCGCGACTCTTGTACATGAGATCCTGGGTTCGAACTCGGCTCTGACCACCTTAAAAATTTCTTTCGGCGGCGGTCACCTCGCATAGTGACGGCGACACTATCGAGTATCTAGCCATGAAAAAGCTTCTCAAATTACCGTTCGGAATCGGTGTAAAACTGTAGGTCCCAATCAGTGAGCAAAAACTGGAAAGCGCACAGCTCAGTGATTGTGAGAAGTTCTCCCCAGTCCCTTCATGGGATGTAATGGGAAACCATTTATTTATTTTTATCCTAATTGCATCTTGTTTGGTGGGAAAGTGTACCCCGCCTAAGATACCATGATGTTTCAACTCTTGTGATACTTTCATAAGATTGTATCACGATACAATAAAAAGTATCCTAATAGCATCTTTTGCAAGTTATATTTAAGAGTCTTACCCATGCCAACAGTTTCAGTCGTATAAGTCACGTTAATGTAACGTCGTGTGGATGAAATTCGTCGTAATCATTCATTCGTTTCTATCTTTTTTTTATTTTTTCCTCTCTCCCCTCTCTTCAACAAAGACAACACTTTACAAGATAATATTTGCCTGCGGAAAAGGGGACTAATGGAATTGGTTTTCTGACTTCTTTCCACTTTGCAAAAACGGTAAATTCGAAAACTTCAAACTGTCGTGAAGGCATATGTTTAAAAGATGAAAATATGATAGGTGTGCATTTTGTTTTTGTAAAGTTGTTTACATCTAAAAATCAACTTAGAAAAGTGACGTTTAAGTAAATATTTAGGGATGGCGACGAAAACGATCATTAAAATGCTTGCAGGGAAGGTATACAATAACACTATCAAAAAGCTGCTCGTGTATTGAAATTGCCAAGCAAATAAAAAGTGAAATTTTCGGTTCATGAAATTTTCGTTATTTTTATACGAAGCAACGAAACTTTCATAAAAACTGAATACCAGGGGGTTGCCGGTAATGTACTTTCAATTTTTTGAATATTTAAAAATCTAATGGTCGAATTGATTTTTTACACATTTCTCTTTCCTGTTTAATGTATGGTCTCATTTAAAAATAGTCCCCCTCCAGGAATCCCTTTACAAATATGGTTGTATCCCAAATATAGCTATGTAGACATAGCTAAACCCTCTTCCCTCTCCTAAAATATTTTATTGATAATTTTAAGGTCAATTAAAAATAATAGTAATAAAATAAAAAAAAACGCTTATACGAAAACAAAAACCTGCACTTTAGTAAAGATGAAAAATTCACTAAATACAATTAAAAATTTTGCATGCGATTTTATGAGTTTTTATAAGCTTTTATACAAATAATATGACAACGCAAAGAAACATAACTTAGAAATAATAAATAAATACTATTAAATTCGAGTAATAAGAAATTAATGCCGAAAAATAAAATTAAAATCCTAAACGAATTGGACAAAATAAAACAACAAAAAAATCTCTTCATAGCCAATCGCCAAAGTCTAAATCTGATTTTTGTTGTTGATTTTGTTGTGTCGAATTTAAAATTAAAAAAATAATCTAGTTGAACTCTATTTAAAAAAAAAAATAAATTAAAAAATGTTCATTAATAGACCTTCAATTCAGTGCTATAGTCTTAAGTATTCTTCAATCTACATCACTTTAACATTTCATATTTACATCTGATTTTGATCTAATTTACACTTTAAGTTTCGTTTAGACTCGAGTTTTATATACATCTATATATATAAATAATTATACACAATTCGTTAATTTAGCAAATTTTAAAAATAATATAAAAAATATATACATAAATACAGTAGTGAAATGCGAGAAATGTTTAAGAAAAAGAAGTTTTAAGTAAATGTTTCATGTTAATTAAGTGTATAAGTAATAAATTATAATTCTGGTATATTCACTCTAATTGTTGTCGATTTATTTTGATGTGGTGTTAGGTCATCATTTTTATAATTATAGTTACATGGATATTATTTAAGTGTCAAATTAATCATAATTAGATCTCATTTGTAAAAGTCATTCATGTTTGTTGTGGTTTTTCACAACTCTACCTTATACATCTGTAACTCATCAGCTGTTTTGGTTCGCTACCTTTATTTGTTACAAAGAAAACGTGATGTTAGATTTGACGTCTGTATAACACGTGTCAGACCTTTTTGTAACCTCGAACCAACTGAATCTTTGTATGAATTCCTTTTATATAATAAATCGAAAATTGAATTAATATTATCGTGTCACATCTTTCTTGAGTTATACCATTTATTGGCGACGAGGATATTGGAATCACATGCATCATGGCAGCAGAAGAGCTATCCAAATTATTTCAACAAATGCAGAGAGAAAATCAACAGTTCCTGCAGAGTATGATGGTGGAAAACCAACAAGTTTTGGCAAAAATGCTAAATTCACCGAAAGCTAGTTCTACAGCCGTCACATCGTTTAAGAACTTCTGTAGATCAACTGATAAGTGGCCCATGTATTTGCTCCAGGTGGAATAACATTTTGTGGCAAATGTTATTAGCTGAGCTGGATTGGAAGCTATTTTCTGGAACTTTTGCAGAAGTTGTTTGATGGTAAGGTGGAACAGCAGGCGTATGTTAAAAAAATTAAATGACCATTATGTAAAAAAGTCACATATTTTGGCAGCGAGGTTTCAGTTTTATAGAACTGCAATGAATCCGGATCAAACATATTCCGATAGGGTGGCTGAGTTGAGGGGAGCAGCAAAAGATTGCAGGTTTAATTGTGATAAAGAAGGGTGTGTGGAATCGTATATGGATAGCAAAATTAGAGATATGATCGTCATGTGCACCCCCCACGACAAGGTAAGGACAGCGGCTCTACAGAAGACGAATCCGTTTTTCGAAGAAGTTATACAAATAGCAAGTATATGAGTCAACAGTTAGTACGTGCATCGAAATAAAGGGGGAGGACCCGTCTGACGTGAATGCCGTCAGTCGAGTTAGACACATTCAACGATCAGGCGACAATCAAAATTTTCAGTCATGCACCGGATGTGGACAGTCTCATGAAAGATCTAAATGTTATCATTACATAAAGAGAACTATATGTAACTCGTGTTCAAAGGAAGGCCATATTGCAAGCCTTTGTCGAACGAAAAACAAGTCTCAACCAGGCACTTTTAGAAGAAATATTCGCGCTAGAACCGACAATAAAGTAAATTCACTTTCTGATGACGCACAGGAGTCTATAGAGTTCGTAGACTTATTTGCCTTATACGAAGATGTCCAAGAAATTTCACATAATTCAAAGAAAATAATGGTCGATGTAATTGTAAATGGAATCGATCTACCTTTTTGTTGGATTATCGACTTATAGAAAACTGGGAAGCCCACAATACCATTCTGCCACTCAACGGCGTTGTCAACGCCAGTGTTTCGTGGAAATCTGGGTCGTTAATTTTACATCTCTTTGTTGTAGATAATCCAAACGTAACAAATATACTTGGCATGGATTGGTTTAGAAAAATGAATTTCACTTTGGATCTTCCTTATAAGCAAACATACAGTTTAAATATTGATCAAATCGATCTCTCTAACGCATTGGACAAACTTACGAGTAAATTTGGAAAACTGTTCTCTACTAAATTAGGACATTGTCCAACTTTTAGAGCTGAAATCAAGCTTTAAGCTGATGCTAAACCGACGTTTTTAAACCATATAATATTCCGTTTGGCCAACATCAAGCCGTTCGAACGGAATTAGACCGATTAGTATCCCTAAAAGTCCTAAAGCCTGTGAAGTCTAGTGACTGGGCTTCGCCTATTGTGGTGGTGACTAAACCTGGTGGTCGAATAAGGATCTGCGCTGATTTCTAGGTGTCTTTGAATTCTCAAATCGAAATCGAAAGATATCCTATTCCCAGAGTTGACGAATTGTTTCACCAGCTTCAGGGTGGTCAGTTCTTCACGAAAGTTGACCTAAGTGATGCGTACCTGCAAGTTGAACTTTCGGAGTGTTCAAAAAAATTAATGGTAGTCAACACCCCATTTGGTTTATTTGAATACCAGAGAATGCCATTTGGAATTTCTAGTGCCCTGGGCCTATTTCAACGGTTTATGGAAGAAGTAATATGAAGAATTCCCGGTTGTGCAGTTTATTTGAAAGACATCATTGCCACCGGTAGGACAAATGAAGAACATATAGCTGCGGTGAGTACACTTTTCCAAAGATTGGACCATCATGGTCTCACCTGTAAGAAAGAACAATGCTCTCTGGCTCAGGAAAAGATTGAATATCTAGGTCATATTATTCATGCTAACGGAATCGACCCATCAGAAAAACGTCTTGATGCCATTCGTCTAATGCCTCGGCCTCAAAATTTGAAGGAAATCGAAGCATTTATCGGTAAGATTAATTATTATCATAAATTTGTTCCCGGTTTTGCAACAAATGCAGGCCCGCTGAATGAGCTAAGACGAAGTAATGTACAATTTATTTGGAGCTGAACACAAGAAGATTCGTTTCAATCACTAAAGACAGCCTTAATGAAAGCGACAAGTCTTGTGCATTATGATGAAACTTTACCAATAATCCTAGCAACTGATGCAACCAATATCGGCATTGGGGCTGTATTGTCACACAAATACCCTGACGGAACAGAATTTAATTTGCCTCCAAGACATTGAATTCGAGTCAACGCAATTACTCCCAAATCGATAAGTAGGCACTATCTATTACTTTCGGTGTCACTCGTTTTCATAAATTTATTTATGGACGGCACTTCGAGTTGACTACAGATCAAGCTCTCACTACTCTTTTCCATCCACATAAGAAACTTCCAGTTATCCAGGTGCAAAGGTGGGCTATAATACTTCAGTCATATGACTATATCATCCGTTACAGGAACACAAAACAACACGCTAATTTGATTGTCAAGAAAGGGATATGTTGGATATTGACAATGTTTATGAGTCTACAGTCGCCGAATTCCCAATTAGCCCGGAATCAATTGCAGAAGAAACTAAGAAAGATGCCGTACTAAAACATGTAAGTAAATACATCACGGATGGTTGGCCTGATCACTTAGCAAAGTGTGAAGGTAACTTGTTGCCATATTTCAATAAAAAAGTGTGTTTTTCAATTCAAAATGGAGTTATTTTATATCACGCCGAGAATACACGGGTAGTTATTCCATTGACTCTACAACGAAAAGTTATTGAGATGCTACATGATGGTCACTGGGGAATTAGTCGAATGAAACAAATGGCACGTCGGTATGTATGGTTTCCAAAAATAGACGCTTTTATTGAAAAGGAACCAAGAGGATGCAATATGTGTCAAGAATCTTCAAGTAATCCGAGGAAAGAATTTTCGTCTTGGTCAGAAGCATCAGGTCCCTGGGAGAAAATCCATATCGATTTTGCTGGGCTGCTTCTCTCAAAAATGTGATTGATAATTGTTGACTCTTTTTCAAAGTTTCCTTTCATCATTGAAATGCCAGCAACGACATCATCGGATACTATTAACGCCCTGCAGCGAGTGTTTTCAATAGAGGGTTTGCCACAAACCATAGTCAGCGATAATGGATTACAGCTGACATCAACCGAATTTAAAGATTTTTGTAAATTGAACATCATCAATCATATCACGAGTGCACCTTTCCATCCGGCCTCGAATGGCTTAGCAGAGCAAACAGTGAGAAAATTTAAAGAATCTTCCTAAAATTATGAGAGAGGAATCGGTAAGGGACAAAGCGCTTTTCAAATTTTTAATATCATACAGATCTACGCCAAATACAGTATCTGGGAAATCGCCATCAGAACTCTTGCATGGTCGTCAACCCCATACAATTATGTCCGCATTATTACCTGTAAAACATACGTGGCCGTCGGTGGTGCAATGGTTAGTGTGCGCGGCTCTTGTACGTGAGATCCTGGGTTCGAACACTGCTCTGACCACCGTCAAAAAAAATTTCTTTCGGCGGCGGTCACCTGACGGCGACACTATCGAGTATATAGCCATGAAAAAGCTTCTCAAAATACCGTTCGGAATCGGTGTAAAACTGTAGGTCCCAATCAGTGAGTGAAAACTGGAAAGCACACAGCTCAGTGATTGTGAGAAGTTCTCCCCGGTCCCTTCATGGGATGTAATGAGAAACCATTTATTTTATTTTTAAAACATACGAAACCAACAAGTGAATCAAAGTATAAAGTAAACGATGTAGTATGATCGGGGAATTATTCGTACACCGTTCAAACAAACTTTGGTTTCATAAGAAGACATCAAACTCAACTGAAAATTAGAATGCGGTGTAGTACTACGGAGACATCAACAAATATAAACAAAGATTTCGATATTGACATTAATGTTCCACAATGTTCCAGTTCGCAATCTCAGAACGATGACGCATATGCAACTCCACGAAAAGATCAGAATCACTTGATAACTCCGACTAGCGGCTACAACGATTCAACAAATCAGCAGCCTCTAGGACCGACGAATGCGGGAGAAAGTGCTGTACGCCGCTCCCAACGAACCAGAAGGAGACCTGCCCGACTGGATTCCAATTACGTGTAGGGGAATGTTGTGGTTTTTCACAACTCTACCTTATACATCTGTAACTCATCAGATGTAAAAGATGTATAAACAATGATTATGTCAAATAAAAAAATTAAAAATAAAAAGAAAATTGTGGTTGCCGTGTAATTGTGTATTGCCGCACACAAAATGTCGAAGTAAAAGCAATAACAATAACAGCTGATCGGTATTGACGGCTGACGATTGACGGTTGATTCTGCAACCTGCAGAAATCTACCGTCGTTAACCGTCAATTTTAGTTGTCTCTTTCTAACACATGTAAAATGAAACCCCAACTCAAACAGCTGATCGATTACCGTCAACCGTCAAGACTAATTGGACCTTTACAAAGAAACGTGATGTTAGATTTGACGTCTGTATAAAGGTCCAATTAGTCTTTTGCATGTGTTAGGGAGAGACAACTAAAATTGACGGTTTACGACGGTAGACTTCTGCAGGTTGCAGAATCCACCGTCTGCCGTCAAGACCGATCAGCTGTTACTGTTATTGCTTTTACTTGGACATTTTGTGTGCGGCAATACACAATTACACGGCAACCACAATTTTATTTTTCATTTTTTTATTTGACACAATCACTTTTTAACACAAAACTCATGCATGCAAATCATATTTTGTACAAATGCTCTTCGATCAGTTTTTGTTGGTTTTGTTTTTCTAACGTCTAACCGTCATAACTAACCGCGCAATATTAAGTAAAACGTCAACCGTCAAGACTAATTGGAACTTTAGGGGTAATCTTAGATGGGAAATTGAATTGGAAGCACCACCTAGAGGATACGGCAAATAAGGCCTAAATATGTTGGTCGCTATGCAGAAAGGGCTATAGTATCCAAAAGGGGCCTCAATCCGGAAATAACACACTAGCTCCACAAAAGCATAATTAGGCTCGTACTAACATATGCTTCTGTAGTATGGTGGACGCCAGTTGAGAGGAAATGTAATATCGCAATACCGCAGAGGGTTCAACGAATGTGCTGTGTTGGTATTAGCGGTGCAATAAGGACAACCTCGACAAGAGCCATTGAGATTATTTTGTGTCCAGTTAATCGAAATTAGAGTCAAATACGAGGTCGCCCTAGCGGCAAAATGCCTACAAGGAATAGGTGCATGGATCAACAGGGATCTTAAGTCGAAACACCAACGGATAATGGCGGCTTTGGTCGGTTACAAGCAAGATACGAGTGAATCCAATCGAATACCTGAGCTAAGGATTAAGGCGAATTGTGTGACTTTAACGCCAACTAGAGACGCCTGGAAGGATGGGACCCTGGCACACACATCAAATGGGACTTACTGCTATATGGATGGCTCAAAGCTAGGCGAAAGAACGGGTCTAGGATTTTTCATTGAAACCGAAACCCATCTACTCCTCCCGGACCATAATACGAAATTCCAAGCGGAAGTTCGGCCGATTACAAAGTGTATCAAATGGATCGGCGATAATACAAACCCAGTCGAAGTGAATATCTTCACGGATAGCCAAATGGCAATCAGGGGAATATCATCGGAAATTGTCAAATCTAGAACGGTCGTTGACTGTAAACGTTTACTCTATCCACGGCAGACTCAACATCATTTGGGTGTCGGGGCACAGCGGAATAGTCGGCAACAAACGAGCGAACCTCCTAGCTACGAAGGCCAGGAAACTCCAAACGACGAGCCTAGAGGGCGCGAAACCTTTTGGGGTGACGAAGGCTGAGTTGGGTAAATGGGCGGAGTCGGCACACATAGTCCAGTGAAACCAGGAAACAGTAGGCAGGATGACAAAGATCCTAGGACATCGAGGACAAAAGGTTTGCTGAAACTGGGAAAACCTGAAATGAGCAAGATGTTGGGATTCCTAACGGAACATTCGGTATTACGGGCCCACCTGTACCATATTGGACTATTGGCGAATAGTGAATGCAGGGCATGCATGGAGGACGATGGAACATTTCCTATGAAACTGCCCGGGCTTCACACAAGGTAGATCCAGGTATCTCTCGGACAGTATAACAAATTTCATAATCTCCGGCTGTGTTTTATAACGGCCTTATTCATAAAAAGCTATTAGAGGTTTGAGAGACGATTTTTGTAAGGTAAAGCATCTCTAAAACCTCTCACAAACTTTTGTGAATAAGGCCATCAGCCTGTTCTAATATCACACTCTTTCAAAATCACTCACTGTTTTCAAACCAAAAGCAACACGACATCCGTTAAAAATAAAATGGAGTGCGTAGAAGAATTATAAATTAAATATTCGCAGGGTAAATTAAAGATATGTGGTAACTCTCCGCAACAAAAGTTTCCGTTTAGAGACAAATGACAAAATTTCTTATAAAAATTTCACAAGGCAACTGTCAAAAATTCTACACTGAAGAACCAATCACGAATAAAATCACCTTTTATCAGATCTGTTCTGGTATCACACTCGTTCAAAATAGGTCGCTTTTTGAAATCACTCAGGTGATTTATACGCGTTCTGCATATCATCCAATTTGAATGTCTTGGGCGTGACTTTGGGTTTTTGATATCACTGGGAAACACCACATTTGCTTGTAAACAGATGTCATTGCTTGTCAATTTGAATTTAAATAAAGAGAAAACAATTTGAAATACCGGCAGTTCTTTTATTGGCAATGATTGCTTTTGAAAAGAACCAGATTCGGACAGAGCGTTAAATTAAGACGATTGGGAGTGAACAACACAAAATTTGTCACCAAACGCCTTGCTTTCAATTTGGTAAAATCAAAAATCAAGGTTGCCACACTTTTGTAATGTATATTCTTGAAATTTACTAATAGCTTTGTTCCTTTACTTTACCGCGGGATCCCGCGGGAACCCAAACTTACCCAAAAGCGTTCCCGTACGCAAAAATTGGGTAAATGAGAGCGACTTTTTGTTTCTCTTAACGTCAAAATGCGTTTCTCTTTTTACCGAACTTACCCAGACTTTTTCTTCGGGTAAGTTTGGGCAAAGTGTCAAACAATCAGCTGTTCGAAACGTCAACATAAAAACATATGTATTATTTGTGAAAAAAATAACACAAGTGAAAAAAATTATTGAATTTACAATTTTATTAACTTGAAAAGTGATTGCTTTGAGAGTGCTTATTTAAAGAAGATGGGAAGTGTGCAAATGAACACTGAAAATTAACATGATATGCAAGATTTGTTGTCAAGCATATGTTTTGTGTTGTGACATTTGTTTTCGGGCTAGAAAGTGTTTTTTTGCGTTCCTTTACTTTTGGGTAAATTTGAGTATTTGACAGTGAATTTTGCTTTTACTCTCATTTACCCGAACTTTACCCGAAAAGTAAAGGAACAAAGCTAATATTTAAATTTTCTGTAATACGGCATTTACACCGAACACGATTAACGCATTTTGAAGGTTAAAACTGCAGTTACACCTACCAAGATTATCGCTTTTTCGGAATTATGAATGTCAAACTCCATAAGAAAAAAACGTTGATAATCCCAAAAATGCGATAATCTTGGTCGGTTACTTACTTATACATTTTTAATCTGTAGAAACTGAAGTTTAATTTTTAACCTCATTTTAAACTGGTGTACATTTTGATGCAACACCGCTAGTTACTAAAAAAAAATGCAACAATATTAAAATCATGCACAAAAAATCAACTGTTTGACAGACGCCCAAAAACGATGTACAAGTGGACAGTCAAAATTTCTCTTCACTCAAATGCCAACAAACAAAACAAGTGAAACCCTAGCACTTCTCTAGTCTCTCCCTTACTCTCTTCATTGAATATTTCACTACACGAACAGCTTTTTGATAGTGTTATTGTATATAACTATACAAATTCCAACCATGTTGAAGTAAAATTACATAAACTATGCAAAAAGTATGAAATAAGCAAGATATGACGCGAGAGACAAATGCGTTTGAGTGAAGTTCTAGCACTTTTTGGTTCTCTTTTACCAGCGCGGCTAAGTTGCGCACATCTTCTGGTCGTCTAATTCTAAATCGTCTTTGAGACGCCCAAAAACGATGTACAAGTAGACAGTCAAAAATTCTCTTCACTCAAATGCCAACAAACAAAACGAGTGAAACCCTTGTACTTCTCTACTCTCTCCCTTACTCTCTTCATTGAATATTTCAATACACGAGCAGCTTTTTGATAGGGTTATTGTATATAACTATATAAATTCCAACCATGTTGAAGTAAAATGACATAAACTGTGCAAAAAGTATGAAATAAGCAAGATATGACGCGAGAGAGAAATGCGTTTGAGTGAACTCCTAGCTCCTTTTACCAGGGTTGCCAAGTTGCGCACTTCTTCTGGTCGTCTAATTCTAGATCGTCTTTGGGCGTCTATCTTGATTATTTCATACTTTTTGCATAGTTTATGTAATTTTACTTCAACATGGTTGGAATTTGTATAGTTATATACAATAACACTATTAAAAAGCTGCTCGTGTATTGAAAAATTCAATGAAGAGAGTAAGAGAGAGAACAGAGAATGTTTAGAGTTTCACTCGTTGTGTTTGTTGGCATTTGAGTGAGGAGAAATTTTGACTGTCTACTTGTACATCGTTTTTGAGATGCCACCAACAATTTTGTGAAGATCACGCCGCCGCCGGTATAACTTGTTTTTTTTTAGTTTAAAATGTGAGCCGATTTTATCGACTGGCTCGATTTGACCGACTGGTTCAGTTTTAAAGGCTCAATTATTTCAAAAACACCTCAAATTTTTACAAAACCAAAAGCCGCCAATTTAATATTCAGTTGTGCCGCCGTCTTCAATAATTTTAAGAAAATTAAAGAAATGGGATGAAAATGATTTATTGTTAAACACAATACAATTAAAGTGAATGAAACATTTTTAAAAGCTGTAAAAACAATATAAATATTGCACATCAATAATATTATGTTTCCAGACTTTCAAATAAATTCCAGAAAAGAGCCGCAACTATACGCGACGCGGAGAAAAAATAAACTGAAGTCGCCAAACGCTCTCTCTCCCATTTCGTTTAGACGCTGGGGATTTTTTCCGTCGTCGTCTAGAGTGTGTCTGGTTCTGTTTGGACTCTAATGGCCAGTTTTCAGTCAGTGGTGATCTTCGTTTCTTAGTTAATTTGTGGTTGAACATCGAATTGTGTTTTTTAGTCATTGTTTAACTATGAGTCTAGATCGGTAAATTGTTGCGCCTATATAGTTTTTTACACATTTTTGTTACAATGACTTCGATTTTATGCATATATTTCTTATTTTACATAATTCCATTTTGTTTGTTCCCCTTTGTCAAGTTTTTTCCAATAAGAATACAAGGGTTGCCATATTAGTTGACAATATGGCGACTTACATTAACTCACCACTGAAAAACAAAATGCAAAGTTAACCTCTAATTAAGTTAAAATTAAGATAAAGTAATCCGATAGTTAACTACCCACTTAAAAACTGGCCATAAGAAACGAAAAAAATTCTAGCGTCTAAACGAATGAGAGAGAGCGTCTGGCGACTTCGGTTGATTTTTTTCCTCTCTGCGTCGTATATATTTACGGCTCTTTTCTGGAATTTGTTTGAAAGTTTGGAAATGTAATATTATAGTTGTACAGGAATTAAATTGTTTTTACTGCTTTTAAAAATGTATTCACTTTTATTGTATTGTGTTTAACAATAAATTATTTTTAACCCTTTTCTTTAATTTTCGCTTATGATTTTCATTAACATGTTCTCAATTGAGAGATTTCGTGAGAGCGCCGCCAAGAAATTAGAAAAGATTCTATTCGAGCGGCGAGTCGTCAGCCGCAGCGGATTTAAGTGACGATTTTTCTGTGCCATAGGAAACCTATGTAGAAAAAACGTCGTCGTCTGTAGCGTGTTTGATTATGTTTAGACTAAACACACGTTGCCACCTGAAATGCCAATTTAATCTCAAAATGGGTGGTGTAAACGGCAAAGATTAGAGGACAAGGTTATCGCTAACCTAGCGGTCTAAATGCGACGTTATGTATCAAATTGTATACCAGTTTAAAATGAGGTAAAAAATAAAATGTCAGTCTTTACAGATTTAAAATGTATGAGTAATGTTCTGGGTTTGTTAACCTTCGAATTGCGATAATCTTCTGGTCGGTGTAAATGGTTGTTAAAATCAAACAGCTATCAAACAATTGTTTTCTTATGAATTAACTTTGGCGTAACAACCCTGTAATTGATTTCGCCTACGAAAAAAGTTTAGTACCAAACAAATGGTACACGTACTTCTTGTGGCAACGAAAATTTCATAAAAACTGAATACCGTGCTTCAGTTGACAACCAAAGAGTAACACAAAGATACGTATATTTCTAATATTTATTCTTGTAAAATATCAAATTTTAGATCTGAAATCAATAAAGAACGTTCCAAATAATATTTTTCAAGTATTAAAACAGATTTTCAAGTATTAAAAGCAGATTTCAAATCACATGATTTAACAAAATAGTGTGCAAAATACGTTTTCAGTGATATTAACGGGCCTTATCACGCAAGTCACATTCACTTCACTTGCCATTTTTGACGTCACATACTAAACAAAGTAATTGTTGTAAGAGATTCTTCGATATTAATACCGAACTGAACATAAACAATTAATATTTGAACAACAAAAATAATTCGTCAGGTTTTTAATTTGGTCCAGAGGTGATGTCAAAGAATCCCGTGAATGTGACTTAACTGACTTATTACATGTCAAAACGACAATATTTTTTGAACCCGCGCTAAACCTAATGGGTGCTTTATTAATATTTTTCACTCTTCACAAAAGACATACTGATGGCAAATGGAACGACTTTTTATAGTAAGGAAGTTTTTTTACAGTTGCTAACAGATGTAGCAATATATTTGTAAAAACTTTTCAAGTTCTTAAACGCTCCCTTTCAACATTTTTTTCCCGTTTTGTGCCAGGCACATGGATCTATGATAAACATCATTTATACAGTTCGAATCATAAAAATTGTTAGTTTTATTATCATAAACGAAAATAAACAATTAGAGTTTTCACAAGCTCTCGTAATGTCGTAATGTTGTACTGGATTGTCGTGCCTAAGTACGATAGTTGTGAACAACCATTATTGCATTTTATGTTGTATGTCGTATGTATCCAGCTGATTGCATAAACAACTGATTGAAGAAAAACATTTTTTGAAACTAAAATGACGAAACTAAACGAATAGGATAAAATAATAACATCAATAACGTAACATAATAATATCACAATAATGACATCACAAAATAAGTAATAAAGGCAAAAATTCAGGACATGGGGCAGGCAAAAAAAATTTTTTTAAAAATAAACCAAAATTAAAGAAAAGGTAAAGAATGTGAGAAAATGGAAAAGTAGCCCTCGCAGGGACCTATGTTGCTCGTACCGTGTGGTAGAACTTTTGGAAAATCGTTAAATTTATATTGCACTTAGTCAGGCAGGGGGATTAAAATTCCCTCTGTACCTTAAGTCGATGTGTGGCAAAATCGGAATAATCACTCGATACTTTAAAAAAAAATTTTTTTTTCTGGATGTTACCATGACCAATCTCATGGTTACTGTATGCACAAAAGTGGACTTATATCGACTTACAGACATCCCACGAAAAAAAGAATGACACCACGGAATTCGTGACACAAATACCTTTCGTTGAAGTACCCACATTAATCCATACCCAAATGGCCCTGGGTGTGACAGTTTTTTGGACCCTGTGGGCCCCATAGGTCCGTGCGACGGCTAGTTTTCAACTTTCTCACATTCTTTAATATTTCTTAAATTTTGTTTTTTTTTTTAAATTTATTTTTTGCCTGCCCCAGGTCCTGAACTTCAGCCGTAACAAATATCAACAACAGCTCTTATGGTAGTTGTGTTACTTATCAAATGTATTCGGTAATAAGTAAAATACAATCAGTAAACATACCTTCGATGTTGTACTTGTCGTAAGTTAGTTTTGTATGGAAGCCAACAACAACTGTTGTAAGAAGGTACGACAGTACAAGTACGAGACCTTATGAAAACCCTAAATGTGTTTCTCAATTCTCATATCGTCACCTAAAATTCGAAAGGCCGTAACTACACTTTATAGTTTTTTACAGAAGAAGGTATAAACGTTATAAATATTTCTTAAACACTATTTTTTTCCATTAATTTGTTTTTCAGAAACAAATCCGTCTTTGTTTTGTAAGCTTCAATCTGAAATTTGGATATTAAGTTTTAAGTAATCTTTAATTTACACCGTTTATTCCTTCTCCTGTAAAAAACTAAAGTGTAGTTACGGCCTTTTGCATTTTAGGTGACGATATGATCTTGTAACTAATTTCAAATGTTCTCAGCGAACCCCAACATATAGTATTAATTAAAAATTTACTGTATTTTTAGCCACTGAAGCCCCAAGAGTGCCTAAGGTACTTATTTATATTTGGAAGTAAACGGTTGTTCGTACCGACTTGGAAATCTTTTTTTTTTAAATTAGCGGCCCAAATTTACCCAAAAAACGTATTTTCATAATTTGTACACATTATTTTAGAATACAGCATTAGAGGGTTAATTTCCAAGAAATTAACAAAACCTAAATACAAAATTTTCGAAATACAAGTATTTGAACGAATATCTTAAAATATAGTGTTTACGAGATAAGACCGCACTAAAAAATTATGACAGTATGGATGAAAAATCGTGTACTAATTACTTGTTATTGTACTTCAACATCATAGCGGTTCAGATTTTATTGTACTGTATGTAGTGTTTGCTTTAACTATACATTCTGTATATTCTGAAGGCTGTAACCCAAGATCAGTTTCGAGTTTCAATATTTTTAATTTGTTTTTATATATTTCTACTCGAAGCAACTCCTTTTTTAAACCATTCATTTCGTTTTCATCATCGGATTCGTTTGGCGGCATTTTTCTCTTTTGCGCACATTCATTCGTGTGTTTTGGTAAACTGCAGGTTTGCTTTTCATTTTCTGCTTGTTCAACTAATGCAGGGTCTACTACTATTTTCGGCAGGTATAATTCACTAAGTAAAGGAGAATCAGCCTCCAGTATGTCAATTATCATTTTGTCTACCACATCCAGTTTTGCAGCATATCCTGTTCCAGTCTTTCTGACGTTATCTCTTTTGGCCTGTAAATAATCACATAAATAAATACGAAAATGTAGTCCCAAAGGAGCTTATGGCAAATCTACTTGCCAAAGTTCGACTTTTCCAAAGCCCGAATAATTTATCTCGAGCGTAAATCCAGTCATGCTTTTCTTTTGCTATGCCCACAGATTGAGCTTTTGCGAGAACTTCCCGCCATGCCGCTTCCTTCTCTGGCTTAGTAACAGTACTGTTTTGGAACGATGCAAAAAGAATTTTCTAATGAAGCAAACGGAATTTGCAGTAAAATATCCAATAACCTTGTTAATTACATATGTGTGCATTTGTCTATTATGTCGATTAGACTTACCTTTTTGCTTTTAATCACCTCCAATACAGCCAATTTCAATACATGCTGATTAGCTCGATTCATCTTCGTTTTATGTGTTTTAATTCAAATACATTGGAATAGATTAAATTTCGGTTACTCATAACTCGTTAAATTAATAAATCTATAAATATTAATAAAAAACTGTTTAAGTTGTATAATTAAATTTATTCTTACGTTCTGGTTTACTCCGCAACTTATCGAAAGAAAACAGAATGTGCAAAGTCTATGCGAAATGCTTTTAATTTGCTGCAAATTTGCAAAGTTCACAGCTGAGTTTGAAGCCAATATAAACTTATTGTCACCGGCGGTGCGGACATTTTTGAACGGCGGCAGCGTCTTGACTTCATATGGCCCGACAGCCGCTCATATACCAGCTCACGATTTGGTTATAATCATGGTACAATAATATGTTCATGGTAAAGTCGAAAGAACAGCTGTTTTCATTTTTTTCATGAGGTTCTTCGCTTCGGTTGTCACACTCACATGTATTTTGTTTTTGTACTCTTTTGCATTCTTGTGTTGTTGGTATGTATTTGTGTAGAGTTTGACAGCTGAAGCGAATAGAACAAAAACAAAATGCCTGTTGTTGCTGCCTACAACAACAACAACACGCGCTGCTATTACCATGAAGATATTATTCTACCATGGTTATAATTCTACGTATGTTACACAGAAAAAATAATCGACGTTGATATTGTACAATTTGGGTTTAGTGATTTTTTTTTAACTAAACCAAGTTCAAAACACACTTCCAACAGCAATGCTGAATTCACATTCTAATGTTGGCAAATTCCCCGTTTCTTATTTGAATGTAAAGAGCAGCGTTGACAAAGTCATTGTGAGTAGACATTTTCTTTCGCACCATTCGTGGTGCCGTCGGTACAATAGAGGGTTATTTGACGTAAATTGACTTACACCAGGTGGAATTACAAAATTTTTAATTGTTGACTTACAGTTTTCATGTCGTTTTGATGAAAAACTGAAATTTAAACGTATTTTAGAGTTTTTGATATATTTTATTGTTAGTAGGGTGATTCAGGAAGTTCCGGACAAATTTCTCCAGCGTATTCCTTGGCTCATTTCATGAAGAAAAGTCCACTAGGACCATGTCCGAAAATGCAAGGGTGCGAAATGGCAGCGGGTTCCAAATTTTCGGATTGGCGGTCGGAGGGTAGTAGGGTAAAGTTGCTAACTTCTGAGCCAGTGGTTGGATAAAAGAACATAAGTTACCTGCCATCTGGCTGAGGAAATTGAGGTTAAGTGAATTTTTTTCCGAAAGCTCTGTATCTCGGCGATTTGACTGTTTTCTGCTTTTTTATTGATTCTGAAAGGCATCTGAAAGACCTTTCCAACAAGCCCAAAAAGAAAAAAATCCGACCACTGGGTCAGAAGTTAGCAATTTACCCTACTACCCTCCGACCACCAATCCGAAAATTTTGAACCCGCTGTCATTTCGCACCCTTGCATTTTCGGACATGGTCCTAGTGGGCTTTTCTTCATGAAATGAGCCAAGGAATACGCTGGAGAAATTTGTCCGGGACTTCCTGGAACACCCTGTATATTTGTGGTGAAAAAATCAAATTATCCGACAAATTAAATGAGAATTTTCACATGTATCATTTTCGTATGGAAACGTGTAATGTTAACCTTAGTACCTTAGCACGTGAAATGTTAACCTTAGTACGGGCCTTAAAGCGTGGTTCATTTATATGTACTTTTTTAAAACTAAAAAAATTAATTTATAGGGTAATCTTTAGTTTTATAATAAAACAACTATTCATTACATTTAGTTTTTTAATATGTTTTTTTTTCAAAGATAACATGACCCATTCCATGATAAAATAACTAAGAATGTAATCCCATTCGGTGGTCGTCGGTGGTGCAATGGTAGTGTGCGCGGCTCTTGTGCATGAGGACGTGGGTTCGATCCCTACTCAGACCACCTTAAATTTCTTTCGACGGCGGTCGCCTCGCTTAGTGACGGCAACACTATCGAGTATTAAGTCATGAAAAAGCTTCTAAAAATACCGTTCGGAACCGGTGTAAAACTGTAGGCCCCAATCAGTGAGTGTAAAACTAGAACACGGACAGCTCACAGGTTGTGAGAAGCTCTCCCTAATCCCCTCGTGGGATGTAACGGTAAACCATTTATTTATTTTAATCACATTACAACAACTGATTTAATGGTTTTCATTTTATAGTTTACAGCTATCGTTGGTATGCATACTTATGTGTTCAATTTGACTTGAGGAGAGTCCAAACAAAAACAAAATTCCTGTTGTAGAATACTGTGATTAGAACAAATTCCACTAAGACCAAAATCTTCAATTGACCATGATTGTGAGATTTCAATTCTCGATGACCCATTCCAGCCCTTCGAGTGATATTTGGCGAATGATGCGGGTAATGTTGCTCTGCAATTACTCAATCGTAGCCGATTTGGGACCGTTTGTAGTCCCAAAGCAAAAAGTCTGAAAATGTGATATGTCATGACCTAGGTAACAAATGTACCGGTCCGAAACCTGAAATTAACTATGTATTTAGCGACTTATTCTGTCAAAAATTACATGGTTATCGTGGCGCGATAAAGGGCGCCATTTACAGGTACGTATCAGCCAGCCTCATTTCTGAATAAGTATGGACGAATAATTCCACCAGCCCATAAACTACACCAAAGCCTGAATGTAAAGACAGCTCCTTGAATATCATCGGATTGCTCTTCAACTCAAATTCGGCAATTTTGCTTATTGACCATGAAACCAGAAATGGAAAACAGTGCTACTTCTTCAAGCTTTTCAAAGGCACAAAGACTGAAACTGTGACGATTCGGAAGGTTCCATGATGAAATGTCACACAATACTACAAAAATACCATGAAAGTTTGACATGCATACAATTTCTACTTGAAAAGTCTCTCTAAATTGGAAATCACCCATTATTACTAAAACCTAAACAACGGTATATCGCACGTTAAATCTTTATCTAGGCATATTGCGATTTCATGTCCTTTGTACGGCAAAACATATGCTTGGTGGGTTGAAATCATAACAAATTCGATATCATGGTATAACTGAACGTCGTCCGTTGTCCAAAACTCCATGCAAAACTGACAACGGAATATTGACGAAGTGATAAAGTTGTAAATTTTCCTTCAATGTGTCGAAAAATGTGATTATTTGTGTTAACAAGTTTTTAAGAACACAGAAAATATGTTAGTCAATCTAGATTCGTTTCTCACTAATGGCGCTACGACGAAATATGAGTGGTAAAAACTATTTCGCGGGAACGAACTTAGTATCAGGCTTAAGATAGGACTACCTTACCCTTTTTTCGACGACGGCCACCTCGCTTAGTGACGGCGACCATATCGAGTACTAAGCCATGAAGTAGCTTCTCAAAAAACCGTTCGGAACCTGTGTAAAACTGTAGGTCCCGATCTGTGAGTGAAAACTGGAAAGCGCACAGCTCAGTGATTGTGAGAAGCTCTCCCCTATCCTGCCCTCCCCATGGGATTTAATCAGTGTTGCCACCAGAGTAGGCCCAAATTACACAAGGGATGTTCAAAGGTTATCCAAAATCACTTGAAATAACACAATTTTTTAAATTTTTTCTTTCAACGAATAACACTTTTTTCGATTTAATTAAAATCCATCGCTTGAGCCTGTCGATTGCTACCATCGATTGAACCTTTCTCGCTTCATAATATCTTCGGACTTTGAAATGTCAACGGGTCACAATAAATCTTAAATTCTAACGAAGACTTTGTTGCGTTGGTCATATTTTGAAATTATTGTACTGTTGACTAAAAACTCACTTCCCAAAATTAAAAATTTCTAATTCTTCTCGCAATAGAATAATGAAAATCCAAAGTTTTAATAATATTTTCATAAAATTCCACACTGAAGTTTTTCAAATACATCAGATTATATATCCCAACTCTCGAGACCATTAACCTGGTACAAGGAGCTCTCATGTTAAAAATATAATAGATATGTTGACGAAAAATTCCCAGCAGAAACCACCAAGTTTTATATATTAAAATGGCAGCACTATGCATCGAACAACATTTGAAACATAGTTGTCCAAATTGACATGTTGCTGGTCAACAATGTTCCAAAAACAGATTTGTGGATCAAAGTTTTCCTGCAAACGGTGATATCAAAAAGGTTACAACAACATGTTCTTACAAGTGCAATTACATAATAATTGCACAAAAAATTCATTATCCATAAATTATTCAAAAAATTTGAAATTGTCCCATTTTTGGATAATTATCCAGAAAGTGGCAACACTGGATGTAATGGAAAAATATTTATTTTTTAAGATAGAACTTCAAATGGCAACACAGTCCCGTATTCAGTTCTTGCGAAATTTCCGTAAGAAATGTTGTCATTTATCTCAAAACGGAAATTTTTGTTGCAAATAGTTACCACGGGTCTCTGATTTGCCTTTGAAATATTACATTAATAATTTCTTTTCACACTCCATCTAATTTTTAACTTTGTGGTGGCACTTTTGTTTGTTCAAATAATCGAAATGTCAAAATTCCGGTCCAAAGAATTATCAAGCAATTGTTTTCGTATGAAATAACGTTGGATAACAACACTGTAATTGATTTCGCTTACGAAATTTTCGCACAAAGCTAAGTACCATGCAAATGAAAAGTGAGCGAAATTTTCGTTAGTTTTTTATACGTACCTTTTTTGTGAATGAAAATCTCAAGAACTAAATACGGGGCTTTATACTGCAAAATATATGTTTGATCGAAAAATTCCTAAACGAAATATACCTGAACGCCGGTTTAAAACGATGAAATCGCATTTGTGTCTGGAATAAGACGAAACCACTGTACAACTAATATACATATATGTAAGTGTAGTACCGAAAGTCTTTTGCAGGAAAATACTAGACCATGAGTGGTATAGTTTTTATGATTTAGTGATATTTATTGTCGTTCGAAAGACTCAAATGTTTTATGAACACGGGTCGAACATGTACACAACACCGTTTTATCATCCCTGGTGAGAACAAATTTTGGAGCAAATATATGTGGCGCAATCAGTGTTACCATGTTTACATAATTTGTGTCGTTTTGGCATATTTTTTTTTGGTTTTGGCACTTGTTATATGAAAAATTATGCCAAGTGCCTTTTAGCACAATTTCCTCAACATTTTCCCAATTTGTTTAATATTTGTGAAATTTTTTAGCACATTCTTTTTGCAAACGGCACAATTTTTTGTAATGAAAGTTTCTCCCTTTAATTTATCTGAAAATGTTACATCCTATTTATCGGTATAAAAGGTACAATTTTACATTTTTAGGTTACTGGCTAACAAAGCAACTCCACAGGCTTAAAAGCAAAAACTTAATTCATGAAATATCAGAAACAGGTTGATTATTTAATAAATTTCATATAGAGATAAATGACAAACTTCCTTATAAATTTACTTATATTATTAGGGATACCATAATACACTCTTCAACTCAGGAGTGGAAACCTGTTGTAAGACGTACTTCTTTACCTGGAATAAAAATATGGACGACAAACTTCAAATTAGTCGTATTGGACAGTAGTTCAATATCAAGGCATGACTTTTGTAAAATGGTCTAAATCCGATGGAAGTTCGTCTCGAAACTCCACATACAAACTCCAGGGAAAATTTCCGTGTTCATTATGAGAGAAATAACCGACAAAGAAAATTTCGAAGTAGTGACGAATTGACCACTGTTTGCTGGGATAAGTGGAAGGGATTCCAAAAGAAATTATCCAAAACTTGGGAAATTTTATTCTAAGATGATTGATAGAAATTGTTAAAAATAATGGACCTTAAACAAAGTAATAAAATATTTTTTTTAAAGTTTTATTTAATGTCCGTCTTTCGTTATTGTTGTAGAATATGTTAAAATATTTTAAGTTAGTGTTTTGTATGAAATTAAGATACAGGCTATAACAAATTAAAACCATCATACTTATTTTTAAGTTAAACGGTTAACGTTCAACAACTTTTTAAGGGCGAGATGAGCATCCATTTACTGGAGGGACTGTATGTGTTTTGAACTCAGAATTAGAAAAAAACACTACAAGCTAAATTTACCATAATGATTTTGCAAACGGCACAATTTTTGAGAATATTTGGCATAATTTTTTAGTCGGTCTGTGGCAACACTGGGGCCAATAAATCATGTCATGAGAGCAGTGTTGCCAGGTCCGCATACAAAAGAAGCTGACGATTATTTTTTTTAGCATTTTTGTTTGAAACTGACATCTTTTAGCACTTTTCAGAGAATTTCACTCTTTTTAATATACATAAGCATGTTTCGCAATTATGAGGAAACGTTAAAATCATATTAAAATATGAAAATAAAAAGTTTCCCATTGACTGACGAGAGCTTCTTATAAGCAGTGAGTTGTGCGCTTTCTAGTTTTACACTCACTGACTGGGACCTGACGTTTCCCCACCGATTCTCGATAGTGTCCTCATCAGTAATGGTGTTAACAGTCTGTCCAATCAAATCTAATGATTTGCGTTATATGTATCTGTCAAAATCAGTATATTCACATCTAACGATTGTATCCAATAGCCGGTCACCGACTTAAACGAGAATACATACCATCGTTGAAAGAAATATAAGATGGTCAGGACAACTATCCAAACCACGTTCTAACGTACAAGAGCCGCGCCCAATAGTCTGCACCACCGACGGTAAAATAAAATAAAAAAAATAATCATATCCCATTAAATTCCATACAAGTAATAGAGAAATATTCTTACAACCAGTGAGCTGTGCATGAGGTTTTTTTAATTTTATACTCAAAGCCATAGATTCCGAACGGTGTTGTTTTGAGAAGCTGTTAAATGGGTACTCGCTAAGAGAGGTGGCCGTCTCCCGTTGAAAGGAGATGTGCTCAGCGCATAGATCAAAGTCTCCCTTTAATGTTAAGAATCGTACACGTTGATTAGTGCACCACCGACGGCCATGGAACTTCCTACAACCGTTGTACTAGAAAATATGAAAATTGCATAAAGTCGATTTGCCTCTGGCCCAATTTTTAAGTGATTATTTAAATTCGTAATCAGTTGATTTTGATTTATGTTTAATCTGACTTTAAATATGAACGAGTTTTTCGGTGTTTGTCAAATAATCTTACCACCTATATGGCAACCGCGGCAAATGTCACCAAAATGTTACGAAAAATAACCGGCTAATTGTTACAATGCATCAAACTGACGCCTTTTTTTTTGAAAGGAAAGCGTATCTTTCAACTAAGACGGTGATTATAAATGTTCAAATTAACAATTAAAAGAGCGTTGTGCATCTTCTTTTTGTTTTCTGTCAAAATTATGTGGTCAATTGATCATAGTTGAAATGTCCAACTTTGGTTGTTTATGTTAGATATATGAACAATAACACTCTACTTATTAATACTGTAATATCTAATCAATAATATTGAATCAACATAATAGACATTGAAGAAAAATAGTTTTGTGTCTGTTATAATTTGTTTATTTTTTTCCATTCCTAATAAAACTTTGAAACGTTAACATCGTGTTTGATATTTCCTATATTGAAATATACCTTTAATAGGTTATGGGCCCAGATTACAAGGATCCTGAATATATAGGAAAATCTGCGTCAAGGATATTAATCTGAAAAATTTAAATGTGGATTTGAGACTCAACTTTCCAAAGCTAGGTACAACTAATTACCATTCGTGTAAATTTAATGTTGAAATGCTACTTTTGGAAAGGGAATTATGGAATCATATAACGGATGGAATACCGTTGAATCCCGATGCTGTATGGAAACTTAAGGACGGCAAAGCCCGTGCCGTTATTGGATTGTCGATTGAAGATTCACAAAAGATCCATGTTAAGAAGTTAGCGACGGCAAAAGCTTATTGGAATGCGCTTAAAACTCAACACCAGAAATCCAATTTAAGTAATCGTGTTAGTCTCCTCCGACAGTTATCTTCAAAGCGTATGCAGTTAGGCCAGTCGATGGAGAACCACATTTCGAAATTAATGGAAATTGTTGGAAAATTGGAAGACCTTGGGGAAGAGTTTCCTGAACATAAAGCGGTATCATTTCTTCTGGGAAGTTTGCCTGACGACTACAATTCTCTCGTGTCCGCGTTGGAAATTCGTCCAGAAGTTGATCTTACTCTTGAGTTTGTTAAAGAAAAGCTCATGAAAGACTTGTTGAGAAAAGCCGATGTAATGCCTATTCAGGAAATTGCGCTAAAGGCTAAGAGCAAGAAGACGGGTTACAGTCCCAAGTGTTTTTGTGTAGAAAGCCTGGGCACATCAAAAGGAATTGTCCTCAGCGTTATCAAAAGACGAAAGATACCGCAATGTATACATCACATACTGATCGGAATGCTTGCTATATGGCCTCATCTAACCGCAACCAAAACTGCTGGTTTGTGGATTCTGCAGCAACGTGTCATATGAGTTGCAATGAAGATTTCTTCACAAAGCTGAACAAAGATTACACTGACGATGTTTTTCTAGCATATGGAATTAACGTTAAATCCAAGGTCATAGGTGATGGAGAAGTGTATTGCAGAGATAATTAACTTCTGCTGAAGAATGTTCTGTATATGCCAGATTTGGATGGTAATTTGATATCAGTACCAAAGTTAACCATGCAAGGATTTGATGTCCTATTCCAAGGGCTGAAATGTTTAATATCGCATGAAGGTGTCAGTCGTGTTACAGCTTCTCTGAAACATAATTTGTATATCCTGGATGAGAAACACAAGGCAATGTTGGCAGCTTGTATTCACACGTGGCACAGACGTCTTGGACATCGTGATGAAAAAGCTATACAGTCCGGAGTTAATGAATCATTGTTAAATGAAATACAATTTGGAAGGTGTAACTGCGAAAGCAAGTCTGAAGTGTGCTTAAGAGGAAAAATTACAAGAGTACCATTTCCGAAGGTATCCGAGAGTAGATCGCAGAATGTTTTAGATCTCATTAATGGTGACATATGCGGTCCAATGCAGAATTGTACGCCAAGTGGTAATCGTTATATATTGACGCTTATCGATGATAAAAGCAGATATTGAACCGTTTACTTCCTGAAAAACAAAAATCAAGCCATGGAGAAAATAAAAGAATTTGTCGCAACAACAGAAACAAAATTTTGGAAGACATATGAAAATATGCAGGACAGATCGAGGCGGTGAATTTTGTGGTAAGGAAATCGAGAAGTATTTCAGTAGTAAAAGAATATCACATCAGCTCACAGCTCCCTGCATGCCGGAACAGAATGGCGTAGCAGAAAGGAAAAACAGAAGTCTGATGGAGATGGCAAGGTGCTAAAATGGATGTAAAGTACTGGGCAGAAGCTGTGAATGCTGCAAACTATATGCAAAATCGAATTCCATCAAGTGCAACGGAAGTAACACCTTTTGAATGTTGGCATGGTAAGAAACCAAATTTCGACGAATCTAAGGCATGCCGCTTATTATATTGCAGCAATAACACCATCATTATTAGCAGAGATGTTGATTTTATAGAAAACGTCAAATCTGAAATTTCAAACTTGGGAGTTACATTTTCTGACATAGGAAGTATCAAGATAAACGAGGTACATGGTGCTCCAAGAATTGAATGTGAGTTAGAAGACATACAGGAAGATGATGAAGTAATATCTGCGGATGAAGAAACAATTTTTGAAACAGCTGGTGAATCAACATCTGAAGAAGAAGTTGAAATTGTTCCAAGAAGAATTTCGTCAATATCAACGAAGGGCAAGACTCCGAAAAGGTATGAAGTTAATATGACAATAACTGAAGCGGAACCTCAAACTTATGACTAAGCCATGCAACATACTGAAAAAGAGAAATGGGTCATTGCAATGAATGATGCAATTCAATCCATGTATAACAACATCACATGGGATCTTGTAGAGTTACCCATAGTGAAGAAATCTGTAAGTATAAAATGGATTTTTAAAATCAAGAAGTTATTGAGTGGTGAAAAACACTATATAGCCAGGTTAGTGGCAAGAGGGTTTACTCAAAAATTTGGCGAAGACTACGACCATATATTCGCACCTGTCAAATAATAATTGAATTCGGATTCAAAAGGGGAAATGCGGATAATTGCTTGTATGTGAAAGAATTGTAATAAATCACATTAACATACGTTTAATATTTTGACATGTATTTCCTCATTCTTACCAAATTCCATCCATTTTATTGTTTATATATATACTTTTATTTTCCGTCAATGGTCAAACGCTCGGAAAATCGGCGATTTCAGTTTTAACACTGCAAGTGACGAAACAATGCCCGATACGGTTTATAAAATATACAAAACCGCACCCGACATGCGCGATACAAAAACAAATATTCTGCGAAATGCAATGTGTTGCGCGATAAGCTCGTTAATTTGAAGCATGGTTTAATGGATTTTGCACCTTTTTTAGTCACTTAGAACATTCTTTGATAGCTTCTGGCAACACTGCATGAGAGTTGTCTTCTGGGTTACCAAAATTGTCGATTTCTCCCTAATACTGGGGAGAAATTAATGTTTATACAATTATAATACAGTCACGTTTTAGCATTATGAATACAGTCATGAATGTGGATGTAAGTATATTGAAATTCTGTTACCTGCCTCATAGACTAATACATACCTAGATAAACTTATTCTCTCATCTGACGTTTCATTTCACACTCTCATCGTAGGTTTGTGGAAATGAGAGCAATTAAATTTAAAATTATCTTACACCAGGTGGAGTTACAAAATATGTTAACTTAACTTTTTCCTGTCGTTTTGGTATAGAACTGAAAAATTTAAATATATTTTGCACTTTTTTATTGACTTTTATCGTCGGTATACATTTGTATTGTATTTAACACAACTAGTTTGCCACAAAAACACGAAATTCGGTTGTTGTTCCTATGTTGATCGCTGTATACTATTGCCACTATCTGGTATTATTGAACCCATATTTCTACCATCCAATGTTTACTTTCCATCGTACCTATGACGTTTAATTTATTGAGCGAATAAAACCTTCTATGGTATGTGTTATTCTATGACCTGCCTACAAATAGAGCTAAAGTAAAGTTTAGCTGAGAAATTTCATAAAACAGACATTATTTTATGGACATACATATTAGCTATAACAATCACCAAGTACAAAAGTACATAAAAGAGACATAAAAATTCTTTGCAATTGCTGCAATCAACTCCAATTCCATCTAAAGCATGCGCAAAGTTAAAAACGGAAAAATTAAAAAAATATCTTATCCATTATTTTTATAACCCAACACAAATATAATGGAGTAGTCCCAATGGCTCTTCCCCTTTCAGTACGATAAACGAACAGGCATCCGAAATTGCATAACAGATATTATGGTGTTTGTCAGAAAAAAGTATTTTTTGCCACTAATGGTATTATTGTTCGTCCAAGCGTAATATCTTAGATTGCGAGGAGCGCAGCTGGCAATCAAGCCGCTTGAGTTCGAATCCCAGGTCGGGGAAAATTTGTTAACGAAAAAGTTATAATTATTAAATTAAACCCTTGCCAAACACACCACATAATTTCTATGGTATACTTTCAGGCTCAGGCGAAAACCACTTAATTCCGCAAATTTTGTCAAGTAACTGTTCGTTCGTTTACTTGTTTCATTTGCCAATTTATTTTAGAAATGGCCACAAATTTAAACGAAACATTGCAAAACGCAAAAAAATAAAACAAATGTTACTTTGGTGGGATTCGAACCCGGGAGCTTCACCATCTACCGTTTTCTAGTCGGACATGCTACCATCGTGATAATTTTTGTGCTGCAACTTCCCGCGACGATGCAGCATTTATTCCACTTAACAGTGGCCAACTGAGGATTACTACCGTCCAGGGCCAGCACAATATAAAAAGCGACGGTACAGCAACCAAATTTGCACTACCTACTTCTGGTTCTGGCGTAGTTCTGGTGGAAATTCTGGTGATTGATTTACAATTTTTTGGCTGGGTAGTACTAACGGTAACAAAAAAATCAGTCCATTGAAAATGCAACAATACATTGTCAGTAACGCTGAATTGCCGGACTGCGGACGAAGCTCAAAACTTGATAAAAAAAAATAAATTAGAGAAAAATAGAGAACACGAAGCATTATTTTTATTGTCGGTCGGATATATGAGGCTGCTGAAATGAAAGGCATTCTTTTCACAAATTTAATGATGCCATTATTTTTGTGATGCGTCATTTGGGGACTCAAATAATTCTGATTTACCACGATATAGGGGGTCTAGAGAATCATTGTGGCAATGGTTAGTATGTGCGTCTCTTTTACATGAGATCATGGGTTCGATCCCTGCTCTGACCACCTTAAACATTTCTTACGGCGGTGGTTACCTCGCGTAGTGACGGCGACACTATCGAGTATTAAGCTATGAAAAAGCTTCTCAAAATACCGTTCGGAATCGGGTTAAAAACATTACGTCCCAATCAGTGACTATAAAAACTAGAAGGCCCACAGCCTTCTATTCCTTAATTGAATGTAATGGGAATCATTTATTTATTTATTTGGAGAATCGGAAACATCCAAAGACTTAGTGTAGGCACTCAAATTAAAGTGAATGAATAAACCTACTTCAATGCTACAGATTTATGTACTTAATTTTTTTTTACTCAAAAAGTTTATTCCGAAGCCGGCGTTGGACCCTTCCCAGAGGAGAAAATCTCTAACAATGTCACGCAGGCAGCTTTAGTACAGGAAAAAAAACTATTCTATAGAACCGAAGCCGGTGTCGGACCAGCTGAAACGGAGAATGTTCCTAAAACCGTATTCGGGTTCGGTCTCGCTTAAAATTATATAAAATTATAGAATATGCTAAAAGCAGATCCTGTAAAATTCTATATATACGTTCAAAATTAATTGAACTTGTATACATTTTAACTTTCGGTATCACGGTAATTAGGTGAGTTTTCGAAAAATCTACTTTAGTTCTGCCGGACTTTTTTCAATTTGTATTGAAAAATAACAAAAGGATTTATTATCAAATTTTAAATCTTGATAATTAAACAAGTTATTTGAAAATTGTATTTATTTTTTCGATTAGTTTTTAGTAATGTATGAAAAACGAGCAAGTATTTATTATTAAAGTTATCCATATTTTCCACAAATTTAATGTTCCGATAACTCGATAACTAATAGATTTATCTAAAATGGTTTTTTTTTGTACATATTTTGAGGTCTTCTACAAAAAAGTACATAAAACCAACACTTTGTCATAGTGACCCTTTTTTCTGGACTAAGTAGGCCCCACGGTTCCGTCCTTCAAGAATCTTTAAATTGTTGTGTTCTAGTATTCGAAGTCAAAAATTTTGCCTAATTTTGTTATACATATACATATTTATTACGTTTATACGAGATCTTATATTGTGATATCATATGGCTATATGTCAAACAAGTACGTGTTACTTGCATGTTCTTTATTGACATATCGCGATATGATATCACAATATAAGTTCTCGTACAAATATTTTTTTGGAAATATGCATTTAAGAAAAGTATGTATTTATCATAAAAAAAATTCAAAAATAATCACTGACAAGTCAATGTTATTTTTCTGCAAATTCTGTGATTCGTCAAGATAATTAGTGTATAGCACTTTTAAACCTATGAGAAAAAACATGCATTGGCATGGAAATCCCATGCCTAGTTATGTGTCTTTTGCTGATTTGGGGATAAAGAAAATATAGTTGCGGCAACCCTGGTTATTGCATCTACAAGTGCTGAACGGGGACAGGTGTGTGAAACTATCTGCTGATGGAAAAAACGAATACAATCGCAAAACTGCCAAGTGAAAGGGTCAATGGTTTAGTGTGTTAACGGATAACAAACAAAGCGCAACCGTAGTTAAAGATACAAATTACAAAGAAAACGCGACAGTAGTTCGGGTAAAACACGTATCTTTAAGAAAAGATCTGACTGCCTAATAATTTTGTATTATCATGCGATTTTCTCACGATTTGTGATAAGATTAGCTAAAAATTATTTAGATAATTGGAAGAAAATCGTACAAATTTCCTTTATTTTGTTAATAATTTCAACAGAACGTCAATAATTCAGCAGTTTTTATACAACCGCGTACGGGAACGGTTTGAAGCTGAAAAGAGCAAAGTGAATTGTCAAGTGAAATTGTTGTACAGTAAAATTACACTCATTGAATATGGTGGAAATGACTGAAATTGATATGTAAGTGTTGAGTACAAATTATATGTATGAAATTCGCGCAATTTGGACCTGTGACGAGACGTTTTTGACGAGACTCTGATTAACAGGGATGATAAAGTCGAAATGTACAAGATAATTTGGTGCACTTTAGTACTCTGATAAGGAATTGAATATATTTATTTAAAAGTAGCCCTTAACTTCAACTAAAGGTCGGATAATGGTTTTTATTTTGGCAAAAGAATGATGTTTTTTTGTAGAGCAACTTTAAATAGTAAACCAAAAAATTCAATAACAATTCAACAACTTAACCAAGCATCACAAACAAGCGAGAGTGCATAGAATACCGGCTCACTGCTCAAATTGCGGCTGGTTAGTTATTGGCAACGTACGCGCTCGGGAGAACATTAAAAATTTAAATTTTAAAACCACGTGCTCATGATGAATCTATAACAGATGAGAGCATAAGGCGTTATTGGAACTTTATGCAACAACAAAAAACATTTGGAATTTGAATACTGTTATGATCGATTTTATTAGTTTTAGTTAATGTATGAGAAGTTTATACTATCAGCTTTCAAGGTCAAAAATATTATTCTAACAGAAAAATTGTTGGTTTTTGTTGGAATAATAGAGAATTCAGTTAAGCACACTCACAGGCATTGTTAGTTTCGAACTACGTGGCAAGTTCTTCATCAGATGCCTAACTACTGTGCCAGAATTGATACCATCGGTAGATCATCAATCGTGTACATAAGTATACTTATGTATACAAACTCGAGTATGTAATTTACATATGCGAATTAGTATCGATCGAAGATCCCTAAGTAGCAACGCACACTGAAAATTCACTAAGAACAGAAAGCTTTTTCCTCCATATTCTTCGTTTCCTTGTGCATTCTCCCAGGGCTGCAGTACTTTGAGCTGAGTTTGTTACAGTGACCGGCAAAGCCTATGCACCATGCATTTTTGACCTTCGTGTTTTCACATCGACATGCGATCATGTATTCAACGAAGTCAAACGAAATCATTCAGTCTCACTTGAGCATTTGAACAAGGACGTTGATCGTTGCTTTTCATTTGCATTGTACTGTGAGAAATGTTCCATAAAGAATGGGTATATGATTTTTTGGTAGAAGAAATTTGTTCCGGTAAGCCCGAATGTTTTTTTTCTCTCAGTGCAGCTGATTCCCACAACGACCGAATTAAGGTTGTACGAGTTTGCCGGTCACTGGTTTAATCTACATATTTCACAAAGTAGAATTATCTGAATTTAGGTTTCTTTGATCACCGTCACAATTGTTACCCACGTGTCGGATGTCTGTAAATAATCTTAAATTTTAGTAGTCAAACTACCGACATGTCCCAAATTCCTTAAGCCAGTCGATGCCTTCATTTGTAAGACATTGTAAGACATTTCTGCACATTCTCTGATGGGAATTTTTGATTTTTTTTATCAATACAAGAATCATGCAACGTTTCTGCACATTTCCAGAAACCATGCGCAAATTATCAAACTGCACATTTTCGGGGAATTAAATGGGTGTTTTTGTTTTGACTGCATTCGCAGGTCAGAAAATAATGTTAACAATTTAAGACATAATTAATTATTTAATATATCCTTTTTATTCTTCAAAAATATTTATTTTTTATTCGTTATAAATATAACATATTAAATATAATATTGAAAAAAAATGTAATAATTAAATTGTATTCTTTGTAAAAGTCGGACCATTCTCGGCTGTTTGTTCAAAGATCTCTCCGAAATTGGTTCTACGAATCGGGCAAAGTGTCTGAAAACGGTCGGACAATTGTCGGATACTTGGCTAGACTAAGTGACGACTTTCTTCAGCCACGTCGAAAAAAATTTCAGAATTCTCGCAGACATCTGTCCGACAAATCTGCACACTCTCCCGAATTTCCCCAGACAAATATTTTCGAATTCCTGTCAACCTACCATACGATTTTCTGTACGTTGCCTGACCGACATCGGCATCCGAATCGGAAACTTGTTCAGTGTATCGATAGATTTTTGATCGATTTCGGAAGAAATTGTTTGGTGGGTGGCTCATGGTGGAAGTGACATGGAAGTTAAGGGTGATTTTACCAACTTTCTTTTTGGCAACATTGTTTTTGGCAGCTCTGCAGTTTTTGTGTAACATGTTACTGTCAAACATGTTCAGTTTGGTCTACAATTTAAAATTCATGCTCGGTTAAGACAGTGCATCGTGCACTTCTTCCATTTTATGATCAGTTTGGGCGACATACTGAGGCGACTATTCGGAATCTTGTGCGATCGTGCGATTTAACTCCTTTAGATTATTTTTTGTGGGGCTATGTTAAAGCTCATGTCTATAGGGACAAGTCCGCAATGGTTAAAGCACTGCATGCCAATATTGAAAAATTTGTTCGTGAGATACCGGCCGATATGTTGGAGAGAGTAAGCCAAAATTGGACCCAGCGTATGCGCCATTTGAGGCGCAGCCGCGGTCAAGATTCACATGAAATTCATCAACTCCAATAAAGATTTCATAAAGATTTCAATTTTATGTTTTCTTTAAACAAATCCGAAAGCTCTTAAAAAATCAACCGTTATTAGTATTTCACAGTTCTGTCACGTTCAGTTGATTTTTCTGTTTATTTCTATCTTTTTTATTTGTAAATACAACTTTTTCATGTTCGATATATTTAAAATTTTCTTGAAATTTTGTAAGTATGTATATACAAAATAAACAAACTTTGCTAGACCTATGTACAACGATTTGGACAAGTGAAATCAGCTGTTCTAATAACACATTCTCATATTTAAACCATGACCTGGTTAGGGCCAGTTACGTTTCTGGTTTTTGTTTCGCTCCCACATTGTGTCAAACTCAGCAGTCAGCACTACGAAAAGTCGTTCAACCAAAATTTGCAAGGTTCAAAATAAACGAAAAATCATTTCACCTCCACTAATTTGTGTTTGTGTGTTACACAAATTTTTTCAAAGTATTTTATTCAGAGGGTGGTTTGTATGGGGTTTGACAGTCTATAACTTCCACCTGGTTGAGGGTTTCGATAATAGTGAGCAGGATGTTCCAGGTTGAAACTTTTTAGAACATACAAGTTTTTTGCCGAAATTTCGTTATTTGGGATAAAATTGCGAAAACGTAATTTCATAGAAAAATTCTCCTTGACGGATTCTTCGTTTAAAGAAAAAAATCCCCTTAGAGGACATTATAGTATCTTTACTGTCTAAAAATATCGCGCGGGGGTAGATTTTATAGAAAAAGTCAACTTAGACAAACATTTTGATACAAAAAATCCAAAAAGAAGATATTTTCTGTTGGAAAATCCCCATTACAGATGGTGTCCCATAACATCCCATGAAGGGATTGAGGAGAGCTTCTCACAGTCAGTGAGATGTGCGCTTTCTAGTTTTTACACTCACTGATTGGGACCAACAGTTTTATATTGGTTCCGAACGGTATTTTGAAAAGCTTTTTCATGGCTCAGTAATCGATAGTATCGACATCACTAAGCGAGGTGACCGTCGTCGTAAGAAATGTAAGGTGGTCTGAGCAGGGATCTAACCCATGTTCTCATGTACAATAGCTACCATTGCACCACAGACGGACACCATTACAGACAAAAAAAGTCTCTTGGAAATTGTTTTTACAGAAAACAATATTGTATAAAAAGTGCACTTAATGAATCTTCTCTTTTGGAAAATTCTCCTTAGAGAAAATTGTAAATGAAAAAATCCCCTTAGGCTGACGCGTAATTTTATTGAAAAAACTCAGCGTATTGAGAATAGTTTCCTTTAGGGAATAGTTTATATTGGAAATATCGCATTAAAGGATCTTGTATCCCATTATAGGATAGTTTTCATAGAAAATATCCACTTAGAGTAGCAATTTTATATCAAAACCTATCAAAAGTGTGATCGTCTTTTCTTTTGAAATAATCTCCACATACGATCTTTTCAGTTAAAAACTGCCCCTTGGTGGAAAGTTTTTACAGAAAAAGACAACTTAGAGGAAAATGATTATCGAAAATTTCCCATATAACATATTTTCAGTTGAGAAAGCCCCATTACAGATACTTATTTGAAAAAGTCTCGTGGGAATTGTTTTTACAAAAAACAAAAGCAACTATATTATATATCCCCTTAGTGTGTCTTCTCTATAGGAAAATTCAGCTTAGAGGATATTTTTTATAAAAATCATTTTACCATTTCACATTCACCTCATTTTTCGACTTTATCGCCTGACTAAATAAAGAACCTGACGTGTGATTTTTGCTAAAATATGTATTCCTTATGTTCATTTATACGAGTACATAAAGATATTCCAAAATCTTACAGGAAGTATTTAGTTTGTTCATTATGTGACGTCAAAAATGCAAAGTGAAGTGATTGTGACTTGTGCGATTAGGCCGTACATATGCCAACTTGTGCATCATCAGAAAAGTACTAAAATAGTGATTTTATCATATCTGTCGTCTTTGGGTGTCGGTGTCTCTCTTCGAGTCTCTTGAGTTTTTCGGAGAAACTACAAAGACGATGTTTTTACTCAAAACTTGAACATATGTATGTACATTTATCAATATACCAATATGTATGTATTACATACATTAGACCGACCCACATTGTATGGAGAAAAAAGTGATTTTTGGTCCACCCTCAAAATGTACCACGGTTTGTTTTATGATGATTCCCAAAATATTTCGTCTCTAGCATTTAGATCGCGTGAGCTGGACCAGTTTTAGAAAAGGTATTTTTTTTAGTTCTTCAAAGAATTTTGTACTCTAACTAAAGACAACGTATACGATATTAGAATCATATGAAAGGCGGTTTTAGGCGCCTTTAACTGTATATAAAACATGTCCTGACACATCCTTTTTCAGGGATATTCTGTAAAAAAAAGTATTTTTAAGTTTTTAGTACGCGCGATTTGTCTAATTTAAGTGACAAATGGACATATTTTAATCTTTAAGCGATGTAAGTAAATACGTGGTTCAGGTTTTTTTTTTTAAATTCACACAGTTCGGGTTTTACCAAAAATTAAATAGGGTGGTAACATTATGTTCTAAATAGGGCCAAATTGATATGAAATCTTTTCTTTTGACAAGGAGATAATCGTTGTATAGTTTTCAATTTAATAAATTTTCCGCGGTGCCCTGGACCAAATTTTGTATATGTATTCAAAATTAGTCCAATCTGCCAGCGGATTTAGTTTCTAGTTAAAACAAGGTTAAAAATATACCTTAATAGGGCATTTACATGCACTCGATCTTGCAGATCAACTCGATATCGACAAATCACTCTATTATCATGTGATATGTTGTGTCATGTTGTGTGCGTTGAAATAGAGTCAACACTAATCAACATTTTCAAAGCAAAAACAAATAAAATGTATGTTTCATTAATCCTTTATATTATCTCAGTACTTTATGAAATAACTATTATTTTTTATCACACGATTGTACCAGTGCCCTAAGCTCATCTTTATTAAATTGGTTTATTCCTTTGATAGGCACTTTAATGTCCCGCCACAAATTCTGAATGGGATTTAAGCCCGGCGACTGCATAGATCATCTTAAAACTACGACACTATTCTTTTCAAACCAAAGCTTTGCTCGCTTCGATGTGTGTTTGGGGTCGATATTATGTTGAAATACACATCAAAGCGACATTTCACAAGGCATCATGATGTTTTTAATATAGTGGTATAATTATACAGCGTCCATTGTCTGTTCAATTTAGAATAAAGGTTCTGTCCCAATGTAAGAGTAACAAGCCAGTACCATTATGTTTCCGCTACCATGTTCAACTGTTTGGATTGTTGTGATTGTGTTCACTTCTGTTTCAGCTGTCCTCAAAATATTTCGCCATTTGCGTACGGGCTATTTCACATGCTCCTTGGCAAAATGCAACATTTTTTGAACGTTCCGTTTGGATAGAAATGGAACTTTGCGGACACTTTTTGCCTTTAAATTATTTTTAGTTAGCATTTTTCTTAATGTATAGGTGTCAACATCCCGATCGTTTTGCCTTTTAAGGGCGGAAGAGGTAACAAAAGTCGAACTCTACGTGGCGCAATATTTTTGGTTCCAAATGTTCTGTAATTTTCAGGGTTTCCCGTCTGATTCTTGGATTGGGGTTATATTTTATTCCGGTCTCCGCCATTTTCTTTGAGCATCCAATTATGTCAGTAATTTGTATGTAGCTTCTGAATTGTTTTCTCATCTCTTGTATTCTTTCTTGGCCCTCATGATTGCAATACTTAGATCGGCGCAGTTTGGAACGTCAATAATGACAATTTATTAATACTACTAATAAATATTAATCATATTTAGAAGCTAAACTTTGTTTTCAAATTCAAATCCAAAGTACCATTAACTATTTCAAAAAAAACATGTTTTGTAATTGACTCTATTTTATAGCACACGTCATTACATAGCCTTTAAAATACTGACACGGACCTGGAGAACAGTAGTGTACAAAATTTATTAAAAATGACGCTATTATATTCAGCAGAGGACACCTTGGACAACTGATTTGCAGAGAATAAAAGTTTTGACGAGTGTGTGACTATATTTCATCGCACACCACTGTATGTTTGTGTCCAAGATCGAGTAAATTTACCTCGATTATAAGCCTGTTTTTGTATTAACTGCTAAACCGCTTAAAATCGCTCCCCATACAAAGTCATCGAAAAGTGAGTTTAGCAGGGAATAAAAAAGCAGGCTAAATGTTATTATCATGTGACAAATCATTTCATTGCACTTCAAACGCAGAGTTGATACGCATTGAACAGTATGTGAGCATGAAACGGAAATGGGAATGTAAAGGAACATGTACATTAATGCATAGAGAAATACTTAAGAGTTTCCATTACTCTCTTCGCTGCCTCTTCACGACGACGAGGTAGTAGGCCATTTCATGGAGTTTTATTTGCTGCGGTATTTTACCAATTTTACACTTTCGTTGGACATAAAACGGACAGAAATCGAAGGGAATTCGTATTTTCGTTCAATACAAACAATATAAAACAAAATTTAGCTGTCATTAGCATCAGTAAACACTATTTAAAATTAGTTCCTGTCTTCTTTGATCTCTCATTCTCTATCATCGGCCTAGTACCTTTTCGATCAGCTGTGCCATAGAATCCCCCAGATTAATGACAACACGTACAAAATGATTGATATAAGAGGTTGTGTTATATGATCAGCAGATTTTACTTTCTTTATATTCTAAATATGTACTAAGAAAATTTCAAGAAATTGCAAACAAATTCCAAACAAAGATATCTTTAATTAAATAAAAAGTTATTTCTACACATAAAGAAATAGAAAAAATTACTGACTGACAGAATTGTATGATACTAATACATACATACAAATCCTCCTGCCATCCCCTGGTAGAATTCAATAATGGCATCATGAAATACAAAAATGTCAAAACTAAATCGAGCAAAAAGGCATGTAAACACCTCTTTACCTTAGAATGATAATCACAACATTATCACGAGAATAGAGTGCTTGTAAACGCGCTATAAAGTAAAATCCACTTGTATACATTGTCTTTAGATAAAGTACAAAATTCTTTGAAAACCTAAAAAATATACATATTTTTAAAACGGTCCAGTTCACGTGATCTTCACAAATCGTCATAATCACAAACAAACCACGGTACAGTTTGAGGGGTGCGGAAAATAAACTTTTTTGGTGAGTCGGTCTATTATACATGTACACAACTTGTATTTCAAAACCTGACCTGTTCTAGATACAGCAACCAATGTAATCAATCCAACAATGAATGCCTTCAGTTAGATTCAGTATTCGTTTGTTGCGGTTGTTCGAATCGGTTCAAACTCAGTGCGAAATGTCGAATTTTCTCTTACAGTGGTATCAAAATTCTTTTTCCAGCGATGGTGGTGATGTTGCTGAACCTCAACCCAAAAATATATTGGAAGATAAAACCATATTCCCGGATTTTAAATCGGGTCCACTGAAGATCTATCGCGAAAAGTCTTCATTTTGTCACAAGCGTATGAATGTCCAGCTGGAAGGGGAGGAGCATCTACGTTTAAAGGTAAGTGTGGTGATATTTATAAATTTGGTTTGAAGTAGATTTTTAAAATATGATTAGTCCCCGATTAGTATGCGAGCTTGTCGTGCGGCTGATCAAAGTTCATCAAAATGTTTCCAGTTCCTTTTGTTGTTCTATAATGACTAAATGACTATTCGAATTTGATAATTCACTGGCTTATCATAACTTGTTGCCTGCCGGCAGTGCATTGGGGGTGGGGTATTACTACTGTTGAACACAAAATTGACATTTGTATTATTGTTGTCATCGACACTTTTACGACAAGTTTGAGTTGTCGTAAACGTTATCAATCAGATGTTATGATAAGGGCGGTCATAGTGAATGCAAGTACACTCCATTTCAAATAAATAGTGACAACAAAATATTAATTTGAATGCAATTACCATAGAGTAAAGGAGTAAAGGTACCCAGAGGGTAAATGTACTGAGGGTCTCTCAGTAACTGTACGACATTAGACTTGGTTGCATATGAATGTAGCATGTTGAAAAGTATTGTTTTAGTAATGGCAGTTCAAAACAACCAACAAGAAAACAAGCAAAGAAACAAGACCGGCATTTTGTGTTTGTGTGTTAAAATTGTATTAAATACAACACAAATGTGTAATAATCAGAGTTCGTATTACCCCCCCCCCATGTGTAACCCGTACACATCGCAGTGGGGAATGGTTAATGAACGATTACCCATAACCACAGGGTATGGGGAAAATAATGGGTAGCTAGTAGGGATGCCAAACGGGAAATCCCGAATCCCGGGATTTTAATAAGTAAATCCCGGGGTTTTTCGGGATTATTATTAATTTTGAAAAAAAAACTAAAAACAATGACAAAAGTTCAGAGTGGTAGCAATTTTTGGAAGAGTCGAAAGGTGCACCTCAAGCAAAATGCAAATTGTGGAAAAAGGGTTTAAAAACCGACGGCGGCTCTACAAAAGGTTTAATAACACATCTTAACTTAAGTTAATTTTGGCATATGTATGCCTATTATACGGCTTACTCTCCAACAATTACAAAATTTATTGTGTCGGGTAGAACATAAAAAGTAAAATAACAAAATCGGGGCAAATGCATAGTTTCGGAGTTATGGACCCCGACATTTCGGATACTACTAACGTACCGTGTAAAGCCATTGTTGATATCACTTTTTTGTATAAAACAAGTCATAACAAACTCAAAAAATAATGTAGCATTTTTCGATAAATCGCTTAGTTATCGAATTTAACGTTTCTCAAACACAAATTTAAAAAATTTTTTAATAAGTTTTGTTTTTGTTTAAAAAAATATTCGAAAAATCGTGCGATGTTTTTAAAATAATTTTTGTTTGAGAAAAGTAAACAAAACACGATAATTTTTCTAAATGTCAACATCCGATAACTCGATAACTGAGCGAATTATCAAAAAGTGCTACATCATTTTATGAGTTTGTTTTGAATTGTTTCATACAAAAAACTGATATCAATGGCTTTACACGGTACGTTAACGCCATAACACTCTCACATATCCGAAATTTCGGGGCCCATAACTCCGAAACTATGCATTTGCCCGATTTTGATATTTTACTTATTTTTGCTTAGAATATCGTATTCTACCGCCCTTGTGGTTGTTTTTTGGAGTGTAAGCTGTAAAATAGACCTGTTCCCAAAAAATTTAAAAATAGAATCCCGAAATCGGGATTTTTTAAAATCAATCCCGTTTAGCATCCCTAGTAGCTACCCACGACAATGGGGAATTACCCACCACGATTACGGGATTTTTTTTTTTTTTAATCGCCAAAATTAGAAAATCGCTAAAATAAAAAAGTGCCTATAACCAATTGATGTCTTTGATACGGAATCACTTTTTTAAAACGAAATAGCTAAAACTAAAGCTTTTCGAAATAATCTCAAAAACGCCCATATGTCTATATTTTTGGGGTTTCTAAGGGGTTTTCATAAAGTGGCCCAATTCGTATGAAAGAATTTTAGCGATTTTCTTTGTCCATATTCTGAAAAAAATTCTTCAAAATTTGTTAATAATTCGATCGGCGTTTTAGCGATTTTTTATTTCAAAAATTTTACTTTTGGCGATTTTTAGAAAAAAAAGTGATGCCGTATTAAAGACATCCATTGGTTAAAGCAGGGGGATTCTATGGCACAGCTGATCGAAAATGTACTAGGAACTAATTTTAAACAGTGTTTATTGATGCTAATGACAGCTAAATTATGTTTTATATTGTTTGTATTGTACGAAAATACGAATTCCCTTTGATTTCTGTCCGTTTTATGTCGAACGAAAGTGTAAAATTGGTAAAATGCCGCAGCAAATAAAACTCTATGAAATGGCCTGCTACCTCGTCGTCATGAAGAGACAGCGAAGAGAGTAATGGAAACTCTTAAGTATTTCTCTATGGCTAAAGCCTCTTACAGAGATTAAAAATTTATTCTTTTTCTTCTCGAGTTATAGCCACTTTTTGATGTGTTAACATCTATACGCGCGCCTCGAGGGCAGTAAACTATAAATTTAATACATACGCAAGTGTTAGGTTTGTAAGAGTAAATCATCGTTTGTTTGTTCGTTGCTTGGCAGTCGGTATTGAAAGTGATTATTGGGCGATTTTCATATAATTTTCCCACGCGATTTTCTCCGGAAATTCATAGCCGATTTTATTAATTTTTGGATTAAAAAGCTAGTGCGGGTTTCGACGAAGAGTTTAGGCTAAAAATTAAGGCGATCCGATATCGGCGAGCAGAGATTGAAGTGTTTTAATTTGGAGTATTAATTTGGAGTAATATTAAAAAAGTATTTTATGTTGATCTTCGGTTATATCGTACGAATATAACAATGTATGTCTGTATGTACAAGTATCTGTTGCTTTGCATTCTTTGACTTTTGTGGGAATAAAACAAAAAGTATTGAGCTAGAAAATAATGACACATGTGCTTGCACTGGGTCTTTAAATAATTTTAAGTATTAATATTATTTAACTGTAACGTCATCATGTGATTGAACGCTGTTTTTTATTTTCCAATGTAACATTTACGAATGTGTTCATAGAAATCGAACAGGTACCGTGTAGCAAAAAGGTGTTAACACATCGCCCGTGAGTTCGAACACTCATTGGATTTTTTTTATTTTAGCGATTTTCATATTTTGGTGATGTTTTAGACAAGAAGAAACCGGCGCTAGTTAGCAACCCTCGTCGAAGATCAACATAAAATACTTTTTTAATATTACTCCAAATTAATACTCCAAATTAAAACACTTCAATCTCGGCTCGCCGATATCGGATCGCCTTAATTTTTGTCCTAAACTCTTCGTCGAAACCCGCACTAGCTTTTTAATCCAAAAATTAATAAAATCGGCTATGAATTTCCGGAGAAAATCGCGTGGGAAAATTATATGAAAATCGCCCAATAATTACTTTCAATACCAAGCAACGAACAAACAAACGATGATTTACTCTTACAAACCTAACACTTGCGTATGTATTAAATTTATAGTTTACTGCCCTAGAGGCGCGCGTATAGATGTTAACACATCAAAAAAAATAATGAAATTAAAATTAAATTCTTAATTAATAATTGCGATTATTTTCCTGACGATCCTACCCAATGGTTACAGAAATATTGAAGAATAAAATAATTTAAAATAAACCTAACGCCCGAACATTTTAATTTTAAATATAAAACGAAATGTCGAATAAATCACCACATTCTAAAAAATATATATCATATTCAAATTTGGAATGCTTGTTTAAATAAAATTTGATAGTTTTATTCAAATTCGAATTAAAGTGATTTAAAATCTTATTAAGTTATTAAATCAATTTAATTTTTAAATTTTAATTTTGAAATTTAATTAAAAAATATGTTTGAAAAGCTTAGGGTGGTATTCAATAAGTCGTGAATCCGGCACTTCGCGTCACTTTTGTCGTTTTGGTAGTTTATAAAACGTTACAGCTGTTCGGTGAATTTAGGTAAGTTACGTTACTTAATGGGTAGTTTATAAAACGCAGCGCAATGTTTTTGATCACTTAGGCTGTCAAATTGAACACGCCACAGTTCTTCGCGTTAGTTGAAGAAATTACAAATTTAAAGAAAAATGTCGATCGAGAATAGGCAGATGGAAGTATTTTGCATTTCATTGCTTATAAGCAGTTGCCAATTTTGGCTGAAATGCATTCGACGGATAGAGCTCAAACTTTTTTTAAATAATTCAAATGATTTTATATATTATTAGAATAATAAAATTTGAAATTGAACCTTCAACTAAATATTGCGTTGCAAAACTATTATAATTATATTTAAAAATTATTGACATCAGTTGTTGTTGACAATAATAAACAAAAGAACCAATACATACCGCCAAATGGCACGTGTTTTTGAAAAGACAATTTATTTAACATAGATGGGGAAATTTATTGAACATTGAATCCCACAATAACATAGGTTTTTTACACATTTTATGTGAATATTGTTGGTATTACCAGTATTATAAATAATAGCAATCTTAAAATCTGTTGATCTACTGAAATAGAGCTACATTTTTAATCTTTTTCATTCAGAGCATTTCACTCAAGATAACTTTTTCTGATCTATAATTGTTTATTTTAGTTTGGCAACTCTATAAACCGCATATGTCAGTGACAGCTTTCGTAAACAAACGCAAGCGCGAAGTGATATTTAAACTACCATATTTTGACTTTGGCGTTCGCGTTAGCTTTTGCGTTTACCTTCACTTTAGGGACTTCTAGAATACTACCCTTAATTAATTTTTAATTAATCATAAATTCATTTAAAAAAAAGTTGTTTAGATATGTCATTTAGATCATGTTTCAAAATGGAAATCATGTTTCACTAAAATTCTAAAATCATATAATTTATTGTTAATTAAGTAAAATCCGCTTAACCGACGTCAAATAACCGGTTTCCCCTTTGTTCGAAAATTATGTTTTTAAAAAAACCGGCACACGGTTAATATCAAAAAAAACCGGTTAACCGGTTTCGGACACTACTTGCAACCATACCTATGACGTTTAATTTATTGTCTATACTATATTCGTCTATGCCTACGACAAAGAGTGTGAAATGAAACGTCAGATGAGAGAATAAATGTGTCTATACTATATTCGTCTATGGGTGGAAAAGCAACCAATTTAAACTTTCTTTAGGCAATTGGTGATGTATACAAAATAAAAACTCAAAACGCGTGTACATTACTCGTTTTTACAAAAAAGCGCCCATGTCATATTTTCGCGTTTTGCAAGGTCTAAAAGTGCTAAATCTAACCCTAAAAAACCTAAGTTGGCATCACTGCTGGAAATACTGTATACCAGTGATGATATTTGATAACTTTCGAGGGGACCTTTTGTATTCTTCCGAAAGTACTTTTTTCGACTTAAGAGTACTTTTGTAAAATAATTAAATAAATCCGTATAACTATAATAAAATGTACTTAATCTGCGTACGGTTTGTTAATATTTCGGTGTAAATGCAGTAAAAGCTTTAGGGTGGTATTCTATAAGTCGTGAATCAGTCACTTCGCGTTACTTTTGTCGTTTTGGTAGTTTATAAAACGGTACAGCTGTTGGGTGACTACCTGCGTTAAGTAACGTTATTTAATGGGTGGTTTATAAAACGCATCGCAACGTTTTTGATCACTTCTGCTGTCAAATTGAACACGCCACAGTTCTTCGCGTTAGTTGAAGAAATTACAAATTTAAAGAAAAATTTTGTTTATTGTTTATGTTTAATAGTTGCCAATTTTGGCTGGAATGCATTCGACGGATAGAGCACAAACTAAATAATTCAAAATTATACTGTTTACGCGCTGAAATTCTTATTTACAATAATAAAATTAGAAATGGAACGTTGAAATAAATAATGCGTTGCAAAACTATTATAATTATATTTAAACATTATAAACATCAGTTGATGTTGACAATAATAAACAAAAGAACCAATACATTACAATCAATACATACCGCCAAATGACACGTGATTTTCAAAAGACAACTAATTTCATATAGATGGGGAAATTTATTGGACATTGAACCCCAAAATGACATAGGTTTTTTACACATTTTATGTGAATATTGTTGGTATTTGCAGTATTATAAATAATAGCAATCTTAAAATCTGTTGATCTACTAAAATAGAGCTACATTTTTTAATCTTTTTCATTCTGAGCATTTCACTCAAGATAACTTTTTCTGATCTATAATTGTTTATTTTTGTCTGGCAACTCTATAAACCGCATATGTCAGTGACAGCTTTCGTAAACAAACGCAAGCGCGAAGTGACATATAAACTACCATTTTTTGACTTCAGCGTTCGCGTTGGCGTTAGCGTTCACTTTAGGGACTTTTAGAATACTACCCTTAGTTAGCCTCAGGCACACATATATTTCAGTCCTATTATACAAAAAATTACTATAATTAAATCTTGACAATTTCGATCAGCTGAGTTTGATAAGGTCGGCCCTTGATATTAAAACAAAATTCCTACAATTCCGACTGCTTCTACCATGGTAGAACTATCTATTAATTAGTCGCATTAGCAATTCCATGGTTAAGCTGTCAAAAATGTACACAAAATGTGAAAAATTTTAGAAGCTTGTCTTATTTGAATTTGACAGCTTACCCACGGAAAAGATGGAAAACCACAAATCAGCTGGGCGTTTACCCGATAGATAATTTTACGATGGCTTCTACTTTACGGTGCGTTTACACGGGAGAGTTTGAGACAAGATAGTTGAGAATATGTAGTAGTTGTCACAAAGAGAAAAATTGTTTGTGTGACGTACGCGTCTAGCCAGTTATAAAGACAGTACAGTTTTAAGCAACCACCGACAGTGTCATTTCGTGCTCTGATTTTTTGTTTCTTCGCTCTTTTGCCATTGTGTTTGGTCTTACTTCCCCAAATTACAATGGAACTGATGTACTCTGCAAAATTTGACATGTATTCATGTTTATATATTTGTATTGTCAAACAATATTTCAATAAAAATTAGCAAAATTTTGAAATACAAATATATTTCCCAATCTGTAAAGTCGTTTGCGATGTTTTGCTTTTTTCTCAAATTACTACGAAACTAGTAGAGGTTGACGCAGTAGGATTTGTTGTAATTGTGTGAACCAACAACAGGCATTTAGCACTTATTTCATGACTCTAACCGTCAAATTCAACACAGATCCATATGAACCATAGAATAACACATACTATAGAAGTTTTTATTCGCTCAATAAATTAAACGTCATAGGTACGATGGAAATTACACAGTGGAGGGTGGAAAATATGGGTTCAATAATACCAGATGGTGGCAATAGTATACAGCGATCCGCAAAGGAACTACACCCGAATTTCGTGTTTTTGTGGCAAACTAGTTGTGTTAAATACAATACAAATGAATACCAACGTTAAAAGTCAACAAAAAAGTGCAAAATTCATTTAAATTTTTCAGTTCTACACCAAAACGACAGGAAAAAGTTAAGTGAACATATTTTGTAACTCCACCTGGTGTATGTAAATTTGAAATTTAATTTGCTCTCATTTCCACAGACCTACCGAGAGAGTGTGAAATGAAACGTCAGATGAGCGAATAAAACCTTCTACGTATGTGTTATTCTATGATATGAACAAACACAGTATACAAAAAAGTACAACAACAAAATACACTGAATTTAACAGACGGAGTTATAAGAATGCAAAATCAGTTGTTCTATTGCGCCAGCCTTTACTAGTTCAGCCATGATCTGGCCGCTTATGTCAAATCTCTTGCCGAAGTTACTGTCGTTGAAAAATAAGAGACAGTGGCGAGGCAAGTGAGAGCAAAGACTAATACTTATAGTAGACCCACTAGTTCTCCCACCAAATTTATGACATTTGGCCTGGTGTGATATTTGATGTTGAAAAGAATTGCTTTACTAATACCAGATTGAGGCAATGGTTCAAAACAATGAACAAAATAACAACAACGGCATTTCGTTTTGTGTGTTAAAATTATTGTGTTAAATACAACACAAATGTATGCTAACAATAACAGTCAATAAAAAAGTTTAAAACACATTTAAATTTTACAGTTTTTCACCAAAATGGCATGAAAAATTAAAGCAAGAAGTTATTGTAATTCCACCTGGTGTATATCACTTTTCGTCCAACATCTCTCTATCACACCGACCGCATCACGAAGAGTGTGAAAGGAAACGTCAGATGAGCCAAATATTCTCTCTTTACTGGAGTTGAGGGAATGTTCTTTGAGTCTACTAAGGCATTTGACCTTGTGGAACTTGGTTTTTTGAAAAGCTATATAAATAACCGAAATCAATATGTGCAAGTCAATTCTAGTAAAAGCTCTATGGAATATGTGAAATATGGCGTTCCTCAGGGAAGTGTATTAGGTCCCCTTTTGTTTAAAATTTATGTGAATGACTTAAATAATATTGGTCTCAGGGGTAAAACTTTTATGTATGGTGATGATTTGTGTGTACTCTACCCATATAATGCGGCAAGACCTCTGGAGGATGTTATTGAGAGTGATGCTAGGTCGATTTTACAGTTCGCAAAGAATAATGAGCTAGTCCTTAACTCAAGTAAAACCAATTTCATCAGATTTAGACCTCAGCCACACAGAAATGCTGTATGTAAAATAGCAATTAACTGAAATGAAATTAAAGAAAATAATTCAATAAAGTATTTGGGAGTTTATCTTCAGAGCAATATGTCATGGCAAATTCACATACAGAATGTTAGGTCCAATTTGTCTCCCGTATTAGGGATTTTATTCAAACTTAAAAACAAACTGAGTAAGTAAACAAAATTAATAATATTTGAAGCACTTATCCAAAGCAAACTAAAATTCTTCTCACTTGTTTACGGTTATAGGCGAAATTCGGATTTAAAATCTTTGCAAATAATTCAGAATAAGGCACTGAAATGTGTTTATAATCTTCGGAACCGGTGTAAAACCGTAGGTCCCAATCAGTGAGTATAAAACTAGAAAGAGCAGTGCTCACTGGTTGTGTGAAGCTCTCCCCGATCCCTTCATTGGATGTGATGGGAAACCATTTATTTTTTTTTACTGATGTATGTATGTAATTTTCTGTAATGAATTATTTTCAATAAACATTTAATGGTCTAATTAAAATATTTGGTAACTTTTTTTGGAAAATTCTGGTATTTAAAATTGATGCCTGTGGCAACCGTGCTTACGAGTATAATGCTGGAGTTAAGTAGCGTTCACAATGGCAGCAACGAATTTGTAATTCAAGCCTTCTCGTTCCCACTCACAGTATTGCATATAATGCCCTCTCATGTTTTTCGTGAAATTGGATTTCAAATTTGTCATAGAAGTGGGTTATACTTCTACTTCAAATTGGAATTTGTTCGAATCAGTTTATTCTACTGACCGCTAGGGGCGCTCTACTTCGAATTTTGTTTTAAAACTTGAAAGTATGAATGAAAATGTAAACATTTTGTATCAAAACAGACATTTTAATAAATAATATTATCTGTAGAATCTGGCAATAACAATAATTTCACATATAATTATAATTTTTTATTACCAAGACTACAACACTGTCGCTGGCTTTCGAACAAATCAGCTGATGCAAATGTGAAATGTGTAGTTGTTTGTAGTAAGTGTAGTTCGCACCAATTTTATTAATAAACAAAAGAAAAAAGGTTAAAAAAAGCTGGCATTTTCAGGTTTATCGAAACCGTCCAAGGCCATGACATATTATGGAACATAAGTTTCTAAACATTTCTATAGAAAAATTTGAAAACATTTCTAAAGAAAAATTTTAAAATATTTCTATAGAAAAATTTTAAAATATTTCTATAGAAAAATTTTAAAATATTTCTATAGAAAAATTTTAAAACTTTTCTATAGAAAAATTTAACAACTTTTCTATAGAAAAATTTGAGAATATTTCTATAGAAAAATTTGAGAAGATTTCTATAGAAAAATTTGAAAACATTTCTATAGAACAATTTTAAAACTTTTCTAAAGAAAAATTTTAAAACATTTCTATAGAAAAATTTTAAAACTTTTCTATAGAAAAATTTGAGAACATTTCTATAGAAAAATTTCAAAAAATTTCTATAGAATAATTTTAAAACAATTCTATAGAAAAATTTTAAAAGATTTCTATAAAATTTTACAATTGTTCTATAGAAAAATTTTAAAACATTTCTATAGAAAAATTTTAAAACTTTTCTAAAGAAAAATTTTAAAACATTTCTATAGAAAAATTTGACAACTTTTCTATAGAAAAATTTTAAAATTCTTCTATAGAAAAATTTGAAAAGTTTTCTAAAGAAAAACACTTAATACTTTTTGCTCCGGGTAGTGGTACAAATCTGAGGTCCGTGTCTCACATTTAATTTTTCTATTTTTTACTGTTTGCTTTTTGACGTAGAATACGTCTTACCTTACGGTATGAGGAGTCATGTCAGATTTTTATTGTTGTAATCTTTATTTCATTGAATTTGAGGAAACGGCTAGATGAATTTTTTTAAATTTTTTTTTTGTAGGTAAATGAAGATGTTATCTTTCGTTTGATATACATTTCATATTGGTTGATATATTTCTAGTATTTTAATTTCTCAAATGAAAATTGTTTAAACACATACACTCAAACATATGTGTGGTGTTTGGTTGAGTGTTTTTGGTTGCTCAACATTGCTTAGGAACATGTATCTAGTAAAAAGTGAAACGAACAGCAAGCTAATGTTGCTTGGCAACATGTATCTAGTAAAAAGTGAAACAAACAGTAAGCTAACGTAATAAAGCTTTTTTGCGAAAGCTTCAATAAAGCTGTTGTAACATTAATTTTGAATTGTAAAGCGTAAAGCTTTCACACAACGCTCGAATGCTAATGCGAAGACTCGATAAGGTAAACCTTTTTTAATATTAGGGCGGCCCTCTCAACATTCGCAGAACTTATTTCAATAAAAATATTAATTAAAATACATAAATTAAATTAAGTTTAAAAAAATGGAACATAATATTTTTTTTTTAAACGGACTTGAATCAAATGCCGTTGGTAAATATTAAAAATTACAGCAGACAGTTGTCCGAGGCCTTCGGCCACGGACTGTCCCTGCAGGCTGTGTCAGAGACACGGCCATTAAGTTTAACGTAGAAGACGCCATCCGATAAGACAGAAAACATATATAACAATAAATGATAAATAATATTAGCAAATGAATTTATTGTTATATATGTTTTCTGTCTTATCGGATGGCGTATTCTACGTTAAACTTAATGGCCGTGTCTCTGACACAGCCTGCAATGACAGTCCGTGGCCGAAGGCCTCGGACAACTGTCTGCTGTAATTTTTTTTTTCGTTTGGTTTTTTTTTGTTTTTTTTTTTAAATTTAAAATATTTTTTTTTGGTTAATTTGTTTTTGTATGAAAAATTGTTTCAGCATCTAACAAATCTCGTCAAAATATATACTAAATGGATGGTAGTAGACCCCAAAACATAAATAATGTGCGTCTTCATTCATCGGCTAGCTACAGCGGTCGTAATCGGTTGTTGAATCAGGAATTTTACAAAATTTTACCGAAAATTTACAAGTGAAAGCCCTTTAAAGCATTTTAAAAAAATATTAATTCACAGAGTGCATTTTTTTTGTATTTTATACGCAATGTGGCAGGTTTTAGAAATCAAACAAGCTACTTTTTAAGAAAAACCATCAATTAATAATGAAGTTGTGAATTTTTTCGCTAAAGCCCTCGAATCTACTTTTTAGTTCGAACATTGCATTTTACCTTTGAAATTATTTCACTAGTCAACGAAATGAAAAAATGTCATGTACTTCTAATGAAGTATTTTTTTCTGTGTTGATAACCTTCAGATGAGCTTGAAAAATACAACAAAAACTTTGTCTATGGTAAGGTTTTTTCTTTTTTATTACAAAAAAAATTAAAATTTGTTGGGTGACAAAAATATCGTGAATTGTTTCGCTAAAGCCCTCAGAATCTACTTTTTAGTTCAAACATTGCATTTTACCTTTGATATTGTTGTGGGTCTGTTTCTCTTATCAGGAACCAGATATAGTCCCCCATCATAGCTTCGTTCCAAAATCCTTGGTATCGGTGCTCTATTTCTTTCATTTGCTGATGAAAGCGCTCGCCATGCTCGTCACTCACATCGCCCAGGTTGTCCGGAAAGAGGTCCAAGTGCGAGTGTAGAAAATGTATCTCAAGCGACATATTTGCTCCAATTTTTTTTATAATTTTGGAGTAGTTGTTCGCCGATCTCTCTGTAATTTGAGCTTTTGTTGTTTCCAAGAAATCCGGAAACAATTTGCCGAAATGAGTTCCAAGCTGCAGCTTCATTTGGTGATAAAATGTGCTCAAACTGTTGGTCTTGCAACAACTTTTTAATTTGCGAGCCGTCGAAAACGCCTTCCTTAATCTTTGCCGACGAAAGGTGAGGAAAAATGGATTTTAAATAGGCGAACGCTTCACCATCTCTGTTGAGAGCTTTCATGAAGTTTTTTATGAGTCCGAGCTTTATGTGAAGAGGTGGGAGAAAAACATTTTCCTTTTTTATGAGTGGTGTATATTTCACATTGTCGCTGCCGGGGATGCAGTTAACTCGTTCTGTCCAACTCCTCCTGGTGTAATGATGTTGACGATCGCGGCTGTCCCAAAGGCAGAGAAAACAACAGTACTTTGTGAATCCACCTTGTAATCCACAAAGGATACCGATAACCTTAAGGTCGGCACAAACTTTCCAATCGGGCCTCTTATAGTTAAGGCACTTTAGTAGATTGTCCATGACTTCGTATATTTCCTTGGTGTCAACGGCATGAGCAATTGTAATCGAGGGTTTCTTGTTGCCGTTGTGCAGTAAAATTGCTATAAGGCTCTGCTTGTTGCTGTCGATGAAAAGACGCCACTCTCCTGGATCGTAAGAGTACCCGAGTTCACCAAATAATCCGCGAATGTCCTTACAAAAACAGATGTTGCCTTTTTTTGTGTAGTACCTTGCGTATGGTTCATGACGCTTCCTGAAAAGACGCCACTCTCCTGGATCGTAAGAGTACCCAAGTTCACCAAATAATCCGCGAATGTCCTTACAAAAACAGATGTTGCCTTTTTTTGTGTAGTACCTTGCGTATGGTTCATGACGCTTCCTGTAGATTGTTGTCACCACACCAGGAGCCAAGAAACCGAACTGTTTCATGCGCGATGCATGCAACTCTGCATCTTCCTTGGAGAGTTTCAGTTCTCTAATCCAATCGATCAGGTCTGCTTGCGAACATAAGCGTTGACCTCCATGCAATGTATATGTTGACTCGCATTCTGATGTGGTTTCTACTGTCTCCGGATCTGATGTTGGATCTATCGCCTCATTATTAGATGCCCATCTTGAAATGGCAGTTGAAAAGTCACTGTTGAAACTGCAGCGTAAGTCCATCGTATATTTTTTCCCACGCCGGTTTTTTTTTGCTAAGACAGAAGTAGCAATCTGTTACATGGCAAAGCGGTTCTTTCCAAAGCATTGGCATGATGATTCTCGGCTGTCGTCTGAAAGAATTTCAATAATAAGTTATATATGTTCTTGAATTTCGTAATCTACACTTACCTTGAGTCAGCTAGCTGTACGTAGCACCTTGGACATAGAGCACTTGGTGTCCACCGCTCATCTATGTTTGAGACCTGTAAATTGAAGCTCTCTTCGAAAGAATCTCTCAATTTAGGTGAAAAACAACGCTTGTTTTTTTCAGAAACGTATTCTCCGCATATGTAACAAAAATTACTTGGATTGGTATTGCATTCAAATCCTCGCGAACGTTTGCTCATTTTGAGGTTACTTGCGAAAGTAAGTGATATTTGGAAATGTTCATCCTTAAATACCTAAAATAAAATCAGGCACAACAGGTAGTGGTTAAGGTAGTTGCAGAGTGACCAACACCTTCCGTTATTATTTTGTAAACATACCCATGTGCAATATCTATAAGTGATACATACCAGCAAAGGTACGCATACATTGAGCCATCCCTCACTGCGATTGTTGCATTTTTCAAGCTCATCTGAAGGTTATCTACACAGAAAAAAATACTTCATTAGAATTATATGACATTTTTTCATTTGGTTGACTAGTGAGATAATTTCAAAGGTAAAATGCAATGTTCGAACTAAAAAGTAGATTTTGAGGGCTTTAGCGAAAAAATTCAGAACTTCATTATTAATTGATGGATTTTCTTAAAAAGTAGCTTGTTTGATTTCTAAAACCTGCCACATTGCGTATAATGCATTAAACACATAGACGACAGCAAGCTACGAGCGACAACCTGTCAAAATTAAAACACACACGTTTATATAAAAATGATTACTTTGACGGCGTCACAGCAGCACGACGGCACAACGACCGTTGCAGTTGTCGCCAATATAAACTAATTTCTATTTTGAAAGGCGACAATATCAGATACAGTGTTGGTAATGCACTAAAGTAGTTGTAATAATTTGGAGATTAAAGGCGTTTAACTAAAAACTGAAAATTTGTGTCAAACAATTCGGGATTTATTAAATGTTTTATCAGCCGGCTTTCGAATTTTTTTTGGTGGATAGCGTAGTTGAAACAAATAATTCTGAATTGAAAAATTTTCTGCCCAGAAAAAATTATTGTTGTACTATGCGCGTTCAAGGTGCACAAAACCAAACTCGCGTTCAATTTTTCACGTTTTGTAAAAAAAACACACATATTCAGTGAAAAACGGAATGTATTTTTATTTCTTCTTGGTATGCTAAAATATAATTTCGCTATATAAAGATTTCTTGTGTAGCCGGTCTTCGTCTGGGGGTATGCCAAAATATGGCTTCGCCTTTTAAATATTTCCTGCCTCTTCGGAATGTATTCTAATCCACTCATTAATAAACAAACTATAATGAAAATAAAACATATTATGCATGTACTTCGTGAAAAGAAATTACAAAAACAAATACTCTTTTCAATAAATTATTTTGTAGAAGATAAATCGGTTGTTTGTGTCTAATAAACGCCATATTGGCATCACAATATCAGCTGTTTACGCTGTAGCTGCCGTTTTCAAAATATTTAAAAAGGTGGCTACACAACGACAAATGTCGCCAACGACATTTGAAGTCAGTCGTCGTGCAGCTTGCTGTCGTCTATGTGTTTAATGCATAAAATACAAAAAAAAATGCACTCTGTGAATTAATATTTTTTTAAAATGCTTTAAAGGGCTTTCACTTTCACTTGTAAATTTTCGGTAAAATTTTGTAAAATTCCTGATTCAACAACCGATTACGACCGCTGTAGCTAGCCGATGAATGAAGGCGCACATCATTTATGTTTTGGGGTCTATCTACTACCACCATCCACAATTTTTCATACAAAAACAAATTAACCAAAAAAAAACTTTTAAAATTTAAAAAAAAAAATCAAACGAAAAAAAAAATTTTATTACGTTTTTCGAGCGCTCAAGTCAAGGTTATCTACACAGAAAAAAATTATGGCATCCGGAGTACATTTTGACTGTTGACTAGTGTTATAAGACACCACAAATAATATATCCCTCGCATACTACAACAAATTCAAATGTATTAATTATCGCCCGAAAACATAATTTCCAGGCTTTTAAAAAAAATTGAGTTCAGACTCATTAGAGTGCTCCTCTCCACGGAAATCTTTAGTAAAAGGCGAAAGATTTATTCGACAACTGAAGAGAAGCCAGAGTACTCTACGCTTTCAAACGCAAACTATTTAAGAAAACCTTTGTATAACCTAAATGAGAATTAGAGCGATATGGTGGAAGTAGATAAAGAATGGGCTAGGAATTACAAGAATATGTATATATATCAGTGATGGCATTTAATTTTTAAATTGTACCAACATTTTCAAGAAATTGTACCAAAAGTAACCCGAGATAACGTCAAAATTATTGTCTTTTATTTAAACACTAGCAAAGTATTTATTTCAAGTTGGAGGAAATGAACTTTACCAATATACTTCGCCTAGTTTTCGATATATTAGAAATTAAAATGTTATGTTGCCAGAAATCATAGAAACAAGTTATTTAATATTGTCACCATGACCATGTTCATTAACAAATTTCATGCGCTCACATAAATTTCCGACATGTGCGAAATTGTGGGGCCGTAAACCGGGAACCGTCTGTAAAGTTCTTTCTTTGGTGAAAAAGATGCGAGTTATTTGGGTAAACTAAATTTGTACCCTATGTTTTATTCTACATTATCTATAGAATTTTCAAAGAATAAATTCGTTTACCCCATTTGTTATTATAGAAATCTGTATCCAAAAGTTATAAATATTAAATCGTTGTTCTTTTTAATTCAAGCATTTATGAAATTATAAATACATTGGAAAATTGCTTAAAAATCAACTCTGCGGTATATTTAGTTTTTCCATTTAACATATAATAAAAATTGTTTCCCATTACATCAAATAAAGGAGTGGGGAGACCTTCGCACAAACAGTGAGCTGTGCACTTTCTAGTTTTACACTCACTACACTTTTACACTTGCTACCTTCAGTTTAACACCGATTCCGACCGGTATTTCAGAAGCTTTCTCATGGCAAAGTATTCGATACTGTCACCATCACTAAGCGAGGTAGCCGTCGTCGAAAAAAATGTAAGGTCAATACCTAAACAAGAACGGAAAGCCAAATTCGTAAAAATTATTGAGCTTTGAAAGAATATAGCAGAGAAACTGAACAAAGTATAAGTTTTTCTTTGACGGTCAGTTAATTGTGTCCACTTTTATCAGGTACCAATCACTTTTACATTTTTAAATTAAGGTTCTGTGTTGGTACTGTTCAAACCTCTATGCCACGGTCACATCAAAATATGATAAAAACGGTAAAACGGTTTTTTTTTACAATTTTGTCGATAATTTAAGGGTACCAGAAATATCTTAACTGTACCAACGTACCACAAGAGTTTTAATTGTACCAAAAATGGTGCTTGTACATTTCCCGTCACTGATACAAAGGTTTGTATGTACGGTGTTTAAAACATAGAATAACACATACTATAGAAGTTTTTATTCGCTCAATAAATTAAACGTCATAGGTACGATGGAAATTACACAGTGGAGGGTGGAAAATATGGGTTCAATAATACCAGATGGTGGCAATAGTATACAGCGATCCGCAAAGGAACTACACCCGAATTTCGTGTTTTTGTGGCAAACTAGTTGTGTTAAATACAATACAAATGAATACCAACGTTAAAAGTCAACAAAAAAGTGCAAAATTCATTTAAATTTTTCAGTTCTACACCAAAACGACAGGAAAAAGTTAAGTGAACATATTTTGTAACTCCACCTGTAAATAATATGTTATATGTAAATTTGAAATTTAATTTGCTCTCATTTCCACAGACCTACCGAGAGAGTGTGAAATGAAACGTCAGATGAGCGAATAAAACCTTCTACGTATGTGTTATTCTATGGTTTAAAATGGGGATGAACCATGATGCAATGAGTAGAAGGTAGGACAATAAAACATCTGCCTTAAGTTTCTTCACCTAATTCCTATTGGAACTATCTGAATTGTGTTTACCGAACTTAATTTATTTTTCATGAAAGTGTATTTTTATTTGAACAAATCTTCTGCAAGACACTCGACAAACATAATTTGAAAATGTGTGTTTTCGAATTTTTGCATACAAGGACCAATTTCAATAATTCACATATCAAGTTTTGGGATGTTGAAATTTAAAAATTCGAAAGTTTCATTAAATGTCATTGGAATTTCATAATTATTCTTGTTTTAGAATTTCAATAGGCGTATTTTACTTGGCGTTTACAGGAGAAAATTTTGCGGAGGCAATATCAATACATTGAAACTTTTTTACTAATGCACTCACACTTTTGCCATTCTCTTCTTCACTTTACATGCGGCCAATTCGGTGGAGTTTTGTTGTAATTTGGGAAAAAAGTAAAACGTAATCGATAAAACCTCACAATTTGGAAAAATGAGATTTAGAATGTGGATTTCTGTAAATGGTACTGAATTTACACGAAACGACATTGACGGTGGTTGCTTAAAAGTGTATTGTCTTTATACTTGTCTGGATGCTTTCGTTAGACAAATATTGTTTCTGTTCTTTGACAACTAATAAATGATCTCATTGTCGTGTCTCGTGTAAATGCAGGGTTAACTTAGCTGAATTCACTATATTAATGACATTTTTACGTTCACTTGTCGAACACGTGCATATGTATGTATATACATATTTTGTTTTTGAACTTTTTACTGTTGGTGTATACATGCGATGAGTTCGACAACTGAAGCGAATGAAACAAACTGCCCATGGCTGAACTAGAAAGGTTGACGCAGTAGAATTTACTGTAATTGGGGCCATTTTGTTTTTGTTTCATGACTCTAACTGTCAACTTCATTACAAATACATACGCACACACAAAGTAATAAAAAGTACAATAAATAAATACAGTGAATTTCCCAGATAGAGTCATAAGAAAGCAAAATCAGCTGTTGTAATACGTCGGCCTCTACTAGTTTAGCCATAAACTGTGTTTTAGCCATAAACAGTGTCTCAACAGATTACTCAAATTGCAGAAATCTTCAATCTCTGCTGGATTGTGATTAACACATTTTTGGATTCGGGCATATAGTCCGGTATTCAGTGTTTACGTGTTTTACGTGTATAAAAAATTACGACAATTTCATGAACTGAAAATTTAGCTCACTTTTCATTTGCTTGGTACTCAGCTCTTTGCGAAAATTTCGTAGGCTGTATCAAGGACAGGGTTGTTACGACTAAGTTATTTCGTACAGAAACAATTGTTTGATAATTGTTTGGGACCGGAATTTTGACATTTCGATTATTTTAGTAAACAAAAGTAATAACACACACGTTAAAAATAAAATGGAGTGCAATCAAAAGTCTCTGTAACTAAATTTTCCATTTAGAGATAAATGACAAAATTTCTTACGAATATTCCGCAAGAACTGAATACGGGGCTTATGTCGTTGAGCACATCACGAAAATAACATGTGTTAATCTTTGAACGTCCATCCACATCATTTTTTTTTGTGTGTATTTGCTCCAGTAGAAAAATATAAGGGAGAGTTCGGCCTGTGAGTAAGAGTAACAAATTAAACGACTGCTCTCAAAAGAGAATACAGAAAACGCAAATCAACGACTTCTATCAAACAGAAGACTAACATATAACTATATGTCGTGTGTGAGATCAATATGTAACAGCAAATGAAAAACATATGTACGTACATATGTATGTACATATATTTGGTGTGTCCTTTTGAAGAATAATAACAATCGAGTGGAAGTTCATATTAATTAAAATCCTTTGAAATTAACTTAAATATAAACAAAAAATTCTAATCCAATTTTATGGAAATAACAGCAACAAATAATTATTTATTTTTTTATTCATGTTTGAAAATATGTTTTTTATTGAACTTAAATTTATAATTCATTTCAGTATACAAAATTTAAAAAAATTAATATAACAAAAAAAAAATCTTAAAATGAAAAAAATTGGAAAATCAAACTTCAAATAATATAATAAACACCAAAGTTTATTCGGAGTTTTCTCTTGTAGGTAAAGTCGTGTGGTTGATCGTCGTCTGAAACCCGAGATGAGTCGTAAATCTTTTATTTGCTTGTGCAAAAACAAAATTGTAGATTCGGTAGCTATCAGTTATGAAATCTCATTTTTTTGCACAAATTGTTTGAGTAATTTTGCCTATTTAACTCTGAGCAAAAGCCATCAATCCAAATCCATTGCTGATTACATTTGCATGGATTTTGGATTTATTTCCCTACTGATTCTCACAATGTCATGTGTGTGAAATCGGATTTATTTGAGAAAATTCAATCTGGCCATAAAAATGTCTGTTGTTGTTGCCTACAATTACAACAATGCCTGCTGCTATTACCTGATAGATAATTCTACCATGATTGGCAACTGCGCAGTGCTTAAAATGCATGAGTACGAATGTATAAATGCCTGTTTGTGTGAATTCACTGTAGGGGTTGTCGGCGACACCATTTATTATAGCATACTGACTTCCACAACAGTTTCTTGCTATACTCCATCGTATAATTCTCATTTATCTTATAAAGAGTTTTGTACTTATAGTCTCACCAGTTGACTGGAAAGTTATCGCTTCTCGGCCTTATGGCTAAGATCAAAGTGTAGTATCTGTTCTTATCAGCTTAACATCTGATAGATCCTCCATCGGAGGACAACAAATGTTAAACTGATTTTTGGAAATAGACGGAGTGTTAAGGGGCTTGCCCCACCTCTGTCGCGGGTTGGCCCGGTATTGCAGTACCGCCGGGATTTCGGCCCACATTAAATAAATCAATTTTAAGTTTTTGGTGAAGTGTTTATTTAAATGTTTACATTTTATTTACATGTGCTGAAGACCAGGGATGCCAACTTGTGGTTTTCCCGCTACTTGTGATTTTTGACACACAAAAACCACTGTTTTAGAATTGTAGCGATTTTTTTTTTTAAATCGCTACAGTGGCGATTTTCGCTGTTTTAAGGTAGCGGCTGTAGCGATTTTTACGCAACATCATTGTTTATTGCCATTACTTTTGAAGCAAACGAAACAGAATTACGGAATTTTCTATGTCGGAGTTGATGTGTTTGCAAATTGACATAGTGTAATAATATAAGTTGACGCGTGGCGTGTTGTTGTAATAATAAACGATTTTGACAGAATTTTGTTGTACTATTGTTATGACAATACACTCGATATGTCAAAATCATTTTATATACGAAGAGAGGCAAAGGAAAAACGCCAAAGTAAATAATTACATGCATAGAATTACATGTATTAAAAAAAAGTAATAGGCAGAAAGTTGGAACGCATTTAAGATCCAAATTGGTAAGTATCCATCAGTAAGTCCATACATATGTATGTAGGTAATTTTAGTTACTTCTATATATTTTTAGCCATCAAAAAAACTACAGGCGGTGAAACGACCAGCGTAAGCAAAGAGGGCAAGGAAGATTCAAAACAAATGATGCGACAAGTTTGACACTTCGAGTGTATTACGTAAACAAAGAATGATAAAAAGAAACAACCCGATAACAAAATGCCTGATCAGCTGGGCTTATGCTTCCACTTGTATTATTACACTATGGGCGGTATAGACGCTCAAACGGTTGGACAAACATGGTGAGTGTATTAGTGAGAGTTATACGTTGTGGTTTATATCACTTTTATTTCTCCAAAATTTCGATCAACTTCGTTGATCATTTTCAAGGATTTGAGATAACAATAGTACTTATGCTGTACCGACACGTGCTGTAAGACTTTGTCCACTGTCTTTTTATTTATGACCTCAAAGCCGAAAAATATTTAAACGAATAAAATTACAAAGGTCAACTATACATACAACCAAAATAAATTAATTGAAAATCTTGTTTTTTGTCCTAAAAAAAGTTATGAAATAAGAATTAAATTTGAATGTTTTTTAAAATACCGCCAAATAAGTCTTATTTATAAGAAAATTTATTGAAAAGAAACTTAAAATCAATTTTTATTTTAATTTTTTTTAATAAAAGTTGACAAATAATAATTGTTGTAAATTTTTATTATAAAAATTCATTTCATATTCACAATCATCTACAATTATTTTTCGCTTTGATTTGTCTCATTACTCTTATTTGCGATTCCTAGTTTTAAGTAATTGGTTATACTATATGCATGTAGTATGTTTATTTACGAAAATTCCAAGTTTTTGTTGTTTATGTGAAGTATTTTTGTTTAAGTTTTAGTTTGTTTTACGTTTCAGCTAAAATTATTTATGTTTACAAAACATATGTTTCCAAATAAATAAATTGAATTTTAAAATACGTACTATATACGCATGTATGTGCCTTTTTTTAATTTTCTCATATTCTGTGTAGTTATTACTAATTTTTGCCGTTTTTACACTTTTTCGTAGTGGTTTTTAATATCCGTCAGTAGAGATTTGTGGTGATTTTTAGCAACTTGTCTGTAGCGATTTTTGTCTCGAAAGAGTTGTCATCCCTGCTGAAGACAGTGGACCATTTTAGCATTATTTATTTTGATTAGCCGCAAATTTTCCATTTGTCATTTTTTTTTTAGCATTGTTGAATTATTATTTAGCATTTTCTCCCTTTTTATGCGGGAGTTATTCGACGTCGTTGACGGCTCTCAACGTCGAAATTGTGATGTTCGGCGAAAAATTTCATTTTGCTGTTAATGTCGACGACGTTACACTGCTGTGTACTACTGCATTGAAATACAGCTGTTCATTTGGAAAAGTTATTTAGTGAAATATTCTTAATAAATTAAATAAAAGTGAAATATTAAAATTATATTTGTTTTGCTTCATCTGTTTTGACGTTTCATCATATGTGTTTGGCTGAGCAACGCCGCAACGACATTATGCTGGAGTTAATGTCGACGGCGTCAAATGTCAAAAAAAAGTTGAATCGTATGTGAGCAGTTAATCTCAACGCCGTAAGAAATTCGACGCCCAAAAAGTTCAATCTGTTTCAACTTTTTCGGCGTCGTTGCGGCGTTGCTCAGACAAAAACATACTGCTGGAGTTAATGTCGACGTCGTTGACGGCGTCAAATGTCAAAAAAAAGTTGAATCGTGTGAAATTGTATGAGAGCAGTTAATCTCAACACGTTAATCTCAACGTGTTGACGTCATAGATTAATACTTATAGTAGATCTACTAGTTCTCCCAACAAATGTATGACATTTGGCCTGGGGTGATATTTACGTTTGATGTTGAAAAGAATTGCTTTACTAATACCAGATAGAGGTAATGGTTCAAAACAACGAACAAAATAACAACAATGGCATTTCGTTTTCCTTTTTTTAACAGAACTATACGATCTTTGAAGGGCTCAGCTACCAAATAGTACTAAAATCTGACAATTTTGATCCTATAAATTAATTTTTAGAAGACTTTTTGTTCCAAAGCCGTATATCATTCACAATTTTGAAACATTTTTAAAATCAAAAAAATATGTAACTAATTCTGAACTTTTTGTGTTCCCTAATACTTATAGTTTGCTATTGAATAAAATATTTGTTGTTGTTTATTTAATCGATTTTTTTTATTCAAATAAATTAAAACGTATATGTATGGAAGCACAGGAGACGGATTATGAAAAATAAACACGTTATAAGGATATAGAAATTAAAAAGAAATTTGTATATTTTAGCATTAATTTTTAGCATTAATAGAAAAAATTTAGCATTATTTTGGAACCGATTTAGCTGCAACAATTTGTTAGATCTGGTCACACTGGCTGAAGATTTTTAAAAAGTGGCACGAAAAGGGGCACAAACCAGTGTTGCCAGAAGCTGTAAAAAAATTATGTTAATGACCAAACAAATTGTGCAAAATGGAAAGAAACAATATGCCAATTTAGCTCTTTTGGGGCTAGATTTAGCACTTCTCGACCTTGCAAAACGCGAAAAAAAATTTCAATGGCGCTTTTTTGGAAAAAACCCGTTTCAATTTTTAGTTAGCCCTTTAGCACGTTTTGTACACACAACACCGATTTCGGTAAAGAATGTTTTTTTTTTGTAATTTTATGCATTACCGTGAATGACGAGTGAAGTATTTTCAAAAATATATTCTTCTTCATTGACCACACATGCTAAGTTTACTTCTATTTTTGTATCGCAAGGTATGGGAAGCAGAATCCACTTTTGATCCTATAGACGCAAGAGAAAAACAAAAATGTCAGACAATGCAGGTTCCGTCAAATCTGCACTTCCAAACATCGTTTTCTTTGCTTGACCATCTGAAAGCATTTTCCAAAAGGGAGAGTTACAATTTAATAAATCAAGTTTCGTGTGAGATATCAGCGAATATGCCCTCGTTCAAATGATGGGAGGGGCTTCGATGGTTGCCGCGAAACCGAGAATTAAAATTTTCGATAACTGGCGCATAGATCTGTGTAGGTGAATTCTGGCTTATTGCCATAGATCTGCGACTTATGGAAACCCCACAATAAAAAGTCCAACTTGCTAAAATGCACGGTGATGTTGGCCGTTTCACGTCGCCTCTGCGTGAGATAACTCTAAAGTCGGTCGCGCAGAATGTCCATTGTAGTATCAGCTGTGTATCAAGTAGCGACATCCTGTTGGAATCGGTAGCGCTTTCATTTGATGGTGACAGTAATGCCTTCATCGTCTTCGAAGAAGTACTGAGCGATGATGCATTCTGTGTGTGCATTGCCAATTTGTAATGATTGGTGTCGTCCTAAATCCGGCAATGCTTGTTTATGTACCGGTTGATTCAAAAATGGGTGTTGTCGCCACAAGGGAACACCCATTTTTATAATAAAGTTTTATTATTCGCACGTATTGCTCGGCGCTGTAACTTGCCATATTGATTTGTCTCTATTGTCTGAAAAATAAATAACAGGAACTAACAATAGACAAAACAACGTAACCGCAATGGTCTGTCAAAATCTTCCGGTCCCTGTGGGAAACCACTAATTTATTAAGCGCGTTTTAGCACTTTCGGCATTTTTAGTTGTTTTTTGGTAGTTCGACGGCGCGTTTCGTTCCTGCAGAGTAGGCATTACTGGAAAGAAATTATGCTAAAAACACCAAAAAAAAATTGTGCAAAATGCAAAAACATGCTAAAATTAAAAAAAAGGTTATTTTTCATATATTTGCCTCTGTGTGTATTGTTTAATACCTACTATAGCATTTTTAAGCATGATTTTTATTCACAAATTCGTATAATTTTCATAAACAAAGAAAAAAAACATTTTGAAATCAGAGAGGTGTATTTTTGATAGAAAAAATTCCATAAATACTTTAAAATAAAAAATCTTTTTTGTTTCAAAAATGTTGTTTTTTATAAAACAAAAGCCCCGATAATTTATCAAAAGTTCCACGGTGTAATTTTATGACCATTTACATTTTCGCTTTGTATTTGTAGCTACAGTTCTTAGTAGGAAGTCCTGAAATTTTATTCTGGGATCCATAACTTTTTGAGAAATAATGCAAACATGCCTAAGGGTTTGTGCTTTTCATATTAAATATTTGAAAAAAATACTCTATGATAAGGATTTTTGAAATATTTTATATTTTCTGTATATTCACGTTTTTGGCATTAATGAAAAGCTAAATTCCATTTGTGATGCGAGGGTACCTTAAGCTACAGTCTTCTTTGATTATTCAGAAAAAACGTATCGTTTTTCTCTTCTTTCAAAAGTATAACCTATAGATAAGTATAAACTGTCAGAAATTCAGAGCGAAACCCTAACAGTAATGGTAACATTTCCATTTTCATACTTTAGTATTTCATTTCCTTCCATATTAAATTGACGCTTTACATTTTTTCCAAAGAAATGTTGGTACATAACACCAGAAAAATCAAGGGAACATTTTTTGGGATAATACGCTGGATTTCATAGTTTTTTAAATTTGCGGAATATATTGTTGTATTTACAAGCTATTATAAATTATTCATTATTCATTCACACTATTACTCATTTGTTTTTTTCCAAATAATTAGATTATTAGTGTTTAATTTTTTTTTGTCAAAAATATTCCGGAGTCATTACATCCGAGGGGTCACTGTACCAATTTTGCACGAAATGTAATGTAAAAGTGTGAAATAAGTAGTATAGAAATAAATGTTGCTTAGTCTTAAAGTTTTGTTAATGGTGCGGGAGAAATCCGCCTCTAAGGCTGAAACACAGAGTCAGCCAAATCGTTTTTGACCCATGAGGAAAGAAAATGTATTGAACAGATGTTTTCGTACAATACAAAAAAATGTTAATGGAAAATTGTGCAATGTCTAAAAAATTAAGCTAAAAATTTCAAGAAAAACATAAAATTTTCGAAAAATTGGGTGAAAATTATGCTAAAAAGCATTTAGCACTATGGTTCAACAAAATTATGCTGACACCAAAAAATTATGCTAAAAAAGCATTAATTATGCTAAACTGGCAACACTGGTTTACCATGTTGGCATAATTTATTCCGTTTTGCAGTGGTGCCAACTTAGCTCTTTTGGGGCTAGATTTGGCACTTTTCGACCTTGGAAAACGCGAAAAATGTCATTGGCGCTTTTTTGCATAAACGCGTTAAAACCCCCAATGATGACTCCAAGGCAATATGTATTTATTGCAAATGTATGATTGCTATAAAACACTTCGATATACATATGTAACAAACTATTCCAGATCACAAAACCATATGAAAGACATGGAGCCTTTCTACGGAATTCGGGTGGTACAACCAGAGACAGAAGAGAAAACAAAAATGTTAGGCAACTCTGACACTCGTTAAATCTGCACTACAAACATCATTTCTTCGGGTGAACATCTGAAAGAATAATCCAACAGAGGATGTGCAAATTTAGTGAAACAAGTGTGAGATATCACCGAATTTGTTGTTTTATTTGAAACCTATCAAGAAGTATGTAAAATACAAAATATGCCGTCATTCAAACGACCGCCGCGGCTTTGGTGTACATCAGGCTAAATTTGAACGATATATTGGCATGGATCCACACAAGAAAAAGTCTAAATGGGTCAAATCGCACGGTGTCTGTGGCCAATTCACGTGTTCTCTGCGTGAGATAATTCTTAAATCGATCGTGCAGAATGCCCGTTGTGGCATCGGCTGCGTAGCACGTAGCGACGTCCTGATCCACTTGGTAATGATTGACATCGTCCGAAATCCAGCAATGCCAATTGATGTACCCATTTATTCAAAAATGGGTGTCGTCTCGCTCAGTGTTGCCAGAAGAGGACATTCATTTTGATAATAAAGTTTGATGATTCGCACGTGTTGCTCGACACCGGAACTTGCCATGGTGATTGTCTCTATTGTCGGAAATATAAATAACAGGAGAATTATCAAGAGACAAAGTAACATAACTTTGAATACACACCCACAATAAATTAGAGTTATCAACACCAAATGAGACTTTGAGAAATTATCAACTAAAAAGCTTTTATTTTTTGTAGTAGAATACCAAATCTTGATAAATATTCAAAAGTTGATAAATACTCAATGTGGTGAACTTATCAAGTGCACAGAATCGGGCTGTTAGTTTGGCTTTCGTTGCTGTAGAAATTCTAAAAATATTTCAAGTTAGTGTTTTGTATGAAATTAAGATACAGGGTAGACAATTAAAACCTTTAAATACTTCTTTTTAAGCTGAACGGGTAACGTATAACAACTGTTTAAAGGCGAGATAAGCACCCATTTCTTAGAGGGTCTGTAATTGTTTTGGGGTCAGAATTACAAAAAAGACTAAAAAGTAAATTTTAGCATAATGATTTTGCAAACAGCACAATTTTTGAGGACATTTGGCATAATTTTTTAGTCGGTCTCTGGCAAAACTGGCACCAACAAACAATGTTGCCAAATGTCCTCAAAAATTGAGCTCTTTACAAAATCATTATGGTCTAAAATTTACTTAAATTTTTTTTTTGTAATTCAGACCCCAAAATACTTACAGACCAGTGATGATATTTGATAATTTTCGAGGCGACCTTATTGTATTCTTCCGAAAGTACTTTTTTCCACGTAAGAGTACTTTTTGTAAAATAATTAAATAAATCTTTATTTACACCGAAAGATTAACGGGCTGCTGTTTGTAGAACATATTAAAAAATGTATTTAATCTGCGTACGGTTTGTTAATCTTTCGGTGTAAATGCAGTAAAAGCTTTAGTTAGGCAGATTTAGATTTTGGCAGATTGCATCCATTTCTGCCATCAGGCTAAGGCAACTCTTACAATGGGGCATGGTCGGAGTCGGTTATGGAACAGTGCTGGAAGGTACTTTCAACATTCCTGCATTTGTCGACTAGTCGTATCGTTTCGTATCGGAAAAGGATTCCTGAAACAAAGGGGATCCTGATAAAGAGAGATATGTGAATTTCTACACGGATGGTTCGAAAATGAATTATCAGGTAGGCTGCGGGGTGTATTCTAGGGACATATGGTTGTCCCTTCCCGTAGCGTGTATCAGGCTGAAATTTTGACTATTAGAGAAGTGACCAACTGGCTGAGGGATAATGTTCCAACAGTATTTGGGGTAAATGTCTTCACTGACTGTCAGGCTGTCCTCAAGTCCCTGGAATCAGTATTTTTGATTTGATTTCTTACACACAAGACATATAAACGTCCCTTATGACAGTATTCGATTTTAAAGTATTTCTGTATTCAACATCTGCACAGGACTGCCACAGATCTCTTAACGAGATGGCCCACAAGCACGATATTCAACTCATATGGGAGCCTGGGCACTGGGACATTCTGGGGAACAGCAGAGCTGATGGGCTGGCCATACTAGGGTCTAACTTGCCCCACAGGAATTGGAGCGTGTTGGCATGCCCCTATCGACGTGTAAGAATATCCTGCAAAAACGCTCCTAAATGATGATGCAGAAGAAATTGACGAGGGGCACAGATTGTGTACGCTCAAGACAAATCTGGACCATAGTGGATAGCAGGAGATTCATGAAGCTTCTGTCTTTAGCCAGGCCCAAGCTATGAATGCTTGTTTTAGTTTTGACGGGACACTGTCTGACATTTGGCGAGACTAAAGGTCAGGGCAAATGATTCCTATAGAAGCTGTAATGATGAAGAAGAGGAAGAACCCACTGAACATCTTATTTTTCAGTGTCCAGCACTAGTCGGCAGGGGGATGTCTACTATGGGATCCTACCTTTTTAGGGAGAATTATCTCAGATAGACAGAGCGTCTTGGAGCCAACCAATTGGTTCTCCTGTGGGGCTAACGCGTAATCTTGTTAGCTTGTGGTAGCACAATAGACTTATAAGGCTAAGTGAGTCGTTCATCGGCTGTCACTAACACCTAACTTAATATAAAGTGTTATAATATAAGAAGAAAAAATTCAAATAAATGAAGGTTGTCGTCTGATGAATTTGGAAGAGTCCTTCCGTTGGCTTCACGAGTAATAAGAATATTCAGCACCGGAGAACTCTGTGGGTAATTACACTTTATTTTCCCCATACCCTGTGGGTAATGGGTAAACGATCGTTACAGGACGATGGTTAATGGGTAACCCAGAGTAACACGTTACCCACGAAATACCAACCTTGATTTTAACAAACAAAAGTAAAGCGGTAGGTGTACCTAGATTATCACATTTTCGGGGTTATCGACGTTTTTGTTCTTATGGAGTTTGACATTTATAATCCCGAAAAAGCGATAATCTTGGTAGGTGTAACTGCAGTTTTACACCACATGCGTTAAAACAAATATGGTGTACGAAGGGGAATTATTCATTAAATATTTGCAATGGAAATAAGATAGACGTGGCAATCCTCTACAACAAAAATTTCCGTGGAAAGATACAGTCACTGCCATAAATGGGTGATCATTTCGTCTTTGAAAATTTAGACAATGTGCAATCGATGTTGGACATTTAAAAAGTTTTCGGCCAAGCTCGTGAATGATAAGTCTAAAATATCAATTTGAAATTTACTGATTTTGAGTCATCGATAACAATTCTCTTTGACACATTAGGTTCGCACTTGAAGATTTCTTCAGATATGTAATATATTTTGACTCCTTTTATAACAATCTCTCTATTTTTTTAACTGATTTCAGCATCGCATCTGGCAGTTTATGGAAAAACATGCCGATTTTCAGCGAGAACCGGAAACACCTTCGCTAGAGCGTCAACGTCAATTGGCCAACAGACGTCAGCATGTAATGTACAATCAGTCATTCTATGGTCTAGCTGAATTTATTGCCAATCCCCGCCTGTCCCTGGCTGCCGCTCAGGCTATGTTCAGCTATGAATTTAGCTTCTCCGTGAAATACTCCCTGTCTAATGGTATGTTTCCCTCCACCATTTTAACTTTGGGCACTGAGCGTTTAAGTAAATATGCTAGTAAAATTCAAAATGGTGAAATTGTGGGAGCTTTTGCCTTAACGGAGATTTCTCATGGAACCAATGCCCGTGGCATGCGCACGAGGGCCATCTATGACAATGCGACCAAGGAGTTTATACTTCATACGCCCGATTTCCAGGCAGCGAAGTGTTGGGTCGGAAATTTGGGTAAAACTTGCACGCACGCTATAGTCTATGCTCAATTGTATGTCCCCGATAATACTTATGTGGGATTAAGTGCTTTCCTGGTGCCCATTCGTGATGAGAGAACTCTGTTGGCCTTCCCTGGTGTAACAGTGGGAGATTTGGGTGAAAAGATTGGACTGAATGGTATTGATAATGGGTGAGTTTTATGGAAAATAAAACGAAAAATATTTCGCTATTATATATTGCGTATTCATTATCTTCCAGGTTCCTTATGTTCAATAATTATCGTATCCCCAAGGAGAATTTGTTATCGAAAACGGGCGATATCGATGAACAGGGTAACTATAGTAGTCCGATTAAAGATAATCGGAAGCGTTTGGGTGCTTCGTTGGGAGCTTTGTCCGCTGGCCGTGTCAATATTTGTAATATAGCCTATGTTGCCTTGAGTAAGGCCATTACTATTGCCACTAGATATTCGGCTGCCCGCAAGCAATTCGGACCCGAGGAGACTGGAGAAGAGTGGCCCGTTATTGAGTATCAATCACAGGTGAGTTAGATATTTACAATTTATTTTAAACATACATATGATACATATGAATATTTAAAATTTGTATTGATAACAGTGTTTTTTTTTTATATCCAAATGCCGATTAAATCGATTTATAACTGAAATTTACAACTGAATTTATTGATAAATAAAGTGTTAACATATTTCACTTATTTTTCGTTATATCGGATGTTGATGTCGTTATATCGGATGTTGAAGTCAAAATCGACATACAGTTTTATAACATTTATAAAATATTGATGAGCTTGGTCAATAAATTTTTATCTGGATCATAAATCGAAAAAAAATGTAGCATAACATTTTCTAAGCATAAAAGTGATGCGGGAGTTGTGGTAAAACAACAATTATCAACGAACCGAGGCTCATGATTGACAAATGCTCACGATGAGAAGAGGAATTTTGGAAATAATCGAATTATCGATTTATAAATTATATATGTACATGTTTTCTGTTGACTCTAACGTGCTTTACAAAAAATGATCCTCAGACTGCAGCGACTCGATCATGACATGTTTAAAATAAAATAAATGTATCAACTACTAATTCTTTACTAAGGAACATCATATGCGGACAACATTCTTATTCATCATGACCATTAGTTATCGTTGCCATTATAGCGAACAACATTTATTTGTTAATCATGATCATCGTTTATCGTTGTCATTTATTGTCGATTGACCGCCCTTGTTGATATCAAATAAGAAAACAATGGCTGTTGTTGTTATAAGATTGCCTGTTTCCACTCGGAAGATATAAAAACAAAATTAAGAATAATTCTCCTATGTGTCTCTGGATGTGGCGGTGGAGAGCTGGAGAAATTCTGCCACCTCCAAGGGTCTGCCCCGTATCAGTAGGCCTATCAGGACAGTTGAAAATGTGAATAGTGTCATGTAGACAGCGTGGGCACTGATCTAAAGTGCCTGGGAATATTCTCGATCTATATGAGATTAGAATAGAACTCCAACCAGATTTAAGCTGGGCCAGTATAGTTCTGGTGTGCCTGTGGAGAAGCCTCTCATTATCCGAAATCGCGGGTGGGTGTTCATTAAGGACCCTGTTGAGTTCATTGACACCGCCGTGTTGTGCAACATTTTCTGGGCTACTGCTATCATTAGTCTGTTGAGGTCAGATGGAATGACGTCTTGGATGTCCGCGCAGTAGGGGATGGTGGATTCTGCATCAGAATGTGATGGCTGGGATGACTGGGCAGATGACATGCCAAAATAAATTGTCTTGTCAACAACACATTATGTTGTTGCACTGACAGCAGTGGATTCTGCATCAGAATGTGATGGCTGGGATGACTGGGCAGATGACAAGCCAAAATAAATTGTCTTGTCAACAACACATTATGTTGTTGCACTGACACCATCTTGGTCTCCGCATGTAAATGATCCACGATTTTGTGTGCATCCTCCGCAAGGGGGTGCAGGAAGATTCGCAAGATAAATGTTGAAGAGTATAGGTGACAGCATTCCTCCTTGTGGAACACCCATTTTTAACTTGCGATAACGGGAATTCTGGCCCCTGAACTCTACAAATGCTTGTCTCCCTGATGTCCTGGAGCAGGATCGAGTGATGAACAGTGTCGAAAGCTTTAGACAGGTCTAACGCGTTCAGAAGGTCTGCTCTGATTAAGGCCATTGGCGATGTGGTTAGTTATCTCACTTAAAGCCGTCGAAGTGCTATACGCTTTCCTGAAGCCATGTTCGTGATTAGCGAACTGAAAATTCTCTTTGAGGGTCGGCAAGAGTAGGGACCTCCTTTGCTACAGATGATAAGAGGGAGATCGGGCGGTAAGGCTATCCCTGGTTAGCAGGGTTTAGGAGTGGGATAACTCGAGCAGTTTTCCACACGTCCGGTATACCGATATGGTGAGCGTATGCGCCAGATACCGAATCCCTATAGGTCGGAGTTTCTTCAGCATTATTATCGAGACGCCGTCCGCGCCAAGAGCTTTAGAGGGTTTAGATTTGGAGACTATGGTTTCGACTTCCATGGGTGTGAAGGAACAAGGTATTAGACTCGCTTGAGATTCTTAGTTTTCCGAACTACAGCTCTCTTAGTTCTATACTGCTTGGATGGGTGTGCAATAAATTGCTGGCAGAATTTGGTATTGTAATCGTATTATTAAACACGATAGCAATGTGACCCTTATCATATCCATTACCTCTCATCGTAGACCATAGAATTTTTGAACCAATTTTGCAGTTTTCTAGATGTTCGTTCATCGGCCGGGATGTTGGCGCGTATGAGATTACGCTGATCCGCTAGACGCGCAGCAACAGATGCGTAGTTGGGTCTACAATTAGGAATTCTACCAGTTGGAATAAAACGCTTTGCAGCTTTGAGAATGGTATCCATAAGGATCATCTCACCCTGTCTGGCGCAAAAGGGTAACGTGCGTTTATCCGACTCCACAAAGTCTCTAGTAATTTCTCTCCGTCTCTCCGAATGATGACATAATTCCCAAGAGGTGAAAGTCTACACTCACTGGTGAGCTCAGTCTCCTGGACGGTGGATATAAGATCTTATGTATATGCATATAGTTGGTGATCTCAGCAATTACTCATACTCATAAATTACAAGATTACGGTCCACTTTATTGTCGTTTAAAAGTTATTCGCTGCACCCGTTGTACGCATAGCTGACTTGCCTATCTTTCTAATTGATGACCTAGATAAAAAGTTACCGAACAAGCTCATGCCTAGGAAATGCAAGTCTGTGAACCACTTTAGGATAACTGCTAACAGCCAATGTAACTGACATATGTAATTATTGCAAACAGTTTGAAAATATCTGGTCTGAAATGGAAAAACGACTTAAGAGCTTTTGGGCGAAAAACACTAAATAAACTACGAAGACCACTATGGTCACAATTACCGCCAGATGCAGTTTTTATATATCTCGACCGATAATTCCGGAACGTATGTACCGGAGATTTTTGACTTCACGGAACTTCACAGGGAAAATTACTCTTAAAGATGATCACCTAAAAAAATTGGGATTGCACATAAGTCGTGTTTCCTTTTCAGCACAGATATTATTAAAATGAATCGATATCATGTTCAAGTCAGTTTCATTAGTCGAAAGGTCAAAAGCTATTTCAAAAACCCATTCGGAACCGTAGTCCTACGGAACAGTAGGTCCTAATTCACATCTCACTCATTGATAGCTCTTCTATGCCCCTTCATCGGAGGTAATGGGCAAATATTTATGTGTTTTAAAAGCTATTTAGAAAGCAGCGAATGGTATATTTATCTTTTAAAATTTAAATTTAATTTTTCTTTTGATTTTTCAGCAATACCGCCTCATCCCCCACTTGGCCACCACCTATGCCATGCGCATCTTCAGCAAATGGTTGGGTATCGAAAATGTCGATATGACTGCTAAGTCGTTTATGGGCGAAGATATCTCCCGAATTGGCTTAGAATTGCATGCACTCTCATCTGCCGCCAAACCAGTTTGCACTTGGGCGGCTCGTGATGGCATACAAGAATGCCGTGAAGCCTGCGGCGGTCATGGTTATTTGAAGACTACCGGTTTGGGAGATTTGCGTAATGATAACGATGCCAATTGTACCTATGAGGGAGAGAATAATACATTGATCCAACAGGCATCAAACTGGTTGATTGGCTTGAAGAGAGGTAATGCCAATTTTGAAGAGGTATCACCTATGGATTCGGTGACGTTTCTTAAGGATATGGATCAGATATTGAAACAAAAGGCTGAGGAGAAGAATGCCAAGGAGGTGGTGTGTCCTCATAGTAAGTGAAAACGAAAAACTAAAAGGGGTTTAAATTAAATTTACTCATTTATCCCGTAGGTCTTTTGAGGGCTTTAAATTGGTTGGTTGCCTATCAATTGGATTTGTCTGTGAAGCGTGTAGAGTCTTTGAAGCGGCAGGGATTGGATGCTTTCGAGACGCGCAACAATATGCAAGTTTTCAATGCCCAAACATTGTCTTTGGTCTATGCCCAACGCACCATTTATTATGTTTTCTATAAATTTGTTATGGAACAACCTCAGTCCAATGAGAAGAATGTTTTGGCTAAACTTTTGTGTTTTTATGGTGCTGATTCGGTAACTAAATATGCAGCTATCTTCTACCAAGGAGGATATTTCCATCAAAATGGCCAATTGGAATTGTATCAACAGGCTATATTGGACTTATTGCCTGTGCTGAAGAATGAGGCGATCTCTTTGGTTGATGCCATTGCACCCACAGACTTTATATTGAATTCTCCTTTGGGCATGAGTGATGGCAATGTAAGTTGACCAAATGACGCTTATGTTCCTTTTTATTCCGTTTTACTTTTGAATTCATGATTTCTTGTACCTTAGATTTATTTACATTTACAACGTGCCATTATCTCTGTTCCTGGTGTCTTTGAACGTCCCGAATGGTGGCGTGAGGTTACTTACAAGGATTACTTGCCACCGAAAAATAAATTGTAAATATGTGTACATAAACAAAACAAATCCACGAAGGCAAGAATGAACAAAATAATGGATTGAATGGAGACTAACAAACACCCATCACCAACAAGTATCGATTTAAAATTCCATACAAAGTGATAGTTGTAACTGATGGTTACCCCTAACTGTAGTGTAACCTGCGATGGTGAAAATAAGGATAAATCTAAAAGTTTTGTTTAGTTAAGGATAATTTAAAATTATAGTTAATTAATAATTTTATTTGTCACGGGTTGTGCATTCGTATTGTTTTTTTTATACATATAATATTCTTTTGTATTTTTTTATACATAAATAAATAGAATTAGCTAAAGTTGTTATTTTTCTATATATAAATACAATATATCTGTGCGATTTGTAGTATGCCGATAAGGGGGTATTCTTTAAGACCCAAGGTCAAGATTTGAGATGCCAATCGTTCCTGTATTACAGTTCAAAACAATAAATTATCCTTAAATTAATGTACATGGAGACTGTTGCTTATTATCTTTGATCTTGGTCTATCGTTTTAAATAACCTACATAATAAATAATATAAAGAAAAGGTTTAATTCTTAAACTAAACATTTTTGTATACTTTATCTTAACTTTCTAAAAGTTTGATTTGGTTTTACTCACATTCAAAACCCACACAGATGGTGGTGGTTTTGAGTTATTAAATTTGGCTATTTACAATATGTGTGGTTAGTAAAGAACAAAAGAATCACAGTCGCTTTAACAAGACGCCTCAATATCATTAGGAATATATAGAGTGGTATAAGCCAATGTTAGGAAATCTCTCCTGAACCGGAATCAAAGTAATCGGCTTCTAATGTAGTGCTGCTATAGGGTGAACTGGTTGCAGCCGGCGCGGTCGCTGAGGTTTGTTCAGGCGTTGCGACCGTTGGCGTTAAAAGTTTATCTATATTGGCTAGTGTATGTTCCGTTTGCTCCAACAATGGTATTTGTTGTGGCAAATCACTGGTCGCCCACAGGTAAAGGTCGAGCGTCTTCTCAGTACAATCGGCTATAAAACGTACGAACGGTCGTATGTCACCATCATTGGCAATTTGAAGATACTGATAGTATTTGTGCCTGAAATGAGACGAAAATAGAAAACAATTACACAGGTTCGTTAAAAGAAAGAAAATTGTAAAGTATTTGGAGAATATAAACATAGATATTTAGGTTAGGTAAAAGTGGATTTCACAATTGACACACTTTGTCCAATGAGGACAAAGAATACTAGTAAACGTATTGAAGCAGTCAGTCGTTAGGTATTTATGATGCAAACTTTAAAGATAAATGCAATATTAGGTCCCAGTATCACAGTGTCAATTTAAATGGAATTGAAATGCTCGATGTTGTAATTTCCTTTAAGGCTGTAAGAGATCATGTTTTCTCCATCGGTGGTGCAATGGGTAGTGTGCGCGGCTCTTGTACATGAGATCCTGGGTTCGAACCCTGCTCTTTACTTTACTTTTATTGACTATATTACATCCTCATGAGGTCAGACGTCTTACACATATTAATTAAACAAACAAATTTCAACATAGTCTTCCAACTGGCACTATCCTTCGCCTTTTCTCGCCAGTTGGTAACACCAAAGATACGGAGGGATTCTTCTGCCTGGTCCTTCCAGCGGAGTCTTGGTCGTCCTCTTTTCCTGCTTCCATCGGGTACGTTATCATCCGTTATCGCGCTGGCTCATCTTCATCCATTCTGATAACATGGCCTAGCCAACGCAATTGGCGCACTTGATTCGTCTAGCTATATCCACGTCAGAATAGAGATTATATTGCTCTGCGTTCCAGCGACGTCGGTACTCGCCGTTTTCCCTAACAGGACCATATATTTTACGGAGAATTTTTCTCTCGAAAACTCCCAGGTGTTTTTCATCGGCTTGCGATATGACCCAAGTTTCGGAGCCATATGTCAAGACAGGTAAAATGAGAGTCTGATATAGCTGGACTTTTGTCCGTCGATAAAGGGCTTTGTTCCTAAACTGCTCGCTGAGCCCAAACTAAGATCTATTTGCAAGCACAAATCTCCTATCTATCTCCAGGCTGACGTTGTCCTTGTTCACGGCGGATCCAAGGTAGACAAATTCATCTACCACTTCAAAATTAAATCGGTTGTCAACGTTCAAGTGCGGACCAAGTCGAGAGGTTTCTCTAGTCGTTGACACCATCAATTTTGTCTTGCCCTCTTTAACAGCAAGACCCACCTTTGCTGATTCCTTTTCGATTCTTGAAAATACTGCAGAAACCTCTCGCAAATTTCGCCCAATGATGTCTATGTCGTCAGCATACGCCAGCAACATATGGCTTTTCGTGTTAATGGTCTTGTTCGTATTTACTACAGCCTTTCTCATTATTATCTCCATTAAGATGTTGAAGAGAATGCACGAAAGTGTGTCGCCTTGTCTAAGTCCTCGCTTGGTACAGAATGGTTCAGTAAGGTCTTTCCCCACTTTTACAGCTGATTTGGTGTTGTTCAGCGTCATTCTACAGAGGCGGATCAGTTTTGCCGAAATACCAAGTTCAGACATAGCTTCGTACAGTTTTCCCCGTATTTTTTCCCCCATTTACTTTTTTTTCACTAAAATAAAAAAAAAAAAAATGGTTTCCCATTACATCCCATGAAGGGACCGGGGAGAACTCCTCACAATCACTGAGCTGTGCGCTTTCTAGTTTTATACTCACTGATTGGGACCCACAGTTTTACACCGGTTCCGAACGGTATTATGAGAGGCTTTTTCATGGCTAAATACTCAATAGTGTCGGCGTCACTATGAGGTGGTCAGAGCTGGGATTGAACCCAGGATCTCATGTACGAGGTGCGCACACCAACCATTGCACCACCGACGGCAATTATATTATATTATTATATTAAATATAATATGTTCGGAGAAATAATATAAACCGGGCCGGTCGACCCATTGTGATTGCCCGTATACTCTGAACAGAAGAAGAGAAGGGGGAATCGCCACGATTTCCGCTTGGAAGACACTGCAGTCCGCACCCAATCTCAGCGAAATCCCGAGTTGATGGTCCTCACTGAAGATCCCCGCTCCCGTGCCCGATTCCATTTTGGAGCCATCTGTAAAGATCAGATGACCAGAGAGTGAGGAAAGTATAACTCCCACCGAGTCACTCCTATCTAGCATCATGATCTCCGGGCATCGCCCAAAGTCTACAGTCGACACCATGTAGTCTGTCGCCTGACACAAACACTCGGCCGGGTGATTCTCGATCAACTCCTGGATAATGTTGGCATGTCCCTCAGGGCATGTCTCCAGCTACCCAATTATCTCATGTGAAATGACATACTAAATATAAATTACTGCAGAAGGTTCAACGAATGTGTCGCATTGGTATTAGCGGTGCAATAAGGACAACCTCGACAAGGGCCATGGATATTATTTTATGTATCCAGCAAGTCGAGGTTAGAATCAAATACTAGGCCACCCTTACGGCAAAACGCCTACAGGCAATAGGTGAATAGATCAACAGGGATCTTAAGTCGAAACTCGAAACTTACACACAATATACGAGTGAATCCGACCGATTACCCGAGTTAGGGATTAAGGCGAATTGTGTTACTTTAACGCTAACTAGAGACGCTTGGCAGGATGGGACCCTGGCACAAGGATCAAATGGAACTCGCTGTAACACGGGTGGCTCAAAGCCAGGGGAAAGAACGGGTCTAGGATTTTTCATTGACAACCCGCAACCAAAACCCATCTACGCCTCCCGGATCATAATACTTTCAAGCGGAAGTTCGGGCGATTACGGAGTGTATCAACTTGCTCGGCGACAATACAAACCCAGCCGAAGCGAATAGCTTCCCGGATAGACAAATGGCAATATCATCGGAAATTGTCAAATCTAGAACTGTCCTTGACTGTAAGAAGCTAATTAACGAATATCCCATGCACGTCATACTCAACGTCATCTGGGTACCGGGACATAGTGAAATAGTCGGCAACGAACGTGCGAACCTCCTGGCAACGAAAGCCAGGAAACTCCATACGGTGAGCTTAGAGCGAAACCTTTTGAGGTGACGATGGCTGAGTTGGGTAAATGGACGGAATCGCCCCACATAGCCCAGTGAAACCAGGAAACAGTAGGCAGGATGATAAAGATCCTATGAGGAGACCCAGATGGATCGAGGACAAAAGATTTGCTGAAACTGGGAAAGCCTTGAAATGAGCAAAATGATGGGAGTCTTAACGCGACATTCGGGTTTTCGGGCCTACCTCTAATGTATTGGACTAGTGGCGAATAGTGAGTGAAGGGCATGCATGGAGGACGATGGACCATTTTCCTATGCCACTGCCCGGCCTTCGCACAAGCTAGATCCAAGCATCTCTCGGACAGTATAATACCCGACGTGACAAAACTTGTGGGAATGGACTGGAATAACATAAGGAATTTCGTGAAAAGCACCAAATTCCTATGAGAGGTATAGTGAATTAGTAGGGTAAATTGAGAGCGCACAACAGGTCAGGTGTATGTCTACTGGTCAGGTGTGTGTCTACTGACATGGGAAGGATTCTTTTTGAACAATCTGCATCGCACATCTGTTTTCAAACTAACTAACTAAATATAAATTAAACAAAATCATTAATCTAACACACAAAATAATATTGAAAAAAAAATCAAAAACATGAAAAAAATAAAAGAAACGTTGAAAACTCTGGTCTCATGGAATTCTGGAATTCAGACTACTAATTTTTACTTTTTCGTAACACTTTTGTAAAATCAATCAATGAAGCATTAGATGACAATTTGAAAAATCAATTGTAGCTTTATTTAAATTATTAAAGAACTATAGTCAAGAAAACTGCAAATAATTCAAGGTTTTAAAATACGTTTCAAAAGGCAATTTGGATGTCTTTTAGACATTAAAAACTATTTAACTAAACTATTTTACTACTATTTAGTTTAAATGGACTCCCAATTAAAATACATTATTTTTTCTTTTTTCTTACCTCTGTTGCTTTGGTATAATTACTGGCGGGTAACCTGCCCTCATCAGCAGTGTATTCATTAACAGTCTTGATGTCCTACCATTGCCATCGATAAAAGGATGGATATGCACCAATTTGTAATGGGCTAAAGCTGCATGTCTGCAAAGAGAGAGAATAAGTCAATATAAATCAAATTCCTACGCTCTATTTAACATTAAACCTACTTTATTGGATGTAATGATAAAACTTGATCGGAATTTAACCAATTTTCAAAATGTCTCATAAGTATAGACAAATCTCCGGGACCTGGTGGCACATGGCCACCTACATACACCTGAGTACGACGAAATTCACCACCCTCTATGGGATCCACATGACCCAAGACACGACGATGTATTTCCATAATATCCTTTAATGTGATATCCATTCTGTAATAAAAAATACAATCATTTATTTCAAACCATTTGAAAGGATTTTTTTTGTGTTCTCTTACTTATTAACCAAACTGGCATTGATATATTTCATTGCCAAATCCAGACCCAATATCTCATTATGTTCATCTATCGATTTGCCATCGACGGCCGTGCGTGTCTCTAAAATGGATCTGGTTTGTGCCAAAGTCATTGTATTTCCTTCAATACCAACAGAGTGATAGATATGTTGAAAATATGCCTCTCTCTTAGCTCTTCTAAGGGCCGCACTCGATTCATGTATGCCCGAGAGGGCATCACGTTTACGATCTAATTCCATGAGACGTCGTTCATCAATTGTTTGTACTATGGTAGATGTGCGTTGTCGTTTAGCCAATGCTTCGGAACAGCTGGGATTGATGGTTAAAGCCTGGAAAAGACGTATGTAGTTTTAATTATATTTAAATGATTTGATCTGATATTATTTCTTAGAGGACTATTTTTCAACATTTTTTGCAATTAGAAAAAATGTAAACAGTTGGAACTAGGATTTGAAGTCACGTTGACGAACGATCTATTCAAAGTTTGTAATTCTTCTCATCAGTGCTTTAGTGTTTTAGACCAGTGACCGTCTTGTTCACATTGTCAGTAATTGCATTTTTTTGTCAAGGTTTCTCACCTCTTTCTCTCTCCCCCTAGTTTATTATAGCAAAGTTGATTATTAAAAAATATTTTAAGGAAATTCAATTTAACTGTTTGAAAAACAATTTTGAGGACCTTTAGGAAACTAAATCGAAAAACATTATAAAGCAATTCTATAAGCGATTGATATATTTAATTGCTATAATATTTAGGTTATGTTAAATGTACTAGCCAACAAGATGACTGGTCTGTGATTGATGGTTTAAGTAGCCTTTACAGCTCTCAAACCTCCCATAACTTTTTATGAATACGGCCGTTAATATAAGTTTTTTCTAAAATCGAAAATACATTGTATTTCGTGGGCTTGGAAGAATCCAAATTTTTGAAAAAGGTGGTTCGATAGAAAATTGTTGAATTGAATGCGACATACATATTTTTTAGGAAATTTCAGGAAAAGAGGCACTGAATATATAGTACAACTGGGCACAGCCAAGAGGCTTAAATGAGAACCCGGAAAAACGGAAATATGTCTATCCGAAAATTTCAGAGTTTGAAGAGGCACGATTCTTGGAAAAGACGATTAAAATATCCGATAAGGTTAAATATTTAGGGACAATCTTAGATCGGAAATTAAATTGAAAGCACCACATAGAGGATAGGGCCAATAAGGCCTACAGCTCAACCCGAAAATAACACACTGGCTCTACAGAAGCCTAATTAGGCCGGTACTAATATATGCTTCTGTAGTATGGGGGACGGAAATTAAGAGAAAATGCAATATCGCAATACTGCAGAGGGTTCAACGAATTTTCGAAACACCAACGGTTAATGGAGGCTTTGGCCGGTTACACGCAAGATGCGAGTGAATCCGACCGAGTATCCGAGTTAAGGCGAATTGTATGACATTAACGACATTTAGAGACGCCTGACAGGATGGGACCCTGGTACAAACACCAAATGGGACCCGCTGTTACACGGGTGGATCAAAGCTAGGGAAAAGAACGGGTCTAGGTGTTTTCATTGAAAATCCGGCAACCGAAAGCCGTCTACGCCTCCCGGATCACAATAAGAACTTTCAAACGATTACGGAGTGTATCAAATGACTCGTCGATAATACAAACCCAGCCAAAGCGAATATCTTCACAGTTACCCAAATAACAGTTAAGGAAATACTGTAAGAAGGAAATTAACGAACATTCCACGCACGGGAGATTCAACATCATCTGGGTGTCGGGACATAGTGGAATAGCCGGCAACGAGCGAGCGAACCACCTGGCAACGAAAGCGCCAGAGGGCGCGAAACCTTTTGGTGTGACGAAGGCTGAGTTGGGTAAATGGGTGGGATCGGCACACATAGCACAGTGGAACCAGGAAACTGTAGGCAGGATGATCAAGATTCTACGGGGAAACCCAGATGGATCGAGGACAAAATGTTTGCTGAAAGTGGGAAAGTATGAAATGATCAAAATAATGAGAGTCTTAACGAGGCATTAGGGGTTACGGCCCATCTGTATCGTATTGGAATAGTGGCGAATAGTGAGTGCAGGGCATGCATGGAGGACGATGGGACGATAGAGGATTTACTGTGCCACTATCCGGCCTTCACATAAGATAGATCCGGGTATGTCTCGGACAGTATAGCACTGAGCATGTCAAATCATATGGGAATGGACCGGAATATCTTAAGGAATTTCGTGAATAGCACCAAATTCCTATGAGGTATAGTGACTTAGTACGGTAAATTAAGAGCGCACAACAGGTCGAATCAGCGGCTTAAGTGTATGTCTACTGACATGGGAAGCATCAGATTGCTTTTGACACTCTGCATCACACCCCTCTTTGCAAACTAACTAACATTATGTATATTATTAATGACACGAGTCCTAAATCCTGTCAGAAAGGGTGTAACGACGATACCCTTAGAGTAAAACAATCCTGACTGGAAATCCGATATAAAGCTTAAAATTTTCCTGGGAAGAGGTCAAACAGGTCAACACCTCATTTATATATTTTTTGTAATTAAAGGGTTGCAAGACGCGAAAACCCTCGAATAATTTGCTGGAACACGTACATGTCTCTTTTTTCAGTATTGAACGAAGGGCCGGAAGGAGCAGCAGATTTGAGAATACGAATCTACATCTTGAATCGAAATATTATTACATAAGCATCCTAATGATTCGTGGCAAACCGTATAGATATATCATAGGTCATAGATATTCATTAGCGGTTGTATGGAATGATGCTATTGAAAACTTCATCAAACTAAATGCAAACGAAAACTCAATTCATATCAGAATCCCTTATAATACAAATGCTCACGTTCCAAGTAAATTCGCAAAATTTCTTTACATGTCCAGAGGGCCATCGGTTCCCAATAGACATGGTTTTTGTTGTGGCCTAAAAGGAAACACAATTCATACAGGCATTAAAATTGACTGCATCCAGATTCATCAGGTATGATAGTTATTTATTCGGAGTTTTTTATAATTTGTTTCTAATTTTTCGACCTTTATTTTATTAATTATTCTTGACTAATTTTTCTTGCTTAAGGTCACTTCCGATTTCATAAAACTTTTTCTTTTTTCGATTTCCTTTGGAAATCTTCTTCAGGAAAGATTTTAATATTAATTATAACAGACAAACATCAATACAAATTAAAATTATAATACTTGAACTGATACTTTTATATTTTATTTATTCAAGCTATATATCTACATATATCTGAAATATTTTCATACTTCGAAGAACTTTTTGTACATTCTGATTTTGAAACTATTTTTAAAGACCCTTCCAACGATGTATGTGAGAACAATTGAGGATTTCTGGGCGAACATATGTTTTGGATATCGTAATTCGAAGAACTTTTTGCACATTCTGATTTCAGATTCTGAAATTGTATGTGATGATCTTTCTACCCAATGAAAATACTTTTTTTGATATTTGGAAACAGATTGAAATACTTTCATACTTCGAAGGACTTTTTGCACATTCTGATTCTGAAAGTATTTTTAAAGGCCTTTCCAAAGATCTCTGTAAAAACACGGCAGAATTCCTTGTTTCGTTATGCTATAGCTAAATGTTTCCAAGATGCGTACATTTTTTTGTGAGGACAGCAACCTTCTTACAACGCTTTAAGTTGGTTAATAGTGTAGTATCGTTAATAGTGTAATGTTTTATTTTCGTGTGAATATAATGCTCCGATCGGTTAAAAACCGGACTTATTGATATATATATACATATATATCTTTTTACCGCATTAACTGATGTCTGTTAACAGAGTTGTGTGGTAAATAAATTCGGAATTTTTCTTTGCTCTACAGTATTATTTGACAATTCATCATGAAAAGACTCGCACCGCAACGTCTCCAGGTTATTCAGCTTTATTTCGAAAATAAGCGTTCTTCGTGCGCTTCGGGCATCATAGGGTGTGGTTTATGGACTGATGAAATCATCGGTTTACATTACTTTAAAAATGAGGCCGGACAGAATATAACCGTCAATATCGAGCGCTACCGCACCATGAAGCCCGTGATGCCGACGACATTTGATTTCAGCCAACAGTCAACTGGCCGTCTAGATCGTGTGATATCACACCTCTGGACTTTTTTCTTTCGGGTTATGTGAACTCAAAAAGGTTCGTCGATAAGCCAGCTACAATTCATACTTAGAAGACAACATTATTCACGTAATTCGCGAGATACCGTTAGCAATGCTGGAAACTTGGAACTTCCTACCGCGGCAAATTTGTTAATGAAATTATCTTTCAAAAGTAAATGTCAACAATTGTTCTTTAGTATCATAATAAAGATTACGACATCAAGTTCTATTTTAAGTTTATTAATTAAAATTAAAAAAAGGTCTAATTGAATCACCCTTTTCGTTAAGCTTGTAGTCATGTGGAACAAATATGGGATCCAAAAAAAGTTCAACAATATGAGGTCTGTCTGCGTACACGATTTTGCATCATTTTGTGCAAAATGTTGCAAAATGTTGTCTGCGTACTCCAAATCTCTTGTAGCGAGAGAGCGAAAAAGAGAATTTTTTGACACTTGGAAGTTAGAGAACTTGCAAAATGTTGCTGGAGAAATTTCTTCTTGCAAGATTTTGCAACTAGTTTGAACAGCTGTTTTTGTTTACTGTTTGAATGAAATAATTTTTGTGAAATGAAAATAAAAATTTAAATTTAACAATGGCAGAGGTAAGTAGTTAGAATTGTGTAGATTTTTAACGTTTATAATACACAAAACATTTTACTTTATGCTAGAAACGTGGAAATATACAGTGCGACCGTGCGACACATATGCTAAAATTCTTTTGCTTTGTTATTTCAATTGTTTACACACCATCAGCTGTTTTCTTGCAAGATTTCACTGGATGCTGTCTGCGTACTTTTTGATGTATTTTCAACCGAGAGTAAAATTGTTCTTAGACCCCTTTCACACTCGGCAAGTTACTTGCGCAAGTTACTTGCGCAAGTCTCTTGCCCAAGTCTTGGTTTGTTGATGACAGAGGTAAGGTCGGGATAGGGGAATAAATTTTGAGTACAGACTTGCTTGTACTCGGAAAGTTGAAAAACTGACTTGCGCAAGTAACTTGCCGAGTGTGAAAGGGGTCTTACTCTCCCAAAAAAAGTTACTGAGTATTTGCTACTGGAAAAGTACGCAGACAGACCTATGGTTAGTATGAATCAAATTTAAACTAACCAAAGTGTCTACGCAACCAACTTCAAAATTTTTATTTACATTGCTATGTGATAAAAAAAAACAATTATTATTATCACATTTTTAAGGTTAAGATCACCCATCACGCAGAGAAGTGCTTTTTGCTACATGGTTGGCCTTGTCTGATGCGTTTTTATGAATACCGCATCACTCTGATCTTCATGTAACATTTACAGAATTCTCTAGATTACCTATTTCGTCAATCTTTTTTGTATGCCTGCGAATATTTATATTTCAAACTTATAAAATACCAACAGTTGTAGTTTCTCGAGTTTTCCTAAAAGTTGTCATGTGGTCTCTACCAGTCATTTTGAAACTCCAAGTTTCTGCTATTTTCGTTTGCTTCGCCGAACATGAATCCTTTCCTCACCTGAAAATAATACTGATCAGCCAGCACGATATCCTTTTGTTCCAAATATTCCCCAAATTTTAACAAAACTTCAGGGTGCTTAGGCGCCAATGCATAGGCGTGTTCAAAAAGCTTCTGAGCCTTCTCGTCCTTCCCCGCTCCATGCATACTTTCAGCAACTTTTAGAGTAGCCAATGCCTCTTTAACATTTGTATCATCTTCCGAAACTTGGGCGACTGCTGCGCCACTTTCCCCATAGAATTCCTTGACAGCCTGTTTCTGCTTCTCCTCGGCCGCCTTGGAGTAGATAGCGAAATCATCACGTATTTGTAGAAAATGTTCGGCTGGCAAATGTTGTAATTGCCTGTTATTAATTGGGGTCCAGGGAAAGTGATAATAGAAACATGCAGCCAATACCCCGGAAAGGAAGATCAAAAGATGATGATATGTTAAACGCAGCACTAAAGCATTTCTCGGCTCGCCGACTACTGACTCCAGTTCACCAACTTCCAGGGGATTAAAGTTAGGTGGTCTGTCAAGGGCACCATTGGTCCTATGGCTGTCGCTCAAAGAGTGACGTTTTTGTTTTGTCATGACGAAGCCGTGTTTACGTGTTAATTTGTGTGTTTAAGGGGGTGTTCACTGGGTTATTGACGTTTCTTTACCGAATTCTCTATAATTTTCCACTTTTCGTTGTTGATTTTCCTATCTCACTTGATATTTCCATAATTTTGTCTGATTTTGTGTAACTATTTGTCTCAAATTGGTAAGAGATTCCTAGACAACTTCACGACTTCCGTAAATATTTTGCAAATGTAAATTGTTTTTCTTTTGTTTTTGCAACAACACTGACGTGTACAAGAGCATTCGAATGAGCACTTGACAACAGGCAATGAGAAGGTAGAAGCACTGGAACAATAAATACCAAACCAATCGACGTTTAGCTTTTAATTGGTACGTATGCGCTGTGAAATTCATAACAATTGTATAACAAGAATAACAGTCATCAAAAAAGATAGAAAATCGAAATACTCTGAGTTTGGCAGCCAATATATACATAACAAATAAATAAAAATGAAATCAGCTGTTGTAGTGCTTCTACCTTCTAATTAAACTTTAGTATCTTATCAAACAGCTGTGTTTTGTTATTATTTTGCCTAGTGATGGTAATTTATGATATCATATGTTTAGCGATAACATTGTGATTTAGTGGGAGTTGCCAGATTCTTAAAATTGGTTTTACAGAGTACTACAGGGGAATATTATAATAATATGGGAAAATGAAAAAAGGGCTAATTATTTGCGTCTAGGTGTTTTTGTAATATAATATTGTACTCATAAAGTTTTACGGATGTTAGGCCTGCGATATTACTTACTTACTTATCCGGACTGGGACAACTCCGGGGGGTCAGGGACCTTACAAAACGAAGATAACATATTTCGCTTAGGGATTTTGTTTCCCGCGGTGAACTGGAATCGTGAACATGTTATAATTTTACTTACCTCATTCTACATGGGTCCTCAATTTTAGTACTGTTGGTCATGCTGAATTTTATATTTTCCGCAGTGTTGTAAAAAATGGTCAAAATATTTGTTGCTTTTCAAATGACAAAAAATAACTTAATTCCGTTTTTTTGGCCAAGTATTGCTGATTGTGAGAAGCTGTCCCCAATCCCTTCATGGGATGTTATGGGACACCAATTTTTTATTGCTGAAATATCGCGGCAGTGATAAAAGGCAGATACATGAAAATACTACTTGGATAATATTTTGTATTGCGATACAAAAAGTCTTATCCGCGCAATATCGCTATGGAGACAATACAGATCAGAATGACATCCCTGATGAATCAGAGCAAACAATGCACAAATTATAAGAATTAATTTTATTTTAAATTAGCAAATTTTAAAGACGAAGAAATAGTTTCGAATGAGCTCTACTCAAATTAAAAGTTTTTGGTGCAATTACTCTGCAAAGACAAGCAGCTGACCTATAACTCTATACGTCTTAATAGTTAAGTAATCAAGTATCTACATCTATAATTCTATAGACAAAATTTACGTTAAAAATAAAAATATTAAATGAAGGGAAAATTAAATCCCCGCAAAGCTTCGACTGAGCACGATATAGGTTCTCTAAATATTTCGAGTTCAAGCCCGGTATTCCGTTTTTATGAAATTTTAGTTGCCATTAACAGATTTTGGAATGGGATTTATCTCCAGCTAAATTCAACATCTACGTGGACAGCAGGGCAGTCCTCAAGGCCTTAGTCACAAGAATCATCAAATCACGTTGTACGATGGACTGCTTTCTATCCCTAACCCAAATTCCCAAACATTCACGGCAACGAAATAGCAGACGAATGTGCCAGATCGGGATCCTGGGTGCGGGAAGACGCCACGAGCCTGGACGTGCATATTCCGTTTGTGCAACTGAAGAACCAAATCGACGAACTGGGAGTAGCGTTAGCCAAGTTGAGATGGGAATCGGTACAGAACTGAAGGATAGATCGATCTCTTTGGCCAGCCATTGATGTAACACGTATCAAAGGGCTACTCTCCCTTGGGAAGAACCATAGAGCAATACTTAAGAGTTTCCATTACCCTCTTCGATGCCTCTTCATGACGACGAGGTAGTAGGCCATTTCATAGAGTTTTATTTGCTGCTGTATTTTACCAATTTTACACTTTCGTTGGACATAAAACGGACAGAAATCAAAGGGAATGCGTATTTTTGTTCAATGCAAACAAACATAACAGATAATTTAGCTGCCATTAGTATCAATAAACACTAAATTAAAATTAATTCCTGTCTTCTATGCTCTTTCATTCTCCATCATCGGCCTAGTACCTCTTCGATCAGCCATAGAATCCCCCTGGAAGAACACACTCAGCACTCTCACAGGAGTCATAACTGGACACTGCGTGATAGGCCACATGGCTGCACGTATGAAACTTCCATATGAATACTTCTGCAGAAGTTGTTTAGATGAAGAAGAGGAGGAGTCAGTGCAGCACTTGCTTTATTCATGTAGAGGACTGCAAAAGTAGGGTCTAGCCTTCCTGGGGGGCAGGATCTTCGAAAACCTCAATGACCTAGCAGATGCTCCAATTAAACCCCTCGCCAATTCAGCAGAGTACAAGAGGACAACTGAGAACAATTTTTTGCGCTAGTCTTTCTCATTTGACTTACCCTATCTTCTACTTTCTTCCACTTTTCTTCAACTTTCTCCTTTCAATTCTTTAGGGAACCACAATGGGCCGAAATTACGGCCTCGAGTGAACTCATTATTTGTTTCTAACTCAAATGACGGGCTTTCCTTTGAACCTAACCTAAACTTCGTTGCCATAAGAAGTACGAATTGTGGGCTCTGCGTAAATCCACTAGGAGACTTCCATAAGGCTAAGAAATCGAAAAGGGAATCGGACTGGACTGTATACAAAAACAGCTATATTCAGTTCAAGAAGGATATTAAAAAGGCACAATGGGCCGCCTACATCAGCTTCTGTGAGTCCGTAATCGAGGTAAATGACGCTGCGCGATTTCGTCGAGTGTTGTCCAAGGACCCTAGTGTCCTCGGCGACATTAAGAAATCCGATGGGTCATGGACCAACTCCGGAGCTGAGACACTTGCACTTCTTATGGAAACTCACTTTCCAAACTGTGTGGATATAGACTCTGCGAAGAGGAATCACCTGGTGACTTCCACTCCAGATATCTCGCAACAGGGAGTGATTGAGGACATAGTTACCTAATCGAGGTTGCTTTGGGCTATTAATAGCTTCAAGCCCTTTAAATTTCCTGAAATGTGACGATTTTGTCAATCCCCATCTTCTGAGTATCTATCGGGCTTGTCTCAGACTTACCCTGATACCAGACATATGGAAGAAGGTACTAGTGGCTTTTATTCGCAAATAAGGAAAGACTTGACATGTCTCTCCTAAGGACTACAGACCAATCAGCCTCTCATCCTTTTTATTGAAAGTTTAGGAAAGAATGGTTGACGTGTACATCAGGAATCGAATTAGCCCATGCTACTTGAGTGGTAGACAACGTGCCTACCTCAAGGGTAAATCTGTGGAAACTGCTCTGCACAATGATTTGAGTTATCTTGAGCGCAACTTGAAGATTGGGGATTTCACTTTAGCTGCCTTCTTGGATATAGAAGGAGCTTTTAACATTGTATCACCTAGCGCTATCAGGGAATCTCTGGGATCTGCTGGGGTGCCTCCACTTCTTGTCGAATGGATTGCGAACATGCTTGGAGATCGCATTGTAAATTCAAACCGCACGCCGCAGGGTGTAATGTTATCTCCTCTGTTGTGGCTTTTAGTGGTTGGCGGCATTCTTAGGGACTTTGAGTTGAGAGGACGTAGAATTTTTGCCTATGCGGACGACGTTGTTATTCTTGTCGGTGGAGTATATTTGCCTACGATCTGTGACCTCATTCAGGACGCCCTGGGTGATATGTCAGTTTGGGCAAGGTACTGTGGTCTGGGTTTTAACCCGGCAAAGACGGAGCTGGTTCTTTATACGCGGAGGCGAAAGATTGTTTTTTAGGAAACCAAGGTTGGAGGGCGTTAAGTTATTTATATCTTCTGAGGCTAAATATCTCGGATGCAAACACCTTTCCTACTCATAGCCCCAAGCTTTAAACAGCTCAGCCGGTGGCCCATCAGTACCAGCGACTTTGTTGTTCTTACCTGGAAATTGCGGTTCTAACTTCACTTTGGCTATTAGGGGGGCAGTCGACGTCATCGACCTGTATGTGCTCAACTTCCTCATCTATATTGAAGTTACTTGGGACAAGTAATGCAGGGAAGTGATTTTGCCTTATTCCCATCTGCGACAAGATTTGCATCCTCATCTCTACAAAAGTGGCCCCAGATCCATTGCCGTTGGTCTGGCTTTGTTCTTTTCGGTAGAATTTATGGGACTCAGTCTTCCTTCTGTAAGTATAAATTTAATCACTTTCGCACTTTACCCACAATCGTTTTCTTCCCTTCTCTTCTGCCTTTTCATCTATTGATATTCAAGAAGCCTTGTGGCTACTGGAATGTTGGAATCTCGTACTACTGACAACCATGTTTCGCCGCGGCAAAATCTAACAGTCTCATTTCGTTAACGAAAGTGTATCGACGTGAAGACTGGATTTAAAGGTGGTTATTCAAAGACATTCTACTTGCTGACTTTAGCATTAAAATTATCTATAACCATCTTAATGTCATGACAGGGCAGCGGTAGTGTGTTTCCTCTAGACGCTCATAGAACATGTCCATGGTGTTATCGTCCTTTTATTCCGTAGTGCAAAAAAAATAAAAAATATATATATATCACTCATGGGGTTGAATCTTGAGACCAGATGTCGCTGTCTTTTGCCTACTGTCACAGTCCTTCTTGCCTGTACTGCCATGAGCTGCATATCTCATCTCTTAAATCAGCCTTATTATTCTCGAGGATATCTCCCACATGGATATGTACATATAGTGTTCCAACACCCCAGGTACACATCCGTAAATCATGGTCCTTTTAGGTTTCGACTTTTATCATTTTCGAGTTTCATTGCCAATATAACGGTCACGGAAGGCAAGACCAGTCCACCGTGGTTTTGCATTTTACCTACTGCCCAGATGATCATACTTCAGACACCCATTATGGGTCAGACGCCGACTAGAATGCAGTGTGTCCTTCCTTACATTTGATCCGCCGTTGACCAGTAGTGTTAGCTCATCTGCCGTCATAGGACAAAATAATAGAATAAGTCCACTAGTTCGAAGAGTGGCAACTGACAGGTTCACTTATTTAACCTGAGACGCATCAGTGATCGCATAACCAATCAGGCTGCTCATTTCACCTTCTCACTCTAGCTAGCTAATGTCGCATTTACGCCTAACAAGATTGTCGCATTTTCGGGATTATCGACGTTTTTTTTCTTATGGAGTTTGACATTTATAATCCCGAAAAAGCGATAATCTTGGAAGGTGTAACTGCAGTTTAAGAGTCCAAACATAATCAAACACACTACAGACGACGAAGTTCTGTTTAACATAGGTTTCTTTTGGCAGGGAAAAATCGTCACGAAAAGCAGCTGCGGCTGACGACTCGCCGCTAATATTGAATCTTTTCTAATTCCTTGGCGGCGCTCTCACGAAATCTCTCAATTGAGAGAATGGAGTTGCCATATTTGCATAAAAACCATAGGACCAATCAACACATACGTATACATACGGTGGTACATAAGGATTTAAAAGAAGATTAAAGAAAATGGTTCAAAATTATTTATTGTTAAACACGATGCAATTGTAACAATTTACAATGTGTAAACAATTTAAATCCTGCACAACAATAATAAGCCTGTTTTTTATTCCCTGCTAAACTAATTTTTCAACGACCTTGTATGGGGAACTAAGCGATATTAAGCGATTTTAAGCGGCACTCCATACAAAGTCGTCGAAAATATAGTTTAGCAGGGAATAAAAAACAAGCTTAATATTATAATTCCTAACTTTCAAACAAATTCCAGAAAAGAGCCGCAACTATATACGACGCAGAGTGAAAAAAATAAACTGAAGTCGCCAGACGCTCTCTCCCCCCATTTCGTTTAGACTCGTGATTTTTTCCTTCATCATCTGAAGCGTGTCTGGTCCTGTTTGTACTCTAATGGAGGGTTCCGATAAAGCCATTGTCCGGGACATACTTAATCTAGGAAGTAGTGAGCTACATTGACTGCCCTATGAAGGAATCATTTCTGGCTACTCCCAAGTGAGTGGCTATAAGAAACTTTCCACCTCCATTGTCAGTCAGATGTGAACTTCTCATTCATTAACAAAAATACATATGACGTTGACATAAGAGAAACATAGATGACAGAAAAATTTGAAAATCAACTGTTCTAATGAGATAACCTTCCTTGTTGCAGCATGGTAATGACAAATAAAAAAGAATCAACTAAACTGCACCTGCGCAGCACTATGACACTCCTAAGGAGAAATTCTTTATCGTTCTTCATAATAACAATCGCAAATTTGATGTTCCGCTATTAATGACATCCCCCATCAAAGCAATTTCAATAGCGAAAGAAATCAAAACCCATCACGATAAGTAATGATGAAAGAATGTCAATTTAAAGTAAAACCCGTCGCTGTCCATCAACAAACATCTTAGTTTTTAAACATTAATAAAATATTCTCACCTCATTGCATCCAGTCATACAAGTGATTTGTGTCACAGTGAAATAAAAATCGCATAATTCAAAAAATGCAAAAAAAACCCAGTACATTCACATTCTAAACTAAACAAATTGTGTAATTCAGACAGACACAAACAACCATCTATTGCAATATATAATAATAATTTATCCACAATTATATTCTGTTTTTACAAAATAAATGCAAAAAAAAAAGAACAATATATTGTTCAAACGCCCGCCTGTTGTACTGAGCGTAATAATTCTAAAATTAAAGCTGATTTGTAAAACGGATCCCATTCGAACGCAAACACTCACCTCACATCAGCAACATCTGATTGATATGAATGAATGTGCCTCTACCAACCAACCTACCTGCATAAGTATAAGCAGATCGACGACACACACGTCGTACTGGTATGTGGAGAAGTAGTGACGTTTCCATCACGTCATATACCTCACACCCAAGCGCCATCTAATAAGCCCGACCGACCCATTGACTAGTTTTGTATTGTTTCTCCAGTTTTTTGAAGGCGTCAATTGTGCGTCATACATTTTAGTAGCAGCACAAACCTGTATTTAGCGTAAAATCTCTAGTGCGCTTGAACTTGTTTGGAGGTCATTAGTGCCAATGAGAAACCTAGGATATTTGTTGGAAATAATAAATGTATACAAAATAAGATATCGCAAACATATCAAATAAACAAGTAGATAGTGCGATTGTTTTGGTCGCATGCAAATTGATTGCATTATTGTATATTTTGAAAAGTATCAACTCGTGTGAACCGGCTTATGATTCACAGATTTATGTACCTCTTTGGCTTGAATTCTAAGTGTGATATTTCGCTTATGCCATTATATTGAAGGAATAACTCCCTCCATAAATGCACAAATATTACTAGAGTTCTTAACTTTATTTTATTGTTGATTTGGTATTTAAGAAACAAGCTGAGGGGAAAATCCAGTACAATTCTTAGAATTTTGTTTGAAAATGTCAATAAAATCATTTGGTTTTTATTTCACAATGACAGGTACGCTTAATATGGCGTCATTATTCAGCGTTAACTTGGAAATTGAATGATTTTGGAACAATCTCAGCTGATATTTGTTTTGATTTTGTTTACAAAATAGCAGCTGAGGTAATGAATACATCAAGATGTATTAATAAAGATGAGCCATTGGGTTTCTATAGCACAGCTGATCGAAAAGGAACTAGGGAAATGATGTAGAATGAGAGACCAAAGAATACATACAGATTATAGATCATGAAGCAAACTAAATTTAAAAGTGTTTGATTGATACTAATGACAGCTGTTTGCATCCAACGAAAATACGCATTCTCTTTATTTCTGTCCGTATTATGCCAACCAAAGAGTAAATTACCAAAGCAACTCCAACTCTATGAAATGGCCTATTACCAAAATAGACAGTCAAAATTTCTCTTCACTCAAATGCCAACAAACACAACGAGTGAAACCCAAGTCCATAGAGTAATATACTAAGAGTTTGCAACAGCTGTTTTTCTTGGACCGGAAACCAAGAAAAGTTACTGGAAAAGTTGGAGCACAAAGTTATACAAACTTGGCAACCCACACAAAATGAGAATAATCTTTATTTTAATACATTTGTGTTTCAATTGTAATCTCTATAAACAGTTTTACTCTAACACTTCATTACATTTAGCTTTATTTCACTTGTTATCCGTTTTTTCCTCGATTTAATTATCACAAAAATACTCCCAGTTGATGAGCTTTGTACTTTTGGTTCAATTACACAAAGGCAAACGTATTAAAAACACATTGACACATTCCAGTCAACTATCGATATTTCTCTTTCTTACTTTATCCTGCATGTTTCGCCAACTCTAAGGTTGATCAGCTGTGGCATAGAACCCCTCTGCCCTAGTCATTAACTGTTCTCTCTCTCTTACTCTCTTCATTGAATATTAAGAGAACACGAAGAGAGGCATAGAAGCTTTTTTCTATTGTTCTGTGGGTGAGCGCATATCACAGCTGATTTGCCTTGTTTATGTTTTTACAGTGAACATAACGTTAACCGAGGATTATTTGTGTGTTAAAATTATTAAAATTATTGCAGTCACCACCACCAAATTTGCCCTCGTGTGATGTATACGTTTGATGTTGAAAAGAATTGCTTTACTAATACCAGATAGAGGCAATGGTTCAAAACAACGAACAAAATAACAACAACGGCATTTCGTTTTGTGTGTTAAAATTAATGTGTTAAATACAACACAAATGTATGCTAACAATAACAGTCAATAAAAAAGTTTAAAACACATTTAAATTTCACATTTTTTCACCAAAATGGCATGAAAAATTAAAGCAAGAAGTTATTGTAATTCCACCTGGTGTATATCCCTTTTCGTCAAACATCTCTCTATCACACCGACCGCATCACGAAGAGTGTGAAATGAAACGTCAGATGAGAGAATAAGTTTATCTAGGTATGTATTAGTCTATGGTCAAAATCAAGAGAAAAACGGAAAATGAACAAAGAGAAATTGATAAAAAATCCGTCGATACACAATACCATGGCACATCGTGCGATTTTTTCCTCATTCCTTACTTCTCTACACCTCTTGCCATAGAACGAAAAGTGCCAGAACGAATTATAGCATCGTGTAATAGACCTCTATGTCTCTTCCAACTACATCCAATATCTCAAAAGTATATTAGTGGTCTTCATGAAAGCTCGTAAGAACCTCGTAAACTCGATAACATCGTAAACTTGCACAGCAGACGTCAAAACAAACAAATTTCCCATACAAGGCGACTTGCTCAAAGTGGAAAGTTTTCGAGGCAAATTTGCTGCGCAAACGTGGGATGGAGAAACGTGTAAACTTTTGACATTTCGTTGTCATCTGACTAGGATGGATAACTAAGGTGATAGCACTAGAACAGTAGAAAAAGTACACATACATAATACATGCAATTGCTACTGCTACCACCTTATGTATCCATCTTGGTCAGCTGATATGGTTTTGAGCACAACTACGCTGAGCAACTTTATCTGGTGCCTCATGCAACGGTGCGAGGGAAACTTGCGCTGAGCAAAAGTTCTCAGCTTTCACGTTTGCATGAATGCCGCTATTATGTAGACTGCCATACAGTGTAGTGCAAGGCCGACGTCTACTTTTAAAACGACGTCAACTAATACGGCCCGTGTTTGCTTTGGAATATGTTTCATGGACCAATACAAATCTAAAGTATTTTTTTGTAAGTTTTGAATGTAAAATTTGAAGCATACGCCAAACAGGGGTCTATGCACCAGAGTAATGATTATGAATCCTTAAAAATGTGGATGCAGATCAAAGTCGATACAGAATATGTCAGAATTGATGAGATATATCGAAAAACGGATTTCGTAATCAGAAAGAGCATACTTAAATTATATATAGTAATCAATACCTAACTCCATTTTCCTAAAAATGGCTTTTAGGCCTAAATAATTCTCAGCTGACGATAAGTTGTCAAAAGTTGTTTACTTATTGTTTGCATTGTTTTGATTCAGAGAAATAAAGCGACGCGGTTTAAACTGAAAAGATTTATTTTCAAACTGTGAGAAAAAAACAAGCATATAACATTGTCAAACGTACAATTGCATTATTATTGTAATATTTCTTGCACTAAATATTGAAATGACTCGATTCATAAATAAAACAATAATAAATTTCTGATTTGCTTCTGCAGCTTATTAAATTATAACATTTTGTTTACCTTTAAAGCAGCTGACATTGACAACTTATGCAAACCAAAGCGAAAACAAAATGGCTACAAAATCTACTGCTTCTACCTTTTCAATATATCTTGGAAAACATTTCAATTTCTCGCCGTGTTTCTGTGTTTCGTAAAAATTATTCAGAGCCTGTGCCAATCTGTATCAAAGCATATATGGTAATATGTTTATAAAAAGTAACGAAAATTTCATGAACCGACGATTACGCTCACTTTTCATTTGCTTGGTACTCAGCTCTGTGCGAAAATATCGTAAGCAACATCAATTTCTGGGTTGTTATGCCAAAGTTATTTAGTTAAATAATTGTTTGGAACCGGAATTTTAACATTACGATTATTTTGACAATCAAAAGTAACACAACACAACAAATAAAGTGTGAAGAGAAAATAGTAGTGAAATATTTGCAAGGAAAATCAGAGATAAGGCTCGTATTCAGTTCTTGCGAAATTTTCGTAAAAAATTTTGTCATTTAATACCCGTATTCAGTTCTTGAGATATTTTGTCATTTATCTCTAAACCGAAAATGATATTGCGAAGAGTTACCACCTATCTACCTTGCAAATGTTTAATTTATAATTCGTCTATGCACTCCATTTTATTTAAAATTCCGGTCCCAAACAACTATCAAATAATTGTTTTCGTACGAAATAACTTTGGCGTAACAACCCTGTAATTGATTTTTCCTACGAAATTTTCGAAGAGAGCTGAGTACCAAGCAAATTAAAAGTGAGCGAAATTTTCGATTCATGAAATTTTCTTTATTTTTTATACACGTACTTCTAAAATATCCCAGACTATGACTCCAAGACTCCGATTCCGATAATAGACTTTCTCTCGAGAATCGAATCCAAGATCCTACTCCATCAGATTCTCACACACCTGTCTTGATTTAGTGTACAGAATCCTGGTCTTCGAGAGAAAAGTGCTCTGAAAAATAATAGAGAAAAATAGAAAAAATATCCCAGACTATGATGACTCCCAGACTCCGATTCCGAAAATAGACCTTCTCTCGAGAATCGAATCCAAGATCCCACTATCAGATTCTCATCAATATGTCTTGATTTAGTGTGCAGAATCCTGGTCTTCGAGAGAAAAGTGCTCTAAAAATAATAGAGAACGGTGAGAATCGGCGACGTGTGAACAAAGAAACTGTATAACACTGGTTTGAAATGCCAATAGAATGGATCAGAATGAACTAGTGTGAGAGGTACTCGAAGCCGTACTCGGAGGACATCGGAAAATGGGACGGAAGGGTGAACGTTGATAACCGTTATAGTTTCGAGGTAGTGGAAAAATATCAATTGAAATTTGAAAATTCTATTTGAAATACATCAAATTAAATTTAAAAATTCATCCATACATCAATTGAAATTTGAAAAGCATCAATTGAAATTTGAAAACATCAATTGAAATTTGAAAGACATCAATTGAAATTTAAAACACATCAATTGAAATTTGAAACACATCAATTGAAATTTGAAAACATCAATTGAAATTTAAAATACATCAATTGAAATTTAAAACACATCAATTGAAATTTGAAACACATCAATTGAAATTTAAAAGACATCAATTGAAATTTAAAAGATATCAATTGAAATTCTTCACTTGAAATTTAAAAATTATTAACCGATTTTATGTATTAGATATTTAAATTCCAAATCTTCCATTTATTTTCGTAGTATTTGATTTTTTCCATTATATCTTTCAATGTTTCATAGCTTTCTTTCATGTTAATACCCATTGCTAGCGGAATGGAAGGTTTTCGGTTCGACACATGCAACAACACTGCTTTCAAGCTTGAAACAGAACCATCAATAAATAATCTCCACTCACTAGCGATGTAGTTCATTCCCATTTTTACCACCAAAGCTTTCACATCATTTCAGTAAGCGAACGAATTGTCATCATTTAGAGTGTAGGGGGTCTGAAATTCAGCTTGCCGTTTGCGGTACGCCGTAGAGTTCACATTACCATGTGTGAGTTTTCTTTGCTTTAAAAACGCTGTCAAAAATATGGCAAGTCGCTGCGATAGTCCCAATATGGCCACAATGAAATCCATTTCCATTTGTGTTATTAGTTGTGGTCCATCTCTCCCTGTTGGGGCTCATAATCGGTATCAAATGGATCTTCATAAGTAACACCACTTGCTCTAGTCATTCCTGTACATTCTGTACTACGATCTGGAGTTGGCGGCCTTAGTGATACAAAATTTTCAGGTGCAAGCACTGGTAGTGTGGCTGTTACAGTTGCTTTATAACTTTTGTTCCTCTCAGCATATCGATTTAGACCACATGTGTAATTTACGCATGCATAGCAACTGGTTTCATCATGATCACCTGGCAGATTAATCCAGTTTACCGGCTTACAATACTTCATACTATGTTTGCCTCCACTCAACCATACCATGAGATTGTTATAACATTGGCGACACACTGTATTAGGTGTGTAATTTTCACCGGTCAAGTCTTCTTCGTCGAAAAACAACTTATATGCTTTTTTGATTGCACTACACCATTTCGCAATTTGAAAAAAATCAATCGAAATTTAAAAATTCTATTTGAAATTTGAAATACATCAATTGAAATTTGAAAATCCTATTTGAAATTTGGAATACATCAATTGAAATTTGAAAAACATCAATTGAAATTTAAAAGACATCAATTGAAATTTAAAAACATCAATTGAAATTTAAAAGACATCAATTGAAATTTAAAACACATCAATTGAAATTTAAAATACACCAATTGAAATTTAAAAATCTAATACATAAAATCGGTTAATAATTTTTAAATTTCAAGTGACGAATTTTAAACTTTAATTGATGTCCTTTAAATTTCAATTGATGTGTTTCAAATTTCAATTGATGTCTTTTAAATTTCAATTGATGTTTTTCAAATTTTTTCAATTTTCAATTGATATTTTTCAAAATTAAATTGATGTTTTTCAAATTTCAATTGGAAATGGTGTAGTGTACTGAATGAAATGTTAAATTTTCTGCTGGTGGACAGTATAGAGAGGCAGATGGCTTCTACATTTTCCATCAGGTTATGGCTACTGCCACAATAAGGTATGAATGGAGTCGATAATGGAATAGTCATGGAAGGTGTTCCGAACATTGTGGATTACACGAAAGCGGAACTAATAATCGTTCAGAAAAAACACAATTTGATACCGGAAAGGGATTATTGGAACAGAAGTGTTCCAGATTTAGAGGGTTTGTGTGAATTTTTAAACAAATGGTTCAAAACTGAAGGATTAAGTAGGATATAGGTTATATTACAGGGAATTAGTGTTATATCTTTCACGCCCGTTAACCTGATCATTGTAGCGTTTATCAGGTAGAAATTTTAATGATTAGGGAAGTGGTCAGTTTGCTAAGGGATAGCCGCCTATCAGTAATGGGGGTTGAGGTCTTATCTCACAGTGAGGCGGTAATCAAGTCCTTGTAATCAGTATTCCTGAACTCACAATCTGCCCAGGAGAGCGGCAGATTTCCTAACAAGATGGCTCAGCGGTACGGTATCAATTTTATATGAGTGCCAGGTCACATGGTGATTCCGGGGAACTGAAGAACGGCTAAGAAGATCGACTGTTTTCGACCAAAATGCTGTTGAGCATTGAGATCCATTTCTGGCATAATGGCTACGTCAATTTGCAAAACTGCCGTACTTGTATCCTCAAAATCACTGTCTATGATGATAGGATGTCACACATCTTCCTAGTGCACTGATAAAAAGAACTTCATGTCATTTCATTAAGAAAAAATTTAAGAAAAAAAATCAATGTTTAAATATAAAGATTTATAGAATTTTGCACCCAAAGCAGCAAAAAGACTTGCATCATCATATTATTTTAATCCTTAGATTTTGATTAACCTTTTCACCCTGCCAACGAACACCAAACCACAAATAAATTCTCTTTGTCTCTATGTATTTTTCAAAATCTCATGAAATTCTGATTAGATTTTTTTTAAATAATTGCAAATGAATGAACAATAATCAATCCACAAGTGCAAAAAAACAAAGAGAATTTCAAGAAAAAAAAATTTAAATTTTGTTTGCTGCTGTCTGAAAGTTCGAACTGATAAGAATTTAAAATTCGACGAAATTGTGTTTTTGGGCCAATGGCAATGAAGACTGGAAAGACAGAAACAAAGTGGCATATTAATTTTGTTGTTGATTACATTATTTTTTTTCGAATTCTTGTGTTTTTATTGAAAACGCATTAAAATGTAGATTTTAAAATTAAAGTAAATTATGAGTATTTAAAGGAATATAAAAATGGAATCAAATTTTATTTTTTTTCCAGTGAATGAATAGCAAAGGAAAATGATATAATAACAAAAGGAAATTAAATGATTTCTAAGTCAAATAAAAACAATCCAAATTAGTTTAACTTTTGTTTTACCTCTTCTCTTCGCTGTAACTCGTAAATTTCGAACATCAAGTTATAATTTATATGTTTTAATTTTTAATACTGAGGAATCGCCAGCATCTTTCGAAAGATAAATTATACTTAGTGTGGCAGTGAAATGTAAAATTCCAATAAATTTTGAATACAGTCTGAATGTGGCGTAGAAATTGAGAATATTCAAACTTATTTGTGTTTTAGCAGGAACTACTCGCACGTGCGCCAGTGATATAAATTTAGATTTTATGGCATACAAATGGTTGACGAATTCACAAGATATGAATTGTTCACAAAATATGAAACAAAAACATTAAATTTATTGAAAAATAAATATTTTATGTCTTAAGATCATTTTCTTAAATTATAGTTCTCAGAAAGCATTATATTTTACAAAAAAAAAATACTTCTATTAAATTACACTATGCAACAAAGTACGCATTTTGCTTAGGGCCAATTCCAATTAGCATCAATTTCAATTCACAGTTAATTTTTATGAACTATCGGTTTTTTGGAACGAAGTTCCTTATCGCACGTTTCGGGATGGGGGCTAAAAGAAAAAAAATTAAACAACTTTTTGATGTATTAACATCTATAGACCCAGGTAGGGCCATCTATCAAAGTGAACACATGCAAACAACACACAGCGTTAGCAACACACACGTGATTGTTGTAACGGGTCCGCCAAATAACTTTTTTTTTTGAAAATGCTATAAAAAAAAAATACTGAATATTTTCTCAAATTTCTTTTTTATTTGAAAGTACAATCCTTCAGGTTAGTAATGGAAAATAATTTCATTCAAATGGCTGCCTCGGCTGGCCATGCAGTAGCCTACACGATCGGTCCAATTTTTAAGCACATTATCGATTGTGTGCAGCTGTATTTCACCAATGGCTTCACGAATATTGTCCTTTAAAGCGTCAATTGTCTCTGGCTTGTCGGCGTAACACTTATCTTTGAGGGCACCCCACAAATAATAGTCCAACGGTGTCAAATCGCAGCTCCGAGGTGGCCAAACGACATCAGCTCTGCGGCTGATAATGCGATCTTCAAAAACAGGGCGCAAAACATCGAGTGTAGCTTCGGCTGTGTGGCACGTAGCGCCGCACAGTGGGATTTCTTCATACAAGCCGCGGCAAAAATTAGAAGGAATATTGCTAATTGCTAATTGCTAATTGCTAAATTTGCTAATTGCTCATATTGCTAAATTAGAAAAAAACGAGTTTTTGTTCAAATCCGCCCACAACCACGCCTACCTCCCATATAACGTAAAATAAAAAATCGTTGTATTTTCCTCATTTTCATATCTATGTCAATACAAATTACTGCCAGTGCTTGCATTTGAGTCGTCAATTATATTAAAAATTTAAGTGCCACGCCCAACGCCCATATACAAATTTTCATTTTTCAAAATTTTCGAAAACACAGATATAATTCTTTGTAGTTTGTGATAGATGTAAATCAGCACTTACATCTATATAAATAACTAAAGCCTAATATGTTAGCTGAATATTTGCAAAAAAAATTAGGGGGCCATAGTTTACCGTTGCTTTTTTAATTAACCAATCATTCCAAATAAACGTCAAATTTGTACTATAAAATTATCGAAATTTATTAATTTTTCAGCATTTCTCAGTGCATACTTTTAGGGATATGATATATAAAACACAACCGCTGTAAAAAAACTTTAACTAACGTTTCTATTATCGACAGCATTAAAACACATACATATGCCTACAAGTATACACCATTTTATATGGTGTTTTCATCCATTTTTGTAATGAAATCTCGTGGCACTTTTTTTATACAATTTATAACTTTGTTCAACAGTATAAAATATTATGGGAATTTTATTTATGAAATCAAAAGAATACACTCCCACCTTTCACATTTTAGCAACCAGACCACAACGATCGATAACGACCACCTTTTTTTAGTCCAAGAAAAGCTAAAAACACTTAGTTTTTTGAGTATCATCATAAAAGCATGAATATATTTTAACCTGTTATTGTTATTCAATTATTTTTTCTTAAAACTTAATGTAGAAATACCATATTTTTCAAATATACATATTCCAAATCGATACGACAAAAAGAAGTTATGTTTCCAGCCCATTGAAATGCATGAAAATCTGAGGCAGGTTACTGCAGAGTTTCATTTTGTTGACTTTGCCGCCTTTTTTTGTACAAAAACAAAATTTGTTGAAAAAAACTAATGATTTATTTCTCTTAATTAAACAATTCTCTACAAAACTGCATCATTACATTTTTGCCGGCAAAATCCCTCTGTGCGCCGTCCTGTTGAAACCAAATGTTGCCAATATCCTCCTCTTCAATTTTTGTGAACAAAAATTCGTTCAACATGGCCCGATAACGATCGCCATTGACTGTAACGGCCACTCCTTGCTCATTTTCGAAGAAAAATGGCCCAATTATGCCTCTGGACCAAAATCCGCACCAAACAGTGACTCGTTTTGGGTGCATCGGCTTTTCAATGTATGCGTGCGGGTTTTCTGTGCCCCAAATGCGACAAATTTCCTTGTTTACATACCCGCCAAGATCAAAATGAGCTTCATCTGAAAAGATGATTTTTTTGACAAAATCGGCATCTTCTGTAAGTCGATCGCAGGACCATTTTTCCCATATTTCCCAACGTTGTTCAAGCGTATACACAACCATATTCGTTCAGCGGAAGGATAAAACTAATTATCTGTCAAATCAGACATGAGCTAAGTGTTACCATTCACGAAATAAGCACTAGTTGAAAAAAAAACGTTAGATGGCGGACCCGTTACAATAATAGTCTCTGCTTGAAAATAAATACGATGGTATTCATGTAGCGGCAGCGAACAAACAGGCAGCTCCACGTCGCCAAAGAGTATTGAATAGTATAGAGAACTCATGGAACGAATTGTATACCTCAAAAATACTTGCGATATCTGGCGAATGATTCAAAACCTATTACTCTCTTTTTGTCACAACTTGGTCAATTCATAATTTTGTTGTGAAACATTGATGCCTTTTGAAACATTTATGTTTTTTCTATTGTTTTATGTAATAACATTGTCGAAATGGTGCATTTATATAGAAATATCCTTTAAAGAGAACATGCGAATGGAAAAAGAGTGCATTAAGTTGTCTATACTATTCAATACTTTTTGTCGTTGCTCTGTTTATGACAAAATAAAAACAATTATTTCAGTGAGCTAAATTTTGCTTTATATTACATCTAATGTTAAAGCAGATGTAATAAAAAAGAAAGTGCAATAGCAAAAGAGCCTTCAGCACAAAATCTATTCTTTTTTTATTTTCCAATGTAACGTGTGTTCATAGAAATCGAACAGGTACCGTGTAACCAAAACACATCGCCCGTGAGTTTGATAACTCAATGATATTTTTTAACACTATTATGCTACAACCCAGTATTATCAACTACAAATATAGTGGGTAATTTTGCTTTGGTTTGTGTCTAGACTAACATATGTTGGGAAGTTTCTTGTTTAATGGGAAGTTTTCTAGGTGGGGCCTGTAACCAATATTTAGTATATATTGTAGTTTTAAACCCAATAAAAAGTAAATTTAGAAAACCAAAGTGAAAGAAGTTTAAAAAAAGAAAATTATACTTAAATAAGTGCATTTTCTTAAAAAAAGTAAATTTTCTCAAAAAAAAAAATATCTATTCATATTCGTAAACAAAGTACCTTTTCTTAAAAAAATACCTTATCTTAAAGAAGTACCTTTGCTAAAAAAAAGTAAATTTCCTAACAAAATGTACCTTTTTTTAAAAAAAGTTATTTTTATTTAAATGAGTACCTTTTCTTAAAAAAGCACATTTTCTTACAACAAATTGCATTTTCTTAAAAAACTGCCTTTTCTTTAAAGAGTTCCTTTTTTTGAAAGAAAATAAATTTTCTTGAGATAAGTACCTACTCTTAAAAATATACCTATACTTGAAAAAACGACGAATTCTAAAAGATTCCCACTTCTTAAAAAATAAACTTTTCTTCAAAAAAAATAACCTTTAAAAAAATAATTTTTTTTACAAAAATTCCTTTTCTTAAAAGTAAATTTTCTTAAAAATAAAATAATACCTTTTCTTTTCTTGAGATAAGTAGCCTTTCTGAAAATAAGTAAATTTTCATAAAAAAATAACCTTTTCCTAAAAGGTGTACCACTTGTTTAAAAGTACCTGTTTTTAAAAAAGTACTTGTTTGTAAAAAAAATTCATACTCTTATGGGCTTTTCTTACGAAAAGTACCTCTTCTTAAAAATAGTACCTTTTCTTAAAAAAAGTAGCTTTTAATAAAAGAAGTACCTCTCTTTAAAAAGGGCGTTTTCGGGAAAATATATGATACATATTCTTACAAAAAGGACCTAAAAATATACTTAAAAAAAATACATTGTATAAAAAAAAAAATTTCTTAAAAAAAGTTTATCATATTTTTATTGTTCGACCTTTTCTTTATCAATAAATAATCAATATTCTCCGAGCTTGAGGTCAGATTTGCTGTTCTTGTATAGTGGTGGTTAAATTTTAAGGGCCGATGTTGATTTTGAATAAAACACAAATTATTTAGTAAATTATTGTCATTTCTTTTAATTATGATAATATGGTATGGAGCAAAATATCGGCCAAATGGCCGCCGCGACCTCGGCGGCACACCTCCATCCGATGGTCCAAATTTTCGATGACGCTCTGTTCTTTGCCGTTAATGTGCCGAATTATCTCATTCTTTAGCTCTTGAATTGTTGCTGGCTTATCGACGTACACCTTTTCTTTCGAATAACCCCAAAGGAAGAAGTCCAACGGTGTCAAATCACATGATCTTGGCGGCCAATTGACATAGCCACCACGTGAGATAACACGGCCATTGAATTTGCCGCGCAAAAGAGCCATTGTTTTGTTAGCTGTGTGGCAAGGAGCACCGTCCTGTTGAAACCACATATCGTCCACATCCATATTTTCCAATTCGGGCCATAAAAAGTTCGTTATCATCTCACGATAGCGAACACGATTCACAGTAACTGCCTGACCGGCCTCATTTTGGAAAAAATACGGCCCGATGATGCCGCCAGCCCATAAACCGCACCAAACAGTCACTCTTTGTGGGTGCATTGGTTTTTCGACAATCACTCTTGGATCATTCGGGGATCATTCGGCCAAATGCGGCAATACTGCTTATTGACGAATCCACTGAGGTGATAATGTGCCTCATCACTGAAGATATGCATTTTGATTTGAACGCCCATTTCCATAATAAGCCTGAATAACTTTAACGCGTTGCTCGATTGTGTATCTTTCCATGGTTCAAATTGAGTTAGTCTGAAATTGAGAAATGTCAAATGAAATGCAGAAAAAACTTGGCGTTTAAGTGTGGTTCACATTCAACATCGGCCCTTAACATTTAACCACCCGATATTTAGTTTCCTCGATATATAGAGGAAAATAAATATAAGAACAGCAAATCTGACCTCAATCTCGGAGAATATTGATTATTTAAAAGTTTATCATTTTACAAAAAGGATCTTTTCTTAAAGATCCACGTAAATTATCTTATTTTTCAACGGGCGCCTAGTACATAATATATAGCGAAAGGAACTTCGTTCCAACCGGGAGGCCCCTGACACCTCATGCAATTTTTAAATTCATTTTTGTTTCAAATTGGTCTTATACACTGAAACAATGTTCTTCATCATAAAGTAACGACATCTAGAGGGACCATATGTCTCGTATGACGTTTCATTTCACACTCTTCGTCGAAAGGTAGGTGCCATAGAAAACGTGTTCGAAGTGAATTAACTTACACCAGGTTGAGTTACAAGATTTGTTGACTTACATTTGTCATGTTGTTTTCCCCTTATTGAACTGTTAAATTGCTTTTTTAAAATCCTTTTTTGTTAGTATACATTTGTGTTGTATTTAACACAAAAATGTTTACACATAAACACCAAATACCATTGTTGTTTTCTTGTTGGTTCTTTTCAACTTATGCCTCTATCTGCTATTATTAAATCAATACCATTTAACATACAACGTTCATATGCAACGAAGCCTAATGTAGTAAATTTGCTGAGGGAAGTGGTCCATCTAGCTGTCTTTACTCTATGTTCTTCATGTTAACTATTATGAAATCCTTCATAGATTCTGTGAATTCCTTCAATAATATTCAGGCAACCAAACATTTTATAAAACCTATGAAACATTTTCATAAATTCTAAGAAACGAAATGTAAGAAATTTCTCAATAATTTCTACGAAATATTTTCATAAAATCTATGCCACAAAAGTCTTCCTTTGCACCAGATAATTGTAGGGAATTACTTGTGGATATTATAGCCAAATCGGGTATGCATATCCAAAGGATTACAGTCCTCCAAATTATTCCTCCAAAAATTATTACCAAACTGGTACAATTTAGGTGCAGTCAGAACCCCCTATCGGAAGGGGAAGTCTGTAGAAATAAACTTGCCCGATATTGTTTAATACAGTGAGGGTTATTTGATTTTTGGGGACGCCACATTAGAAACCTCTTTCAAGGCTTCATGCTTGGCCTCGCTTCATTTCGATTCGATTGATCATATGTCTGCCAACTATATTCTAATTTCTATCTTGGGTGTAAACTCGGTGGCCATGCGAGACAGACAGCAACGAGGAGAGGTCTTCCCATTGATTGGGCTATAAGTGGTTAATAAATAACTTAGAATTAAATGGCATTGGGAGAGTTTCTCACATCCAGTGAGCTGTGCTCTTTCTAGTCACTTAATGGGACATACAGTTTTACTCCCGTTCCGAACGGTATTTTGCATCAAGTTAGACGAGCTGATTCAATGTTTCAGATTTTGTGTACTTCAAGGTTTTCACTAACACTGTGTGTAATTTTTTGAGTCATGGAAATATAACCATATACGGACACCACTACCAAAGTCATGCACTTTTTTTATGGGCCCCCAAAGATTTGGGGCCTCGGCGTCATTTTTGCAAAAAAGTGATCATTTTGTCAGGCTCATATCTTGCAAACCGTTCGGAAATTTCATTTACTCACTGAGGGAAAGTTGTAGCTCTTGTCATAAAGAACAAAAAACGAGGCCCCAAATCTTTGGGGGCCCATACAAAAAAGTGCATGACTTTGGGCAAAACTGGGAGACACGGGTCTTCTTTTTGTGGTCTTTTATTACGTAGTGGTGTCCGTATATGGTTATATTTTTTCGTGTTGCACTGTGACAGTATCTCTATGTTGAAGTAAAGAAAAAAACAAATGAAATTAAAAAATTTTCGGGTAATTTTTCACTTTTGTGGCTACCTAAACGTTACCTAAACGCGACCTAAACGGAGTTAAGAATCATTCCTAAGAAGTTTATATGTTGTAGAAAGTTGTTTATTGAGATCTTTGGTACATTTTCGTAGTTAATTGTTTCGTTGAAGTTTGAACAGTTTGCTACCTATGGGCCTGAACAGGGGATAAAGGTAAAAAAATCGAATTTTTTAAAGTTTTTTGCGATTTTGATATTGGAGATACATTTTTTTATATGCTCACAATTTTTGTTCTTTATAACAAGAGCTACAACTTTCCCTCAGAGAGTAAATCAAAATTCCGAACGGTTTTCAAGATATGAGCCTGACAAAATGATCACTTTTTTGCAAAAATGACACCGAGGCCCCAAATCTTTGGGGGCCCATACAAAAAAGTGCATGACTTTGGGCAAAACTGGGAGACACGGGTCTTCTTTTGTTGGTCTTTCATTACGTAGTGGTGTCCGTATATGGTTATATTTTTTCGTGTTGCACTGTGACAGTATCTCTATGTTGAAGTAAAGAAAAAAACAAATCAAATTCAAAAATTTTCGTGTAATTTTTCACTTTCGTGGCTACCTAAACGTTACCTAAGCGCTACCTAAACGGTGTTAAGAATCATTCATCGGAAGTGCAAATGTTCTAGAAAGTTGTTTATTGAGATCTTTGGTACATTTTTGTAGTTAATTGTTTCCTTGAAGTTTGAACAGTTTGCTACCGGAACAGGGGATAAAGGTAAAACAAATCGAATTTTTTAAAGTTTATTGCGATTTTGACCTTGGAGATACATTTTTTATATGTTCACAATTTTTGTTCTTTATGACAAGAGCTACAACTTTCCCTCAGAGAGTAAATCAAAATTCCGAACGGTTTTCAAGATATGAGCCTGACAAAATGATCACTTTTTAGCAAAAATGACACCGAGGCATGACTTTGGGCAAAACTGGGAGACACGTATTTTTTTTGGTCTTTTATCACGTGGTGTGTGTGCGTATATGACTACATTTTTTCGTGTTGCACTGTGATAGTATCTCAATGCTGAAGTAAAGAAAAACAAATGAAATTAAACAATTTTCGAGAAATTTTTCACTTTTGCGGCTACGTAAACGGTTTTAAGAATCATTCCTAGGAAGTTCATATGTTCTAGAAAGTTGTTTATTGAGATCTTAGAAGGATTTATGTAGTTGATTGTTTCCTTGAATTTTAAAGAGTTTGCTACCTATGGACCTGAACAGGGGAAAAAAGGTAACAAAAATTGAATTTTTTAAAGGAATTTTGACGTTGGAGATGAAGTTTTTTTTGATTTTATATGTTCACAATTTGTGTTCTTTATGCCAAGAGCAACAACTTTCCCTCAGGGTGTAAATCAAATTCAAAACGGTTTGCAAGATATGAGCCTGATAAAATTATCAGTTGTTTTTGCAAAAATGACACCGAGGCACCATGAAAAAAGTGCATGACTTTGGGCCGAACTGCGTGTCTTTGTGTCGTTTTTTTTTGGTATTTTATCACGTGGTGGTGTCAGTATATGGTTTTATTTTTTCGTGTTGCACTGTGTAATCAACTGATTTTGACAAAGTAAGCTCAGAATTGCTAATGCGGATATCTGATTGTAATTATACCATGGGTCGTATGATTAATATAAAATAATATTTTAAAACCGAATTATCCTATTACATCCCATGCTTTCTATTTTTTCGGTCACTGCTTTGGACCTACGTTATTATAACGGTTCCGAAATGGGTTTATGAAGTTTCGAACGGGTCGATAGTGTCGCCATCGTAGTGTCGCACACACATACTTCCGAAAGAAATGAGATGTCGTCTGTGTGGCAATTAAACCCTCATTGTTATGTGTAAAAGCCGTGCACACTAATCATTAAACCATCGTTATTAACCATCCCTAAGGGGATATAAGTATCTATGTTAGTAGTTGTGATCACTGACACTTAATGATTAACAGAATCGTGTCTATAATAGCAATCTCGGCTCATAATTTTTACAGGAGCTGTGAAGCCGAAGACACCGAACATATCATACCCTCTGAATCAGTGGGGGATGAGTTTTGGGGTCTTTCAAATTTCTGGATTTAGCTGGCATTCAGACAGTTAATATGAATGATCTTAAAAGCAACTTGTGTAGTAAAAATATGTTTGTTATCTCTATCATAAGATTACTTTCCACGTTCACTGATGTGATTAGAATATGACGTCCCGTGGTGTCAGAACAGTCATCAAAGCATTAAGTGTGTTAACTTCTATTTTACCTAACCTAAAGTCGAAACTGACTGAGGTTTGCTGGTAACATAAATTGTTTAAAACCAATTGAGTTTCATACATTTATTAAACAGGTTTTTACAAATTCTCTAATCAAATTTTAAATGCAACTGTCATTTGTTTTGTCACGTTAATGACAAAGCTAATCTTAATTTAAGAAGAGTTCAATGAATTTCACGACTTTACTCATTATATTCTAGGAATCTTAAAATTAATACACAAACATATTTATAAAAGTTATTAATTAAAAATTTAAAATTTTAAATACCATTTCCGATTCTGCCGCTACTAATCTTTTTATGAATCACTTCATTCAAAACAGTTTAGAAAAGTGCTACCAACAAAAAGGTGCAAGATCCGCAAAAAAATAACACGTTCCTCTAGTCTGATATACCTGAGATTAACAAATTACCTCATTTACTTGTATATCACAAAACAGTAGAAATAAATCCCAATGAGAAATTGATATTTCAAACTTTACCCCTTTATGAACGACTTTAAATGAGTCGTGGTGGTGAATTCGATATTTTAAGAGTTGCCACCCACACACAATGCCCACAAAGAGAGTTTACAATTACACACATTAGATGTAACTAATAATAAGAATGTTTTCATAATTATTGAGATTTTTTTCCCACCCAAAACTATCGCATAGTGGGTGTTTTTTTCTATGTAGTATCAATCTTTTTCTCAGTTTGAATATGAATCATTTTGAAAAGTGTAAAAACAACCATTAGCCGTCTAATGTTCGTGGTCTGGTATATTGTCGTGCGATTCTGTAGATTTCAGAAATTAAAACAAAAAAAAGTTTCAATAACATAAACAATTATTACTCATTAATGTTGCGATGTGGAAAAGTCATTAGAAACGATTTACAATAAAAAGCAACGAAAGACATCTGTCATATCGATTTTGGAAATAACCAACTTGATGGAAAATTGTCTTCAATGTCAACTTAACGGCAAAAATAGTAATAACAAACAATAATTAAAGATTTGAATAGATATCAGTTGTAACTGTCTAATTAAAAATTGTTTTTGTTGATGTTTTAAATTTTAGCTTGCTCGATAACTTTTAATTTGTTGACAATCGAGGTCAAAAAAGATATCGTCTCAAGATTACCAGCTTTACATTTTTTTGCAAGAAAATAGGGACAAAAACATCAGCGATAGCATTATTATTTGATAAACGAAAATACGATAAAACTGCGATAAGTTTCGGCGATAACGATGCTCGGTTATTACATAGAGCCTGTACATATCGGTATCAAAGTTGGTTGGTTGGTTGAAAAGGATGCAAGACAGCACGCTGTCTAGCACACTTAGGCTAAAGAAGCCCATTGGGATATCTGCAGTTTCCTCTACAGCAACTATTGACTAGTCGTCTAGCAAAGTTGCCCTTTCAATGAATTTGTCTATAAGACCTACAGGAACATCCTGTAGGGCTACGGTGCTAACTAAATGTGTTCCGAATATCCTACTTCTCAGTCCTGCCGGAGCAGGAAAATTCAAGAGAAGGTGTTTCGTCGTTTCGTCGTCCTCGTTCATGCAGCATCTACAGAGAGTGGAGTTTCTATGTCCCAATCTTAGGGCGTATTTTCCTACAAGACAGTATCCCGTAAGTGTTCCTAAGATAACCTGCCTCTCGGCAAGTTAAGTATCTTCCTGTCCACCTGTGGCCAGAGGACCCTGGCTTGTTTGCAAGTTGCAGTAAGTCTCCACTTGTCCTTGAACATATTATCGGCCCACTGCCTGATCTGTAAACGACAGGTAGAGATTGGCATACTAACACCTTCTTTTGCCGGAAGAACATGTTCCGTAGTGCCCTGTCTAGCTAACGCATCCGCTACACAATTGCCTGGAATATCGCTGCGTCCCGGTACCCAGATGAGACTGATGTCAAAATACTCTGCCATCACCCTAAGTGATGAGTGGCATTCTTTCACCGTCAGGGACGTAGCAAACATGGCTGTCTATGTAGATACATATTCTCCGGAGGGTTGTGACACTTCTTTTCAGTAGTTCAGCAATCTCCAGTATGGCGTTAATTTCCGCCTGAAATACACTACAGTGATCAGGCAGCTTGAAGGAGATATTTACATTTAGGTCCGGTGAATGGACCCCATCGCCTACTGAAAAATGAAAAATCTGATACTATTGGCATCCCCTTCCAGTGACTTTTCCCAGGTATTCCCTTTCGGAATAGAAGTCCTTAGATTTGTCGCTGGTAGAAGGTAGGGGATACAGTAGTCCGTTTTTTACGGGAATAGAGTTGATCCGGTGTAATAATTCAGCGTGTCCGGAATGCCCCGATATCAAAACGCCACAATCTCTGATTCTCACCAGGGATGTAGCGGCTGCCGATTCGGCAATGATATCAGGAGTACATATGTTCAAGATAGCTAATCAGTGCTGATCTTTGAATTTTCATCAAGGAATTCAGAATATATTTAGAATATATACCTCCACCAAACTACGGTGCCATAGGAAAGTATTGGTCTGAATATTACCGTATAAATCTACATGGTTATCTTAGGAGACAGTCCCCAGCGCTTTCCTATCGCCACTTTACAGCAGTAAAGAGCAACAGACGCCCTCCCTCACCCTCTCCTCCACATTCGGTTTCCAAGATAGTTTTCTGTCGAGAATTATTCCCAGATACTTGAACTTTTCCGACAAAGTACTATGGTGAAAACAAATTTGTTATGGTGAGAAATTTTCAATTTTTGCTGTGCCAATCGATATCTATTTTGACAATAGTAAATTCTGACAGCTTGAGAAGGAGTCAGCAAAAGTGGGTCTGAGAGTAAATGAGGACAAAACAAAATGAATGGTTTCAACAAGATAGGCCTCAACGCGATTAGACCCAAGCGTGAACGTTGATAACCGTTATAATTTCGAGGTGGTGGATGAATTTATATACCTCGGATCTGCCGTAAACAAAAACAACAACGTCAGCCTTGAGATCAAGCGGAGAATTGTGCTTGCGAATAGATGTTGTTTTGGGCTAAGCAAGCACTTTAGAGATAAAGCCTTCTGTCGAGTAACAAAAGTCCAGCTGTACCAAACTCTCTTACAACCTGTCTTGCTTTATAGCGCAGAGTCCTGGGTCATATCGCAAGTAGACGAAACATCTGTAGGAGTCTTCGAGAACAAAATACTCCAAAAAATGTATGGCCCTATAGAGCACAGCGGTGAGTATCGGCGACGCATGAACCATGAGTTGTATGACCTATATCCCGACATTGTCATAGTTAATGGATGTAGATGAACCACCTCGAAGGGTTTTCGAAAGCGAGTTCGAAGGAAGACAAACAATAGCAAAACCAAGACTCCGCTAGAGGGATCAAGTTGACGAATCCCTGTGTACACTTGGTATTGCCAACTGGAGAGATTAGGCAAAAGATCGAAATGGTTGCCGAAATAATGGCGGATCAAGAAGTCCGTGACTTTTCGAACTTCCCTCATAGTTATATGAAATGGAAAACTGCTCCCATCAAGTATCAAATTTTCCATTCCATGAATTGGGCTACGAATTAGTACCTCAACCGCCATATTCTCCGGATTTAGCCCCCAGTGACTATTTCCTATTTTCAAACCTAAAGAAATAGCTCGGAGGAAACAGATTTTCCTCCAACGATGAAATTATTGATCAAACAATTGCCTATTTTATGGACCTCGAAAAATCCTATTTTTTTGGAAGGGATACAAAAATTGGAGAAACGTTGGACCAATTTCACAGTTGAAAATTCTCCATTTAAATGGAATTTAAATGCCTGGTGTTTGTCATTTAATATGAAAATTTTCTGTGAGTTTTTGAATTGAGAATTTAAATGAAGAGTGTGAAACTCGCCCTAAGTGTATTGAGCTAAAAGGAGATTATGTTGAATAATATTTTTGTTTTGCAAAAAAAAAAACTGTTTTTCATTCAAAAAGTCATAGACTTATTGATCCGCCCTCGTATGTTCTCTTCGTTTTGTAAGGTTCCTAACCCCCCGGGTTGTCCGAGACTGGATAAATAAGTAGTAAGTAAGTAAATTTTGACAGCTTCATCATACGAAGATGTCTGAAGATGCAATTGAAATATAATTCTTTGCAATGAATATTTGTAGAAAATATTTGCCATTTTCCCAATTATTTTGCGAATTCGATCTTTACAATCTGTATATACATATTTTCAGTCTGAAAAATTTCTTCCAAATTGTTGGAAAATTTCATCCAAATTGCTACCAAATTTCTTCGTCTTTCTTTGTTTTGTTTACAAATATATGATGAACATAGCTACAAGTCGACATAAAAACTTGGCAGCGGCGGCGATGATTAAAAACTGTTTTAAAAAGAAAATTATGTTCTTATAAAATATAAATATGCATGTAAATGAGAAAAAAATTACAAATATAGTTATTAAAATTGATTGCATCATTGCAATCGAAATTAGTATCTAAAAAACTTCGGCGGCGCCTCACCGCAATATAAATATTGGCGGCGACGGCAGTTCGGTTTCGCTTTACACAACTTGTTTGTCTGCTGGTGTGTCTTTCCATCCACTTGTCAAAAATGTACCTAGCCCCATAGGCTACTGAAATTTTATTCACCACGCAAATGTCATATTTTTACTAACCTGTGCACTTTGATACCTATTGGCACCGGCTCATAATCACCAATCGATTACATAGGCGGACATGAACACCAAATTCGGTTTAGAGGTTATGACCGTTAGGGTTATGTCACGGCTTAAGTCATATGTCATGGTTAGGTTATATAGAAGTAGGTGTTACAATTGACACACTTACAGCCCTATTCTGGCAGGGTTACAAAAGTCATCACGGTTACTATTTGACAGCAATGTGACAATTGTCACTAATCGGAATTCCGACACATTTATTTGGTGACAAAAGTTACAAAAACTGTTTCCTGCCAAAGAGGAGGCAACACCGCGTAACAGCTGTTTTGTTTGCCGGAAAGTTGATACAAAAGCATTTTATAAATTCTGCAAGTAAACAATACAGTTTGTATACGGGAAAAATTAGTAATATATTTTGTACAAAACGACAAGAGGGCATAATTAAATGGAGGAAGGAGTTTTGTTACATTGTGCTATGGAAATGGAGCAGAAAGAACTTGCATTTGTGTTAGAAAGCTTGAAAAAGCGCGAAATGTAATACCGAATTTTTAACGTAAATACCTCCGGTCTTTGAACGGATATTGGTGAGTAATAAAAAATATATACCTGGTCTATTATCGGAACCTTCCTAAAAATAAGTATATATAATTTTTAGCAGAAAAGTGAGGTTAAAAAAGGTTTTTTAATTAGCTCCCCAATGGGGTAATAAAAATAACTATGTTTATGCAATGATTGGAGAGCTTAGAAAGACCTTTGTAATGATACCCATTGCAACCAGATCGGATATTAAATACCGGAGATACGAATGATTATATACTCAAGCTATAAAATCCTCAAGAAGTTTATCTCAATAAGTTGGACCGACCGCGGGGGGAAAACAACTTTTCGAACTCAGCGCAGAAGCTTGTGTCGGTGGTGAAATTTTGATGTAGATCAGAGAGTTGGCGCTAAGGTAAATTTCTTCTTCTACTTGGCGCGGATGCGCAGGTGTATTCTTTCCGCTTAGCATCTATGGATGTTCCTTGAGGAAGGTAATATATAGCATTCCAGCTGTGCCTTTGCGGTGAGCTCAAATCCCCAACTCCCTAAATATTAATGTATTAATTTTACTCCAATAAAACATAAATATATTAAATATTTACTTTACCGCGTTTATTTTGTGCAGAAACCCATGTGTTTTTGTTTTGTTGTCTCTGCTTTTGACAAGCTGTTATTGTGAGGTGAGTTAGCTGTTACGAGGTGAATTTTTCGTTGTCGTCGTGTTGCCAGAATACCAGATACAAAGAATGGTGACAACTTTGTAACAATTTTGTGGTTACAATTTGATTGTTACCACATACACAGAATAGGGGAGTTATAGTCCACACATAATCAAACACATACATAAGTGTCTTATAGCAGGGAAAATCGTCTCGAAATCTCGCGGTTAGAATATAATCTTTTCTAATTTCTTGGCGGCGCACTCACGAAATCTCTCAATTGAGAGAATGAAGTTGCCACATTTTCATGAAAATTATGCCCGTTAAACTAAATTTTCGACGACTTTGTGTGGGGAGCCGCTTAATATCGCTTAGCTCCTAGGTCGAAAAACTAGTTTACCAGGGAATACAAAAACAGGCTTTTTGTATATAGAGAATATAAATATATAGAGATATATAAAGAAAATTAAAGAAAAGGGTTCAATATGATTTATTGTTAACCACAATACAATAAAAGTGAATAAAAAAAGGAAAATGTAGTAAAATAAATTTAAATCCCATATCTATATTATATTTCTAAACTTTCAAACAAATTCCAGAAAAAAGCCGTAAGTACACACGACGCAGAGAGAAAAAATCTACTGAAGTCGCCAGATGCGCTAGATATTTTTGGTCGTCATCGGAAGCGTGTCTGGTTCTGTTTGGACTTTTAGTTGGTGTTACTTACAATTGGCAGATGAAAGGTCGCGGTTACTTGCTCTTATTAGAGATATGACCGACTCTTCACTGTCTTTGCTGGACGCTGGTATCTACGCTCGAGCTCTTGGACGGGACGGGATGTCGTTCTTACTAACGACATCTAGTTTGACACATATTTCTCCCACCTTAGCAACGGCTTCTTTGTACAGCTCAGTATAACGCTTATTTTCAAATGCAGGTAGCTTAATTCGGCATTGGTACCAGCCTGCGTCAAAGCAGACGGGAGGTGAAACAGGAGAATCTCCACAGACCTCATAGTAGACGGCGTTAAGGGGCAGCCAAAACACCCTACCATCTATTCCGGGACGGCTCCTTCAGCATTTAAACGCCTTCGGTCCTCGTTTTTTGGTTACCTTGGGTTGTTTGTTAGTGGACCATTGGGTGATCGTAAACGTTTCCTGACTTCATCGAGCCGGCGTTATCGACGTTAGGTGGGCGGGTCAAATTTCTTGCTCAGTTAATTGATGCCTTTTGCTTTTTTGTGATTTCTGCCGGATCGATCATGCCAAAGCTCTCTAGATCTCTGACGGATGTTCGTCGATCATTTCGACGTCCGTGCGACGTCTTTATTCCATGACTATAGAGCGGTGGTTCTAGCCCTGTATTTGTATGTTCGATTGTTTTGCTTTTTGTATCATTGTACATGAGATACTGGGTTCGATCCCTGCTCTATATACCTTAAAAATTTCTTTCGGCGGCGGTCACCTCGCATAGTGACGGCGGCACTATCGGGTATTTAGCCATGAAAAAGCTTCCCACAATACCGTTCGGAACCGGTGTAAAAACTGTAGGTTCCAAACAGAAAGTGCAAAACTAGAAAGTGCACAGCTCATTGGTTGTGAGAAGCTCTAACAAACTCCTTCTTGGGATGTAACCGAATTTAGAGTTTGACCCAACCGCATTAGATATGATAAGCCCGATTTAGAGGTTATCACAACCGAATTAGAGATTCTTACCACCGAATTAGATGCTGCCACAACCGCGTTAGGGGTTGTCACAACCGCATTAGACGTCACACATTCGAATTTGAGTTTGCCGCAACCGCATTAGAGATTCTCACAACCGCATTAGAGGACATCACAACCTATTCAACTAAATTTCGGTTGTGGGGAATAAATTCAGTCGTGACAACCTTAATACAGTTGTGAGAACTTGAATTCGGTGTCAACAGCCAACAACTCCATTTGCTACAACTCCACTTCAACCGGTTAGTTCTGTGGGTGCAGTTCGAAATTACCATTTTAACTTCAATATGAATCAGCTGCCAAATATCCGGTAACAAATACAAATCTTTATCAGGATGTATAAACGCAGCCGCCATTGACTGAAATGCTGTGATGTCAAAGATTTCATTATAATTCACCTTCTAATTTGTGGTTTAACGAACTTTATAGTGGTTTTTCTTTCATAGATTAGTAACTATAATTTATTAGTAATTTGATAAACTTTAACACTTTGTACATAGAAAAAATTCCTCTTCCCTTTGTTGTTGTCCGTCACATTAGCTTGTCAATCTTGTTAATTAATTTGTGGTATTTGACTTAATATTCATGTGACAATTTACAGACAATTACTCTGGGATTTCTAGCCTATGGCAGTGGTGAAGTCATTTGAATAAGATTAGCTCCAAGTGGTTAAAATAAAACTCAACGCATGTTAGCTGCTGTTTTACAGTGCAAAACACAAATTCTAATTTCGAAATTTCAACGCCAAATTTACCCGGCCGATACCTACATTAGGGTGTCCCAAAAAATATTTTGGCAATAATTTTGCTCAATAAGGTAACATGTAACGGGTTTTTCAACAGAGACGCTACAAAAGTAAATCGATAGGGACAGCAAACGACGCCATATTTTCTCCCGCTCTTTTGACATTTCTCTTCAGTAAGGTTTGCCATTTCATCATGGAAAGATATACGAACCAACAACGAGTCGAAATTATTAAAATTTACTACCTAAATTTGGAGTTAGTGGCCTCAATTTTAAGAGCGCTACGTCCAATTTATGGTCTTCAGCGATGAGGCTCATTTCTGGCTTAATGGCTTCGTCAATAAGCAAAATATGCGTTATTGGTCAGACAGCAATCCACACGTAATCCATGAGTCATCACTGCATCCCGAAAAAATTACGGTTTGGTGCGGTTTATGGGCCGGCGGCGTCATTGGGACGTACTTCTTCCGTGATGATCAAGACCGGCACATTACTGTGAATGCGAATCGCTACCGTTCAATGATAACCGAATATTTTTGGCCCCAATTGGATAATATGGACTTGAAGGACATGTGGTTCCAACAGGACGGCGCCACAAGCCACACAGCGAATGCCACAATCAATTTATTGGAAACCAAGTTTGGTGAACGTGTTATCTCACGAAATGGCCCAGTCGATTGGCCGCCTTGGTCGTGCGATTTGACGCCGTTAGATTATTTCCTGTGGGGCTATGTCACGTCTATGGTCTATGCCAACAAGCCAGCGACGATTGATGAACTTCGTACGAATATCGAACGTGAAATTGCAGCAGTATCGGCCGATTTATGTTTGAAAACCGTCGAAAATCGGGTTCAGCGTCTGGACTTCTGCAAGCGTGCCCGTGGTGGCCATGCAAAAGAAATCGAGTTCCATACATAATGGCATCGAACGTACTTTCACAGGAATAAAGAATTTCATTGGTATCTAAAACCGGTTTTGTTTTATTTAAAAAAACTTTTGTAGCGCTCTTATTGAAAAACCTTAAAAACTTGGCGCTTTAAAACTTTTGAAATTTCTATGACAATTTAAAAAACTAATGATGTATTTTAAAAGCCGAATACATTCCAAGCAATTTTCTGGAAAATACTTTTGAATTTGCAGTTACTGTTCCAGAGTTATACCATTTTAAAGCTTTTTACCCATTGTATGAATCTAATAATACTTGACTTATAAACTGTTTGCCATTTTTGCATCGGATTTGCTTTAAAGATTGCATTCATGAAAGAGTCTACATGCGCTAAGTAACGACATAGAATTAAACGGAGCAAAAAAAAGACCCCCAGCAACATATTGCAGGAACCATATATATGTTTGCAAGCAATCTATGCAATATTTGTCGCGGCCGTTTTTTTGCTGCGTGTAATTCTATGTCGTTACTTAGCGCATGTAGATTTTTTCAATAATACAATGTTTAAAGCAAATCAGTTGAGAAATGACAAACAGTTTATATTATTATTAGGTTCCTACAATGGGTAAAGAGTTGTAAAGTGGCATAACTCTGGAACAGTAACTACAAATTCAAAATTTTTTTTTACAAAATTGCTTGGAATTTATGCATCTTTTAAAGAGCATTATTAGTATTTTAAATTTTCATACAAATTTAAAGCAAATCTGATGCAAAAATGGAAAACAGTTTATAACATTATTAGTTTTATACATTGGGTGAAAGTCTTTAAAATGGTATAACTCTGGAACTGTAACCGTACATTTAAAACAATTTTTTACAAAATTGAATGGAATTTATACGTCTTTTAAAGTGGTGCGTCATTAGTTTATTAAATTTTCATAGGAATTTTAAAAGATATAAAGCGATATTTTCAAAATTTATCGAAAATTTACGAAAAAATTTAATACATGGTACCTTATTGACCAAAATCATTACCAAAACTGGTGGTTTATGCATACACAATAAAAGTTTGTACGTTTAGATTCAAAAATTTTGACTTACAAACTAAGAAAATCATGGTTATTGACCGAGTTTTATGTAAAATTCAAAAAACGTCCGGAATATTCGATTTTGGCGGAAATTCGACTTGCGCGACCTCTAGAGCTCTTCCGAAAAGTTAAGAAAAAATCTCAAAAATTCTTTGCCCCATATGCTTTCAAATAAAGTTTGAGCAAAAAAATTTTTATTGATGGGACACCCTACTTTACATATGTACATATGGGGAAAGCAGATGTATGATGGGAAGTCATTTGGAAACTTGAGATTTAATTCTAAATTTTGTTGATAATAAAGTGTGAAAAAGAACTAGGGCCACCCTAATTTACATATGTACATATGGGCAAAGCAGATGTATGATGGGAAGTCATTTGGAAACTTGAGATTTAATTCTAAATTTTGTTGATAATAAAGTGTGAAAAAGCACTAGGGATATGGTCACACGAAATACTAGTCATTGTTGTTTACCTCTGGTTATTATCGTACCTTCCTAATATTATCCTATCCCACAACTGCTTCAGGATATAGAAATTGGTGTACGTATGTGCCTCTCATAGTGTATATATAGAGTATATATAGAGTAGGGAAGTTTATTCTCTCAATCATTTTAACTTCATTGGAAAGGTTGCATGTAAACGTTGGATGTTGGAATGCATGAGTTCAATAATACGAGTACCAGATAGAAGCATTAGTATAAAACATCCAACAAGACATCACATCACCATCGTTCTACACCTAAACGGCATAAAAAAGTTAAGTCAACAGTTCATATAACTCCACCTGGCTTAAGCAGGATTTGCATTTCGTGGGTAATGAGTTACCCGTGGGGAATGGGTAGCGATCGTTTACCCAATAGCCACAGGGTATTGGGAAAATAATGTGTAGCTACCCACGATAATGGGGAATTACCCATTACCCTCAGGGTAATGAGGGAAATAATGGGTAGTTACCACGACGATGGGAAATTACCCATCACGATTACCTATTACCCTCAGGGTAATGGGGAAAATAATGAGTAGCTACCCACGACGATGAGGAATTACCCATCACGACTACCCATCCCACGCCTATGGGTAATGGGTTACTCCGGGTAACCCATCCCCATTTTTGATCGAAAATATGAAAAAATTTCTATATCTCGGAAACGGAGCGTCCAATCGAAAAAATAACCAATTTTTGTACGTTTCTAAGGATTTTTCATAAACTGACCCAATTCGTATAGAAGAATTTTTTTTTCAAAAAATCTCCAAAATAAGAAAATCGCTAAAATAAAAAAGTAGCTATAACTCGGAAACGGTGCGTCGAATCGCAAATATAATAAATTGTTTACCTCCATAGGAGGCTTTAACCAATTGACGCCTTCAATATGGTTCAAAATTGGTTATTTTTCCGATTGGACGCTCCATTTCCGAGATATAGACATGAGGGCATTATAGCAATATTTGATTGGGAAAATTTTAGTTTTTGCGATTTTCATAAAAAAAGGGTGATGCCATATTGAGCACATCCATTGGTACCGTTTTCGAGTTATAGTCACTATTTTATTTAGCGATTTTCGATCAAAACTGTGGATGGGTTACCCTGGGTAACCCATTACCCATCACCGTGGGTAACAACCCATTATTTTCCCCATTGCCCTGAGAGTAATGTGCAATCGTGGTGGATAATTCCAAATCGTCGAGGGTAGCTACCCATAATTTTCCCAATTACCCTGAGGGTAATGGGTAATCGTGATGGATAATTCCTCATTGTCGTGGGTACCTACCCATTATTTTCCCTATTACCCTTTGGGTAATCGAGATGGGTAATTCTCCATTTTCGTGGGTAGCTACCCATTATTTTCCCCTCGACGATGTGTATTGGTTACAAATTGGGGGGGGGGGGGCTAAACACAATCTCTGGGTGTAAGTTAATTTTCGTCGAACATCTCTCGTTTGCACAAACCCATGACGAAGAGTGTGCAATGAATCGTAAGATGAGAGAAATGGCTTCCCTATTCTAATTTACTCTATGGTGCCTCTGTTGCAATGTCAATACGTTTTGTCAATATTGACATTTTTGAATTTTAATAAATTCAAGTGTTTTCTAATAATATTTGCTAAGAATTCGAGGTAAATGAATAAATAATTCATACATTTATGTATATTTCCAAAATAATGTATAACATGTATTCAAGCCATCTATCAAGGAAATTAGTATGCCACCTAGTAATGTAGATAAGTAGACTGACTGCCTGATTTATTCGCTTAATCTCTTTTACAAATAATTCACTGTTTGCAAAATTTTACTTTGTTCTAATACATTTCAAAGCGAAGGACATTTCAGCTTAAGCCAATTCAGCTTAAGACACTATCATATCAAATGGCAAGAATTTTGTGAAGGAAAATGCAACGGAACTTCCCTCGAGGAGCTAATATCGATTCGGATCACTACTTGGTTGCAGCAAAGGTTCGCATAAGGTAAAGCAGAGCGAAAGTCGTACGAGGCCTATGCCGAGAACCTCAGTCAGCTACTGGCGCAGAAGGCAAACCCGCCTCATGATCCTAAAGCGTAGTGGAAGTACATTTCCCACTCTATGAAAACTGCTGCACAGACCGTACAACCATGGTACGATGAAGAGTGTTGCATGACAACTGCGTATGGCAATGTTGCAGTCAGCTGCAACGCGAGCCGCTACAGAGCGGTATAAGGAGAAGAGCAGAGAGGAAACTCTTGATACGATGAAGAGTGTCGCATGACAAGTGATGAATAGAACGCTGCACATATGGCAATACTTCAGTCAGAACCTCGGCGGAGCGGAATACGGAGAATTGAGCGGAATACGCAAATTGAATCCTACAGAAGGAAGAATGAGGCCAGTTAATTCTAACGAAGAGCACAAAGTCAAATCAACGGCCATGGATCAGGGTCCCCTTTTGTAGAGATAAGAACGGAAAATTTGTCACAGCTGTGCCGAGTATGTTGGGAATATGGAGAGATCCCTTGTCTGCTTTACATGTCCCAGAAGACTACAATACAGATAAGAGTTTTGAGCTACATTCAGGATGATGGCGTCGACTGCCCTCCTTCCTAGCCAAAGCGAAGTTAGAACTGCTATTATCCTGCTTAAGAACAACAACATCGCTGCAGCTGATGGACTACCGGCTGAGCTTTTTGAGGATGGCGGCAATGGGTTGGAAAAGTGGATGCATCAACTCAGATGCAATATCTAGCTAGATCAATGCATGCCCAACGATTGGAGTTTGGGTAGATCTTGTTCCGATTTGGAACAGTTATCCTCGGCCGTGATGGGTATTGCCACTTAGTGGGGCGAGCGTGTAGGAGTTAGAATATCGGTGGAACAGACAGAAACTATGTTGCTGAAGGGTAGTTTCAAGTCCTATTTTCCAATCGTGCGTGTAAATGGTGGTGTCGCGATCCGGTACTTCGAAGTATCTCGGCGTCATCATGGGAGAAACGATAAACTTTTTGCCCCATATAGGGAAACTTCGCGAAAAACTGACGAACGTGGTAGGAAAGGTTATGAGGAGTGAGTGGGGTCTGAGTCTTCAAGCGGTTAGGACCGTGTACAGGAGACTTTTTGTTGTCATGGCAACATGTGGATCCTCTGTTTGGTGTGAAACTGCGAGAAGGGTCTTCGGGGAGCGGCGATTATTCTCTGTTCAGAGAGTAATGTTATAGGCATGTATGCTAGTATGTCGTACGGTGTCTACAGAGGCCCTACAGGTGTTGATGTGTGCCACTCCTCTTCATCTAGAGGTGATGCGTCCTAGCATGAACTTCAATATCAAGAGGGAGTACGTGCTGAGTGAGTCAGATTGGCTCATTGTTGGAGCAGAGAGCATGAGTAGGAGTGAGCGGCGGACTTCCTTTGGATGCGTTAGTCATATCTGAGTGGCAGGCCGTTGGAATTCCAGTACCAACGGTCGAGTAACGTATAGATTTATACCGGATGTAGAATTCGTCGGGAAGAACCCTAAGTTTAGCTTCAACCTAAGCCTTGGTTTCATACTGACATACTAATCGGGAGTCGTGTGATTGCAAAGCGCCAATCGAAGATTGGCTCCATATTTTGTGCGAGTGTCCCCTTTATGGGGCTTTTAGGGACTTAGTCGGCATGTGTGTCACAAGATCCTCCGCTTCTGTCTACGGAGGCGTTGTGTGTGGCAGCGCGGTTTGCCTCTCGAATTTTCGCGAGTCGGCGCACTAGGACGGTTTAGTTGAGGTGTTGTGTGATCACTGGTGTTTATGGGCATCTCCTTTATGTAGCGGTTAAACGTTTTTCGTGATCCAGGCTCTTTCAAGCTAGTTTTTCAGCCGTGTAGGATCTCGTTGTCGATACTATTTTACCATGCTTACACTGGGACAGGCAGTTCTCGAACTTCGTCGGAGTCGAATATGGAAGTGGAATAGCCGCGAGATCTGCCCAGAGGCAATTTTCTGGTACCGTGTGCTGTTTGGGAGTGACACGTGGAAGGTTTCGAACTCGTGCCCTTTCAGTTTGTGTCGTGTGACCCACGGGGGCATCATCGGGCGAAGCCTGAAGATGGGCTGGCGGTCGCTATTATTGATCGGAAGAGGTGGAAAAACAGACCTGCTCTCCATCGTGAGAAAGCTGCAGCCGACTGTCTGAAGTTATTAGACCGTTTAATTTCAATTTTGGCATTTAAATGTTTTAAATTGTTAATTGTTTCACGATTATGCTTTTTTGGCCGGAGGTGACCAGTCCCCTTCTTAATAAAATAAATAAATAAATGGTTTCCCATTACATCCCATGAAGGGACTGGGGAGAACTTCTCACAATCACTGAGCTGTGCGCTTTCCAGTTTTCACTCACTGATTGGGACCAACAGTTTTACACCGATTCCGAACGGTAATTTGAGAAGCTTTTTCATGGCTAGATACTCGATAGTGTCGCCGTCACTATGCGAGGTGACCGCCGCCGAAAGGATTTTTTTTTAAGGTGGTCAGAGCCGGGTTCGAACCCAGGATCTCATGTACAAGAGCCGCGCACTCTAACCATTGCACCACCGACGGCCCCTTCTTAATACAAAGTAAAAACTGGAAGCAGCTTCACTGCGAAACTCGGACCAGAGAGTATGCCTATCTGGTAGCACGAGCCCCCTTGTGGGAGTATCGTGCTGGCTGTGGTTGCCACCAAAATCGCTGGTAGAGGCTATGTAGTAGTTGCCTTGTATATCAATTACTTGTACCGAAGTATGCTAGGCAGCTGCATATCCTCGAAGTATGGGATCCATCGCCCTTATCGCGGAAGAGGTTTGGGTAGTACTCCACTCCATACCACGGAGGAGTAGCTCATGTACAGAGAGTTGATAAATTGATAGCTCGTGACCTGAAGAAAGAAGTCGCACTGGCGGATATGCGAATACGGGGTGTTCGTCCCTATTCCTGATCTCTTGACTGCCCCTCAATGCGGGGTAGCACGGATATCTTACGGGTATCTATACGTATCAAACATGTTTTTGGTGGGGCGGTGCTCATCTGTGCTTAAGGACTTCACGTCGAGAACCACATTAAATCACGCGGACTCTGTGTCCTATCTTCAAAAAAAGGAGTCCCAAGTATATGTAAAAACTATTGTGCAATAAGCCTTTTATCCATCGCATACAAGGTTCTCTCGAGTGTAATGTGCGAAAAACTGAAGCCGTTTATTGCACACCTGATCGAACCTTATCAGTGTGGTGTTGGGCCTGGAAAGTCAACTATCTACTAGATATTCACGCTACGAGAAATCCTGGAGAAAACCCACAAAAAACAAATCGATACCTACCACCTCTTTGTAGATTAGCCCGACATGGGGGAAACTGTACCAAATAATGTCGGAGCTTGGTAGTTCTGCTAAGCTGACACGCCTTTGTAGAATGACACTGACCGACACGAAATTCTCAGTAAAGATTGCTAAAAATCTCACCGAATCATTTAGTATACGACAGGGCGACACCCTGCGATCATGCGATCTCTTCAACATATTAATTCAGATCATCGTGAGAAAAGCTGCAGTCAACAAGAATACAACTATCAACAGCAAAAATTCACATGCTGCTAGCGTATGCTGATGACTTAGACATCATTGGGTGAAATTTGCTAGAAGTTTATTGAGAATTGAGAAAGAATCAGCGAAAGTGGGTTTCACAGTAAACGGGGACAAGACAAAATTAATGGTTTCGACAAGCAGAACATCCACCCGATTGGATGAAAGGGTGAACGTTGATAACCCGTTATTATTTCCTGGTAGTGGATGAATTTATTTACCTCTGATCAGCTGTAAGCAGAAGCAATAACCTCAGCAAACGGAGAATTGTGCTTGCAAACTGATGATATTTCGGGCTAAGCAAGAACTTCAGCAATAAGACCCTCTCTCTCGAGGAACGGAAATCCAACTATATCCGACTCTCATACAACGTGTCTTGCTTTATGGCGGAGAATCCTGGTTCATATTGCATGCTGATGAAATGCCACTGAGGAAATGCTCCGAAAAATATGTGGTCCTATAACGAAAACGGCGAATATCGAGGACGTATGAATCACGAGCTCGAAAGACTTCGGAAAATAGGACAACGAAGACTTCGCTGGAAATACACGAAACTGGAGCACATAAGCTGAAGATCCGGCCGTTTCACTGAAGAAAAAGAATTGGTAAAATCTAATAATTACAATTCAATGAATAAAATTTCTGAAATTCAAATATACATCTCTTTAAATTGAAGAAAAAGTTCTTGAATTCAAAATAGTTTGTTTTCTAAATTTTCAAATTGAAATTATTTGATTTTACAACAAAATATTTTTGCTTAATCAGCTAAATGTTTCACAGTTAGTTCAAATAAAAAACTTCGTTAATGAGTTAGTAAAATCAAATCAAACTTAAGAACTTTTAACTAGCTCATTTTTGGTAAATTTTATCTCGAAATATAAGATTTTTCAAAACATTCTTTTCAATCTGATGAGTTCTTTATGACGTCACAGCCTACAAGAGAATTTTGCTTTTGATGATACCTAGGGATCTTCGACCGATACTAATTCGCATATGTGAATTGCATAATTCAGTTTGAATATATACATACAATTGATGATCAAGCGATGGTATCAATTCAGGCACAGTAGCTAGGCATCTGATGATAAACTTGTCACGGAGTTCAAATCAAGTCATGCCAGCCAGTGTGCTTAACTGAATTGACTTACAGTTTTACACCGGTTCCGAACGGTATTTTGAGAAGCTTTTTCATAAATACTCGATGCGAGGTGTGGTTGGGCCCCTTGTCATACATTAACTAAAAGCTAGCGAAATCGGTCATAAAATTCAATTTATTTGTTCAAAAATATGCACAAATATTCCAGAAAGCAAATTAAGCTTAACTTAAATTGTATGTATCCACCAAAAACACTCGAAAATTTTAGGAATTTATTGAACAATTTAACAAATTTTTTCTTCGATACTGAGAAAATTTTTTTCTAAAAGCCAGAAATATTTCTTTAATTTGACTAATTTTAATTTTTGTTATTCGTTAAATATTTAAAATTTATGAATAATATTTCTAATTGTAATTCGTTAATCACTACATAAAATTAATTAAATCACGGAATATTTTTGATGTGTCGACATCTATAGGCACGGGTAGGCACTAAACTCCCAAAGTGATTCCATCCAAACACAGTCCGACTGCGGTCACACAGATTGTCAGACTGCGATCACACAGATTGTCCGACTGCGGTCACAGATTGTTTGGTGTTAAACTCCTCCGAAACGGCTGGACCGATTTGTATGAAATGTTGTGCGCATATCGGGTAGGTCTCAGAATTGGCCAACATGATATGGGTGACCCACCCCTAAATGATATGGGTGACCCACCCCTATGTAGAACGCAGATTTGTCCGACTGCGAAACACAGATTGTCAGACGAAAATCCGACACACACTGATGTAGCGGCAGCGAATAGTTGTCTTGTGTGGGTGCAGAGCACTCTCAGAGCAAAGAGAATAATGACGTGGTTATACGTATATAAAAATGAGATAACAATAGAGCAAAGAAAATTGTGTGAACTTGTGTAGCGTATGTACGAACATAAGAATGTATGCATTTACATGTGTCTCTTGCTTTGCATTCTCTTTATTTTTTGGGAATAAAACAAAAAGTATTAAGCAAGAAACTAATGACACATGTGCATGCACTGGTCTTTAAATAATTTTAAGTACAGTGGTGGTCCAGTATAACGAACGCCGATATAACGAATGCCCAGAATAACGAACGCGTTTTTCTAGTCCATTGATGACTCTAAACACCGAACGATTGAAAAATTAAGTATTCTATATAACGAATGCTCTCTTTTTCTATGCTTTGTTCTATTCTTTGTTATTTTTGTTTGTTTGCTTTGTGCACTTACACATAGAAAACATTTAATTTGCCTAATTTTTAAAAAGGGAAGTCCCCGTTTATTTACTGTGAGATTTGTTGACCACTGGTTGCGTTAAAGAATACATATCGCACCCTATCTACAAAAGAGTCATAACTCAAAATTTTCAAATTTTCAGTAGAGCCAAAAAACTGATTTTGTTAACTAGAAATATGTATGAAAATACTCAGTAATAGACATATTCATACGGCAATTTTTTGACGAAAAGAAAGAGTAAACGACGTCAGATTTTTACAGCGGATAGAAATGGTCTTTGGTTATTGTTTTTAAGCAAAAAATTAAAATCTGAAAATTTTGAGTTATGACTCTTTTGTAGTTAGGGTGCGATATGTACGTTAAATCAGTCAATCTGTGTAGTAAGTAAAATGACGACACGTAAGCGACTTTCGCTGGCTGATAAAATAAAAATAATTGATGATTATAATGATAAAAGAACATTAAATGAGATCTGCACAAAGCATGGAGATCTGCACAAAGTCTAGTGTTTGCACAATTATAAAAAATCCGAAAAAAATTCTAAAAAGTGTGAGAGCTACACAGACGGGATCTTTACGCCGAAAATGGAATTGAGCACACCAAAGTATTTATTTTAAGGAGATTGCACGAACAAGCTATTGACTTCAGTACAACAATTTAAAAAAAAAACAAACACATATTGGAGATTTTTTTTCTAAAAATAAATAATTTTACTCATGTATGTAAATTTTTTCCTTTTTTTTTTAAATAAATGAATTAATATAATACGAATAGAGTTTAACTTGCTACTATGCTAATATTTATGAAAAGAAATATATATTTCGATATAACGAATTTTCGATATACCGAACGACCCTGGACATTATATCATTCGTTATACTGGACCACCACTGTAATAATATTATATAAATGTAACGTCGTCATATGATTGAACGCTGTTTTTTATTTTCCCATGTGTTCATAGAAATCGAACAGGTACCGTGTAACAAAATGGTGTTAAAACATCGCGAATGAGTTCGAACATTCATTGATTTTTTTTTAACATTTAAACATTTGAGCTCTGTTGTTCGATTGCATTTTAGCCAAAAATAGCAACTACAAATAAGCAATGAAATGCTAAATACTTCTATCTGCCCATCCGCAATCGACATTTTTCCAAAAAAAAATTAATTTCTTCAACTAATGCAAGGAATTGTGGCGTGTTGAATTTGGCAGCTGAAGTAATCAACACGTTACGCTGCGTTTTATAAACTACCCACTTAATAAGGTAACTCAACGTAGGTAGTCCCGGAACAGCTGTAACGTTTTATAAATTACCATAACGACAAAAGTAACGTGAACTGACTGATTCATGACTTATTGAATTACATCCTTAATAAAGTGCAAGAAAAATATGGGGAATTAAACATTGAAAATTTTCTAGAATATTGGAAAAATGTGTAAAATTCTAAAACCCGTCAACTTTAACCTATTTGATGGTGAAGATCTTTGTCACTAAATTAACCAAGAATACTTTTTTTTATTTATTTTTGTAGCATTTTTTATAATCTTTTAATTATTTAAAAAAAAAATGAAAACCTATATGCCCCAATCAACACTTTCAATTCATTTTTGAATTTGTTTACACTGAGGTAAACAAATTCTAATTTATGAATTAATTTTTTTTGTGGTAATACTTTGTCATGTACATACATGTATATTTTTTGAGTAACCACAATATTTTTGATATTTTATAATTATTTTTTTTTGAAATTTTCAAGTTGTTTAGTGACTTCAACTACACATTGAGTCACTTTCTACATACATATCAATTCCTCGTTTTGGGGGTATTCCAATTTCAAGCGAAATTTTTAATAAATTGACAAACTGATTCTTAACTGATTCTTAAAATATAACCACAAAAGACAGTAAATATTAATATGTATTACTTTCAAGTTGTGTTTTAAAATTAAACTAATACAAAATCGTTCGTAGAATTGTTAAAAAGAAGTTAAAATTTTGAATTGTTCCTAATATTGTATGATAACCGGTAACTTTGTTGAACAAAAGCTTTTGTTTTATCTGCCGGTCTTAGAGTTTGTAAGGCCAAACATTTCATACGTACATACATACATATTTACTTAAATACATGTGTACTTTTTAACATCACAATTCTCTTCAAACGCATCATTCGCAGCGCAACATTTGTACTCTCAGTTCACACCGGCTTCTCCACAGATCTCTCTGATGATAACCATAAACAATCAATCGTATGCATGCTGTTAAGTGTGTGTGTGTGTGGTTACATTTCGTCTTTTGAGTCGTCGTCTTGCGTCGTTTAGTTCCGTTTTGATTTCATTTATATTACGGTTGATCTTCTTGTTGCGTTAGTCAGTTGAGCTACTGCTCTGATCGTGTACGCACACGTTTGATACTTACGTTTCGTTATACGCTATCGGTTACCGTGTTTGTTCTTTGTACAGAAACACTACAGCGCGGAGTGTTTTCTTTGGCATACAGTGAATTGTGTGTTGAGCAACAAATATCCTTCAGTTTCTGATTAGTGAAACTGTTTCAAGGATACAAAAAGATCCTTTTGCGATCAAAATTCATAGTAATTATTGGGAATTAAAACGAGTTTTTGGATAAAATTAAACAAAAAGTGAGTGTGAAAAATTTGTTTTAATTATAATTAAATTCAAAACCAAAATAAAATTCAAAAGAATTTTAATAACTGCAGATAAAAAACCCTGATCTGTGTAGCTCATAAGAAATAGAAAAATATTCTTTGAAGAATTTAATTAAATTGAAATCAAACAGGAAATAATATATACAATTAATTAGAAAACGTAAATCAAAAAATAAAGGAACTACACTTGAAGAAGTTCTGTGTTTGATATTAAAATAAATGTTTTAATTGTTAAGTGATGGTTTTAAAAATTAAAAAAATAATTTCTTTATTTTAATATGAATTTAACAATTACGAAGAGAAGAGGGACATTACAACTAATATTAAAAAAAAACTATATATAACATCAAATAGTAAACAGTTGTCGAAACAAGTTATCGTGGAGGAGAAAAATTTGGATTTCTCAAGCATTTGATGGAAAAGCAACGAAACATTTTAAAAAATTTATAATTTTCTTACTTCCACGCAGTAAATTACGAAAAACACAGCTACGACAAAAGAACATCCTCAGAAGAAAATAAGAATGGACTTAAAAAAAGCCTTTCTAAATAATTCTGATGAATAAAGGACATCGTGAGCGCTTTATTTTTAAGTTCTACAGCCCAGTTTTTATTTCCTGCGAAATTTTCGTAAGAAATCTTGTCATTTATGTCTAAAGCCCCCGTATTCAGTTCTTGCGAAATTTTCGTAAGAAATTTTGTCATTTATCTCTAAACGGAACATTTTGTTACAGACAGTTGCCACATATCTCTAATTTACCTTGCAAATATCTCATTAATAATTTATCTTCGCACTATTTTTTATTTTTGATACATGTGGTAGTACTTTTGTTTACTAAACTAATCAAATTGTCAAAATTCCGGTCCCCAACAATTAGCAAACAATTGTTTTCGTACGAAATAACTTCGGCGTAACAACCCTGTAATTGATGTTGACTACGAAATTTTCGCAAAGAGCTGAGTACCAAGCAAATGAAAAGTCAGCGAAATTTTCGGCTCATGAAATTTTAATTTTTTTTATACACGTACTTCTTATGGCAACGACAATTTCATAAAAACTGATTACCGGGCTTAAGCCAGGTGTTGACAGAAGGATATGCTGAGCTAAAAGTTGCCAAGATTTTATAAAAAATTTCTAAAGAATTCACACAATTCAATTCACCAAAGAAAGTAATCGCGCTGTGTTAAATCGCTTGATCCCAGTTGACATGATGGCCAGTTGACATCAGAATTTCTTGAGATAATTTGTTTTCAAAATCGTTGCTGCAATAAATCGATTGTTTCATGCGCGGTGTGGCATATGGCGCCGTTCTGCTGAAACCACATGTAATTCCGATTCAAACCGTCCAGTTGAGGCTACAATAACTCTGTTATCATGTTCCTGTAACGAATGCCGTTCACAGTCACTGCAATTTCGGCCTCATATTCAAAAAAGTAATGCCCAATCACGCCGCCTGACCAAAATCCGCAGCAGACAGTTGCTCGTTGTGGGTGCATTTGTTTCTCATGGATTGCATGATGATTTTCTGAGCCACAAATTCGAGAATTTTGTGTATTCACACAATTCGGCCATTCAGATAGAACTGCGTTTCATGGGAGAAGATTATTTTTATTTTGAAAATTTGGCATTGACTTCACTATGCTCCATTACCCATTGCCGACGCTTTTCACGGTCTGATGGTTTGAGCTCCTGAGTAGGATGAATTTTATACGCATGAAGGTGGAGGTGTTTCTTCAGAATTCGCTGCGTAGTGCCTCGTGAAATTTTAAGTTGTTGACGACGATGCCGAATTGATGTTTTCGGGTTTTCGGTGACACTCTCGTTTACTGCAAAACGTTGACGCACAGGAGTCTTGCTGTCCACAACCGACCCAGTTTCTTCAAATTTTTTGACCACTCTTCGAATGCTTGACACATTAGGTGGACTTTCTCCACTGAAAATTCTTCGAAGTTAGCGAGCGGTCTCAGCATAACTTTCCAAATTTTTGTAAGAAGTTTGCACAATTATAATGCGTTGTTCTTTCGTAAAGCGCTCCATTTTTAATAAGCGGAATAAACATATGTGACAGCTGAAAAATGTCAGAGTTGCCACTTGCACAAGAAAAAATTCCACTAAATTTAAAAAGTGCAATCTTACTGAGACACCCTATAAATATGCAACTGATTTGTGACCCAGTTTTGCGTTGCAACTGATTACAGCATCGCCGCAAGTGAGGCTCCTGGTTTATAAATTTGCCTTCCCACTTCTGTGAACTTTTGCGTTGCAACTGACAACAATGTCCCCGCACGCTGAAAAAAGCGGCCTCTGTAACATATTCTCCCAAAACATATTCTGCAGGAACCACACTTCAAACATTTATGTATTTGCAAGTCCCAAACTCAGGTGTATTTAAATGCAAACATTGACACGTTTACTGACAAATATATATGCTTTTACGTGGAAACATATGAGTGCTTCATCCCAAACATCCATATACTTACGTGGAAGCATTCGCGTGTTTTCCCCAAACATCCATATACTTACGTGGAAGCATTCCCGTGTTTCCCCAAACCTTCGTATACTTACGTGGCAACATATGCGTGTTTTCTTCCAAACAGAATAATATTTAGAAACGAATTATTCTTTCTTTCTTTATTTATTGTAATTAAAATAAATAATTAATACAAAAAATTTAAATATATAAAATTACCCTTTTTACATTTACTTGTTGAATGCATTACATTTTTTATGAAATGAGAATCTGCTGCTCTTTTGCTTCTCCTTTTTTAGTTGTCTCTCACGTTTTTGTTTTCAGAAGGTTTCAACTCTGCCTTGGTTAGCACTATGCGTTGGTACACAAACAATATATTTATATACAACTCTAGTTCATGCAAGACAAGCGTGTATTAATTACTTGTGTTTTTTTTATTATATTTCACAAATGGTCCGCCATTCCGAGTTTTTCAGTAGAGGCTCGGGCAGAAAAGGGATTCACGTTGTTGCGCTTTCCAGTTGCTTTCGTCAAAATCCATTTAACCGTCCGAGCGTTTGTTTATTCTTTTTTCACTGATCAAGCGCTTTCAATATCCTCTGTCCGATGAATCATTGATGACTGAATATATGAAACTAAAATGCAATACATCAGCCAAAATAAGAAAAACCGACCTTATCTGCAATTTGCACGCACATCCAAGTATATTTATTAATCACTGACTGAGAGAATAATGCAAAAATACAGATACACACTTACAAGATGTACTCTCTCGTTGGCCCTCTTTTCTTCTCTTATTCTCTTGAGAGATCATAAATAGTGCAACAAACACAGCTGTACTTGTATCATAAACACAGATATATTTGGGTCGCAAGCACATATGTTATAACATATTAATCATTATGTCTCAAACATGTAATATTGAATGGCAAACACAATGCGTTTGGGCACAAGTATATTATATTTGCGACAAGCTCCAAACACATGTTAGATTTGCATCCAAACAACAAAGAACTACAGATTTTTCTGCGTGCGTGAATGAGACTTCTGGTAGAATTTGCGACAAATAACCAAGAAATTATAGTTTTCTGTTGCATGTCAGCCTATAATCACGTTAGTTTTTGCCTTTTACCAGATAGAAGTAGTTTCACAAATATTCCTTATTGTCCTCTATGTCATTTTGCGTTGCACCTGACAACAGCATCGCCATCTGTGAGGCTCCTGGTGGACTTGAAGACGGTTACTACAAAATTATTGGCCTTTTTAATAATTTTTTTAACAGTAACTTTCACGTTTGCATTATAAAGTAAGTTTTTCACATTTACATCTCACGTTGTAACTGGCAACAGCATCTCCATAAGTTTTATAAATTGTTTTTCAATACATGTGTACATAATTTCTCCCTCTCCATGTACAGTCTCGATTTGTTTATGTTAAAGTAATTTGTTTAATTGAAAGACCTTTAGCAAAATTAAAAATTATTTGAAATTTATAATTAATTGATGTTCATGATTTTATAAATTATTTAAAATTTATAATACATTAATATTCATGATTTTATATCAGTCCTAGATCGATTAAAAATTATAATTTATTTCGATAATTCTAATTTGAAATTCATTGAATTTGCATAGAAAAAATCAAGAACGTGACTCAAACATGCTAGCCTTATTAGACTTGACATTATGGCCGAAGATCAGACAGATATCTGGAAATATTTATACAAATTAATGATGACACTTTAGTTTTGAACAAATATTTTCATTTACAAAAATAGAATCAAAACAAAAAACACAGAAAAACCCCAACTATAAAATCAAAACAGATGAAAAAAAAAAACACAAACAAAAAACGCTCACACACATGTGACAGAATAATACTCGTAAAATAAAATGACACATGCAGTTTATGATGCAGCAAGATGCATATCCCAAAATGAAGTGATGACAGAATCGACTAATGCCCGACACCCGCCCCACTCACTCGCTGCTGTAGAATGGCCACCGCCTCCGCCTTTACACGATCACCCGAGATATTCTATACTCAGGCGACACAGCGTTTGACGCATTTGAATAAGAACTCATATGGACAGTATAACAAATGTTTTCAGTTGATATTGGAAATTGAAAATTTTTAAAATTTATGAAGGAGTTTTGAAGAGCGATCACAAAATTTGACCTAATTTTACGATCCGTAAAGGGATTGGGTGGAAAAACATTTTCTAATTATAGGTTTTATTCGAATTTCAATTAGGGAATTTTATTTTTGACAGCTTCAAATTTCACGGCTGGCATATTTCAATTTTAATGGAGCTAATCTATTATGGGGTGGAAGATTTGGGTATTTTAAAGAGGGGGGTGAAATGTTATTAATTTTGATAATACAACAAGACACTTAAAACTTCAGAATTTAAATAATGAATGACTGACAAATTGAATTATTGAAATATACAATAATTTAGTAACTAAAATATTGAATAATTTCGAAAAAACATGAATTTGAAATTAGTTCAATAACAAACTTACACAAAATCTTATTAAGATGTCCGGCAGAATTAGTTAACTGGGGGATTTCGATTTTAAGCTCTGCAATAGGGACCTACAGTTAGAGTATTGACTACACTGAAAGAAAATCTTTACATCAAATCGATGATAGATGTTCATCAATTGTTGTTCATTGAATTGGTAACAATTTTCAACAACTCATTGAAAAGATTCTTCAATTTGAAGATTGTGCATTTCTCGACCTTTTACAGATTCACTGAATTGATCTTCATTGAGTACATCAATCTTCATCATTGGAATTTAGAAATATTTAGTGGGATCGATGAAAAACATGGACGTAGTATTGAAAAAAATAAAGAGAAAAAGAAAAAAACTGGTAGAACATTGAAAATATGTACATACATAATAGAAAATAGTGCAATAGACAGAAAACAATATCCACGTTATGAGTATTTTGTATGTGATATTATACCTTGTTCTTGTGGATTTTCACAATGAAAAATAGTCCAAAAATTTTGGCTACAGATTAACAAAGAGTTTACATCAAAATGATGACCATTTTACATCAAATTGATGACAAACTTAAATCAAATTGATGACAAAAAATTGATTGAGAAAATATGCACACCAAATAGATACAAAATTTACATCAACTTGATGTAACATTGTCGTTGAATCAACATAAATTAGTGATGAAATATGGATGAAAGATTGATGAAATGTTCTTCATCAATTCAACGAAATGTGTCGTAGGTGGGAAAATGAGGAAATGTTTCATCAAATTGATAAAGGAGTTTATAAATTTGATGAATCTTTTTCTATTCTTTTAGTGTAGCAGCTTCTTCAAGGGAGTTTCAATAATATGGTACCACAAAAAAGGGTTGCTTATTAATTTGGAATTTGGCATCACTTTTTGTCATATAACATCAGCTATGACAAATTTGGCAGCATTATTTTTATCACTTGTATCATAATAGCAAAAAACAATTGTTGGGTGCTTCAGGAAAAAATAAAATTTTAAAACTAAAATTAAACTTTATCTAATATTTATTACTATTTATTTATTTATCGTGGTGATTTCTTTTTTAATTTCATTCGCATTGAATGATAACAGTCGACAGTTGAAAAAGACTTGGCATCATTTAAATTGGGCCTCATTCAATGCTGGCAGTATCGTCATCTTCCTTTGGGAAAAACTTAACGAAATATTTAAATGACGCTTTTATTTGTCTATAGCAAATAGTACAACATTTAAAATTCAATCAAAATCTATAAAACATTTTTAAAAACACTAAAGTTGATGAGAATTAGTTAAGTAAACAATTATCAACTTAACTGTAGTCTAAATCCTTTATTGTATTTAATTTAAATTGAAGCTTTGACCATGACTTCGCAGTTTTTCATATTTAATTTTCAAAAACAGCTGATTTTTAGTCTTCGATAAATTAGTCTTAGTACGGAATTGCTCTAAATTCGTCTAAGCACAAAGCTGCCACATGAAATGTCAATTTAATCCCAAAGTGGGTGGTGTAAACGGCAAAGATAAGAGAACAAGTTTATTACTAACCTATCCGCGATAAGCTGCAGCCTAAATGCGACATAACCTAACAATCAGAGTTAACCAAGAGATTTATTGCTTAAATAAGGAAATATTTAGCTATTATATCCCATGAAGGGGCAGGGGAGAGTTTTCCATAGAAATCTATGCGCTTTCTAGTTGTACACTTATGTCGCATTTAGACCGCAGCTTATCGCGACCAGGTTAACGATAACCTTGTTCTATAACTTTTGCCGTTTACTCCACCCAATTCTAGATTAAATTTACATTTAAATTTACTCCGTGCCGAGCTCAATTTATCGAAGACGGTGGCACAACAAAAAAATGAAATTGTGGGATCCGGGGTTTGCCAGTTTTATACAAATTTTTGATGATGAATCAACTGAACGTTTAAAATTGGATCAGTCGGGCCAATCATCGGCTCTTTGTTCTTAGACCTCTGTTTTCTTAGGCAACTTTGTTCTTAGACCAATTTAGAACAAATCCCTGCCGACACTTGGGTTAAAGTTATGGCAAGCTCTAAAATTTCACACTTAAACAAAATCTATAAAGCTAAGCTTTACTGTTGGCATTTAAAGTTGCCACATCAGTTTACCTGTAGATTTTTTGAACATAAGTTAAACTTAAGCTAACACTTTACCAACCTAATGGCCAGTTTTTCAGTCAGTGCTCATCTTCGTTTCTTAGTTAAATTGTGTGTTTTCGGTCCATGGTTAACAATGATTTAACCTCCTAATGTTGGTTGGTTAACTTGTTGTAGGACCATATGATTTTGACAACTACGTTACTGATTGTCAAATTGAGAAATGTTAAATTGCACAAAATACATGTGTCTGTTCTGAAAGTACACATACTTTGAGCCTAGATCGTTAAATTGTTGAGCCTACATAGTTTTCTATACATTTTCGTTACAATGATTTCAGTTCTATGCATTTATTTCTTATTTTACACAATTTCACATAATTTCAAAAACAGATGGTACGATAGTATCTACATACATGGTAATAGCAACATGCTCTGTTGTACTTGTATGGAGCAACAAGAGGCAATTTATTTCTATGTTCTATTCTCTATTCTCTTCAGTTGTCAAACTCTACACAAATGTATTCCAACAACACAAAAATGCTCGGACGAGAAACTTATTGCTTCCATTTTAACGCGAGCGATAAAGTTACGATGAGAGCATGGTTAAACTATTAGAGGTTAACGCAGTAGGATTTGTTGTAACTGCGGGCCCAACAACAGGGATTTTATTTTTGTTTCATGACTCTAACTGTCAAATTCAACACAAATACATACGACCATTCAAGGTAAACTGAAAAGTACAATATCAAAATACACTGAATTTGACAGATGGGGTCATAAGAAAGAAAAATTAGCTGTGCTAATGCGTCAATCTCTACTAGATCAGCCTTGGATGAGAGTGGAAGCATTTACAATCTGTCACGAGCAATATCAATGTTCGGCAAATTCACGAACGAGAAAATTTCGCTGCAAGCGTTGTTGGTTTCATCTTTCGCAATCATTCGTTGTTTGAGATGCTCCAATAAGAATCAAAAACTATGTAATAAAGTAGACAATCAAAATTTTTCTTGACTCGAATGTCAAAAAAAAAACGAGTGAAACGTTACACCAGCAGTTTTTTTGAAGTTATTGTATATAACCAAAAACTATGTACTAAATTAGACAGTCAAAATTTCTCTTCACTCAAATACCAACAAACAAAACGGGTGAAGTCTTAACCATTCTCTGCTCTCTCTCTCTCTTACTCTCTCCATTGAATGTTTCAATACACGAGCAGCTTTTTGATAGTGATATTGTATGAAGTAAAATTATTATGACGCGAGAGAGTAATGCGTTTGAGTGAATTGTTACCACTTTCTGGTTCTCTTTTACGAGGATTGCCAAATTGCGCACATCTCATGGTCGTCTACTTTTTGATCGTCTTTGTAAGAATACATGGTTTAGCATAACCGTTAACAATACGACGGCATACATTTACTCACCACTGAAAAACAAAATGCAAACTTAACCCATAATTAACGTTCAATTACGATTAAGTAATCCGATAATTAACTAACCACATAAAAACTGACCATAAAAGGATGAAATGTAAAACCGGATCTATAATAACGCACTTACACCGTCGTAAATAGCGGGCAGGTTAGCGATACCCTAGTTCTCTAACCTTTTACCACACCACCCAATTTGAGATTGAATTGACATTTCAGTTGGCAACTCCGTGCTTAGGCAAACATCGCGCCGAGACAAAATTATCGAAGACGGCGGCGCAACAGAAAAATCAAGTTGGCGGCCATTGGTTTTGGCAGTTTTGTAAAAATTTGGGATTTTTTTGAAATAACTGAACCTCTTTAAATTGGATCAGCCAGTCGATAAAATCGGCTCACAGTTTAAACCAATACGAGCCATTTATAGCGGCGGCGGCGTCAGTTTCAAAAAAGTTTTTGTGGCGGCGACGCGAAATTTTCGATCGGTTTCCATTTGTCAAACAGTTAATTTGTAGTGTATGTTTTTATTATGGTTGCATTTTTTTTAGTAACTAACAGTGTTGCATGAAACTGTACAACAGTTTAAAATGAGGTTAAAAATTAAACTTGAATTTATACAGATTAAAATTATATGAGTAATCTTCTGGATGAGCGCGGGTAAACTAAGTTGTCCATCGAAATGCGTTAATCTTGTTTGGTGTAAATGCCGTATAAGGCTATTACACAATTGGCACTTAAATTAATATTGGCCTCACAGTTGACACATTATTTGACCTAACATTTTGTTAACATAAGTTAAACTTAATGTAAAATTGTAGTAAAGTCAAGGGATTACATGTAAAGCTAAATCCACAGTTACACAGCTGACATTTAAATGAGGATTAAATGCAGTTAATTATGCGAACTGTTATAAGCATTTAAAGAATGACTGCAAAACTTGCTTTAGACTTAAAACGCACATAAGCTTCAGAAAAGAAGCTAGTATTTTAAAATTTAGGTTAAATCATGTGTTGCAGATATTTTAACTTAAGTTTACCCCTTGGAATTATGCACTTGAAAATGTTTTTAGAAAATAATTAGAGTTTACTAAAAGATTAACTATTTTAGGAAGAAAATTGTTTTTAGTTTAACCTCAAAATCAGGCATTGGTGTAACCTCAAAATCAAATTTAGTTTAACAAAGATGAAATCACGTTAAACCTGGGTTACGTTAGGTTGACGAAGAGTAGTCCAAAGAAGAAGTACAATAGAGAAGAAAAACCCGGCGCAATTTGGCAACCCTCGTAGAAGAGAACAAAAAAACAAGTGAGGTGCCTCGTTTCTCTGCTCTCTCTCTCTTCGTTTAATATTTCATTACACGAGCAGTTTTCTGATGATGTTACAGTATCTAATTATAGGAATTCCAACCGTGTTTAAATAAAATTACATAAAGTATATAAAGAAATAATCAAGTTATGACGCGAGAGAGAAATGCGTTTGAGTGAATCGCGTCGAATTTTTGGTTCTCTTCTACGAGGGTTGCCAAATTGCGCCGGTTCTTTCTTCTCTACTTGAACATCTTCTTTGAGTAATCGAAGTATGGGTGTATTCAAGGTTAGTAAATCTAATGCTAACGTTTAAAATATATGTATATATATTTTTTCAAATCTTCAGATAATGAACACCCCAATAGTTCACAAGCGAATTTAATTTTTTTGAAATTTTTTTTTGCACTTCGTATTGCAGTTTCTAAAAAACGTCATCATTCCATTTTTAGCCTAAATTTAGAATAAAAAAATATGTTGCCAATTCAAAACTATTTCTTCTTCCATCTTAATAAATGTATTTTTTCTTTAAATTGCAAATCATATCACTGTTTTATACACGTTTTAGTTAATTTTGTTCCATACTCACCGGATATCACCCCAATTAATATTTTTTTTAAATATATATTTTTTGACATTATGTCATGAAATCTTTCTAAGAAGCGTCAGTTCTTGGATTTTGTTTTTGTCCAATATTCGTTGTTTCTATTCACTGACTGAATCGCGACGTAACCTATTGATCTTTCGAATACAGTTTTCAACTGATAAGTTGGTATTTTTTCTTATAAATTCTGTATAAAATTTAGATTATTGAAACGTATTTGAAATGGGCAAACGTGATTTGAAATCGAGCTCAGAATTCTAAATAATACATGCAAGGAGATTCAGTAATATTTCCTTATCAATTTAGAGAAACGACAAACGAACGATTCCATAGAAAATAAAAGTGTTTTGGTTTCCAGATAAGATGACACTTTACTAACCTCAATATGATTTTAAATTAATGAATGACCATAGGAATGCATGTGCATTTTTAATAGGCGGAATTTTGACGCTACTACGTGTTATGTTTTTGTTGTTGCCAGAGTTCTGGGTTTCGCTCTATTCCAATAAAATTGCGACAGTTTGTGTGGTGTGTGTGAGAGAGAGAGAGAGAGAGAGAGAGAGAGAGAGAGATAGAGCATACTACAAACTGATTGAGAAGTCTAAGGGATACAACTTTATGAAGTTGTGTAGTATAACTCCGTGAGTATATATGAAGTGCTTGTTCCTGGATATCGAACGAAAGTTTTCGTTCATATTCTAGTTGAAATAAATTTGATCTGGGTTTCACAATCTTGTCACTTTCAGTTACTTCACTTCAAAACATCAAAGTTCTCTATTTCGAAGGTTCTGTCATTTGTGATCAAAGAGGAACCTCATTTGTGTCTTTGAGGAACCCAATTTCAACGAGAGACTATCCTTTGTTCGACATCGAGGAACAGGGCGTAAGTCATGTCTCGAATGACTACTAAATTTCAAATTTGTTTCAACTAATTTCGTTTGACATGTTTCTTTTTAGGCCTAGTACTCAGCTGAATCTGAATTTCAGGCTTCAATCTATGTAAAAAACAACCTGATTTTTTGTAACTTCTTTAATTTTATTGGGGAAATTTGATCTCTTTTTGATGAAATTGTAATATAAATATCCATGAGAGGCTGAAAGAGAGAAGTAAAATGGAGGATATAAACGAATAGATGATGCAATTGGTGGTACAATGCTTAGAGAGGGCGGCACTTGCCCATGATAACATGAGTTCGATCCCTACTCTGACCGCCATAGATTTCTTTCTACGACGGCAGCATTAACGAGTACTTAGCCATGAAAAAGCTTCTCGAAAACCCGATCAGAATCGACGTAAAACTGTAGGTCCCAATCATTTACTTTACTTTTATTGACTATTTCACAACCTCATGAGCTCAGATGTCGTACACATATTAATTAAACAAATTTCAACATATTCTATCCCTCGCCCTTTCTCGCCAGTTGGTAACACCAAGGATACGGAGGGATTCTTCGGCCTGGTCTTTCCAGCGGAGTCTTGGTTGTCCTCTTTTCCTGCTACCATTGGCTACGTTATTGAAAACCTTTCTCGCTGGCTCATCTTCAGCTATTATGATAACATGGCCTAGCCAACACACTTGGCCTAATTTGATTTGCCTAACTATGTCCACGTCAGAATACAGATGATATAGCTCTTGGTTCCAACGACGTCGGTACTCGCCTTTTTTCGCAATCAGTGGTCCCAAGGTCTCAATCAGTGGTCCCAATAGTTCCCAATCAGTGACTATAAAACTAGAAAGCACACAGCTTTCTGAATATAGGAAGTTCTTCCTAGTCCCTTCTTGGGATTTAGTGGGAAACACTGTATTTATATAGATGATAGATGTTGTGGTCTAAAAAATGGGGGACCTGCAACGACTATTTATTTAGAAATACAGTCGCAAATATATTTAAGCCCGTTTAACATATTTTGAAGTCAATTGCAGTGATTTATTTTCCTCTTCTTCTTTACAGGTATTCAATAGTATCACCCCACCCCACTCCCAACAATGAAAGGCCTTAGCATTTTAATAGTGCTAGTGGCAGTGGTGCAATGGAGCACCGGCTACTCATACGGTAGTAGGCCTGGATCATATGGTTCGGGATCCTATAGCTTAGGTGGATACGGCTCGGGATCATATGGCTCAGGTGCACATAGTTCTAGTTCTTATGGCTCTGGTTCCTATGGCTCCGGTTCATATGGCTCTGGCTCATATGGTGCCGGCAGTAACGGAGCTTACAGTTCTCACTCCTCTTCGTCATCCTCATCTGCATCCTCATCGTCTAGCTATAGCAGCTGTTGCAACCTAAACTCGTGGGCTCAACATCATTTGACACCGATTAGAGAATTTGCCGGTCGCTTAAGACAGGAATACAATAGCATGTATACCGGTAATTCACATGGTTATAGTTCCACTTATACTCCCTGGTCAGGTAAGAGATCACGAATATGATCATTTCTTAACAATTTTAATAACAAATGTCAATCTCTACAGAAAGCATTATCAGCTTAACTGGCAAAACATCTGGTGAATTGGATGCTATTTGCCGTCTACAAAGTGAACAACTGCTCAAGGATGTACGTGCAGGCGTCATTAACTATCAAACTGTAGGACAAGCCAACTTCTTTGAATGGAAGTCATCTGATATCCTCCAACGTTATTATGTCGTCGATGGTGGCCAACAACAGTCTTTGGATTTTGGTGCATATCAACATGAAGATCTTAGCACATTCGATAATGTCAAGAACTACAATTATCCCACGGAAGTTAAGGTGATCGATGGCAAAACCTATGTTGTGCACAAAAATGTGACTGAAGCCCACAAGACTTCGGGTACCGGTGTTTATGGTAACCCCTTAGTGACCGTAGTCAAGAGAAATCATACGATTGTCACCACCAATAATGCTCCCACTTATCCTTCTCCAGTTTATGGTGGTACAACAAATGCTGGTTATAATACCGGTTATAACACAGGGTCTTATGGTTCCAATCACGGTTATGTTCCTGCAGGTTCAACCACCACCGTGACACGCAAGAAGACCGTTTACGATTGGGCTAATCAAAATATGGAACCCACTGTTGTTGGCTATAGTCCTAAAGTGAATGTTGACTCAAATCCTTGGGGTTCCAGTGCCAACATGTACAAACCTCCTGTGCACATCCCTGTCGATACCACTTCCATTTCGGATGTTGAAACATTCGGTACTGGCTCTCATGTTTATCAACCACCCTCATACACTCCCGGTTCTACTGTCACTATCAATCGCTACAACAAGACCACCATCACTAATGCCGATGGAACTCATGTAACCGGTTCCGAAAGCCACAAGAAATGGGTTGATGGTAAGTTGGTGTATGACACCGAACGTCCTTTCGGCGAATGGTCGGTACCTCGTGATGATGCCTGGAAACGTGAGGAACGTGAACGTTTCTTTTGGTTCTTGAGTTCTGGTAGTATTTCCCCTCAAAGTTTGGTAACATGGCAGAGACAACAAGAAGATCGCCTTCTTGCTTTGGCTACTAGGTACAACATTACCCTTGATGAGATCCACGAATGGCACCGCAAGGAATTAGAACGTTATCGCGTGCTTTTGGGTCAATATAGTGCCCAAACCACTGACTCAACTACCTGGAAACGCATGGAACGTGGACGCCTGGATTGGTTGATCCATCAGAACAGTGTGACCCGTGAAGATTTGGAACGTTGGCAAAGAGAGAATTTCGACAAATTGGCTAATGTGGCAAGGCAATATCACATTTCCGTTGAGGAGTTGAAGAACTGGCAAATAGAAGAATTAGATCGCCTTTATGTTTATTTCAATGACCAAAACAATTCCATGATTCCCACTGGTTCTCTCATCCACAACACCGAGCAAGAGCGTTTGGAACAGTTGATCAGACAACATAACGCTACCATTGACCAATTGCAAAGCTCCATTAAATTGGATCAGCAAAAGCTTCAGGAACTCTCTAACATTTACCGTGGCAATGTCCAGGATATGGAAAAATGGTTGAAGGAGGAGCTCGCTCGTTTGGGTGGCATCATTACCGAGCAACGCAACGAAGTGACCCGTATCACAGAATGGCAGAGATCGGAACGTGAACGTTTGGAGAATATGGTTAAAACGCATCGTGGTTCCGTCGGCGACATCGATGGACAAATGGCTAAGGATCGCGTGTATTTGCAAAACTTGGCCAACAAATATCAAGTTAGCATTGAAGAATTGGAAAAATGGCAAAAACAAGAACTGGACCGCCTGCAAATGGAAGGTCAACTGCAGATTGAAATGGGCATCAAGGAGTGGCAGAAACGCGAACATGAAAATCTCAAAAGATTGATTACCAAAAACGATTTAACCATTGAGGAGTTCCAAACCCAAATCGTCAATGATCGCCAACGCTTGGAAAGCTTGGCACGCACTTATCAAGTACAAGTGAGCGAAATCGAAAACTGGTTAAAACTAGAAATGCAGGAACTGAAGAATGAAGGAGTGTTGAAGGAAATTCAAAAGGAATTGGTTGATTGGCAGCAGAAAGAAAGACAACGTTTGCTGACCATCGTGCAGCAATCCGAGATTACCGTTCAAGATTTAGAATTAAAGATTAAAACCGACCAAAGTCATTTGAACCAATTGGCCGCCAACTACAATATTCAGGTAAGGTTTTAAATGAAAACATTTCCTGAATCCTCAAAAAAAAAAAATAGAAAAAAATGCATATATTTATGTCCATTTACCAATATCATCCTTAGGTCTCAGAAGTCGAAGAATGGTTGAAGAAGGAGCTCATGCGTTTGCAATCCCAAGGTTTAATTAAGGTTGAAGATCTCCAAGAATGGCAGAAAACCGAACGTAATGAAATCATGAATCTCGTTCAAAACAACCGCTTGACCATTGAGGAATTTGAACAAAAACTCTTGAACGATCGCCGTAAAATCCAAGATTTGGCCCGCCACTATAATGTTCAAATTACAGAAATCGAAATGTGGATAAAAAAGGAAGGTGAACGTCTGCAGAACCTAGGTCTCTTGCAAATCCAGGAACAGTTGAACAACTGGCAAAAGATTGAACGTGAACGTCTCTTGGCTTTGATCCAACAAAACAACTACTCGATCCAGGAGTTGGAAGAGAAAATCAAGAAGGATCAAACCCATTTGTACAGCATGGCCAATCAGCATCAAGTGCGTGTAGAGGAAATTGAGGAGTGGATTAAGAAGGAAATTGCACGATTGCAGGCCGAAGGTTTAGTTGAAATTTCCAAGTTGAAGGACTGGCAAACCGAATGGAGAGGAAACCTGACAAATATGGTCAAGGAGCGTGATTTCACCGTTGAAGAATTCCACAAATGGTTGTTGGAAGACCGCAATCGCTTGCAAGCTCTTGCTATGACACACAATGTGCAAATCGATGAAATCGAAACCTGGGTTAAGAACGAGGAACAACGTTTCATCGCCATGGGTTTGTTGAAGCCCAATGAGAAATTGACCAACTGGCAAGAGGTCGAAAGACGTTACCTGGAACGCATTACTCAAGAATCGTACCACTCTACCGAACAATTGGAACAACGGCTAAGGCAAGATCGTGAACTTCTCGAAAAATTGGCCAGGGACTATCAAATTCAAGTAGGCGAAATTGAGACCTGGATGAAGAAGGAATTGGCTCGTTTGAGGGATGAAGGCCAACTACAAATCGACAACTTAACTGCCTGGCAAATTGCGGAGAAGGAACGCCTGGACGCTTTGCTCAAGCAGAACAGACAATGGTCGGTTGAGGAATTCGAAGCTGTGCTCCGTCAAGATCGTGATCATATGCAGAAGACTGCCTTCCAATACCACGTGTCCGTAGAGGAAATAGAGAAATGGATCCAAAACGAAGTTAACCGCCTGCAGCAACAAGGCAAATTGAATATTGAGAAAATGACTCAATGGCAAAAGGAACAACACCAACGCATCATGATTTTGTTGCAGCAACAATCCAGCATAACCGTCGAAGAATTCGAAACTAAAATTCAAAAGGATCGTCTTTTCCTCATGAACTTGGCCAAGCAATACAACGTGAATGTTAACGAAGTCGAAGCCTATGTCAGGAAGGTCATCGTCGACTTAAAGGAAAGGGGCAAATTTGAATTGGAACAATTGAAAGCCTGGCAAGTGGCCGAACGGGACTACATCAAAAATATGATTATCCAGTATAAAAACTCCTTGACCACTGATGAATATGAAATGAAGCTGCGCAATGATCGCGAACACTTGAAACAATTGGCCGATTACTACCGCGTCAATATCAAGGAAGTTGAAGAATGGATGATTAGAGAATTACAGAGACTGCGTAAGGACACTAGTGAAAATATTTCCAAGCTTACCGCCTGGCAAGCTTCCGAGGTCGAGAGATTGAAGCAGTTGATCAGGGAAAACAACCGCCTTAATTATGTGCAATTCGAAGTGGAACTGAAAAAACAGAGGGAACATCTCCAATTAGTCTCCCAACAATATTCCGTAAGCGTTGAAGAAATCGAAAAATGGTTGAGGGAACAATTGTTGTATCTCAAGACTACCGGTGAGATCCAAGTCGAAAATATGACCAAGTGGCAAGAAAAGGAACAGAAGAATCTGATTGCCTTCTGTTTGCAACAACAACGTGATGTGTCATTCGAAGAATTTGAAAGACAATTGGCCAAGGATAGAGGACGTGTCCAAAATCTCGCTACCGAGTATAATTTGAGTGTTGAGCAAATCGAGCAATGGATGAGGGATGAATTGCAAAGGCTTAAGAACTCTGGCTTGGTACAAGTAGAACAACTTAGCTACTGGCAAAAGATCGAACGCGAACGTCTTCAAGATTGGCTGAAACAACAAAACAAGGCTGCCACCACCGAGGAATTGGAGGAATTCATTAAGCGCGACAAAGCAAGATTGCAACGCATTGCTCAGGACTACCATGTCACCGCCGAAGAAATTGAATCCTGGGTAGAACAAGAAGGTGCCCGTCTCCAACTCTTGGGGCAGGTAGCTGGTCCCGGTAATATTACTACAATAACTACTGTCTGGGGTACCACCCAGCCTCAGTGGACTACCAATGAAGACGTTTGGAAGGAACAAACCAGGGCCCACCTCGAAGCTGTGGCTCAAGTTAAGCCCATGACCTGGCAGGATTTTGAAACTTACCTAAAAAGTGAACGCATGCGCTGGGAGCAATTTGCCCGTCAATACCATATAACCGTTGAGCAAATCGAAGAATGGCTAAGACAAGTAGCTCAAACTTTAGTAGGCCAGGGCTTTATCACCAACACAGTGACCGTCGAGGAATGGCACACTGTCGAAAATAATTACTTGCAACAATTGTTGAACGACAAGTTGCGCAAACAACAACAGTGGTCCATTGAGGAGCTCGAACGTCAATTGATCAATGACCGTGACCATATGCAGCGTTTGGCCAACCAGTACCGTGTGACAATTGAGCAACTCACCAACTGGTACAAGATGGAATTGCAAAAACTGCTGAACCAAAGAAAAATCGTGTCGGAAAATCTAACAGAATGGCAGAAGGACCAAAAGAATCATTTGTATATATTGATCAAGCAACAACCTTACAAGACCAGCGAGCAATGGGAGCAGGAACTGCTACGTGATCAAAATAACTTGAATCGCATTTGTGATCAATACCATGTGACCATCGAAGAGGTAGAATATTGGATTAAGAGTGAAATCCGCCGTTTGGTGAATTTGGGCTTGATCAAAAACTCTGGAAATGGAAATGGTTCACATGCCGTGTACAAAGGCTGGCAAGAGGAAGAACGCAGACGGCTACGTGCCATTGCTAGAGATATCGCCATAACCGAAGAGGAATTCTTGGAATTTATTGCTTCCGACCATGCCTTCCAGCAACAGTTGACCCGCATGTATGGTTGCACCTTGGAGGAGTTGGTTCCCTTCCAAAACGTGGAAATCGGAGTAATGAAGAGAGAGGGTTTGTTAGATAGAACCTCATTGTTGCGCGTCGAAGACTGGGAGAGGAGCGAAAGGGATCGTTTGTATGCCTTTGTCAAGGACAAGAGTTACACACTGGAAAACTTGCGCAACTGGCAAAAACAGGAAATTTTCATCAACACCTTAGCTGCAAAATATGGAATGACTGCCGAAGCCCTGAGAGAATGGCAACTTAAGGAATTCGCACGGCTCATGAATTTGGCTCAGTACTATCAAATGACCCTGAATCAGTTACAAGACTTCCGTGAGAAGGAATTGCGTTATTTGACCTATATAATGCACAAGAAGATCAGCTCCGCCGAAGAGCAGACGCAGTGGGCTAACAACGAACGCAGACGTATGGGTGTGTTGCAACGCAAGATCAGCTTGCAAGGCGAGGAACTCATTAAGTGGCGTCGCAAGCTATATTTGTTGGCTCAAGCCCGTCTACCGTTCCACACTGGTGGAGGAGGCACAGATGGCCATATCAATGGAGGTTCCACCAACAGCACTGCATTTAACAGACCAATTATTAGCAAAGATCGCGGTGATCAACCACCCCATGTCTTTGATGAACAGGTTGATATCGACGAGCCAGGAGTAGCTGGCAAAGATTCAATGTATCCCTTGCCACCTGCTAAGCTTGTTGCAGCCCCCGTCGATTATGGACAACAAGTCGAATCTTTAGGTGGATATAACCACCAGCAACATGGTCAATACCAGCAACAACATGGTCAATACCATGACAATGGACAGCAACAAGTGCAAGTGGAGGACTTGAGTGGTACATTCACCCATCGTCGCCCACATACGCAACATGATGTGTCAACTTCTGCCACAGCGGTAAGAAATTGCGAGGACTTTATATGTTTGACGGTTTGATATGAATTGCTTTTTTTTCTTCTTTATTACAGGGAATCGAGGTCCAAGCCGAAACTGAAAAGCCTGGTTTCTTCAATCGCATTTTTGGTTAGACGTCCGGCATCTATTCTCAATATACTGCAGTTTTTCTTTGTATTTAATAGGAAGACTAAAGACTCCCCTCCTTAATTTCTGCCATTTTTGTTTTGTTTATTTTAATGTCATATTCTCCTCTTAATTTCTCGTAATATTTAAGCTTGAACGAAAACTATTCCCTCTTAATTTTTTTTCTCTACTTAATTTAAACAATTTTCGACGTAATTTAATGTTTAACATTAGTTATTAAGTGAATGGAAGAAGAACGAACAATTTGTAAAATATATGTGAAAAAAAATAAATGTTAAAAATGATAAAAATCAAAGGATTTCCTAAATGCGAGTGGATGAAAGGATATGAAGGATATTCACGGAAGTTTGGGGTAACTATACATTTGTAGCGGCATATATGTGTATGTATTAGAGGTTTGCGCCGACTGATTCTGCTTCGACGGCGGCGTAGGGACCTAAGAAAGCCGGCAACGGTGGCGGCAAGGCATTTAATATTACAATCGTTTTCAATGGTGACCAAATCTGATTTGAAAATATTTACATACATATATTGATGACTCCTTTTGGGTTGATAGTAGTGTATTCGGTTAAACATGCTTCGGTTGGTTATTTTACATCGATTAACCGGTTTTCGGTTTTTAAAGACCTTTTACGCAACTGATATTGCAACACAGAACAATAAAACTAAAGCGTGTTCAATTGCTCACATGGTTACTAAAGCCATCAGATAGAGAGAAAATACTTTGCCAACGAATTATTTCGCCGCCTGTTTCCCGAAATAAGTTGACCAATGGAAATATAAAATATATGTATCTGTCAACTCTGATTTAGATGTAAGTTCCGGAACTAGTAGTATGTTAGCAGAAATGCAAAAATCAATAAAAAGTATTCACAATCCTAATAAAATTACAAAACGGTCATGGAACGCACCGTCAGCTTATTTACCTTATGTAGATAGTGGACCACGGTCGTCAGGGAGAAGTTTAAAATGTGTCTCGTTCTTTATGCGGACGTCACTCTGCACCACACAATTTGATGAAGTACCGGCCTGAGACTGGAATGTGTACAAAATTCGACATAAATAATATGAGAAAGAGTTAAGATCAGTAGATCAGTAAACTGTAGTTCTTGGAAATATTTCTACGAAGGCATTGAAAACGTGGCTGAGACGTCCAGACTGCGTAAAGTCCTCTTGACGTCTCTCACAATTCTAGGATATCTGAAGGAGCAAACCGGGCAATGGACGACATTGAATGGTGTCTCGGTAGACCTTCTGCTAAACGTACACTTTCCAGGAAACTGATAGAAAAAATAGCAAGTTTTAAGTCCTGCAAATCACCTGCTTCTGAAACTTTATATTAACTGTATCAAGCTATCCTATATATCCGTTATATGGAGAGAATTCAAATTCGGCAAAAACCATATTGGCATTGGAGAGGACGATCATATAGGAGTAGCTGTTCTCAGCTGTCCGCATGCCAGCACTTTTACAAGAAAGACAAATCTACGGAAACAACTTTGCCCGCTTTAGAGACTTTCATAGATTAATCTATTTGAAGGCTACACTCTTGCCGCATTAATCGTTATAGAATGTGCCTTTCACGTCATTCCGGGGTCGATAAAATCAGCTGTATCTGACCAGGGAGTCATTAATTTGATATATGTATGGCATACCCGAAGGCGCATAACCTCGTTCCCGTGTCACACGACTTTTACTCCAAGTGTGAATAAAGGGACAACCGAAGCGGAAGTCCTATCTCCACTTCTCTAGAATTTAGCACTGGATAGTATTTTGCTATAGTTGGCGGGATCAGGTTGACAGTTACTCACTGACGACCTGGAAATGACTCTGCAAGTAAATAATACCCTTCCATATGCAGAGATGTATTCAGAATCTTAATCACCGGCAAGCAGAAGTTTCCGTTTATTCAGCCATTGTATTAATGTGGTAGAGACATCTGGGTGTCATTCTGGACAGAAAGTCAAAATCTCGAGCCAAACGCTATGGATAGTATCGTGTAAAAGGGCTAATGGATGACGACGGGGCCTATCCTCGAAAATTCGCTACTGGTTATTTGCAGCTGTAATCCGTCCGATATTGCTTAATGGTATTGTCGTTTGGTTGCCCGTACCACCGGTGCCCTTTGCACGACCCCTGCCGAGGGTTTGGGGATTTCCTCCACATGTAATCAGTAAATTGGCCTAAGACATTCTTTACGATGGATCACCAGCTCATATGGGCATGGGATGATTCTAAGGAAACTGCAGAAATTCACAATAGTAGTAGTTTATGACACCCACTTCTAAAGGGGGTTTCAATAAGAGCGCTACAAAAGTTTTCTTAAATGAAACAAAACCAGTTTTAGATACCAATGATATTCTTTATTCCTGTGAAAATACGTTCGATGCCATTATGTATGGAACTCGATTTCTTTTGCATGGCCACCACGGGCACGCTTGCAGAAGTTCAGACGCTGAACCCAATTTTCGACGGTTTTCAAGCATAAATCGGCCGATACTGCTGCAATTTCACGTTCGATATTCGTACGAAGTTCATCAATGTTGTTGAACCCTATGAAAAACCCTATATCTCTGAGGCTCTTGACGCCTTCTAGGCTTCTATACTGTTAGAGACAACCTAGATTGCAAAGTAGGGTTGGGTTTGCAATCTATGCTAAAGAGCTGGGTTTAGACCTTCCACAAAGGCTACAAAATCATGGTATTGACTATGAGGCTGAATTCATGTTAGGAATTCAGAACAGGTTTATTTTACGGCTTACACTCCAAAACAAAAAAAAAACAAACAAAAACAACTACTTGAGGCTGAATTGATGGCAATCTGAGAAGGTGCCCTTTGTATGGGTCGAAACGTCATCACCGCCTGGGGTTTCTACATCTATTCTGAGGATATGAAGAACTGTCGCACATTTGCACCATGCAGTTTCATATTCACCTTATATGTGGTTGAGCTGTTGATATTTAAGACTACCTGACTTGTTCCACTGTATATGGAGCATGTGGCTATGGCCCTTTCTGGAAGCAAGCTCTTGCTCCTGGTGCAAAAATTGCAGGATCACCAGACAAGTCTGGCCACGTTATGACCTGAATCGTACACTAAACTTGGTATCCATTCCTATAGAAAATATTTCTATGCCAGTAGCTGTGATCATTGGGCACTGTTTAATAGGTGCAGAAGTTGTGGGGAAGGAAAAGGCTTATTCTACTGCCGGCCTTTTTATGAGAGTAAGAGACAATATCTAGGATCTTGCTTCATGTTGGATCTAATAGACATTTAGGGAGTTAAGCTGAATACTCTTAAGATATTTTTGCAGAGTAATATTTGGTTCGCCAAGGACTAATGTATGACACTTCTTCAGCCACATCCTAGAATATCGCGGTGAGGTATCATTTATGTGTACAACTAGTCCAATGTTAACTTTCAGCAAAATAGTATTCTAAATTTCAACTTTCAATAAAATGATCAACGAAGTCGTTTAAAAGCAAAACACAAATTGTTTAACACTGAGATATTATCTTTTTGACATAAGTTTTCAATTTCGACATAAAAACCCGGAACCGGTTACTACCCCGTGTTTACTTTACTTTACTTTTATTGACTATTGTACAACCTCATGAGGTCAGATATTGTACACATATTAATTAAACAAACAAATAAACAAATTAAACTAATTTTAACATATTTCTCCAATTGGTTCTATCCCTCGCATTTTCTCGATAGTTGGTAACAGCAAGGATACGGAGGGATTCCTCTGCCTGGTCTTTCTAGCGGAGTCTTGGTCGTCCTCTTTTCCTGCTTCCATCGGGTACGTTATCGAAAACCTTTCGCGCTGGTTCATCTTCATCCATTCTAACCTAGCCAACGCATTTGGCCTAATTTGTCCACTTCAGAATATAAATTATATAGCTCTTGGTTGCGGAGCCATATGTCAAGACAGGTAAAATGACCCTTCGGTTTAACCGAAAACAGGTTTCTCCCAAATTGGAATATTCGAAGAAACCAAAACCGACTTTTTTGAAAAGCCGTTTTTTTTAATACTCCAGTACCTATTCCTAATAATTATAAAATTGACCCCGCTGCTGCTGTGCTGAATTCAATTCCTAGAAAATTTGACCTGCTGTTGTTATACTAGTTGTAATGTCTGCTGTAACCTGTTTGAGAATGGGACTGGCTGTTGGTGTTGTAGCGTGTTGAATTTCGCCTGCCTGTCAAATAAATATGTTATTTATTTAAAGAAAATATAACAATATGAAACAGTATTACAATACAAGGTTTAAGTACAAGGTTCGCGAAGATGCGAGGTCGTCAAGGAATTCTCTCCATCGATTTCTGTCTTTGGCAATTGATTTTATTTTGATTCCATGTTAATCGAGGTTGTTTATATTCCTCTTTCAACCACCGCTTCCATGGTGGCCTTTCTTGCCTGCTATACCCCTGAGGGTTCCATTCAATTGCCGCTCTAGCAAATGAACATACGGCCGATACAGATCCATATTCCTATAAAAAAAGAAGAACAAAATGGTTTCCCATTACATCCCATGAAGGGGTTGGGGAGAGCTTCTCAGAACCACTGAACTGTGCGCTTTCTAGTTTTACGCTCACTGATTGGGATCTACAATTTTACACCGGTGCCGAACTATATTCTGAGAAGTTTTTTTTATTGTCGCCGTCACTAAGCGTGGCGAGCCACCATCCTTGGTAACCTTGCATTCTAAATAGTTGATTGATTCCTCGTCCTCAATTGACGAACCTTCAACTGTTAGTGTGCGAATACGTATTGACTATGTCGCCTTTATAGCGAACAAGTCGCTGAGTTTTATTATCAAAATTCGTGCCTTGTGAGAAATGTGTTTCGCAAGTTACGTCCATTTTATGATCGTCAAAAACGATACACCGACCGGGATAAATATTCAAGCCATTGTGATCAAATTTCGCACCAGTTTCACTGTATTGGACATCAATCCACCAACCCATATCCGCAGAGTTCATACCGAGGAGAATAATGCAGCTGTATCAGCCAGTGTTACTGAGATGGCGATATGTCCATCCGTCGCCGATTGCAGGAATAGGATTTGTGTTATTCTACCACCTGGAAGATTTTAAGTAAAGACCTCGATCTAACGCCATACATATAGCTGCAGATGCAGTAGCTGAAGCAGGATGGCCTGCTTCAGGCCCACAGACCCACCCTCCCCTAACCAGCACGATCATTTCCTTGAATAAAGATAAAGACTGGATGTATCGTTATTGAAATCTTGAATGTGTATATTCTGCCCGTCGGTGCGAGCTATCATCCATCTACTGAACACCTACTCCATGGTGATAGTACAATTATTGTTCACGATTTCAATGGTCATCATGAGATGTGGTTCACCCAGCTGGTCTAAGACCAGCGTGGCATTAATATTGCAGACCAGATAGACGACTCTGAATTCGCAGCGATAAATGAGTACTTCGCTACAAGATTAACGACTAATTGCTCAAGCTATCCTGACATCTCCATCGCTAGTGCGTCGCTACTAGCCACTATACTACCTGGCATACCTATATAGCCTTGAACTCTGATTACATCCCCATCTTTATCACTGTAGAGAAGCCTAGCGACTTTCTGGAGACGAGATAAATGGACATTCGTCAACTAAAACAAGGACAACTGGCCTGGTCTTACGAACGTTATTGATGAATCCCTTCGTCATTGGTAGCTAACCTCTTGCGCGAGACAGGATGAGAAGATCCCTAGGGATACCATTCTCAATGCAGCAAAGCGTTTCATTTTTCATTCTTAATTGTAGACCCAACTACACATCTGATGCTGCACGTCTAACGGATCAGCGTGATCTCTCTTACTCCTTATTAATTTACACACCAACCAGCACCGTCGTGACAGATGGCTAGAACATCTGGAAAACTGCAATATTGATTCGAAAAGGCTATGGTCTACGATCGGAGGTCTATCTGGTAATGCATATGATAAGGGCCACATTGCTATCGCGTTTGATAGTACGCATTACACGGATACCAAGAAATTCGCTACCAAATTCTTGCAGAAATTTATTGCACACCCAACCCAGCAGAATAGGACTGAGAGTGCTGTAGTTTAGAGAACTAGGAATCTCAAACGAGTCCTAATACCTTGCTCCCACACTCCCATGGAGGTTGGATCCATAATCTCCAAATAGAAACCCTGTAAAGCTCTCAGTCCAGATAGCATCTCGATGATAATGCTGAAGAAACTCCTGCGAAACCCCGCAGAGTAGGACTAAGAGAGGTGTAGTTCGTAGAGCTAAGAATCTCAAACGTGATCTAGTATTTTGGTCCTACACTCCCATGGAAGTTGAATCTATAATCTTCAAATCTAAACCCTCTAAAGCTCTTGGTCCAGATGGCATCTCGATGACAATGCTGGTATACAAAACGGTGTCACAAGACACTACTTGATGCTAAATAGTATCTAACCCAACCAACCAGGAACAGTCAGCCGCAGCGTCTATATAGGAACAGTAAACCGAAACCTCTGTATGGGAATAGTAAGCGCAAGCCTCTGTGTAGGAACAGTACGCCGAAGCCTCTGTGTAGAAATGTATTTACAACGTCTTACTAAAAACAGATCCCAAAATTTACTCCTGTTCTTTGCTGGTATAATCTTATCGGGTTGTGCGCTCGGAAGCGACTGCCTGATGAATCTACTCAAACTTAACATTAAGTACCATAGCTGTATTGACGCGAGTGAGAATTGGAGCTAGTTCACGGCTACTTTGTACACAACGTCGACAGAGCTTGTGTGCTTGTCAGTGAGTGTGATTTTTCGTGGTGTTTGGTGTGAGCGATGAATGTTGTGTGTGCTTAGGAGAAATGTAGGCCGGAGAAGTATGGTGGAGTGAATGGCGGTAAGTGTATAGAATATACTGTTACGAATAAGCAAAAGCTTTTGCTTGCTCTTAATGACTGTACTAACATTATGTAAATAACAGGGCGGTTAGTGCTGCGCCTGAAAGTATGCATTGTAACAACGTACCAGCTCGCTAAACCAGTAGCATGAATTCGCCTCAGTTAAGATAATTCTCCACCATTCGAGATGATTCTACAAAGATAAGTAAACAACAACGACTAGAAGGTTCTTGAATTCGCTAGATATAACTTCATTGGAGTATGGTGAGTTGGTATAAATAGCGGAGGTCTTTGGAATGGAGAGTTTAGTTTGTGATTAAAAAAAAATAAATAAAAGCAACGCGAATTATTTAGTAAAATATAAGACTTGTTAAAGTGTTATAAATAAAGTAAACTCTTGTACTATATAAGTAAAATAAAAGGAAGTTAAACCGTTGTAAGTATCGTAATTTAAAACGAACCTTGTTTTATTATTGGGAATAAAACAACGCAAAAAGAACGAATAAGGAAATTCCTAATAATACGTTAACTTGAAGTTACGTTACAACTGCCTCAGTCGGAGTGGCGCGCAGAGCACCCGTGATGCATACCGTCGTCATTCCCTGAACTCTAATCACTAGTGCTTAATAGGTGGACTTCTGTTGTGGGCTATGTGTTGCAGTTGAGCCCTTATACTTAGAAAGGCTTTAAGTTAGCTTCTAACCAGTCCGTCTGCTAATTTCCTTCTTAAGATGGCTTTATTGACAGATAATTTGTTTTGCAAACAAGTCCCGTTTTTGTTCTCACTCTTTGTGATGATATTGCTTTGATCGTCACATGGCCACCTGAGAATACATCCCATACGTTCCATGAATGCCTTATGTTTTGCTGGAAAACCATGTTATTGTCAGGAAGACGAAAGTGTTGATGTATATTTAGCTTCTTGATAAAGAATGCTATTCCCAGACTCGCATCTATAGTTAAGGAATTGTTAGGTTTACTTAGTAAAGAAATATTAATTGTGTATTTTCGAAGGCAATTTCAATTTTTACGAAAGCCTTTAAACTTTAAAAGTAATGAGGGTAAATAATGTGATAGCTAATAATTAATATTAATCATACGTTGCACTGGCTAATAACATTAGTTTCGCGTTTTCTTAATATATTGCATACTTTTAGTCATCAAATTTTAAAAATTTTCTTCGTGGATGATTAGAGACAAGAGTATTACAGATTTGGAACCAGTATTCAAAAGAACCGAGATTACAGTTGCAGGGTTTACAATGATTTGTGTTCTGTTATCCTTTGGAAAATTACTTAGCCATTTAGTGGCTGCCCCTGGCTTAAATAAAACGTAAAAATTTTCCAATTTCTGGTTAAATCATATTTTATTTTACTATATTTCACCATAAATCATTTCTATATATATAAACAATATTTTTAAGTTACTATATCATTGGATTTCGTCAGATTTGTTTATTTATTATTTTATTTTTTTTACAATATAATTACACAGTTCATAACATTACTTTACTCAAAGATGCAATAATTTCTTGCATCTTTTTAAGGGATTTTTTTACTTTAAAAATTCCGAACCTTTCAGATCAATAACAATACCTGGTTCTAGAGTTTTGCGGGACGAGGAATTTGTATGTAGCGTTTGACGGATATGTGTACGTGTACTATGTATGTGTGTATGTCGGTGTGAGATTTTGTAGGAGATTTTTTTTTTGCAAAAGGATTATTACAAAAAATTAGGGTAGTGGGAAGTAGCGAGCTTGAATTGGTCCTTAACTAAGAAAGCGACTCAAATATACTGTATAAGGTAGCAAATAAATTTGTACAAAAATCTAATACTTGTAAAATTAGTCATCATCAAAATAGCATCAAATTGCGTAAGTAAATATTTTAATAGAAAAAAAATTGGACGCAAAATTGGAGAAAGAGGCGTGGCAGGTTCAAAAGCGAGGAAGACTGTTGTGAAAGTTTGTACTATAGACCCATGCTAGGAAATTATATTCACTACTCTAGCATTTCGAAATTGGAAGAAACGATAGGAATTCCTTTAACCCTACGATTGTTGATTGGGAGTTCCCAGGATCAATAGGACTTTGTTATTAGAAAGAAAAAAAGTACATTCTGATTTTCGATCTGAGAATTTACTGAATTCCTCGACAGAACTATTTGGAAGATGACTCTGAGCATGTGTTATGGTCTACTGTTATCTTAAAATATTTTGATTTGCCAGAAAGATGACAATTTACCTCTCTGGGCCTTAAAACGCCACTACAATTTATTTTGTATCACAAGGTAACTTTGTGCCAATAAAGAACAAATGTGTCTCCCAGTTTAACAAAGCACACAAAGGTAGAATTGACATTTGAGACATTATAAATTGACATTGGCTTGGAAAGGCTATTCGAATGCAACGATATAGTCGATCATCCGAAAGTAAATTGATCATTTCTTATTTTGAATGCCCTAAATCTATCTTTTTCCGTTTACCAGAGTGATTTTCTAAATTTTTTTTTTAAATTTCTTTATAATAAAAATAAATTTTTATTTTAAATTTCTTCATAATAAAAATAAATTAAATTTAACATTTTTTACGCCCCAGTTATAAATTTGATTAGAAATGAAACAGTTTGTTTGCCTTGTATATTAAAAAAACCTTGCATTGCTAGCGTGACAAAATACATCACACTTTAAAATTCGTTTACAATTGAAGAACTATTTCATTAAAACTACCAACTTTGATTAATAAAGCCAATGAAAATTTGTGTTAGCTAATAATGAAAGATTTCGTTATATTTACAACAGATTTCTAAATATTTTTTTTAACAAAAAAAAATATTTTTAAGCTTCTATAAGTTATATTTTTTTTTGATCTCAAATACAATTAACACCTTCACTTCTTTTCCCACAGAACATTTAATATTTTCTTTCCTTACTTTCTTCCTGCTTGCCACGCCCCTTTCTTTCCTTTTAGTTATATATAAAAGATAGTTCCTACAAATTCTGTTCATCGTGTTTTGAACTAGGCACTTGTTTATATTTTTCTTTTTCAAAATGGGACATTCTTCCTAGACTTTCTATCTTTCTCTACGGCACACATTTTTGATTTTAACCCTTTTAGGGTGGGCTACGCAGAAGGAGGTCCACTTTAGGACCCAACCACGCTAATATAACTTACGCTTTTGTCTCTACACTTCAAATCAACTATAATTGCCATTTTCACCATCACTATCACCCAATTGAAAACATTTTGTACTCGACCGATTATTGAGACCATAATCAGCTGTTCGATTGGTTACTTCCTCCACGGCATTAACATCCATTAGATCGTAAAGACCCTCACCCGTTTCATAGAGAACTTGATTTTTCAATTGCTCGATTTGATGCAATAACTTAAGGGTCTCGTGATCTAAGCCATCATCTTCCATGCGTAGCTGCTGTTGCTGCTCTTCGTCAATATCCCATTCCAGTGATTCGGGTGTAGAGATGTGCGACCAAGAGTTATGCGAACTGTTTCGTGTAATTGAACCGGTTCTATGTAAACGAGTCGTGGTGCGTAATAAAGATTTCCTTTCGCCCGATACCGCACGCTCTTGACATCTGTAATGTCTTAAGGGTATAGCTTCTATTGGTAACTCAGCTACCGAGGACATAGAAGCCATAGAGTTTAATTGATCCTCATCTTGATTCATATATTGCCAGGATTCATCCGCTGAGGTTTCATCACATGTCTTTGACTCGGTGTCCATCATTTGCAGTTGCTGATAGTTTTGTAGCAATTCGGTTCTTTGCTTGATCAGATGCTGCTGATAGTGTCTCATTTGACTGTATTCATGCTCCCATTCGAGATCTAGTGATGAACTGGCTCTTGAACTTGGCACTCGACTGGGCAGATAGTTAACTGATGATTCTTTGGTGTGACCGGTTGTTATAAGTAGATTACTGACATCCAAATTTTGGAGTTGAATATCCGAGGAGCTGGAAAGAGGTTAAGAAAATGTGGATGTTAACTCAAAGGCAAAGTGGGGTTTGAACGGTAGAAAATATTAAATTAAAAAATCAAAAAATAAATCTTTATAGCTCCATGAAGAACTGATGAGAAGATGTCACATGGACATTAAAAAGCCATAAGACTGCGTCGAAAGTTTAAATATATTAAAATAAAGTAAAGTAGCTGTACAGTTGAGACTCAAATGTGTGTATATAACTAAATATTATTAATTTAATATTAATCATACGCCAGATTGTACATATGAGGGAAGTATGTTAAGGAGCTTTTAACAATAATCATACGCCAGAATGCCAACAATTTATCATGTTTTTTTTTTGAAATGTGGAAACTTTAGGTCATAAATAGTTTAAATAGCTGGTAAAACCTGGACAGGGTAAGTAAATGACATTGAAAGGTTCCAATAAGTTTCTTAGTTGTTATTTGATTATCAAGAATGAATAAGAAGAATAGCTAAACTATAAGTTACGTTATTTTATAAGAACCGGTTCTGTTGAGTCCGGTTCCGAGAAGAACCGGGTATGTGGACCGGTTCCGGTATACACAGTTTGATAAAAGCTGAAATATGACAAAATTTATTATATTATGTGGACTATTTTTAATGGCAACAGCAAAATGACAAAATTCATTATTAACCCTTAGAAGGCAGCTAGTTTTTGCTTATTATCTAGAACTTGGGCTAAGATTTGTGTTTTGGAGTGTTCGGACAAATATAGTGAAATGGCGATCATTTTTGTATAATATTTTGACCACGCCCCCCGTAATTTTGGAGCAGTTTTTTGCGAGTTTTCAAAAAAATAATCTATATGATTGTTATACGTGACAGTTACAGGGTTAATTTGTTTCACAAAAATGTTTATCTGAATCTTTTCTATAAAACTTCTGAACATATTTTGTACCTCAGAATTAAGGAACACACAATTTTGCGTGCCGATATGTTGCAGGAAACTTTGACACGCCCGAAAAAAAAAATCTGATCGTATTCTGATCTTACACGTATATTTTTTTTAAACCATTCTACTAGAATCCGTTGACAGAACCACATCATGTTTTTTGGTATCGCACAATGTAATCGAAGAAACATACGAGTATAACATGAGCCATAGTATTGACTATTCTTTTAAATTAAAAATTCAACACATTCAATACAAAAATTCAACGCACTTTGCCAACCAGGCCAACTGTTTTTTAAATAATACGATATTAAAGATAAATAATAGAACACGAAAAAACGGAAATTTCTTTTCGGTTGGATCCATGGGGATCTCGCGGTTCAAAAACGAACTTCAGTATGATTTTCAAAAACTTCGAATTTAATATTTTTTCGCACACCGCCTCAAAGCAGGGTTTTGTGTAATAAAGTTTTCAGCTATGCCGACATTCTGCCGGGGTTGGTGATTTTCTCCTCTGGTGAGGGTTTAATATCGGCTTCGCACCGTTAACAATTTGTGGTTGCAAAGCTCTCTGTTGCTTTGCGTTTTCCGATTCTCAATACCCCTATAATATGGTAAAAATTTAGTTATATTGACCAACAGATACGGCACCACAAAAGTAAAGACTCCGTTGAACCCATAAGAAGAATTCCTTTAATTTGACTATCCACACTTATCTGCATTTAGCCCAATTTAGGTTTCTGTCAGAGTTAATACATAAAATTAGCTGAATTTAAATATCTTATAATTGTGAATTAAATTCTATCAAAAATAGTAAATTTGTTAGCTTTTACGATTTTTTAAATTGATAATAATCATACGTCATGGTTTACATATTGAATATAAATGAAAAATTCATATTAATCATACGTTAGTGTTTACAGGATATATCAGTTTCTTAAGCACCGCAGATTCAACTGAACGTACAACTGAAATGAGTAATAGAAATTTCCTAAATTTCCCGGGTGTCCGCAAATTTATACAAGATTTGAATTTCGCGCCAAGTTTTGTTGTTAAAGAAAAAAGGCAGTGAAGGATTTACGAACAAAATCTTAAGCGATGAGGTACAGTTTCATTTTGCTCGCTTCGACTGATTGTTGAGAAACCATGAGCAGCAACAATGGGTTGTATCCATCATCGAACCCCTTTTCTTTCAGAATGTGTCTGATCTGGCAATAACATTTAATGGTCCTCTGTCGCGACATTACAATCTAGTTTTGTTGTTATTCAATTCCATGGTATGGGTCTGGACGATATGTGGTTTCAACAAGACGGTACCACGTGCCATATAACGCAAGAAAAAATGCAATTTCAATTCAATATTGGGTGAAGTTTGGGACATTGGCAATTGAAATGAAATTGTATATTTTTTGTGTTTTAAAAATTATTTTGAAAACAGAGAATCAAACTAAGGTGAAGCTCCCTCTGAAATTCCAATTGTTAACCACATTTACTGGACAATGGTATGTATAATGATCCTTCCTAAAATAATGTTAATCATATGTTCATATTATCCTTAGTTCAAATAATATTAACCATACACAGTAGCTTATATGCCAGGAAACTATTAATACGTGCTATTGATATTAATCATACGCCAGCCCACGCCAGTATAAAATAAACTAAAATTTAACTCAAAATAAATTAAATTTTTAAATAAAATGCCTTGATTAGGCCACTGTGCGACGGAGATTGTCTTCTATATAGACTGACATCCTTGTCCACTTGATAGGTGTATATCTGATAGAAGGAGCTTAGGAGTACCTCGATTTGTATTTAATATGAGGGGGTTTTGCCCAGAAATTCCTTGCGGATTCGGCTCCCAGGAACTAATATATTTATCTTTTCAGCCACTTTTTTTGCAAAGCGGCAACTCTAAAATTTGGCAGTTGTCATATATATTTTAATTCCGATTATTAAAAATGGAGCGCTTTACGAAAAAACAACACGTCATAATTGTAAAAACTTATTACAATAATTTGGAAGGTTATGCTGATATCGCTCGCAAACTTCGAAGGATTTTCAATCGAGAAAGTGCACCTAATGTGTCAACCATTCGAAGAGTGGTCAACAAATTTTTAGAATCTTGGTCGGTTATGGACAGTAAGAATTCTGTGCGTCAACGTACCTACCAGTCTCTTTAAAACATTGCTGCTGTAAACGAGAGTGTCGCCGAAAAACCGAAAATGTCAATTCAAATTGCACTAGGCAGCGAATTTTGGCAAAAAACTTTCACCTTTATGCGTAAAAAATGCAGCTTACTCAGGAGCTTAAACCAGCAGACCATGGAAAGTGCCGGCAATACGTTCAGTGGGTAATGGAGCAAATGTACATTTTTCCAAAAAAAGTCAACTTCTCCGATGAAGCGCATTTCCCTGTGAATAAATTGTCGAATTTGGTGCTTCGAATATCCTCATGCCATCCATGAGAAACAAATGCACCCACAACGAGCTACTGTCTGGTGCGAATTTTGGTTAGGCGGAGTGAGTGGGGGCTTACTTTTATTGACGATGTGACTGTGAACGGCATTCCTTACAGAAAAATGATGACGGAGTTGTTGTGGTCTCAACTTAAGGACGGCGTGTGGTTTCAGCAAGGCGGCGCTAACTGCCACTCCGCGCATGAAACAATCGATTTATTGCAGCAACGATTTCCAAAACAAATAATCTCAAGAAATTCTGATGTCAACTGGATATCAAGATCATGCGATTTCACGTCGTGCGATTTCTTTCTTTGGGGTTTTGTGAATTTTCGTGTTTATGCCAATAAACTAGAATCAATTCCTGGGCTCAAATTCGAGATCCAATGCGTCATTGGTGAGATACAGCCAAATCTCTGTGAAAAGTCATGGAAAATTTCATAAAAAGAGTAATGGCCCGTCATCCGAGCAGTTGGGGTAATTTGACGGATATTTTATTCCATACTTAACCGGAACATGTGTTCTTTACAGTCCAGTAAAAAAATCACAACTATTTCAAAAAATACGTGTTTTTATTTTAAAATGAAAAAGTGCATTCTTACAGAGACAGCCTTTACATAACCTGACCAAATGTTTCGGCGGTTGATCAGGTCATTCATACACCCAAGTGACTACAAGTTAGAACTCTGACATTTTAAATAAATTTTGCTTTAAGAATAAAATTAATGTGTTATTATATATCCTACAGTTAAAACAAGCATTCAATATTATTTGTACAACTAAACGACCTTAATCATATAGATATACGTAACATTGTCATTAAACAAACACTGAAGTCTAACTAAAATATTAATAACAATCATACGTTAAGGTTACGTTAAATCTATTTGCAAATATTAAATGCTAAATCCGTTTGAAGCGCTATACTAATAAATACACATTAGTGACGGCCCAGCAGATTAATTTGCTATTTGGGAATATATAACAGAAATAATCATACGCCTAGGTAAAAAAGAGACATCAATGGATTAGTATTACTAATACGTAAATGGGTCAGTGTAACTATTTAACAAGTAAATCCCCAAAAGTACGAAAATTCAAGAAAATTCAAGTTTAATAGCAGCTGAAGTAGATAATTTTATAGTACTTGAAGTAGTTGCACTTACCTCTCTGCCTGATTGCCATTGTTCAGCTTGGCGTATGTGGCATCCTGATGTTGCCAAAATCTATCCAAAATGTGTGAAGATTTTTTCTGCAATCATATAAAAAAATTCATTCATCATTTGTTGAACTAAGAAAAAAAAACGCCAGTGATATATTAGTCATTTACCTTTCTCTTAAAGTTCCATATACGAAATACAAAGTGATCCTTCTTGTAGGACCCACTTACATTGGAGATTAAATCTAAATCCTGGTCATCTGTTGAATGGCGTCTGAAAGTAGGCAAACAAAAAAAAACAAATATTCAGTAATGACATTAATACCAGAAATGTACAAAGTATAAAGTGACAGAGCGAGAGAGAGAAGAAAGACACTAACTTAAATAATTCAAAAAACCGTCTATGTGGGGGACCACTACTACCACTAATACTATTGGCACTTCAACACCTCAGACATCACTTTGCCACTTGAAGAAAGTACAAAACACAAACATCAACAATGGCAACGGTAGCGGCGAAAAGTAACAAAACCGTAAAAAACTACAGCATACTTTTAGGATATTGACCTCACCCTGGGAGGTGTAGTTTGTTTTCAGCTGCTGCTGTTGCCGGTAGTTTGGTGGCTTAAGTACCCCTTGAATTGCTGGTTACATAGTTAATATAAATATATGCATGCATATAACATAATATATATACTTATATACATATAATGTAATATGTACTTATGTACTTGTACATACGTATATTGCATGTTTTTGAGCATTTATCTGAGGCAGTTCTACTGTTGCCATATTTGTTGGTTAAACTTGTCCATGTTGTTGTGCAACACTGCAACAATTGCCACAAATAGTTGCCAGTACTAAAACAACAACAACAACAAAATGTCGGTAGTCTATATAATCTAGAGTACTTGTGAGGCATGCCACTCGTATCAAGTAAAATGTTTTGATGTCAATAGAGTATAAACGCGAGTATAATAAAGAAACCGTGATTTGCTTTCCAACTACTTTTCTTATTCTTTAATACTTTGGCATTCTTAAGTGCTCGTCAAGTATTAGTATATATCCTGAAACCACAAACGGCAGAGGGGAGGTTAAATCAGTTTATGGCAACAGTCATTTTATGACAACAGGGGTTCAGTCAAAACTGATGTGAATTTTTGTGAAATTTGTAATATGTTAAAAGCTTCAACTAAAATCTATTTCGAAGTTTTGTGTTAAGAAGAAATTTTAAAACATCCACGTAATTGAATTGTTGCCGCAAAATTCATATTAATCATACGTCATAAGATTGATAAGTTGAAATAAATATTAGTCATACGTCACATTATCTGCTATCAACGTATTATGAAATAATATTATGAATAATATTACAACGTATTATGAATGTTTAATATATTATGATTTGTCTAATTGTTAAGTTAAATATATATTAATAGATTATATATATATATATAAATAATTTATTTAATTATATATATTTATTTAATTTATATAAATTATTTATATAAATTTTTTAGTTCTTTGACATTTTAAAAGAAATGTCATATTTAGGAGATATTTTTGAATAAACATCATTCATACATCATTCAAATTTACTAAAATGTACTTTTCAAGACTATTTACAAATTCATATCGGTCATACTTCACATTATGTGCTATCAACGTATTATGAAATAATATTATTTATACCCCAAAGTGGCAAAAAACTTAGTATGTTGACATTTTAAAGAAATGTTATTATTTAGGAGATATTTCTAACCATGTCGAAAATCAAACACTGACGGCGAAACTTTAGTAGTACCTTTAAATGTATATTATTCATAAGTCAAATTGACTGAAATGTTGTACTTTTTAAGAATATTTACAAATTCATATCATTCATACGTCACATTATCTGCTATCAACGTATTTTGAAATAACACTATTTATAATCCAAATGACAAATGTTTAACATTTTAAAGAGATTTTATGTTTAGGAGATATTTCTAACCAAGAAGAAAATCAAAAACTGAAGGCTTAACTTTAGTAGTACCTTTAAATGTATATTAATCGTAATAACGATTATTATTCGCATGTTACAGAGTCAATAAGTCAATTAATTAATATTATTCATACGTCAAGGTGGCTACAATTTATTATTAAAAAATATAGTACCGTTTAAGGTGTACCCAAAAAATACATCGGCTTGGAACATAAAAAACACCCCGTACTTTAAAGAAGAAATTTCTACACGCAATTGGTTGGGGTTGATTATGAAAGGTTGGTGAATACAAGTTGTTGCAAACCTATTTAACATGAATACAACCTAAATAGGTGTCATTAATTGTCATTAATCATACGCCATAGGAGTTATCGTTTTGTGAGTGCTAATGCTATCGAAAAATGGACCGATTCCAGTCAATTTTGATTGTTTTCATGCTATATATGCTTATAGACTTTCTAGTTGTACACTCTCTGTCCGACATCAAAAGTTATACACTGTATTCCGGGGAAGATTGCAAAGAAAATGGCTACAAAAATGCGTATTCATTATACGCCAAAATTAAATTAATACATTATGAATTGTTGGTGATACAATGGCTCTTTAGTTTTGTACAATATTTTATGAAAATTTGTTAAAAGACAACATCAAAGTATTTACGAATGTTGGATCATATTTTTCTAAATTCTTGGGAATGATGAGTGCCTGCCAATAAAAATGTAAATCAAAATGAAATGTAAATCAAAATGAAACCATTTTCTTGATATCAAGCGAAATATGAGAATAGGCGACTTCCTAATGATGACTCGAAATGGATCTCCAGCCTGGAACTGGAAGACGCGCATACAGGTTATAGAAGGTATTTAAGCTTCAACACTATGGATCCAATCTAATTGACAAAGTAGGGCTTGGAGTCTATTCTAAAAAGCATGTACTTAGACCAGGCAACCAGACCATTGTAGTATCTTTCAGGCAGAAGTCATAGCAATCGGAGATGTTGCCCCTTGACTGGGACGAAGCGTCATCACCGCCTTGGTTATCAACATCTACCTTGATACTCAGGCCGCTATCTATATTCTTGACTTCAATAACTGCCCTCGTATCTCTAAATGAGATGGCCAAAAATTTTGATATTTAAGTAATAAGGGTGCCAGGGCACGGAAACATTCAAGGGAATTATCGAGCTGATGAGCTGGCAAGACTAAGAACTACCTTGCCTGTTCCACTATATATATGGGGGACGTGGATATGCTCCTTCCTGCATGCAAGCTCATCCTTAAAACAGAAGGCCTCAGACATGCAAAAGATAGATGATAGGTCACGATAGATATCCTGGTCATTTCTAGACAAGATATCTCTATGGTAGCAGCTGTGATCAATGGCCATTGTTTAAGAGGCAGACACGAGTTTAGACGCGGAATCTCTGCTCATGATTACTGCATGACATATTTCATATGCTACTGCCCGGACTTTTGGATGAATAGGAGAAAATATCTAGGATCTTATATCATGTTGAATCTCACAGACATTCAGAAAGTTAAGCTGAATGATCTTAGGACCTTTCTGCAGAGTACTAATTGATTCGCCACATGTGAACCCATACACTTTATTAAACTATGGTTAATATTACTCATACGCCAAATAACCACATATTTAAATAGCTATGAGTTAATATCAATCACACGCCAGAATGGTTTAATAATATATTTAAATGGTTTAATTTAGAATACCATTAGTTTTGTGGAATACGAAATATCAAGATACATAAACTTTATTTATTGTTTAATTTGGCCAACTGGCCAACTTCCAGAGGATTCCTCCTAGAAATACAGCGTACTATATTGGACGAAGACTATATGGAGAGGATTGGGAGTAGGAGAATAGAATTAATTTTCTCACCGCAAGAGAATTTCTTATACTGTTTATTCGGTTGAAGAACGAATTCGCACTAAAATGTGTCATCTGATCCACTGGCAAAGTGACAACCAACCGGATCTGAACATCTAGGCAACCGGGTTAAACGGTCGAATACTCTAACCTCTGGTGTCTTAGTGGAACACTTTCCATGGAAATATCGATAGAACAACGTTACTCTGCCCACATTCCGACCGTGGTAATCTTAGGTAAATTTTTGTAGTTTATTGTTTCCTTGAATTTTGAACGGTTTGCTACCTATGGACCTGAACACGGGGAAAAAGGTAAAAAATCGAATTTTTTTAAGTTTTTTGCGATTTTTATCTGGAAGGTGAAGTTTTTTTGATTTTATATGTTCGCAATTTTTGTTCTTTATGACAAGAGCTACAACTTTGCCTCGGAGAGTATTCTGAACGGTTTGCAAGATATGAGCCTGAGAAAATGATCACATTTTTACCGAGGCCCCAAATCTTTGGCGGCCCATCAAAAAAAAAGTGCATGACTTTGGGAAAAATTGGGAGACACGGGTCTTTTTTTTAGTCTTTTATCACGTAGTGGTGTCCGTATATGGTTATTTTTTTCGTGTTGCACTGTGTAATATATGCTCGTCTCATTTTCCCCACCTTATCATAACTTCTACTTATATAGTAAAATTTTGATTGCTTTTACCATTATTCAAAATCAGTTAGTATCGTCAGTCACCTTTTATGGAAGGTGAAATAGGCAAAAACATATAACGGAAATTATGTTTAGTATGCAATTAGGCTAAAAGCCAAAATCAGTTTATACCAGTTTAAAAGACTTCACTGAATACTCGCTAAATAACCAAGTACACAAAATCAAATGCACCCATGCACACTTGCACCACTACCCGGCCACCTTTAATTTCCAATTCACGGCCTCGCTGCCTTCTATAATGAGCAATTTATGTTTCCCCCTAAGTGGGTAGGTGTTGATTTGGGGGAGTTGTGAATGCCATTCAAAGAACTTTTGTTCTTTAGAAATCATTTGCTTTTATGGTTCAAGTTTGGTACGACCCAATTTATATGTGCGAAATTTAAGCGCTAACAACCAAATTATGAGCGTTCTTTTGTGTTGGCTTTCAGAGCCATCTGACTGCATTGCATTTACCTAAAACTTGGGGTATACTTTTAGGATTAAAGCGGTAAATTAATGAGCTAAGTTTCTTTGTTACTCTTCTTTGGCTGGGTGTGCGTGTGTGTAAAATAATAGTTAAACTTATCTCGAGACTTGAGCATAATGAAAATTCTTGGTGGACGGGGCATAAGAGTTAAACCTGGAAACTAACTAACGGGAAATTTCTCAAAGATTACCTAGAACTGTAACATTAAAATTTATGCAATGGAAATGCTAGTATGCATCAAGCATTAAAGAAGACGTCATGATTAATTTCTTATAAAGCTTATAAATATGCAATTGCACAAAAGTGGTACGCAAGTGTAATATAAAGCTGTAGTGTTACTCAAATATAAAAATCCTTAAAGTAGGCAACGATATTTGAAGATAACATAACTACATTTTTAAAGTTATAGTAACTTTAATTATGTGTAATAATTTTGTATTCAATAAACAGTCGTTAAACCTCTACGGGAGATAAGAAAATATCTTGGTTCAAAATTTATTAAATCGGAATTAATATTACGCATACGTCAAATACGTATACAATATTAATATTACTTATACGTCTACATGCAAATTATTGCGAATTGTCGAAGCTATAATATCACAAGTTGCTTACTTTAGTTTCGTTTTTATGCGGTCGTAAACATTTCTACGGTAGCTTCGAAACTTGTGCGCCTATAAAAAATATATAATGATTTTTTTGGTGATATTTCTATGTGGGTGCTAAAGTAGGGAGGCTTCCCTGCGGGACCCAAAAATGGTTGAACTTAAAAAAAAAATAATTTTCCAATTGAATACGTCAAAGATATACAACCAATGATGATAGAAATACCATAGATGATTTATTGGCTTATTCACCATTTTCACCAGAGGGCACATGCTGTTTCCGTACGACCATTTTTTACTCAAATGCGATGAAACGTACTCAAAAATAATTTTTGTTTCGATTCTATTCTTTGAATTTGTAGACAAAATTGGATATTCGATAACGGAGAAGAATATTTTTTAACAATACAAAAGCCAAAAAAGTATAATTAAATAGTTTTTGTTTCCAGGGAAATGTGCCTATTCCCACGATTGCTGTGGCATCTTGAAAATTTCCCTTGACTTTCAAATCCTCCACATAGGTTTTACCATCTAGCGGTTTTCTATCATCTTTGATACAAGTAAAGTGTGTCTCAGTAAGGTTGCACTTTTTAAATTTAGTGCAATTTTTTTTGTGCAAATGGCAACTCTGAAATTGGGCAGCTGTCACATACGTTTATTACGATTATTAAAAAAGGACCGCTTTACGAAAGAATACCGCGTTATAATTGTGAAAACTTATTTCAAAAATTTTGAAAAATTATGCTGAGACCGCTCGCAAACTTCGAAGAATTGTCAGTCGAGAAAGTTCAACTAATGTGTCAACCAGTCGAAGAGTGGACCCAAATATTGAAGAAACTGGGTGGGTTACGGACAGTAAGTGTCATGTGCATTAACGTACCAGCCGGCCTCTTGAAAACTTTGCTGCTGTAAACGAGTGTCGCCGAGAACCCGAAAATATCAACTCGGCATCGTTCTCAACAACTTCAATTTCACGAATCACGACGCAGCGAATTTTGGTTAAAAACACCTCCACATTTATGCGTCCCATTTCAGCTTACCCAGGAGCTCAAACCAGCAAAACATGGAAAGCGCCGGCAATTCGTTCTATGGGTAATGAATTTTTTTCATAAAATGTCAATTTTCTAAAAAAAAGTCATCTTCTCCGATGAAGCGAATTCCCATCTGACAAGATTGTCCAATTTGGCTCTCACAAAGTTCTCGTGCAATCCATGAGAAACACATGCTCCCACAACGAGCAACAAACTGGTGCGGATTTTGATCAGGCGGCCTGATTGGGCCTTACTCTTTTGAAGATGAGACCGAAATTGCAGTGACTGTGAAGGGTAACTATTCGCAACAGGAACATGATAACGGAGTTCTTGTGGCCTCAACTGGACGGCATTGATCTGGGCGACATGCGGTTTCAGCAAGACTGCGCCATCTGCCACACCGCGCATGAAATAATCGAATTATTGCAGCAACGATTTCCAGAACAATTTATGTCAAGAAATTCTGACGTCAACTGGTCACCAAGATCATGCGATTTAATGCCGAGCGATTTCTTTCTTTGAGGTTTAATGAAATCCCAGATTTATCTTAATAAACCAGAATCAATTGCTGAGCTGAAATCCGAGATCCAACGTGTTATCGGTGAGATATAGCCTCATCTCTGTAAAAAAGTCATGGAAAATTTCATAAAAACAATAATGGCCTGTCATCTGAGCCGAGGAGGTTATTTGACGTATATTTTATTCCATACTTAACAATCCTATAAATAATTCCAACTATCTCAAAAAATACGTGTTTTTATTATAAAATAAAAACGTGAATTCTTACTGAGACATCCTATACATGAGTAGATATGAGTCATTCCATGTCAGACCGTACGATTTTTGCTAAAAACTGACTTTGATGTCTCCGATGTCTTGCAAAATTTTAGTACGTATTCTTCATTAAAAAATATTTTACCCGTGTTACCAGAAAAAAATTAAACATTTTTTTTCAAAAATTAATGTGCATTTGAAAATCGTCAAAATAGTGAAAAGTCATCCGACATAACAACATTTAAATGGCTGCTTTTCTAAAACTAGTGAATGGATTTTAAAGTTTAATACCTTATTTTAAAGGTATTTGAACCTCCTTTTTAAAAAATTGTTTTTTTAAATTTATTTTTTTGTTATTTTTAAAATTTGTTTTTTTACATAATTTCTGTTTTCCACCGTCTTGGAACAAGTCGAAAAATATGAAAAAAATATTTTCTTAAAGCTCAATATAACCTTAATATTCCCTGTAAATTTCAGAATGGAAGTCGAATGGATTCAATTTTTTCCAATTTTTTTCCATTGTAGTACCATGAAAAAGTACATTTTCAATTTTTTTTTAAGTAATGAAATAAACTAGATTTAAAGCAAACACCGGAGATTATTTTTAAACTTTTAACAGCTTTTAAAAATCAGTTTTTATTTTATTTTATTTAATATCTAAGAATTTATAGGTTTCTTTAAGTTTAAATGACACTAGTTTACAAAATAATAATTCAGTACGCGGTGTGAAAGTTAACAAGTGTATTTTTTTAATACATTACTAGAAGTTAAATAATAAGCAATTTTAATTTTTATATATATTTTTTATAGAAGATTTAGCTGCAAATGATGTAGTATGAACTTTAAATTGTCCCTCATAGTACGGAATAAACGCATGGTAGCCTAAAGTACCTGGTATCATTTTTACTTTAGCAAACCGTTCTTTAAGTTTTTTCTCGTGCTCATTATATTGTTCTGTACTAAAATATTCACTATTTATATTTTTAACATTTTGTTCAACCCATTGATGAAAAGTAGTCGGGGTATTGATTGGATTGTCAATATTTGTCAAACTGCCTCGGGCTGCTAATCTTTTAATTGTGCCTCCAAGCCCATCGCAAGGGCCCTTTCCGTGTGAAGTTTCAAAGAAGTGCCATTCTGCTTTTACAGCAAAATCATCTTCGTGAAATACAAGGTTGACAAAATTTTTCTTGTTTTTATATTGAGCACTTGCTCCATCTGAGAAGTAAAAAATTTTTTTTAAAGAACTCAATGTTTCTTTAAGGAATTTGATCAGACCTTCCTGAAATAAATGAACAGCTATTGTGTCGTGTTTTAAGCATTCCGATATTGCAACATAATTAATAAATTTTTCTTTCTCATTGTCATTGTAGTAAATAGCAATAGGATGAATCGTTACTTGGTCGTTATTCCAATGAGAACCTTGAATGGAATCCTGAATGACAAATGAATAGTTTTCTGCAAAGTCACAAATCACAACGCATTCCCCAGGTTCAAATCTTTCTTTTTCCTGTGAAAAAAATTGCTTTGTTGTTTGGCAATTTAAGAATATGTTAACAAACGACGTAGCTTGTCTGCCAAGTTTTCCAAAAAATCGTAAGGTTCTGATTGAATGATTTCCAGTGATGTTCTGTCAACGGTCACCCATCGCTTATATGATATCTTGTCTATGATATTTTCCGTAAATAATTCATTAAGTGTTTCAATTAAATTATCACATCCTGGGCAAAGGTCGCACTGCTGAAGATAACATTTTGAAGTAGGTGAATTGCAAATTATTTTTGAGAGGCAATCTTCATGAGTTTTAATTTCCAATGTATCGCTTGTTAACCTTGGCAACCCTGCACCGTCAATCATAAGCTTTACATTTTGATGAAAGCAACACACACAAACAGAGTGCGTCCCACTCGCACCAGCAAGGATACAATTCTTCGGTCTTAGTTCTGCGAACTTTGAAAACTGGACTTGGACTTCTGGGTACTTCTCTTTAAACAGAGCATGAGCTTCCTTTAAGTTGCATAGCACTAAACGTTTTTGAACTTTTTCTTTTCCACTTTTGCTTCTGATTGTTATACAGTCTTTTTGCCCAGCCATTACACGGCTAATCTCTTCTGAATTATAAAAATCTCTTACTTTGTTAACGACATCATCAGGTAAACGTTTTCCTAAATTTACATTTGGTGTAGATAGAATACCTTTTTCCTGTACTAATTTTTTTGCCACAGAAATCATGTGCCGTGATGCACTTGCAAAATGTCTCTGAATTTGATTGTAAGACCAGTCCGCAAATAAAGTTAGTATTCGCATGTGAAGCTGTTTGTCATTTGTATTTTCACATTGTTCTTTAAGTTTTGAAATAATTGTTTTTTCTTCATTGTTATTATTGTTTTCTAGCAATATTTCTTCATAATCTTGATCTGTTGTTTGTAAAACTTTGTCATTTATCGCACTAATAATTTTGCGTTTTTTTTTGGATGATATATTTTTTTTGTTGCAATTTTCTTTTAACTATTGGCGATTCATTCAAAAACTGTAGAGATTCATTAAATTTTTCAATATTTTGTGTGTGTAGTGTGTTCTGGTATAAATCGCTTCCCATAGCACATGGGCTCATTGTTCCAGGGTAAGGGGATAAACTGCCTGTCGAAACACTTTCACTGCCAATTGTTGGAATTTTATTTAGTTTTTGTCGACAATGATCACAAATTCTAAACCTTCTATTCAAGGTTTCCAAATTTAATTTTAGCTTTTGTTGAACATTTTCCTCATTTATCCAACGTAAATTTCTGAGATTATTTCTTTTTATGTTTGAAAACATTAAACGGATTGTAACAAAATCGGTAATTCCGTTTCTTCTTTTTTAATTTACTTAACAATCTCTCTCTGAAGGCACTGAACTGAAGTGAATGAACTTTGTTTGTAAACTAAAAATAACCTGCAACATTGCTGATTTAAAGTAAAACATACAAAAAAATTCTAACGGCACACAGAAAAAGCAAAACAAATAACGAAGAAGAAAAGAAAAAGCAAAAGCAAAACAAATCAAAAACAATATGAATTTGTTAGCGTGTGTTTTTCGTGGTACGTACTACAATGTTTTTCGTGGTACTACAATGGAAAAAAATTGGAAAAAAAATAGAATCCATTCGACTTCCATTCTGAAATTTACAGGGAATATTAAGGTTATATTGAGCTTTAAGAAAATATTTTTTTCATATTTTTCGACTTGTTCCAAGACGGTGAAGACAGAAATTGAGTAAAAAAACCAAATTTTAAAAATAACAAAAAAAAATTTAAAAAAAAAAATAATTTTTAAAAAGAAGGTTCAAATACCTTTAAAATAAGGTATTAGACTTTAAAATCCATTATTTAGTTTTAGAAAAACATCCGTTTGAAAGTTGTCGCGTCGGATGACTTTTCACAATTTTGACGATTTTCAAATGCCCATAACCATTTCAAAAAAAATTTTTAATTTTTTTCTGGAAACACGGGTAAAATATTTTTTTAATTTTAAAAAAATTTAAAGTAAATCGGAAGAGGTGTTGTAAAAAAGGTGATCGGTCTGACATGGAATGACTCATATGTAATAATTAATGTTAATCATACGTCGACATTTACATACGTCAAACAAATTGACGAAGTTATACTATCACAGGGTTCGTACTTTAGTTTAGATTTAAACCGGTCATTACATTTATACGGTAGCTTCGAAAAGGTAGTGGACCCTTAAAATCTATTTGTATATTTTTACGCTGTATGACTGCTGAAATAGGGAGGTTTGCCTAGTCAACCCAAAAAAGACTCATTTAAATAAATAACATAATTTCCCATTATATTTCATGGAGGGGTTGGGAAGAGTTTTTAACAATGACAGGTGGGAATTAATATAGATCATACGCTAAATACAACTACATGGCAGGATTTGTAAACAATTAATATTAATCATACGTCGAAATAATTTAACAAGTTATTTCAAACTGCAAATGAAGAGACTTGCATATAATGCAAATATGCTACAAGGGATGGAAGTCACAAAGTAATACAATAAAGAAGGTGGCTTAATACAAATTTGTTTATGGTTTCCCAGTTTACACACTTGAGTCTACGCTTGTGTTGAACGAACTGCAACACCATAAAGTATATGATGAAAATAGTTTGCTTAACAAACATCAAGTTTCAAAGAAGACGTCATCTTTAATTTATTACCAAACATATAAATATGCAATAGTATACAGGTGTAGTAAAATATAGTGGTTTTACTTAAACATGAAGAGCCTTAAAATATGCAGCAATATTTGAACTGTTGTTAAAACTTCAGTTTAAAGATAATGTGAATTGTTTAAAGAATGGAAGAATGAAATGTTATCGAGAGAAGCATTTTAAAAAGGAGTTGGAATAGGAAAATGGGAGGTTTAAAAGAGATCAAGGATTTCAGTCACTGGCATTTTGGCGATTTGTGTGGAGGGAAAGTGAAAAATTAAGTGGGTCTCAGTGGATCATTAAAGTTATTGTCGATCATTATATACGGTAGACTAAAGATATAATCAGAATTCGTATAAATAATTTGGCAATCTATTATAACAAATTTTCAAGAATTCCCTCTAGATAGAATTGGAGAGAGTTTGGCAATCGTGACAAGTATCATTAGCAACATAAATAATTAGCAATGTTATTATTCCAAACCGCCATTCAGGTGAAATACAAAGCTTTGGATTTGCTTAAACATAAAAAATCTTAAATTAGGCAACACTATATCATTAGATCACAGTTGGAAATATTGACTTGAAGACATTTTCAGTAGTATTTCCTTACGACAATGGGAAATTGTAATTTATATAAGACATCTTCATGACATGTCCCTAGTTTTGACTTGGGTGGCATAAATGGTGGAGGGATTGGCAATCTGTGTAAGACCATCCTGTTGATTTCTCAGCATTATGTCATGGCTGGCTGTCGCTCATGCCAATGCTGAATGTCTATAGCGGAAGTCTTTATCATTTGTCAACTGCAAGTCATTTGTGTAGATGTCAAGTTTTTCAAAAAATTTCAAATTGAAAAATTTTTATTTATTTAGAAATTATTTCAAAAATATTTGAAAATGAGAAAAATAGTATGCATACTTTCAGGGATTCATATGTATGCCTAAGGTTTGCGATGTTAACAACTAGTGTTCCAGATTTTATTTACTTGTCGGTCAAGCAGACCCAATACATACAAGAGATTAAAATAAGGTAAGAATTTATATGGTTACACACGAGGACAACATTTACAGACTTAGTTATCAACTAACCCACTGATGCATAGTGACTCAAAGGCGTCTTGTGTACATGTCATTTTTGTGATCACAACGATTGACAAACTGCTGACGATTGCTGTTGAATTTTTCCCAAATGTAAGAAAATGTCAGGGGGTGTCAGGAAGTTTTTTGTATGGGAGCAGATCGGTAAGTAAGCAGGGACATTGACGTGTCACCTCCTAGTCACTGGTGATGTCTTTAGGAAAATTCCAAGTGGGGTTTTAATATAGTGTTTCGTATTAACGTTAATTATATGGAAACATTTTGTTTTAAAACGGGTGTTAAACTTCTAAGGAATCTAGGAAAATTTTTGAATTCATATAGTCCTTTAATCTGGAATTAATATTACTCATACGCCAAATACCGCTACAATATTAATACTATTCTTATGTCAGAAATGTTTATACAAACTTGGCAAATCGTCTCTAGTTTCGTAGTTGAGTTTGGATTTTACCAAGGGAAGTACTAAATCAGAAGAAAGGTTTACCTGAGCTTTCCCTCACACCGCTTAAGTATATAAATTCAACACGAACATTAAAGAGTAAAGATCTCATTTCTGGAAAAATTTAAATATAAAATCTCAAACCATTCAAATACGTATGTGTATAAATTAAAAACAATAATGATGATATTATAAATTTCAAACATTTGTTGAACCCAGGGAATTAATATTGCTCATACGTCAATATATATCTACATATATACATATAACATTTAATACTAATATATATGTTTAAGATTTAATATTAATCATGCGTTCATATTATTTAAGAAGTTATTTCAAAGTGTAAAATAGAGACTCGAGTAAAATTCACTGCATCTCTGTAATTATGACATTAGCAACATAAATCACATGCTCTCAGCCCATTTCAAAATGATATATAAAGGGTGAACTTTTTCCTTTTAAACTAAAAACACGTAGTTTTTAGATAGTTCTAATTTTTTTATTGTTCCGATTAAGTATGGAATAAAATATTCATCAAATAGACCCCACGACTCTGATGACACGCCATTTATCTTTTCCCGAAATTTTTCATGACTTTTTCACAGATATGTGGCTGTATCTCTCGTTGGATCTCGCATTTGAATTGTCTGTGGTTTATTCGTATAAACCCGGGATTTCATTAAACCTTAAAGAAAGAAAATGCTCGGAATTAAATCGCATGATTTTGATTGTCAGTTGACATCAGAATTTTTTGAGATAATTTGTTTTGGAAGTCGTTGCTGCAATAAATCGATTGTGTCATGCGCGGTGTGACAGGTGTTGCCGTCTTGCTGAAACCACATATCGTCCAGATCCATGCCGCCATCTTCAAAAAAGTAGGGTCCTATCACGCCGCCTGACCAAAATCCGCACCAGACAGTTGCCCGTTGTGGGTGTATTAGTTCCTCATGGATAGCATGAGGATTTTCTGAACCCTAAATTCGACAATGTTGTGTATTCACGATGCCATTCAGATGGAAATGCGCTTCATCCTGGAAGATGGTTTTTTGTTTTTTGAAAATTTGGCTTTTCCTTCACTTTACCTCACTACCCAGTGAACGAATGTCCGGCCCTTCCCATGGTCTGGTGGTTTGTGCTCCTGAGCAAGCTGAATTTTGTACGCATGAAGGTCGCTGCGTTGTGTTTCATGAAATGTTAAACAATTGATGATTTCGGGTTTTCGGTGACTCTCGTTTACAGCAGCAATGTTTTCAAGAAACCAGCCTGTATGTTGACGCACAGGAGTCTTACTGCTCATAACCAACCCAGTTTCTGTAAATTGTTTGACCACTCTTCGATTGGTTGACACATTAGGTGCACTTCTCGACTGAAAAGTCTTCGAAGTTTCCTAGCACTAAAAACAAATGACAATAAATTTAAAAAGTGCAATCTTACTAAGACACCCCTTGTTTCTAAACGAAGTTCTCAAATCTAGTCTACCATACTCTTAATCGAGCTATACGAGACTCTGATCCCATCAGTTTTGTTAATCAACATTTGTGCTCGTTTCGGAACAGATACAGGTCCCTATCTCCCATGTAATGTAAAAGGGCACAAATGCTCTGAAACAAAATAGTCCGCAGATGTCAGATACTGAGAACTGACTTTGGCCCCTCGGTTCTTATTTGTTCACCACATATTTTATAGCAATATATATGTTAATGTTGTTCCCTTTAATAACATTGTCTCTCATTTCAATATCTGTTGCATATTTTAAGGGAAGTTTCCACCTTGTTCCAACCTCGTGATTTATGTTCCGATTTATCATTGATTTATGTGATATACATTACCACACCGAGGCGCTTTTAAAGGAACCCAAAATACACTGAACAATATATGATTGTATTTTTGGCCCTCAAACTAAAGCTGCCACAATTCAGCCTAGTACATTTCATTATGGCCTACTAAAAGTAGGCAACACAAACTGCTAATTGCTCAAGCTGATGCTGAGGCTTTTGCAAAAATATATTGGAAACTGTATGTAGAGAGAGAGAAAGAGAGAGAGAGATAGTGAGTGAAAAACCAAAACTCACAAATAAATGTATGCCAAATATTTGGATGGTTAAACAATACGGACGTTATGGTTTCATAAAATTGAAAGCCATATATAGTACGACTACTATTGGTTAACGCCATAAAATATGCAAGGCTTTTAAAACGACCAGCCAACCAAAACAACCTCGAAATCTATGCAACAGTTGTTTTAAATAACCTTTGAATTTTGTGTGAACCACATTATAGCGTACTCTCCAAGTATGCAATGGCATAGATGACAAAGAATATGTATTTATATAGGTGCGGTCTAAAAGTATGCTTCGTTTTGCTTTTATATAAGCAAACTCGTATAGAAAACTTTATCATAAAAAGTGTTTACCTTGTTAGCGCAAATTTTTGTTTACCGTTATTAAACAAAGCGTGTGGATTTCTACCATACACACAAACACTAGCATTGTATGTCGCCGCTGCCTTAAGGTATGCTAAAATTTTTATTTTGTGCTTAAGTTCAATCGTTATGCTTCCATTTGATTTTGAATTTATTACTTTTATATTTCTCTCCTTCGTTTCCTTTGCATTTTCCATTTATTAAAAAAAACCTTAGTGTATCAGACCGTAACTCTTAAAAAGCATAGAATATTCAATAACACACCATCGCACCCATGAGGTATGCTCTACGTTGGTATATATACATTTCTTCTCGATAGTATTGGTTGAATGATGTTGATATCATAGCGTGTAGTAGTAATTGTAACATATTTTATGGCGCTAAAGAAAATTGCTGCAATTGAAATGTGAATGTAAACGATACCAAATAATATCGCAAAGAAGTGCGAAATTGGGTTTTCACACTTTAAATTATGGAGCGCAGAAAAATGTATTAGGAAAAAACATAAGTCGTTTAAAAGGATTTTAAAGGACGAATTTATAGGACCTTTAAGGGAAAGAGCAAGTAAGGGAAATGAACAGTGGATTAGGGAGAGTTAGGGTTGCTTTAATAAAATGATGGAAGAGCTAACATTAAAGAATCTAGAGGGTTTATCATAATTCTTTGGTAAACTCTAAGGAAAAGGAAAATGTAGATGTTAAAGAAGGACTATGAAAATGGGAGTTACCAAAATATGTGAAATTCAATGAAATGAAATTAATGTTACTCATACGCCATTAACAGATACAGAATTAATATTATTCATACGCCAAAATGTTTTTACGTGTTATTACAAATCGTTGATGTTAAAATAACATTAGTTCCCTATTACAATTTCGATTCTCAAAATTCTTTAATTTTTCATGGCAATTTAATTACATGTTTTAAATTGTACATTCTTCTAATAGATGACATAACTGGGTGACCGATAAAAATGGGAGTTATGTCAGAATATTGAATGATTCTATACAATTTCCATGGGGTAATATGTTTCAAGAGTGTTTATCAGTGTTTCGGTTCCATTGTATTCTCGACGAAAGTAACTGTGATAGTGTTTGCATTTCTGTTAGGTTAGGCGTTGGTGGCAATCGATGAATGGCTTACTTAGACGTATTAGTCCATTGTGATACCATATGCTGATAAGATTAAGCGTCAGGCCCACCAGACAACAACTTAGTTTGTCTACTAGATCTATCTATGTCCATCAAGATTTTATTCCTGAATATTTGAAATCCCATTGTAGACAACTAGTGCCAAAAACGTTCAGAGAAGATGTTCAGTTGCTTCTTCCTCATCGTTGCAGCTTCAACAGACGTCATTTTCCTGACCGTATGTGTACGAATCAGGCTGTGTCCCATCAAAACGGAAACAAGCATTGATAACTTGGGCCTGGCTAAAGTTAGAAGGTTCATGGATCTCTTGCTATCACTATCGACCGGATTTGTCTTGACCGCACACTATCTGTAACTCTTGTTTATCTCTCCAGCATAATCGTAAAGGAGCGTTCTTGCAGGATATGCTTACGAGCCACTATAGACATACAAAAACTTTCCAATTCCTAAGGAACCTGTAAGACAGTCCGGCCAGCTGATTTGCTGTGCACTATCCCATATGAGGCCCTAATAAATAAATAAATGGTTTCCCATTACATCCCATGAAGGGACTGGGGAGAACTTCTCACAATCACTGAGCTGTGCGCTTTCCAGTTTTCACTCACTGATTGGGACCTACAGTTTTACACCGATTCCGAACGGTAGTTTGAGAAGCCTTTTCATGGTTAGATACTCGATAGTGTCGCCGTCACTATGCGAGGTGACCGCCGCCGAAAGAAATTTTTTTTAAGGTGGCCAGAGCCGGGTTTTAACCCAGGATCTCATGTACAAGAGCCGCGCACACTAACCATTGTACCACCGACGGCCACATATGAGACCATATGGAGTGAATTTCGTACTGCTGGATCATCTCGTTAGCAAATCTGCAGCGATTCTGGGCAGATGTTGAATTAAGTAATACTGACTTTAGGGACCTAATGACCGCCTAACTGTTCCAGAACACTTTGACCGCAAAGACTGCAGGAGTACTATCCTACAGCCAGTCGGTCACTTATTGCCTAAATTTCCGCCTGATAGACGCTACAATGATCAGGTAGACTGCGCAAAAGGCTTAACTCTAGTTCCTTATAGTTGACACCTCAGCCCACCAGACAATCCATTTTCGACCTATCCCTGAAGAACTTCACATACTCCTCTATACCAGGAACTACTTTGTTCCTGGAGACGTTTGCCGGTAGTAGATTGTGGTACTTCCAATCGAATGGTGGTTTCAGTTTCGAGCAGTTGACAAATGCAAAAATATTGGAAGTACCTTCCAGCAGTATTCAATGACCGATTTCCATCATGCACCATTATGAGAGTTGACTTAACCTAAACAATCGGCCGGAAATATAAACCGGTAAAAAATGACATTCAGTTCATCAGAGGGAGTGGTGTTCAGAGCACATCGTCGCCATTCGCTGAACCCTAGATGGGGGTTTCACGCATCTGCCACCAGACGTTAACCCATAAAGAAATATCGGTCTCTCTACCGCTGTTATGATGAAGTGAACAATACTCGGAGAAGTCCCCAATTACAAGCTTTAGCCTTTCTGCAGGCATATAGAGCTATCGTCACCCTTCACATTATGTTGAGTCTGAAACTAAGCTTGCTGTCCAAAATAGCAGCCAGGTATTTGGCATACGCCGCAAGCTTAGTGGCCGTCGGTGATGCAATGGTTAGTGTACGCGACTCCTGTACATGAGGACGTTGGATCGCATAGTGATGGCGACACTACCGAGTACTAAGCCATACAAGCTTCTCAAAATACCGTTCGGAACCGCTGTACAACTGTAGGTCCCATTCAGTGAGTATAAAAACTAGAAAGCGCACAGCTCATTGATTGTGAGAAGCTCTCCCTAATCCCTTAATGGGATGTAATGGGAAACCAGCTAACTTAGTTGTAGAACCATTCAACGTCATGGGTTGCATGATAGATATTTTATACCGTCGAGTAAAATGGATCAGTGCTGTCATGACCAGGATTACACCGATTAAATTTTCACCGCCCATCTGGCTAAGGTCCGACAGCTACCTTGTTGAATTTCCCTTAGGATACTGGGATACTGGGACCCTTATAGTTGTTTCCATCTAACAATAAACAACAATTTTCGCACCCGAATTTTCGAGGGTGTTTAATATTCCATTCAGCGCAAGTTTCCATAGAAGTGAAGACAAGACCTCTCCGTGAGGTGTGCCTCTGTTAACATATACGGTACAAGTCGAGGAGCGCAATTCGACTGCGACACGTCTCCTGGTGAACACTTGGTAAACAAGTCATATAAGATCCACGTTCACCTAAAGGGACGAAGACCTCATTCTATCGCATTAGGAGTTATATTATTGAACGTACCCTCAATGTCAAGAAAGCCTACCAACGTAAACAACGGTTTCTCTATATGTCCTTTCAATTCAAGCCGTGCTGTCTCTGCACATCTGACCACCAGAAAACAATCTCACATCAATACTTGCACGCAAGTGTGCGTCTATCAGCAGTTCCATAGACTTCAGTAAGACCGCTACGAAGCTTATGGGCCTAAAGTCTTTAGGACCAGTGTGAGAGGTCTTCCCGCTTTGGGAATAAACACCACTCTTGTAGCCTTTCATCCTCTGGGTATGTATCTGAAGTGTATACAAGCGATGTATAATTTTATTAGCCAGAGGACCAAAAGATCGACCACATCCTAAAGTTCCGCTGGTGTTGAATTGCTGTTACAATTTTGACATAATACGAATAAAAATTAAAGAAATTGCGTGTTTTTTAACATTGAAATCAACAAAATACAATTTAAATTAAAATTCATCAATATTACTCATACGTAAAATTCAACTAGTACGTGTCTGACTATATACAAATTAATATTAATCATACGTAATTTTCTTTTATAAACATTTTTCAAATTGTTGAAATTAGAAACGTTTTAGTTTTATAGAATGCAATTATTTTGCATCATACAGTACGTTTTGGGCAGATCTAGGAAATATTATGCAGCCATAAAAGCTAAGTATGAATTGTTGTAATATATGATTACTCTGGGCGAATTTTAAGACTGATGAAACACATATTGGTAGGTACATTTGTATAGAATTATAATAAAATGCTTACCAACAAAATGAAATTAATAATATCAATACTTTAAACAAAACTCTAATTATTAATATTAGTTATACGTCAAAATTGATTTACAACATATTTCAAACGACTAATTGGTACTAGTATTGTAATATGATGCTATTGGAACTTAGACAGTAAATTTCAAGGAATGCTGCAAACATATGTATAGTACTCATAATATTCAACGAGATACACTTAATTATATATATTATACGCATACGAAAAATTAATCTATATGTCTTCAATTAATATTAATCATACGTAACAGCTATTATCACTGTGCTATGAACTAATTATTATTATTATTATTATCACTGTGCTACTACCCAGTAGGAAATTTTGTATTGTCTGTAGTATTTCCTTGGGTGAAGACAATTTATATAAGACGCCTTTTTGACATGTCAGTAGTTTTGACTTTGGTGACATAAATTGTGAAGGGGCTGACAATCTAGACCGTCCTATTGATCTGACAGCCCTTTGTCATGGCTGGCGCTTATTAAGACCAATACTGAATGTCGATTGAGGATGTCTTCATCATTTGTCAACTGCGTGGATACATGTGTGTGGATTTTCAAATTTTTCAAAAACTTCAAGCTGATTTTTTTTATTTATTTATAGTTATGAAATATATGTCATACGTTTTCAGAATTTATATCAAAATATTTGAAATTTGTTAGAAGAAAATGCTAATTTTCACAGCATTATAATTATGCGTGTATGTCTCACTTTTTGTCATCTTATCTTTCAGAGTTTATTTAATATCATGCAACAGAACAGATACATAGATATGTACAAGTACAGAAATTCCAATAAATAAGAACCTATTAGATGATCCGAAAGACCATATTTAAAGACGTCTTGAGTAACTGACCCACTGATGAATGGTCACTCAAGACGTCTTGTGTACATGTCATAAGGTGATCGCCACTGTTGACGTACTTTTGAACAAATGTATGAAAATGTCAGGAGGTGTCATGAGGTTTTTTGTATGGGAGCGGGTTGGAAAGTCAGCAGTGTCTCAGATATGTCAGTTCTTTGTCGTTGATGAAGTCTAGAGGAGATTTCCAACTGGGTAGCTAAAGCTATGAGCCATGTATCGGGTCCAGCCAAGTTCGAAACGCTTCTTGCTGGACCAGACAAAAATTCAATAATAAATTGTGATTAACATTACTCATACGTCAAAATTAAGAATGTAACTGAACATCTAAAATTTAATGTTAATCATACGTCTATGTGAATTTACAATATATTTTGAAATTTTTAAAGTTAGAATTACTCTGAAGGTTTGAGGAGTAATTTAGGGAAGTGCATTTTCTCATGGTAAAAACATTTGACAATTTCGTAAAAATTCGATCTTATTTAGTACACTCTTTTTGGCATTCGATAATAGATACTGCTGCCCAGTCGCTCACTTATCGTTCGAAATCAGCTTGTGTCGTCAGCCGCCTTCAATATTTCCAGAAATTAATCTATATGTCTGTATATCTTCAATTAATATTAATCAGAGTTTAAATTCTAACTGCCATATTCATAAAAAGTTTTGAGAGGTTTGAGAGACATAACTTTACGGCCTTATTCATAAAAAGTTTTGAGAGGTTTGAGAGACATTTTTGGTATTATGAACTGTCTCTCAAACCTCTCACAACTTTTTATGAATAAGGCCGTAAAGCTATGAGCCATGTATCGGTCTATAGCTGGACAGGACAAATATTCAATAATAAATTGTGATTACTATTACTCATACGTACAATGTAAGTATGTAATTGGACGTCTAAAATTTAATATTAATCATACGTCTATGTGAAGTTGGAAATTATTGTGAAATTGTTAAAGTTAGAATTATTCTGAAGGTTTGTAGAATAATTTAGGGAAGGGCATACTCTCATGGTAAAAACATTGGGGAATTTTGTAAAAATTCGATCTTATTTAGTGCATTAATTTTGGGGTTCAATAGAAGATACTACTGCTCAATCCTCCACTTATCGTTCGAAATCAGTTAGTATCGTCAGTCGGCTTCCATATTTCAAGATGACATAGAGATGGGTATGGAAGTTTCAATACAATGCACTTTAACGTAATATTCCTGTACTTTTCGGAGAGATTATAAATATACACACCTCAGTTTCCCAGGCGAAGGGCCATGGGAAGGACACAAGTTGCGACTTTAGAGAGCTTTACATTTTCTTCAAAGACACAATTTAAATGCTTGACATCGTCCTTAAAAATCGTGGATGGAAATTTAAAAAATCAACCGAAGTTATTCTTGACAGAAAAGTGAAAGGGGAAATCGTGGACGGATTATAAAATGATTGGATAATACATATTTAAAGTGAGAAGAAACCTAAGAACATGGAAAGGGTCCATCAATATATAACAGCTGCATGCGGGAGAAAACTAAAGTTATAGAAGGAAAGAAGAAGAACGAATTGTTAACCACTAATGGAAGAGATGGTCTTATATATTTGCAATTGTCTTAGAATCCTTAGAAATGCAATTGCAGGACGTTGTAGAAGGTCTCCGAAAGGGGAATCGTTGAAGATATTTGTAAATCATATTTTTAGATTAGACTGCGTTAGGTGTACACGTGGGAGAGAAGGTAAAACGAAAATTAATGTAAACTCCCCACGAGGCTCAAAATTGCCCAGGTGCATAAAGAAGTATTACCAAAATGTAGATGTCCTTCTGTTAGCTTGTGCTAGATACAGGCTGTTGTTTTGGAGAATCCTCATTCTTTCTTAATAACGATTAGCTCTCACCTTCAATTTCATCATAACAAAGGAATTGCGGTCTTAGGTCTGTACGCTACGAAGAGCGTACAACAGTGCGACCTCCTGGCTTAAGTGTATGCCCGGAAATGGGTCATGAGGCGCAGCACAAATACTTCGACTACTCTTTCTCAACCTAACCTAACCATATTTTTAATTTTTGGTTTCCATTTCCATATCCATTTTTTTCCATATTTTTTGGTTTCGAACCATTAAAGTCCCACAAAAAATTTAAATATTTGAAATTAAATGTTCTTTTTTATTTTTCTTTTATTTTGGCACCGAATTTGTATTTTAACATTTGTTTTATTCATAATTTGAACACTTTGGAATCATGAAAGTCCTCCTCCATTGGTCCATGTTCACAAGTATGCAAACAAAAAACTTTTCCCAAAATATATATAAAGAAACCAAAGGACAAAAACTGCAGCATATTTCTAGGGGTTTGGAGGTTGTATAACAATAAAGCGGCCTTATCGTATGCAATGAGAATATTTTGGCATATTTAAAACTCTTTTGCACTGAGTGCTATGCCACAAGACACATTACAATATTGTAGGAAATCTCCAAAGTTTTCTTTTTCATACCAAATGTATTTTTCGTGTAGCATACTTAAAGGATTTTAAATATTTAATAACTGTGAAGGAATAAAAACAATAAATGACATAATTTTTAACATGATCCACAAGGACCCCAAGCCAGAGGAAAGTAGGTGAAACTCGAATAAAAAGAAAAATTAAATTAAAACACATTTTTACTTGTGGGCGATTATAAGCATACTTAAAGGCTTGTGCAAATTTATATCATATTGAAAAGCCCCGTGTCCTTTTGTAGCCTTATTTAAGACAGACTTTTCGTTTTTGTTTTACTAGTGTTTTAATGGTTTTGCATGCAGTCCCATATTTGAATTGTAAGGTTCTTTCGGTCACATTTGTTGCATACTTCTAGGTTCATTTCCTCCCCTTTTGTGTGTTTTATACACTTTCACATTTTGTAGCAAAATTCCATACATTTTATTGTGATATACTACACAAATACGTGAACATCGTGTGTGTGTGTGTTTGAGGTTGTTTCTGTCTACCATACTGAGCAGTTTAATATGCTTGAGGTTTCTAAAAACAGAAATTCTTTCAAGTACCTCGTACTTGTAGTTGCAAAAATACTTGAAATTATGGGAAAAACAACAGAAACTACCCCTGAGCCTTAGACAAACGATGCTTGAGGCAGATGATGGGGGCAAAGGCATGATAACTTTACAATCTAACTAATTTGCAACAAATGCCTACTTTTAGGAGCACCCTTGAGTATACAAGTTTAGTTTTTTATTATTTGTGAATATGCAACATAATTCCAGGCATTAAATAAAATTTAATGAATGAGAGTATGAGTAGGGAATTCACCAGTATGAGAAATAAAAATGTCAAAGTCATTAGTAAAGTGAACAACCACTGTGGGTGTGAAATTTTAAGAACCTTGATATGGGTTCGAAAGAGTATCCTGAGAGAAATCTTGTGCTACAAAGCCAAGGACATGTTTGTAATGCAAGAGAGTAGTGACATTTGAAATAAAACTATTTGGGAAGGTTACGAAATTGAAAATAGTAAAGGGGACGTAGTTTGGGTTGGAATTTTTAAATGGGGTGGGACAAAACATAGTTATAAGTCGTGTTACAATGCTGCTAAAATGATATTTTCCAGAAGTTTCATTAAGTATTGATAGTTGTTTTAAGAAACAATCTTTGGTATTAATTAAAATCTTTTGAATTTGTATGTTTTAGATATGTAATTTATAATGGGTGCAGTACTAACTGTCTGTTGCCCGAAGTCGAACGAAAGATTTCGTTTGGATTCTAGTCGAGTCCAGAATTCGTTTGGATCTAGTCGAAGGAAATTTGGTTTGGGTTTTAAAATTTTGTAGTTTGATGAAGATGGAAAACGCACACGCATAGCAGAATTCGGACGGCATAACCGAATTAACCATAACCGAAATTCGAGGTTTCCACGAACGAATTTAGAGGTTCTCACAACAATCGAATTAGAGGTTGCCACAGCTTCATAATAGAATCTCAAAGCCGCATCAAATTATGTTGTTGCAACCGATTTAAAGCCAACTTCGGGGTTTGCACCTTATTGATACCCACTTTAATGGTTACAACCTGATTAATGCCAAATTCTGTTGCTGCAACCGAATTGATGCTACATTTGTTTGTTGTAATAAAATCAATAAACAACCGAATTTTATTTTAAGTCGGTTACACCAACAGAATTGGGTATCAATTTGTTCGATTGTATCAACCGAATTTGATACCACATTATCTTGTTGCAATCAAATTTGAACCAAATTCTGTTGGTGCAACCGATTTAAAGTGAAATTCGGCTGTTGCCATCGAAGTGATACCAAATTCAATGGTTACAATTGGATTGATGCAAAATTTTCTTGTTGCAAACGAATTTATTCAAAATTCTGTTGTTGCAACCGAACTTGTGGTGGGAAATTTAGTTGATAGAACGATTATAATGTTTAAATTCAGTTGGTAAATTCGAATAGATACCACTTTACCCTGAAGTAACCAACTAATGTCACATTAGGATATTGTAACAGAATTGGTTCCAAGTACTTTTGTTACAACCGAATTGGTGCCAAATGCTCTTGTTGCAAACGAATTCATTCAAAATTCTGTTGCTGCAACCGAAATGATGGAAATTTTAGTTTGTAGAACGATTATCATGTTAAAATTCAGTTGGTACAAATGAATAGATACCTCTTTACCCTGTTGTAACCAAATTGGTACCGAGTTCGGTTGCTGCAAACGACTTAAAGTGAAATTCGGTTATTGCGATCGAAATGATATCAGATTTGATGGCCACAACCGGATTGATGCCAAAGGCGGTTGTTCCAACCGAATTGATGTAACATTCAGATATTGTCCCAAGTTCTTTTGTAACAACCGAATTGGTGCCAAATTCCCTTGCTGCAAACGAATTTATTCCATATTCTGTTGTTGCAACCAAAATTATGAAAAATTTAGTTGATGGGACGATTATAATTGGAAATTCGGTTGTTAATAGATACCACATAACCCTGTTGTAACCAAATTGGTACCAAATTCTGTTGGTGCAACCGGCTGAAAGTTAAATTCGGTTGTTGCCATCGAAGTGATACTAAATTCGATGGTCACAATCGGATTGATGCCAAATACGGTTGTTAAACGCGAATTGATATCACATTCGGATATTGTAACAGACTTGGTTAAAAATTCTTTTGCTACAACCGAATTGGTGCCAAATTCGCTTGTTGCAAACGAATTCATACGTTAGAGGGTTAATTTGTTCCACAAAAATGTTTATCTGAATCTTTTCTATAAAACTTCTGAACATATTTTGTACCTCAGAAGTAAGGAACACACAATTTTGCTTGTCGATATGTTGCAGGAAAGTTCCGAGGGGCGGAGACTTTGACCCGCCCTAAAAAAAATGCTGATCAGATCTGGCAAAACGCCGATACACGTATATTTTTTTTAGACCTTTCTACCAGAATCCGTTAACAGAACCCCATTATTTTGAAAAAAATCTAATTTTGGGTCACAGTGTTATGATACGAGGTTGTTTCAAAAGAATTTCAGTTGCGGGGAGGGACTAAAGTCAGTCGTGACAAACGCAATTCCGTTGTGGCAACCACAATTCGATGGCAATCGACGAGGTTTGAGATTGCAACAACCTTCTTCAAACAGTTAGTTCTGTGAGTGTAGAGTTTGCTACTTCTAAAGTGATGAAGTTTGCGGTCACATCTAAAATATGTCGAACGAAACCTTCTGACTTAGAGGAACCCAATTCCGTTGAATTCGAGTGTATGGGTTTCGTTCAAAATCGATGAATTGTTTTTATTATTCTGAAGTATAACTTTTTTTATGCGAAGGAGATTGTTGAATTGCATTAAAGAAATCTTAATTCACGTTTTTTACTTATGAAACTAAAAACGAACGTAGCACGCATGGTGATGCTGTAGTTGAATAAAGCGCAAGCTACAAGGGAGTGGTTTAAGAGAGCTACGTTTAATCTGGCCGGCGGTAAATTCAGCTCATGATTATTAGGGAATATATGGGGAACAGAAGCGGCCATATAACGCCAGTGATCATTATAGGGTAACTCTTTAAAGGCCTTCCAATGTGAAGTCTTCGCGAGAATTTTAACTGATGTGAGCTAAACAGTGACACAGAATATGATCTACCAAATCAATACACTCACAGAATGCGTTTGTAGCAACCGGAAATTTAGTTGCTGCAGCCAAAATTGCGTTTATCACAAATGAATTGAAGTTGTCACAACTGAATGCAGTCGCTACAATTAAAATTTGGTTGGAATAACTTCATGTATACACGATTCGGTTGTGTTAAATGAATTTTGTTTTACTTTTATACATTTGTGACAATCAAATTATTCAAGAATTACAGAACTGGTTGTAGCAAACCGGAATTTCGTTGCAGCTGGCGAATTTCGTTTATCACAACCGATTTAAAGTTGCCACAACTCAGTCGCTACAACTGATGTTTGGTTGGAACAGTTTCATTAATAAATAATTCGGGGGTTTTAAACGAACTTATCTTTACTTCGGGCCGAACAACAATGTTTGATATTTATTCAGATGCGACAACCCAATTTTGCACTGAATGCAGTCGCTACAATTAAAATTTGGATGGAATAACTTCATGTATACACGATTCGGTTGTGTTAAATGAATTTTGTTTTACTTCGGTTCTAAGAACCAAATTTGCTATTTATACATTTGTGACAATCAAATTATTCAAGAATTACAGAACTGGTTGTAGCAAACCGGAATTTCGTTGCAGCTGGCGAATTTCGTTTATCACAACCGATTTAAAGTTGCCACAACGCAGTCGCTACAACTGATGTTTGGTTGGAACAGTTTCATTAATAAATAATTCGGGGGTTTTAAACGAACTTATCTTTACTTCGGGCCGAACAACAATGTTTGATATTTATTCAGATGCGACAACCCAATTTTGCAAGAATTATGTTACGGATTATAGAACTGGTTCTGTAAAAATTGGTTGTAGCAACCGGAAATGCGGTTGCTCCAGGCGAATTTTATATTTCATAACTGCATTGAGGTCGCCGCAACTCTGTTCGGGCGCAACACCTGAAATTCGGTTGGATCAACCTCATTTACAAATAATTCGGTTGAGTTAAACGAATTTTTTTATTTCGGTTCCAACAACCAAAATTTGACACTTATTCAGTTACGACAACCGAATGTTTCATGAATTATGTTACCGCTCATAGAATTAGTTGTAAGAAAAGTGGTTGTAGCAACCGGGAATTCGGTTGTTGCAGACGAATTGCATTTACTGCAACCGATATTTGTTTGGAACAGTTTAATTTATAAAAATTCAGTTGTGTTAAACGAATTTTTCTTTATTTCGATTCCAACAACCAAATGTGACACTTATTCAGTTACGACATCCGAACTTTTCATGAATTATGTTACCACTCATAGAACTAGTTGTAAGAAAAATGGTTGTAGCAACCGCAAAATTCGGTTATTGCAGCCGAACTGCATTTATCACAACCAAATTGAGGTTGCAATAATTTAATTCAGTCGCTAAAACTGAAATTTGGTTGGAACAACTTTATTTATAAATGATTTGTTTGTGATAAATGAAATGAAAAGATGCCATCCACTTCAAAATATCTTCTAGAAAACAATTGGTCACTCTTCAAAAAATTACCCTAGTAGTGAGAATAAAACAAATACTTAGACAGTAACAGGCAAGTGCGGTTCCACGGAATTTAAATCTTCAAATCTTAATATTTAAATCTGAAATTGTTTATTTTGAACACACTATGTTCTATAAGTATATTATCAAACAAATATGTATAAATTGCTCAAGAAATTTGTGTTTATTGTTTACATGTCCTTTAGTCCCTTTTCAACATATGTCACAAAATTTTTAAAAAAGGACTAAAAGGCCATATGCATATTCAAGATAAAGGACTATCGTCTGCGAAATCCTCTAGTAGAATCTATTCCACAATAAACCCATAATGAAATTTAATGAGGAATAAATCCGTGGAACATTCTGCATCCGTAGCTGGTCATTGTTGGTACTTTTGGTACTTTTGAATTTTTGGTACTTTTTGAACAACGGACGAAAAGGACCCTTTAAACTTTGAAATAGAGCATTTGAATATTCTACGAAAATAATCCCTGTCAAATTTCACTGAAGACAAGAATTCGCTCAATTCAATATTTACACTCGATTTTTAAATTTATCTCGGACAGTATCGGATAAAAAAAATTCAAACTTGCCACGCCCATAATAAAATGTGTAGCTACACAGCGGTCTAAATGTTTGGGGTTTGACTACACTCACCTAGTGTGCTCATTTGGCGTAGGAATCGTCCACCCCCAAAATTGGTGTTGCACAGTGTTATCCAAATTCATTGAAACAAAAAATCAATACTCTTGTCAAAACGAGATACCTTCACTCAATTGTGAATAAAGGCGAAACGCGTTCATCGATTTTCATGATTTATGTCTTATTTTGTTATTAGGTTGTCTGACTTTACGTGAAAGTAATAAGATTGTACGCGATGGAGTGATATTTCGAAAATACGAGGCTATAAAAACGGAACTTTAGAATGAAAATTATGAAATTCCATGTTTCGGATTTGTAAAAAAAATCTGCTTGTTGTTTTTCCAATTTGTTTTCAGTAGTAGATTACTGCGATTACTGATGGTTGCCCGAAAGTTACTTTCCTTTTCCAACTTGGCATTAAAATTGCCTACAATAATCTTAATATTGTGGTCAGGGCAACGGTCGTATACTTCCTCCAGATGCTCATAAAATGATTCTTGACCTTATCGTCTTTATCATCTGTCGCTGCTTGCACACAGATTAACGAGATGTTGAAATATTTCGCTTTGATGCGAATTGTGGCCATGCGTGCACTCACTGGGGTGAACCTTGAAACTAGGTATTCCAATCTCTTAAAAATAAAAATAAATGGTTTCCCGTTACATCCTATGAAGGAATTAGGGAGAGTTTCTCACAAACCAGTGAGCTGTGCCTTACTGATTCGCACCTACATTTTTACACCGGTTCCGAATGGTATTTTGAGCAGCTTTTTCATGGCTAAGTACTCGATAGTGTCGCGGTCACTTAGCGAGGTGACCGCCGTCGAAAGAAATTTAAGGTGGTCACACCAGGGATCGAACCCACGTTCTCATGCACAAAAGCCGCCCACACTACCATTGCACCACCGATGCCCACGCCCGAATCTCTTGCTAACAATAATTCCGGATCCGAATTCGTTCTCGCTCATGACAGCTGTAGTAAATATCCTTTCCATCGCATTTCCTGGATAGCTGTGATTACTGCTATATATTTTTCGAGGATATCCGCCAGTTGGAAAGTGGCACCCGTCCTTTATAGACTTCTTATGTTTCAGGTACATATCCTTAAATCGTGGGCCTTATAACGTTTGTGGGGTCGTCAACAGTTAGGGGGTTTGTTCGTTTACTGCTCTTGTGTATTTTCATTGCCTATATAACTGTGGCGGGAGGCAAACCCACCCTACCATGGTTTGTATTTTACCTGCTGCCAGGATGAATATGTTTCAGACGACATCCATTATGGATCAAACGTTGACCAGAATGCAGTGAGCCGAAACTGGATTTTGGGGTTTTCAGGTTTCATACATAAGGCGACCTGGATATCTCCTGATCAGCGGACGAAGAAGCAGATTGATCACTTAGTAATAGATGGCAGGCACTCTGCTAGTGTAATGGATGTCCGTGTGATTCGAGGTGCCAATATCGACTCGGATCATTACCAGGTGGCTGCGAAAGTTCGCACAAGACTGAACAGAGTGATAAACGTACGAAGCCGAACACATGAAAAGCTAGATATTGACAGGCTACGAATACCGGAGATATCAAGGGCCTATCGACAGAAACTCTATCTCCTGCTAGAGCAGAATACCCCCCTCCAGAAGACCCAGATGCGCAGTGGAAGCACATGTCACATTCTTTGGAAACCACTGCAAGGAACCGCAGAAGAATAAGGCGTGGTACGACGAAGAATGTCGCATTGCAACTTATGAAAAAGACGCTGCACGTATGGCAACGAAACAGTCAGTTACAATGCGTGCTGCGAGTGAGCGGTACAAGAAGCTAAAAAGGGAGGAAAATCAACAATTTAGGCCGAAAAAATGGCAGTGGGAGCAGAGAGAGAGTGAAAAAACCGAAATGTGCAGGATGAATGGTGAATCCCGAAAGTTTTTCCAGAGGGTAAGAAGATTGAATAACGGGTCGAATAATGGGCTGCCCTCTTGCAAAGATGATAATGGTAATGACTGAGAAGCAGTGTGTGCTTAAAATTTGGAGAGACCACTTTTCAGTACTATCTATCCTTAACTGAAGATCAAGAGGTAATGATAGTGGTAGATAGTGTAGATTTTACCACGCCCAACCAACACGAGATTATAACGGCGATCTTCCGCCTTAAGAATAATAAAGCCGCTGGTGCGGATGGCCTACCCGCTGAACTTTTTAAGGCAGGTGGCGAAGGACTGCTAGCCCACATGCATCGACTTATATGCAGTATATGGCTGGGGGAATCTATGCCCGACGATTGAAGTCTCAGTGTATTATGTCCTGTATTCAAAAAGGGTGATCCGTGTATCTGTTCCAACTATCGCGGTATCAGTCTTTTATCCACGGCATACAAGGTCTTGTCGAGCGTATTATGTGAAAGACTAAAACCAATTATTGAAAACCTGATTGGACCTTATCAGTGTGGTTTTAGACCAGGCAAGCCCACGACTGACTGGAGAAGACCCACGAAAAGCAAATCGATACATACCCCCTTTTTGTCGATTACAAAACTGTACGAAGCTTTGTCTGAACTTGGTATTATGGCAAAACTGATCCGCCTCTGTAGAATGACGCTGACCAACACCAACTCAGCAGTGAAAGTGGGGAAAGACCTCACTGAACCATTCTGTACCCAGCGAGGACTTAGACAAGGCGACAAACTTTCGTGCAATCTCTTCAACATCTTAATGGAGATAATAATGAGAAAGGCTGCAGTAAATACGAACATGACCATTAACACGAAAAGCTATATGTTGCTGGCTTATGCTGACGACATATACATCATTGGGCGAAATTTGCGAGAGGTTACAGCAGTATTTTCAAGAATCGAAAAGGAATCAGCGAAGGTGGGTCTAGCTGTTAATGACACCAAGACAAAATAGATGGTGTCAACGACTAGAGAAATCTCTCGACTGCATACGCACTTGAACGTTGACAACCGATTTAATTTTGAAGTGGTAGATGAATTTGTCTACCTCGGATCCACCGTGAACAAGGACAACAATGTCAGCCTGGAGATATATAGGATATCTAATTGTGCTTGCAAATAGGTGATATTTTGGGCTCAGCAAGCAGTTTAGGAACAAAGCCCTCTCTCGACGGACAAAAGTCCAGCTATATCAGACTCTCAGTTTACCTGTCTTGGCTCCGAAACTTGGGTCATATCGCAAGCGGATGAAAAACACCTGGGAGTTTTCGAGAGAAAAATTCTCCGTAGAATATATGGTCCTGTTAGGGAAAACGGCGAGTACCGACGTCGCTGGAACCCAGAGCTATATAATCTGTATTCTGACGTGGACATAGGTAGGCGAATTAAATTAGGCCAATTGCGTTGGCTAGGCCATGTTATCAGAATGGATGAAGATGAGCCAGCGCGAAAGGTTTTCGATAACGTACCCGATGGAAGCAGGAGAAGAACCGTTAGTTTGGATCGGTTCCGAGAGGAACCGGGTATTTGAATCGGTTCCGAGGAGAACCAGGTATTTTAACACAGAAAATTGCCTTTTCACTCTAGCTAGCTAACGGTGGTTTCCCGATAAAGTCATTGCCCAGGACATACTGCGTGGAAGTAGTGAGCTGCTTACACTGCCCAAGCAAGGAATCATTTCTGGCCACTCCCAAGTGCCCATATCTACTTCGTACTAACAAGGGTGAGGGAATAAGTATTTGGATAGGAAATGCTTTCCTTTTCTTGGCAATGAATTTCGTTTCGGAGTAATAACCGACGAGTACTTCAAACATGAGTCGACTACTTATACAATTATAACTACAACGTAAATGAGAACTGCTAAGGCGACATAAAACATGGTCCACATCGAAACTCGAATTTTTTTGAAAACTTGTACGCCATCGTGTGCCATTGAGTAGATATGGTAAGAATTGTGTGAGTGTACCAGTTGTGGCCAAGGTTAATAAGTGTTACTATGAATGTCATACAAATAAGTTATGTTTGAAAGAGAAATCAAATACCGGAATCGGGATGGCAGAAGATCAGTCCTTTCAGCACATACTCAATTAGTAATCTACTGCTTTACCTATTGAAGGAATCGTTCAGTGATCACATAATTTTTCACAGGTCGTGCGATTTAACACAGCTGGATAATTTTCTGTGGATGTATATAAAATCGATAGTCTACGCCTGTGTCCCAGAGACGATCGGCGACTTGGAATATAACATTCCGCACATTCTTACCGATATATGCACAAATTTATTTAATTAATTTTAGTAGATATAGTCCGAACTCCCTTTACTACACTACTCTTCAGCAATGTCCCAAATTTAGTTGAATAGTTTTCGTCAGGATAACGTATGGGCATTGGTAGTGCCATTTACTAAGTTCATATAGCCATCATTGGAGGGAGACTAATCGAAGTCTTTACAATTAACCACTTAAGTATTTCTACATCAATACCAGCCACAATTTGCTCCAATCCCTTTTCCATAGTTTTCTACCATCTCTATATAATTATCATCATTCTTCTTCGTGTGCGCCTGTTATCTTAAATTATGTTCTACATCATCGTCAAAGTCAATCAATTTCAATTTCCCATATTCTGTCTTTGGAGACAAGAATTCATTTTATTTGTAAAATTTTTATATATTTCTAGTATAGAATTTTTCTAAAAAGCTTTTACCCCAACAGTTTCCATTGAACAAATACCCCACTAATGGTGGCAGGGAGGGGGTCGTTGTAATTAGCTCAGCAGGCAACCACAGGGACTGACTGATACTGGAGGGAATGATACTAAATGTTGAGCGACATGTATTCGCATCAAATGTAAATACGAATAGTGAGTGGTAGTAATGTTTCGACATATAAATATTTCCAATTTCACTCTTTGCATCTAAGTTGTCTTTTCTCACATTCCATTTAATTAAATTAAATGAGTAAATTGCAAAGAGAGAGAGAGAGACAGAGAGAGTGGGCGAGCATTAAGTGTTGCTATCTGCAGGGCCTAGTGCCAACAGAGAGATACACTTAAAGTGTGGCATACTTTTAGGCACACGATTTTTATATCAATGTAGTTAAATGTGAAGCATATGGTTAGATGTTGTTGTATCAAATCAATGATTACAATTGTACTAAAGTTCACAGTTAGAAAAAAGGGGCCGGGGGGGGGGGGGGGGGGGGCGACAGGGGATTTAAAACGGTGAGTTTATTGTAGTGCCACGTGTAGAAATTTTCTGATTTGCTTAAACATTATTTAATGCATACTTTTAGTAGAACGTCTTAAATATATAGTGAAGCATATGGCAAGGATGTTGTCGAGCACATAATTAAAAAGCTTAAACTTGTTAAACGTTCTATATTTATAATATTCTAATATTCTATATTTATAATTCTTTACCACAAAATAAACAAGAGCTAAGGGAATTTTAATATGTGCGTAGAGCTGAATTTAAAAAAGGAATATCAAGGGGCTAATAACCCTATTATCCCAATAAATACACAGAAGAAGAAGACATAGATATTTTGATGGCTTTGTGAAATTTGTATACGATCCATCTTCCTTCTAGTCATCCGCAAGGTGTAGATTTATATGCTTAATACAGATTTGGGTTTATATCAATCAAAATCATTCACTAAGAAAAAATTTCATGGTGACAAAGGATTCCGACGCAGATGTGCCTGATGTCAGTGAGAAGAGACAGGGGAGGGCTTGTGGCAACAAATGATCGGCTGGCTTTCTAGTTTTTCACTTACTGTGCGAAATACTGGATAGCGTTACCGCAACTAAGCGAGGTATAGGAAGTGTAAGGTGATTAAAGCTGGGATCAAATTACAATTATTATGTACCAGAGTCGCGCACTCTATCCATTGCACAAGCGAGGGTGTGAGATAGTCCCCGTCAAAAGCAGCAATGGTGGTAACATATACCTTAAGAGTCGTTGGAAGCTTGTCCTTTTCTTTTCCTGAAATTCGGGTTATATTGTTAGTTTTCTGAAATATTGTTAGTTCGCTGATTTTCCTGTAAATAGCTAATGGGTCCTAAATTCGAGTTAAATTTGAGAGATTCCGGTCTAAATATCTCAGCATTTCTGAGTCGTAGAATTGAATTGGCCCCGATGTATTTCGAAAATCTATCTTATGGCCGTCATAAGTCTGCCTCTAATTAGCTCACCACGAGTGAACTGTGCGCTTTGTAGTTTTATACTCACTGATTTGGACCTACAGTTTTTACACCGATTCCGAACGGTATTTTGAGAGGCTTTTCATGGCTAAATACTCGATAGTGTCGCCGTCACTATGCGAGGTTACCGCCGCCGAAAGAAATTTAAAGTGGTCAGAGCAGGGATCGAACCCAGGATCTCATGTACAAGAGGCGCGCACACTACCTACTGCACCACCGCTGGCCACAGGGAACATATACAGAAAAAATCCTCACCAAGTTTCATCAAAACCTAACCTAGAAATTCTTCACAACATTGCAAATATTCATTGAAACAGGTAACAGTTTCACATATCCTAGAATGTTTGTCGCTAAAAAAAATAAATGGTTTCCCATTACATCCTATGAAGGAATTAGGGAGAGCTTCTCACAACCAGTGAGCTGTGCGTTTCATAGTTTTTATACTCAGTGTTGTTTGTCGCTGGTTCAATGAATATTTACGTTGTGCTGATGAAACTCAAAATTGTCATAGGATGTATGAAGTGTTCTTTGCTTCAATGAATATATACGTTGTGGTGATTAATATTTTTCATAGGTTGGGGTTTGAAAAAGTATTTCTTCAGTGTACCTGTATTAAACATAAACGTAAATAATACATCGCCACAATATATTGAATTGAATGGCTAAATACTCGATAGCAATACCAACTGGAATATACATCACATAACTTTTAACATATTTTAAGCGAGTTTTCTTTCCTTCCTTAGCCTTATTCTTCTTGGGTGGATAATGGATAGCCGCGGGTTTATGCCTGAGAAGAATGTATTTTTCAAATTTCTGTTATCCTCATTTTAAATACACAACAATCGGCTTCATGTGACCACCGGTGGTGCAGTCGTCAGTACGCGTGACTTGTGTACACGTTTTTAATCCTCGACTCAATCACCTTTTAAATATTTTGGCGGAAAATATTTTCAAAAAATTGGTGTAAAATTGTGGGTATCAATCACTGAGTCTAAAAATATAAAACACCCAGTTCAGCGATTGTGAAAAGAATACACTATCACGCCATGAAAGTAATGGGGAAATACGTCTTTGAAGGGCTTCATCCAGTATTAGTATATTGGAAACAGCACGTATTACATACAAAATTCATCGAACGGGCTTTCTGAGGACCAGCGTTAACTTTAACAGCTGGAAAGTTGCTGGCGAAATAATACATTTTTTAAGTAAACTAAAATTTTTATAAATTATTTTCAATTATTTTTACAGCAAACATAGCCAACGTTTGTGAACATGAGTAAAACAAACGACTGAAAGCATACTCTCACTCAAATGGAATCTCTCTCCGCCGTGAGTCTATTCATGATGAATTGTGAAATCAAACCAACACCAAAACAATCGAGAACAAACAAATGAGAAGCAGGTTGTCACAGAAAACGGAGTTGCCAACTTTAACTTCTCCGCCTCCAAAAAGATACCCTTTACACTTAGAATTAACAAGATTACTTTAGCTATAAGTTTCGACTGTAACAGTTATTAGTCAATCATCTCCCAATGTTGCTGTCGGATAATACTTATGCATTTCCCACCGTCGTAGTCTTACTGAATGAAAAAACTTGGAGTGTATTACAGTCAATTAGAATTAATATTCGACCCAGGCGTGTATAAATTCACACATCCCTCTATACCACGAACCCTTGTGATCTACGAATCCCTCTCCAGTATGAATGTGTGGTATTTCTGATCGAATAGTGGTTCCGCTTGCTAGCATTCGATAAATGAAGGTGTGTTGGGACTACCATCCAGCAGTATTCGATGACCGACTACAAACAACCATGCGCCATTGTGAGGATTGCATTAACCTGATGGCAGACGTAGCATCAATCTCCCTATCACTAATGTCCACTGGCAATAAATATAACATTACATTAAGTGCATCAGTTGGAGTGGTACACAGTAGTGATGTGCGATTCCGCGTATTTTAAGAACCGGTTCTGTCGAGTCGGGTTCCGAGAAGAACCGGGTATTTGAACAAGTTCCGGTTCTCAACAAATTCCTGTCCCAAAGAGGCTTAAGTGAAATATCTATTTATAAGAATATAAAATATATTAAAAATACACATTTTGTGTTGAGTCTGGTTTCGAGACCAGTTCCGAGAAGAACCGGGTATTTTAACCGGTTCCGAGAAGAACCAGGTATTTGAACCGCCTCCCATTCTAAGAAAATTGCTGTCCCAAAGAGGCTTAAGTGAAATATATTACATCCAAAAATTAAATTGTCCGAGCGTTTGGTCGTGTTTATCAATTAATTATATTTTTCGATATTTCGCTACCCTTTGGATAGCATCGTCAGGATAGTATCGAAATATCGAAAAATATAATTAATTGATAAACACGACCAAACGCTCGGACAATTTAATTTTTGGATACAATACGAAAGGTCGGATAAATCATCACTTATTATGAAATATATTACTATAAGAATATACAATTGTATAAAAATTCACATTTTCCGTCGAGTCCGGTTCTGAGAAGAACCGTATATTTGAACCGGTTCCGAGAAGAACCGGGTATTTGAACCGGTTCCGAGAAGAACCGGGTATTTGAACCGGTTTCGGTTCTCAGAAAATTTCTGTGCCAAAGAGGCTTAAGTGAAATACCTTTTTATAAGAATACGTATAAAATTTGGTAAAAATACACCATTTCTGTCGAGTCCGGTACCGAGAAGAAGCGGGTATTTGAACCGGTTTCGGTTCGAAGAAAATTCCTGTCCCAAAGAGGCTTAAGTGAAATACCTTTTTATAAGAATACATATAAAATTTGGTAAAAATACACCATTTCTGTCGAGTCCGGTTCCGAGAAGAACCGGGTATTTGAACCGGTTCCGAGGAGAACCGGTTCCGGTTCCCAGAAAATTGCTGTCCCAAAGATGATTAAGGGAAATATCTTATTATAAGAATATAAAATTTGATAAAAATACACATTTTGTATCGAGTCCGGTTCCGGGAATAGTCGGGTATTTGAACCGGTTCCGGTTCTCAGAAAATTCCTGTCCCAAAGAGGTTTAAGTGAAATATCTTTTTAAAAGAATATAAAATTTGATAAAAATACACATTTCTTGTCGAGTCCGGTTCCGAGAAGAACCGGGTAGTGGGACCGGTTCCGCGAATAACCGGGTATTTGGACCGGCTCCGAAAAGAACCGGGTATTTGGACAGGTTCCGGGACTCAGAAAATTTCTGTTCCAAAGAGGCTTAAGTGAAATAAATATCTTACACATTTTCTGTCGAGTCCGGTTCCGAAAGGAACCGGGTATTTGGGCCGGTTTCGAGATGAACCCGGAATTTGTACCGGTTCCGAGGAAAACGGGTACATGGACCGGTTCTGGTTCTCAGAAAATTCCTGTCCCAAAGAGGCTTAAGTGAAATATCTTATTATAAGAATATAAAATGTGATAAACACACATATTTTATGTCGAGGCCGGTTCCAAGGAGAACCGGGAATTTAGACCGGTTCCGAGAAGAAATGGGTATCTGCCTCTCAGAAAATTCCTGTCCCAAAAAGCCTTAAATGAAATATATCATTATAGGAATATAAAATTTTATAAAAATACACATGTTCGTACCCTCACCCAAAGGTTAAAACTTTTGGTGACTTTGGAAACGAGTTCTCTAGTCATGAACCGTTTTACGGTTCTTTTCAATCCGTTTCTCAGTTCCTATAGAATCGTGTTTCGGCCTTTTTTGGAACCGGTTTCGGTTCTTTTGAACCCGTTTTTTGTCCTTAACGAATCGCTTTTTCGGTTCATTTGGACCCGTTTTTCAGTTCTTGCAAGCCGCGGTCCTGTCGGTTCCTGTGAAGAACTAGTTCATGCGAATCGCTTTTTCGATTCTGTGCATCACTAGTACACAGAGTCACGTCATTGATATTATCTGAATCCCGGTCAGCTCAATGGTGCACAATATAAAACGATAACCCAAAAAAAACATTATCGGTCTCACCAGCGCTGTCTAGATGTAGTGAACACTTCTCGGAGCAAGTCCCCATTTATAATTTATAACCCGCTTCCAGTTGAATTGGCCTTTTCCACATTTTCCACTAAGTTGGGTCTGAAACTAAGCATGCTGTTCATAATAACATCCAAATACCAGTAGCTTAATTTTAGAACCATTCAATGTGATAGGTTACACGATAGGCATTTTACACCTTCGAGTAAAATGAACCCGCTCAGTCATGGGCGCGTTTGCGTCTAGTCCAAAGGCCGTAAGCTACCCTGGAAAATATGCGATAATTAACCCTTATAGCTTTTGCCACGTCATACGTATGGGGATACATTTTCGCAACTGCAATTATGAGAGTCATCGGTATTCCATTCAGCTCAAAGATCTATAGAATTGGAGACAAGACCCCTCAAGATAAGCCGCATAAGCTCCACGTTTACCTTAAGATCCATGTTCACCAATGTGTACTACTTTGCAGCCACCGAGCTCTCTATTTATCCTACCAGTTCATGCAGTGCTGTCTTGGCAGATCCGCCCATGCAGTATGCCTGTTGCCTGTTGCAAGATTACAATCTTATGTCCGTAATTGTCAAGCTATCAGCCAAGTTCTCTATCTCATAATAATATATTTGATACCAGTATATCATAACATACATTAATGATTGTTAAAGTTGAATTACTGCGGGTGAATTGCATATAGGTTAGGGCTGTCAACAATCTTTTTTTTGAATTTGATTATGCATAGTAGCTTTTTTCGCTCCTCAAACAAACCGAAAAATATTTAGGGGCTGTTCAAAGAACTTCTATTTATTAAACTTTAAGACATATAATGTAAACAAAATATGTTAATAATTCTACAATTATATTTTAATTGACATTTTCTATAATAATTTTCCACATAATTAAATCTTATAGTCTTGCTTTTGGTGTAACTTTTCGAGCATCGGGAACTCTCTTTCTGTGATCGTCTATCACGTGAATTAATTTCTGCATCTCGGTCTCATTCTTCGTAATACTTTTGTTGAAGGCAGACATTGGAACAACGGAACGTTCTGCTGCATCATTGAGTGGTTAGTGAGTGAACAATGTGCTTGGCGTCTTGGATCAATGTTGAGAAATATTAAGTGCATTCAGATCACAGACCAAATCACAGATCGTAAGTTTTTGCTCTCTAACTGATCGCAAATATTCAGCTTGATTCCTCTTCCTGTCCAGTCTATAGGGAAACTTTTAATATTATTTAACTCATTTGCAAACATTCGTAAGGAAAGAGGAATCAGCTGAGGCCCAAGATACCACAAGTGAGATTTCGTCATTGGTGCATTCACAGTTGAATACTGTTATATTTTTTTGGAATAGACGCAAATCGCCTACTGCTGCACACTTGCTTTAGGGTAAGAAATACATGCTTTAACGTAAAGAAGGCACGCGAACAATCAAAATTCGGCGAGATTCTTCTTCTCTTTGGCCGTTAACTTAAATTCTGCTCTATCACCTTTGCCATCCATATTGCCATGTGGTATGCACCAGGACTCATGAAATGGTACTGATCTGCTTTGGGTAACTTCGCTAAATGTAATAGACAATGTTCCACCATCTCCCAGTAGTTATCTCGAGGCATGTATTTTTCTCTTGATGATAAAATACTCTTGAGGGAAGTTGTAACTTCCTTTTTAAGTTATTGTAGATATGGTGTGTTTCGGTGTTTAACGCCCAAGAGCTTGAAGTTCTGATGATTGATATTTCCCCAACTTTGCTGTAATCGTGAAAGTGATAAAGTGCAATATTTGAACCTTTGGATGGTCCAAACAACACTGACAACATATTTCCAACAATCAGCTCGTGAATGTGATGTTTACAAGCAAAATATAATAAGTTCCTGTCCATCTGTTTTCCAAGAGGAATACATGCTGCATTTGTAGCTCCTGTAAAATTGAGTCATACAGAAGGAAGAACGATGCCCGAAAATTCTACCAAAAAGTTAAGAACGGATCTAAAAGATATGATTCAGGGCCCCCCTTCTGTAAAGACAACGACGGAAATCTCATCGCAGATGTGCAGTGTATGTTGGGAATATGGAGACATAATTTTTCTACGCTATTGGTACCTTAGTTATCCAATGACAACACAATCGATCAAAATCGATCGATTGCCCCCTCCTAACCAAGACGAGGTCAGAACAGCTATTGCCCGCCTTAAGAACAACAAAGCCGCAGGAGCCCATGGATTACCGGCGGAGCTGTTTATGCCTGGCGGCGATGAGCTGATACGGTGCAGGCATCATCTCATTAGCAAAATTTGGTTAGATGAATGCATGCCCGGCGATTGGAGTCCCAGTTTACTATGTCCCATATTTAAAAAAGGTGACCTGAGGAAAAATCCTTTCATCCATAGCATATGAGGTGCTATCAAGCATAATGTGCGAAAGAATAAACCCAATTATCGCTGACCTGATTGGACCATACCAGTGTGGGTTTAGGCCTGGAAAATCGACAACCACGAAAAACAAATCGGTACGTATCATCTATTTGTCGATTATAAGGCGGCCTTCGATAGCCCTATACGGGGGAAACTCTACGAAGAAATGTCTGAGCTTGGTATTCCTGCAAAACTCATACGCATTTGCAGGATGACCCTGACGAACACCAAATCCGCAGTGAAAGTTGGTAAGGATTTTACCGAACCTATCGAAACTAAGCGAGGCCTCCGACAAGGTGACGCCCTACCGTGCGATCTCTTTAACATCTCAATAGAGATTATTCTGAGAAAAGTTGCTGTCAACATGAATAAAACCATCAGCAGCAAAAGTCACATGCTGCTCGCGTATGCTGATGATATAGATATCATTGGGCGCACAATTAGAGAAGTTACTGCGGTGTTTTCGAGAATTGAGAACGTGTCAGCAAAACTGAGTCTGGCGCTAAATGAGGACAAGACAAAATTAGTGATTTCAACGAGCAGGGCCTCCACGCGATTAGACCAAAGCGTGAACGTTGATAACCGTTATAATTTCGAGGTAGTGGACGAATTTTTATACCTCGGATCTGCCGTAAATAAAAACAACAACGTAAGCCTGGAGATAAAGCGGAGAATTGTACTGCGAATAGATGTTATTTTGGGCTAAGCAAGCATTTTAGAGATAAAGCCCTCCCTCTCTCGAGTAACAAAAGTCCTGCTGTACCAGACTCTCATACAACCTCTCTTGCTTTATGGCGCAGAATTCTGGGTCTTATGGCAAGCAGACGAAACATCTGTAGGAGTCTTCGAGAGAAAAATACTCCGAAAAGTGTATGGCCCTATAGTGCACAACGGCGAGTATCGGCGACGCATGAACCATGAGCTCTATGAGCATTATCCTGACATTGACATGGTTAAGCGGATCAAAATAACACTATTGCGCTGGCTAGGCCATGTCAGTAGAATGGATGAAGAAGAACCAGCACGAAGGGTTTTCGAAACCGAACTCAAAGGAAGACGAAAAATAGGAAAACCAAGACTCCGCTGGAGGGATCAGGTTGACGAATCCCTGCGTGCACTTGGTATTACCGAGTAGAGAGATAGGGCAAAAGATCGAACTGGTTGGCGAATTATGTTATCTTCATTTTGTAAGGTCCCTGAATCCTCGGGGTTGTTCGCGACCGGATATGTGAGTAAGTAAGTATTTTTAGGAGTTGTATCGAAACTCATTCCAATAATATCGTCCACAACTTCCACTAGAACAAGATGCTAGAATGTTGCTTCTGCCTGCCCTGACGATATTTTGGAAACGACAAGTACAAGATGATGGTCCGTGATAACAGCAGGTATCCGATCAATACAAGATGTTCGGTCCTGTTTGTTTGTAGTGTCTTTCATCAGTTTACCATCCCAATGAACCAATAGTGGTGGCTTTTTAATAATAAGGTAACCTTCTCTCACAGACATGCCACTATATGATCGATGAGCTGCTCTCTTTCTTTGTACAGTTGAACGAGATACCAAACCATCATCCAGATCTTGACCATCACTTTTTGCAATTGCTGCAGGCAATATGATGAACTTAGTATCAGAAAAATTTATACGTTCCAATGATGATGACACGTCAGTAGAAGCAGGCATTTTCTGGAGAATACGTGATTTCTGTGGGAGGCTATCTCCAGATGGCGGGGAAAATTTGTTCCGTTGCTTCCAATAATACGTTGGTATATCAATTTCATAGCTTGAATCAATTTTTTCATATACATAATTGTATTTCTCACCATCTTCGTCGATATTTGCAAGTGCACTAAATGAAAGAGTAGCAGTTGTCTTTCTTAACTTTTCACCACTTCACGTTATTTTCTTTCTTCTTCCGTTTGTATCCGCTCCTAAACTCGCAGTTCCCTTATTGCCAATTATGTGTCCACTCCAACCATATTCATGTTTCAACTTCCTCACTGATCCTTCAGAAACATTTCATTATCTTCAATTCTGATTTTGCTTTCAGCTTCCTAATGTGGTTATGTCGAAGATCAATACAATTTTGATTGCGAATGTATGCTCTAGTACTCTGTGCGTTTGAAACTCATGATTTCTTTTTCTTCCGTAAATGTTTATTCTTCCTTAACTAGACATTTAATTTTAGAAACGATGCTTGGTTGGAAAGCAATTGGGATACGAGCTTTGTCCCAAAATTGCAAGAATTCTCCTGTAGGAGATTTCAGATTTTGTGAAACAGATTTTAAGGGGTTTGTGGCGATGGAAAATAGTTTTTATGACATCAGATGCGGTTGGAAATACATTTCCCGTAAGATTAGGTACTGGCTGTCCAATTAACCAGATATTTGTTTTAATTCTCGTCAGCACTTGTACTTGAAGCCGATATGGAGTACAGAGTGTCTGGTAGCAGATTTATATTTTCAAACTTAAATAAAAAACATAATAATTGACACAAAGTTTTATTAACAGCATTGAACGATAGAAGAGAAATGCGGATTTTATTTTTTAAAGAGTATGTCATCCAGATGTCTTTCGTCGAGTTGAACACACTATTCAAAACGAAGCCTTGTGTTCTGCGCCACACGCCGCAGTAAACTTGGTTCAATTGAGCTGATTTCTCGACGAATATTTTCCTTTAAAGCCACAAAACATTGTGGATTTTCAGTATAAACCCTATCTTTGTTGTAGCCCCATAAAAAAAATCCATGGGAGTTCGATCGGGCAACCTCGGTGGTCCTGGTATGTTCCCAAAGCGACTGATCAGTTTTTGGGGGAAATTTTCCCGAAGCAAATTCATCGAAGCTCTGGCTGCGTGTGCAGTCGCCCCACCCTGTTGAAACCACGTGTGTGATGAGTACGAAGCATGAGCTCGCAGGTTTGGCAAAAATAATTCCATAATCATGCGTCGATAGTTTTCACCGTTGACATTCGTCGCCTGGCCTCGAGAATTTTCGAAAAAAAAATTGTCCAATTATCTCATGCGTCGATAAGGTACACCAAACACTTACCCTGGGGTAATGCCATGGTTTTTGATGTTTCAGTTGAGGGTTGCGGGTTCTTGGCGACCATTAATGGCAATTTTGCTTGTTGACGTGGCCGTTTAAGTGAAATGAGTCTCGTCGCTCCCAAAAATGGGATTAACAGTGCGAAAACGCTTCAACATCGTTTCTCACAAATTTTTCTGTAAATCAAAGTCACTTTCTATCAGTTCTTGAACGATTTGAAATTTTTTAAAAGGATGGAACTTCAGATCCTTTTTTAAAATTTCATGAATAATCGCTCTTGGAAGTCTCAGTGAGGCTGCTCTTTTCCCGTAAACTGGATTTTCATGTAAACTGCTTTCAACCAGTTCAATGTTTTCGGGAGTCCTTGAAGATCGACTGGGCCCTGGCCGTAGGACATTTATAGCCGCAGCAGTTGCGTGGAATCTCTGCACCCACGAACGAATTAAATTTACACTCGGTCCATCAATTATTCGCCGAATACCGAACTTTGAACAAAATTGTCGACGAGCAATTACTTAAGAATCATTACCTTTAAAAAATGTATCCACAGCGAACGCACAAAGTTCACTCGACCACTGCGACATTGTGACTGACAAATCCGCACAATCGATAATTCCAACGGCGCCACCCTCCCTCCGCACCATTTATTACATTTTGAATTAATCGTATTTAAAAATATGAATTTGCCACCAGACACCCTGTATTATAGCCAACCGCAAAAATTGTTAGAACTTGTTTACAGTGGGCCTTAAGCAAATATTACCACACTTCAAATTCCATTTTACAAATCGATACCGGGATAAATTAGTAAATTTTCTAAGGAAATGTATACAGGAGATTCTATAACAAATCTTTGGAAGCGTTGGGCAACCTCTAAATGTTGTTTGATTGATTATCTTTGTTCTATGTCTTATTTGCATTCCAACTGGTACAAAATAAGCTACTAGGCGTTGAGATCTAACAAAACATTTTTTCCCATTGTGTCATGAACACCCCTAATATACATAGGTAAAACTAAAATTCATTAACCATCAAACATTGGCAATATTATAATGTTGTTATACCTGATTGATGATTGAGGTGAATTTCCGTGATATTTTATTGATATTGATATATATACGATTTTTAATCTTAATATCTCTCAGTTATTCTTAGCAATTACTATAATATAATGTTTTTTATCACGAGGTCAGACGTCTTACACATATTAATTAATCAAACAATTTAAACAAATTTCAACATATTTTTTCAGCTGGCTGAATCCTTCGCCTTTTCTCGCCAATTGGTAACACCAAGGATACGGAGGGATTCTTCTGCCAGGTCTACCCAGCGGAGTCTTGGTCGTCCTCTTTCCTGCTTCCATCTGGTACGTTATCGAAAACCTTTCGCGCTGGCTCATCTTCATTCATTCTGACAACATGGCCTAGCCAACGCAATTGACCTAATTTGATGCGCCTAGCTCTGTCTACGCGAGAATATAGATTATATAGCTCTGGGTTCCATCGACGTCGGTACTCGCCGTTTTCCCTAACAGGACCATATATTTTACGGAGAATTTTTCTCTCGAAAACTCCGAGGTGTTTTTCATCCGCTTGCGATATGACCCAAGTTTCGGAGCCATATGCCGAGACGGGTAAAATGAGAGTCTGATATAGCTGAACTTTTGTCCGTCGAGAGAGGGTTTTGTTCCTAAACTGTTTGCTGAGCCCAAAATAGCATCTGTTTGCAAGGATAATTCTCCTATCGATCTCCAGGCTGATACTGTTGTCCTTGTTCACGGCGGATCCGAGGTAGACAAATTCATATACCACTTCAAAATTAAACCGGTTGTCAACGTTCAAGTGCGTACCAAGCCGAGAGGTTTCTCTAGACGTTGACGCCATCTATTTTGTCTTGCTCTCATTAACAACAAGACCCACCTTCGCTGATTCCTTTTCGATTCCTGAAAATACTGCAGTAACCCCTCGCAAATTTCGCCCAATGACGTCTATGTCGTCAGCATACGCCAGCAACATATAGCTTTTCGTGTTAATGGTCTTGTTCGTATTTACTTTCTCATTATTATCTCCATTAAGATGTTGAAGAGATTGCACGAAAGTGTGTCGCCTTGTCTAGGTCCTCGCTTGGTACACAATGGTTCAGTGAGGTCTTTCCCCACTTTCACTGCTGATTTGGTGTTGGTCAGCATCATTCTACAGAGGCGGATCAGTTTTGCCGGAGTCCCAAGTTCAGACATAGCTTCGTACAGTTTTCCCCGTATGGGGCTATCGAAAGCAACTTTGTAATCGATAAAAATATGGTATGTATCGATTTGCTCTTCGTGAGTCTTTCCCAGGATTTGGCGTCGCGTGAATATATGGTCAGTTGTGGACTTGCCTGGTCGAAAACCACACCGATAAGGTCCAATCAGGTTATCAATAATTGGCTTGAGTCTTTCACATAATACGCCCGACACGATATTGTACGCGATGGATAAAAGACTTTTATCGCGATAGTTGGAACAGACACACGGATCACCCTTTTTGAATACAGGACATAATACACTGAGACTCCAATCGTCGGGCATAGATTCCCCCAGCCATATACTGCATATAAGTTGATGCATGTGGGCTAGCAGTTTTTCGCCACCTGCCTTAAAAAGTTCAGCGGTTAGGCCATCCGCACCAGCGGCTTTTTTATTTTTAAGGTGGCAGATCGCCGTTCTAATCTCGCCTTGGCGGGGGGTGGTACAATCTACACTATCTTCCACTATCATTACCTCCTGATCTTCAGTTGAAGATAGATAGTACTGAAAGGTGGTCTCTCCAAATTTTAAGCACACACTGATTATCAGCCATTGCCATTATCATCTTGCAAGAGGGCATCCCATTATTCGACCCGTATTTCAATCTTCTTACCCTCCGGAAAAACTTTCGGGATTCACCATTCATCCTGCACATTTCGGTTTTTTCACTCTCTCTCTGCTCCCACAGCCATTTTTTCGGCCTAAATTGTTGATTTTCCTCTTGTACCGCTCTCTCGTAGCAGGCATTGTAACTGACTGTTTCGTGTGCATACTTGCAGCTTCTTTTTCATCAGTTGCAATGCGACATTCTTCGTCGTACCATGGATTATGCTTCTGCGGCTTTTGATAGCCAAGTTCAGTCCTTGCAGCGATTTCCAAAGAATGTGAGATGTGTTTCCACTGCGCATCTGGGTCTTCGGGAGGGGGGTATTCTGCTCTAGCAGGAGATAGAGTTTCTGTCGATAGGCCCTTGATATCTCCGGTATTCGTAGCCTGTCATTATCCAGCTTTTCCTGTGTTCGGCTTCGTACGTTTTTCACCCCTTTCAGTCTTGTGCGAACTTTCGCAGCCACCAGGTAATGATCCGAGTCGATATTGGCACCTCGAATCACACGGACATCCATTACACTAGCAGAGTGCCTGCCATCTATTACTAAGTGATCAATCTGGTTCTTCGTCCGCTGATCAGGAGATATCCAGGTCGCCTTATGAATGTCCGTATGCTGGAATCGTGTGCTACTAACTACCATGTTCTTTGCAGCGGCGAAGTCTATCAGTCGTATTCCATTATCGGAGGTGGTATAATGTAGATTGTAATTACCGATGGTTGGTCGAAAGACACTTTCCTTTCCTAATTTGGCATTAAAATCGCCTAGAATAATCTTAATGTCGTGGTTAGGGCAGCATTCGTATACTTCCTCCAGACGCTCATAAAATGTTTCTTTGACCTCATCATCTTTATCCTCTGTCGGTGCGTGCACACAAATTAACGAGATGTTGAAATATTTCGCTTTGATGCGAATTGTGGCTATGCGGTCACTCACTGGGTTGAACTATAAATCCACACCCAAATTCGTGCTTACGCTCATGGCAGCTGTAGTAAATATCGAAGTTTTTCTTTATGATGCAACCATATCCTGTCGATCGCATTTCCTGGATCGCTGTGATCTCAGCTTTATATTTTCTGAGGACATCCGCCAGTTGGAAAGTGTCACCAGTCCTGTATAGCGTTCGCATATTCCAAGTACATAGCCTTAAATCATGGTCCTTATAATGTTTGCGAGGATCGTCAACAGTTGGGGGGTTTCTTTGTTCATTATTTTTATCGTGTATTTTCATTGTTAATATAACGGTGGCGGGAGGCAAACCCGGCCCACCGTGGTTTGCATTTTACCTACTGCCAGGATGATTATGTTTCAGCCGCCCATTATGGATCAGACGCTGACCAGAATGCAGTGTGTCGAAACTGGACTTCGGTTTCTTCAATTTTGATCCACCGTTGGCCAGGGGTGTTGGCTCGTTCGCCTTAAAAGGACAGAAGAATATGTCCACTACTTCGAAGAGCTTCAGTGGACGTATCAGTGATCGCATTACCACTCAGGTTACTAGATCAAAAAATATTAAATTTTGGTTGATCATAGGCCGGATGTTTTATTCTATAGTCCAATCGAAATGCGACTCCGCCTAAAAATATGCGTTTTATTTCGCGCACTTTTATTGGGGCACCTTTTACATGCGAAGCAAGAGCTTCCCTACTATGACAAGACCTTGCTAATATAGTTAAAATTGAAGCAGTTATTTACCAACTCCTAATCGAAAGACCTAAGGTTTTCCCTGTTTCAATGGTTGTGATTTTTGGGTGGATTGTTCTATTAATAATATCCAATTCTTTTCACTAAGCCAAAATTTAAAATTTAAGTGACACCTAAAAATTTACTATCATTTTAGAATTGGCAAATATTTTAATTATTCAATTATCTAAAATTGTTATGGGTCATCTAGCAGAACCATGAAAATTTGTTATTATAATAAATTAAGAAATGTTTGTGTGACAATATTACGATTTGGCTACTTACCCCAAACATGTGGACACTAAACTCGAGGCGCTGCTCGTGTTGCCTGTCAATTTATTTGACGTCGAACGACCCAAACATGAACCCATAATCACATGTACAAATGTTTTGCGAGACCAAATTCGTAGAAATTCTTTTGCATTGCAATTCGTTGTTTATATACATACAATTTTCCTTAAGCTATAGGCAATTGTTGGCGATATCTCCTTGGACATTTTGCGTCTGTTATGGAAATTTTTTAAAGAAATGGCCAGAAATATAACACGTTTTTTGTAATGTTAACAAGGTCTATTGTTGTTGCTGTTAACCTTGATGTTGCCAAAAAAAAGAGCAAATAGGAGGAAGGAAGAAGAATCCATAGTATCAATTGAAAACTTTAAAACACTTTCGAACTGCCGAAGCCGAACTCTATTCACACTTACAGAAACTTGTACAAGTATTCTTTAGCCGCTGTTAACTTCCCACCGCAATAGGTCAAGGATTTTGATTCACCACTTTACGAAACGAACAAAAAAAAGAAGGAAAACTAAAAGAGGAAGCAACGCCAACCCACTCCTACAGCAACTGAATTTGCATAAAATTTCACTTTCACTTTCCTCTACACAAAAAGGATATCAAAAACGAATTTTGATTTCACAAATTTATTTCTCGGGTTCCTCTTAACTTAAATCAAATTTTCACAAGTTTATTTGTTTTTTTGCGTTCAATAAATTTTCATTTTTTCTTCTTCTATTTCCCTTGGATTACATTTTGATATTTGTATCATTTTATTCCTTTGTTTATTATTATTTGCATGTTTAGTTGTGTTTAAGTTCACACTTCGCCACCATTACATAGACACCCGCACACGGTATTGTAAAACTTTCCCGATTTTCCCGTAGAAGTTGTATCTCTCTCTCGCCATCAACTTCTTGTGTCAAGTTACGGTTGTCGTTTAAAGTCAATGACGTATGACTTATTACCTAGTGAACAGAGAAAACAGTGGCCAACTTGGTGGAGCTAGTACTCATATGCGTTTAAATCAAAGTCTCAATACAAAATAACTTACTCTCGGTTTCCTACTTCGATTTGTTATCGCTCTTTCTGATTTTCTCTCTCACTCTCTCACTCTCTTTTTCTCACACTATGTTGCTACATTAAAAAGTTGTGACACATAACTGACAGTTACGAGTTAACAGCTGATTTTAAAACTCGTGTTTTCTCTACATCGCAGCTAACTTCAGTAGATATTACTCTCTTGTTAGTAGGAAAGCTTTCAAAAAGCGAAAAGTTTAGTTAATCCATCCATGGGAAAATAATATGAACATGGTAGTAGCAGCAGGTGTTGTTGTAGTTGTAGGCAGCAACAACAAAAATTTAGTCTTTGAGCCTGAACATGTAAATAACTTTAACATTCACCTAATGTTTCGACATCATCCTTTGACTAAAATCAAAACCTTGTTTGATTTTTTTTAAAATTTGTATTCTTTGTGTTCATTTATACATATATTAATATGTACTAAAATCTTACAGCAAGTACTTAGTTTAGTTATTATGTGACGTCAAAAATGCCAAGTGATGTGACTTGTGCGATTAGGCCGTTTGTTTGTTTTGTTTCAGTTGTCAAACTCAACACAACTGTATACCAACAATAGGTTTGTTTCTTCTTTTTGGGTAAAGTTCGGTAAAATAAGAGTAACGCAAAAATGCTTTCACAAATAAACAAAATTGCCCAAAAGTCAAGAAACACAACAAACTTCTTACCCAAAACTAAATGTCAAACTGTGATGACCTTTATTTGTCAAAAGTTGTTTGTTGCGGAGAACCAAGTCAACCAATTGAGCCGCCACTGCCGCCGATTAAATCCGGCGCCACCAGCACTTTTACGGATCCCATCAACTTTAAATATGAGCGGGTAAGCTAAAGCCATCGACAATTTAGTTTCGTCTTTGTTGTCTAGTTTGTTGCTGATTTTGAACAGCTGTCTTTAAACAGCTGATTGTTATGCTCTTTAGCAAACTTACTCAAAGAAAATTTTTGGGATTGTTATGAAGAATGAGAAGCTTACTATGCTCTGAAGAGAAACAAATTACATGAGGTGTCAATGATGAGGGACACCCGGTGGGAACGAAGTTCATTTCGCTATATATTATGTACTAGTTAGTTCCAAAACGCCTCAGGCGCCCATTGAAAAGTACGATAATTTAAATGGATCTTTAAGAAAAGGTACTGTTTGTAAAATGATAAAATTTTTTTATGAACAATATTTTTTTAAATAATGAATTTTTTTTAAAAAAAGTATATTTTTACGTCCTTTTTGTAAAAATATATACAGTAAAAGCTCCCATAAGCGGACACCCACCGTCGTCGAAGATTTGGTCCGTTAAGTGGAGATGTGCGTTTATTAGAGCGTAACACAACATTTTTTAATATTATTTATTTTTTGAATTTATATTTTTTGTAGAAATCTTATTACGTATGTATTGTATTAAAACAGTATTTAAAAATTTTTTAAATTAAGATGTGTGAAAATGATATGAGATAGTTTTTTGGTTGAATTTGCTTTCTGTCTTTTTCGACATTTGCTCTTTATAGTGGATTTCTAATGACTTTAAATGTTCAAATGCTGTGCAGTCTTCTTCTGCAAATTTCTTTAAATGGCCAATTTGCTCCAAGGCTTCCTTATACGAAGATATTTTGTTAAGGTCTTCTACAGTGATAACTGTATCATCTCCCGAACTGCTTATGTTATGGTCTTCAACAAAGACTTCTATATCATCAGGCTCTGTCAAAAGGCTTCCATCAATTTGAATAAATTCAAGGCATTCAAAATTCTGAGATCCAACAAGAGTTGATAACTGCATATCATCCTCCGAATCAAATTGCGAAGAAATGCAGCCTGTTATAAATCCTGCCTTTCGGAAACAGTTTTTAGAAGTTTCGGCTGTTACTTTGTCCCACGAATGTTTAATAAAGTACAATGCATCAAGAACATTGATGCTCTTTATCAAATCTCTTGCAGAATCGTTTACTTCAATATTTGGCAATTAGTGTTTAATGATTAAAACTCTGTGATGGGGTTTGAAGTTCTGTACGATACCTTGATCCAAAAGCTGGCATACCGAAGTGGTGTTTGGAGGAAAAAAAATATATTTTTATATTTTTTAGTTTCATATCTCTAGGACGAGAAGCGGCATTGCCCAAAAACAGAAGAATATTTCTCTTTTGAACTTGCATTTTTCTATCAAATTGTTCCAACCATTCAGCCATAAAAATTCGAGTGGTCCAAGCCTTTTTGTTGGATTTCCAAATTGCCGGTAGGTTTTTGATCACAACGTTTTTAAATGGCCCTGGGCGTGCTGCTTTTCAATCACCAATAATTGTTCTTTCTACCCAGCCAGGTTGACAAAAAATAAAATTGTAAGTCTCTCTTTTGACATATTTCCACCAACACATTTATCGTTTTTTAAAGCCAGAGTTTTATCTGGTAGAGCACGAAGGAAAATGCCTCCATCTCCATTATAAACGTCCTCAGGCATATATCCAGATAACATAGAGGGTAGTTTCTCCAAGAATTCAGTCACATCTGCTTGATTTACGCTTGAAGCTTCTCCTGAAATGCTCTTAAAATGTATGGAAAGGCTGTTACGCCACTTTGGCAGCCAGCCATCAGAGGCAGAGAAATCGTAATAGCCAGTTTTTTCCGCAATGTCCTTTGCCTTAGCTTTTATAATTGGTCCAGATAGAGGAATATTCCGGCTCGGGCTTTTGCAAACCATTCGAAACACTTTTGATGTATAAGTGAACCTCTGGGTTGCAAAAAACTTTTCTTCTGGTTTACATTTATTATTCTAGATTGCCATTGCGATCGTATCAATTCCTTTTTCTTTGATATCTCTCCGGCTTTAGTTTTTCCAATATTAAACCTTTAGTAACCAGTGTTAATTTCAACAATATCAGTTCTTTAACAACGAAACTTACATACCTCTTCGCTAATTCCCGTACTGATAATCTATTCTGCTCTAAAACGTTTATGATTTTTTTTATTTATTGACTAAACCTTTCTTTGGGGCATTGTAAACCTTTAAATCGTAGCACAATTTAACCAAAATAAGTGAAACCTTAAAACTATGAGGGAAAAGGAAATCCCAAACCTTACATGTATTGCTTACACTTTTTATCACCCCTGTGTTACTTTTAATGGTTGGAATTTGTATAGTTATATACAATAACATTATCAAAAAGCTGCTCATGTATTGAAATATTCAATGAAGAGAGTAAGAGAGAGAGTAGAGAAGTACTAGGGTTTCACTCGTTTTGTTTGTTGGCATTTGAGTGAAGAGAAATTTTGACTGTCGTCTACTTGTACGTCGTTTTTGACTTTTATTTTCCAAACAATTTTTTCATCTCTTAAGGACTGATTAGTGAATCTGACGTAACGTAACGTAGCATACTATAAAGTACTGAAAGTAATTACGGTTGCAAGTAATTACTTGTACGGCCCTAAATTCTGCAAAGCAATATAAATTCAAATATGTTGTGTTTCAGTGGAATTAGTTTCCGCTTGTTAGAGATTTTTTGACCAAAAGTTTGCGAATTATGTGTACGCGGCCGGCCATAGGAGCGTCCGCTCATTAGAATGGATTTTGCTTTCTGTTTACAAGATTGTAACTTGAAAATCAAGATTTGTTCGAGCTTTTACTGTATTGTACTTTATTTACCCGAAAATGTCCTTTTTGAAAGATAGGTATTACTTTTATTAAAACCTAATGTTTTTTTAAGAAAAGGTACTATTTGAAAGAAGTATTTTCTGGCAAAAAGCCATAAGAGTATGTATTTTTTTTACAGAGAAGTACTACTTTTAGGAACAGGTACTTGTTAAAGAAATGGTACTCTTCTTAGGAAAAGGTTTTTTTTTAAGAAAATTTTCATATTTTCAGAAAGGCTACTTATCTCAAGAAAAGAAAAGAAAAGGTGTTATTTTATTTTTAAGAAAAGGCACTTTCAAGAAAAGGAATTTTTGTAAGAAAAGCTTTTTTTTTTAAAAGAAAGTATTTTTTTGAAGAAAAGGTTTTTTTTAAGTAATGAGAATTTTTTAAAATTGGTCCTCTTTTCAAGAATAGTAAATTTTTTAAGAGTGGTTACTTATCTCAAGAGAATTTATTTTGCTTCACAAAAAAGGTGCTCTTTAAAGAAAAGGTAATTTTTTAAGAAAAGGCAATTTGTTGTAAGAAAATTTACTTTTTTAAAGGTGCTTTTGTAGGAAAAAGAATAGGCGAATTTTTAAGAGTACGTACTTATCTCAAGAGAAGTTATTTTGCTTCACAAAAAAGGTGCTCTTTAAAGAAAAGGTAATTTTTTAAGAAAAGGCAATTTGTTGTAAGAAAATGTACTTTTTTAAGAAATGGTACTTATTTAAAAAAAAATTACTTTTTTTAAGAAAAGGTACTTTTTGTAAGAAAATTTACTTGTTTTAAGGAAAATTACTTCTTTAAGATAAGGTATTTTTTAAGGAAAACGTACTTTGTTTAAAAATATGAATATATATTTTTTTTGAAAAAATTTACTTTTTTTAAGAAAAGGCACTTATTTAAGAAAATTTTCTTTTTTTAAACTACTTTGATTTTGGCTTTTCAACTTTACTTTTTAGTGCGTTCAAAACTACAATATATACTAAATATTGCTTACAGGCTCACCTAGAAAACTTCCCATTAAACAAGAAATTTCCCAACATATGTTAGTCTAGACACAAACCAAAGCTAGAGTACCCAATATAGTTGATTATACTAGGTTGTAGCATAATAGTGTTAAAAAAAAGTTGTTGAATTTTTTTTCACTATCATCGCACAACGTGCAATAAGGATTGTCGTTCCAACAAATATTGGTCTAGTTTAGCCCATTTTTTGCTAAAATATCACATTTGGAATGATTTGGGATCCCGCGGTAACGTAAAGAAGCAAACCTAAATCAAGAATACAAAAAAGTACAAAAGCAAAATACAAAATATGTACATATTGGGCTGGCATGAAAGTAACGTCGGTTTACCCATATAGATGGTGGTTTTGCGATATCTGAAATGTTTTTGATCAGCTGACTAATACAGTTACACAGCTGACAGTTTGAGGTTAAATTTGCGAAATAAAGTATACATATATTATTTTTTTGCTCAGTACAAAAAATTCAATTTTTACTTATACTGAAATTTAATTTGCATACTCGTTTAATTATAGAAAAACACACATAACAATTTACAAAATTAAATAAAAACTAAATTACAATTTTCCTAAAATATGTTTGAGGGGGATTTACCACCCAAGACCCCCCTGACTACACGCTGAAAAATATCGACCCACCCCAGCGACATATTGCAGGAAACATGTACATGTTTGCAAGCACTGTTTTCATAAAATGAAGATCTGCTGCTTTTTTGTTTCTTTGTTGTCTGTTTCGTATTGGTTGGTAGCGGTTTTCAACAAAAAAATCCACATTTTGGTATCAAAAACATATATTATAGCCTATTAATCATTGTGTCTCAAACATGTTATATTGAATAGCAAACACAATGTGTTCGGGCACAAGTATAGTATTTTTGCGTCAAGCTACAAACACTTTGCATCCAAAATAACAAAAAAAGACAGATTTTTCAGCGTGTATGGATGATAAAAATTAGCATTTTCGTCATATTTTCGAAAAGGGGGAAAATGTGGTTTGGATTCTTTAACAGAATGCACAGGCCACAGCTGGTTCAAAAAATGTTGTTCTGGAAATATCACGATTAGCAATTGCCACAGGAGCGGTAGGCCATATAAGGTTGATGAGAACGAAATCAAAGCCGATATCGAATCTGACCGACACGTTTCTGTGTGAGAAGTTGTAGGCAAGTTGAAGGTGTCGCCAGACGACCTTTGGAAACGATTTGAAACGGCTTGGACTTGCCACAATGCTTGGTATTTGGGTTCCGCACGAGCTTAAGGAAATCAAGCTAACAAAGCGGATAAGCACTTGCGATTTATTGCTCAAACGCAACAAAAATGATACATTTTTGAATCGCATTAGATCTGTTCGAGTACTCGGAAATTCGTGCAAATTTGTGCAAATTTTTAATGAATCGTGTTCGTTTACTCAAAAACTCTAGTAAATGAGAGTCAGAGAGGGAAAATTTTGAAAGTTCGATGCAAAGTTTGGTTGGAGAAATTTTGGTTGGAGAAATTGTGGTTGGAGAAATTTTAGCCAACAAAAATTTGCAAGATAGAACAGCTGTTTGAAATCAGCTGATGTATGTCAACAAATAAAACTGAAAAATAAATTAACAACGGCAGGAATAATTACAAATAAGATTTCTAATATTTTGTTGAATATATAACGGAAATTTAGGAAGAAAATGGAAAGCAATAAAGTGCAGTGGCATTCAGCAAATTCTGGTGAAACGACGACGTCATAATTGGACAACTGTGGCTGTAGATATGTAATGTAACTACAACCCAAAATGCAGTATGTAGCAAAGGGTGAAACTACATCAGCTGTATTCTTGAAAATTTTTATTGGATGTCGTTCACGTTCTTTTTGTGCAAATTTTCATAAAGAGAGTAAAATTGTTCTTTCTCTCTCAAAAGTAGATTATTGGAAATTTTTGCTTGGAAAGATAACGATCAAAGCTATTATCACTGGAGATGAAAAATGGATTATTTACAACAATGTCAACCGAATGAGATTTTGGACGCTGAACTTGATCAAATTTCGTCAAAGGTTGAACTGCACACAAAAAAGAGTATGTTGTTGATTTGGTACGATTTTAAGGGAGTAATTTATTTTGAACTGCTTCCTTGATACCAAACTATAAATTCTGACGTCTATTTTCAGCAATTGACGAACCTTGATGCGGCACTGAAAGAACCACGACCTGAATTGGTGAATCGCAAAGGCGTGGTTTTCCATCACGACCATGCTAGGCATCACACATCTTTGCAGACTGGGTAAAAAATATTGGAGAATGGATGGGAAGTGGTCCCACATCCATCTTATATTCGTGATCTGGCACCGTCGGACTTTCATTTATTCCGGTGTCTTCAAAACTTTTTGAACGGAAAATACTTTAGTACAAATTAAGTTTGCTCGAGTATATTTGTGGGACGGACCAGTCATTCTATGAGTCTGGGATCAAAAAGTTGCCTGAGCGATTGTAGAAGGTCATTGAACAAAAAGGTCAAACTTTTTAGATTAAAATTTATTTAAAACTTACCAATTTATTCAAGCTCAATACCTTTTTAAATAATATAAAGCTTATTAGCTTTATATTACTTTCAAAAAAAGTCGAGCATAAAAATGTTCCAATGATACCAAGGCTGTCTGTGAAGCTATTTCGGATCTTGCCAAGATCTTCCTCAGCAGACGTTTTTGGTATGTTTTTGGTGAATTCTTCAAAAATATATATCTAGAAACACTCATCATATTATTGGGAATTCCTTTATATACACGTTTGAAGAATACCAAGCATTACCATTGCCAAGATCCGAAATAGCTATACAGACAGTCTTGGTATCATTGGAACATTTTTATGCTCGATTTTTTTAAAAGTAATATAAAGCTAATATGCTAATTTGTCAGTTTTAGAAAACAGACCGAGTAAAAATTCCCGTAAGGGAAATGATTAAAATTTATTATTGGAACGAAGTTACTTATCGCACGTTGCGGAATGGGGGCCAAATGGAAAAAAATTCAACAACTTTTTTTAACACAATTATGCTACAACCCAGTATTCTCAAGTATATTGGGTACTTTTGCTTTAGTTTGTGTCTAGACTAACATATGTTGGAAAATTTCTTGTTTAATGGGAAGTTTTCTAGGTGGAGCCTGTAACCAATATTTAGTATTTATTGTAGTTTTGAACCTAATACAAAGTAACTTTAGAAAAGCGAAAGTGAAAGAAGTTTAAAAATAGAAAATTTTCTTAAATAAATTTAATAAATAAATTTTAAAATAAATTTAATAACCTACATTTTTTTTCTTCTAAAATTTTCTTAAAAAAAGTAAATTTTCCCAAAAAAAAAAAATACCTATTCATATTCTTAACCAAATTAACTTTTCTTTAAAAATTATAAATTTTAAAATTTCCTAAATTTATTCAAGCTCAATATCTTTTCAATATAAATCTTATTTATTGGGTTTATATTACTTTCTTTATAAATTTTCAAATAATTATAAATTTTCAAATTATATGAACAAAAATACCGAAATTACTTTCTTGTCAACCCGATATGAGTTTGACAATTGACGCAAAAGGTGAAATTAGTCGTTCAAACAACTGAACCTGTTAGATAATTGTGCCATGAACTCAACTTCCAAAGTTTTTTATGCCTGCCCTAAAATTTAGTACTGTCAAAGTTTGAGGACAAAAGCTCCTAAAGACACAAACTGGTAATTACTGTTCATATTAACTGAAGAAGCTTTCTCAGTATTAACAAAAGCTTTAAAGAAAGTTAACAAATGTCACAGAATCTATTTTAATCCCAAACCCTTATGAAGTTCACAACCGGACATGTAATTGGTTGCATGTTAGGATTATTGTTTTTCGTATTGGCAACATGTTTTTGCAGTGACATCAAGTTTGACAGCTGATTTGTGTTTAGTTCGAATGTTCATATTTACATAGAAAAACTAACGCCGTTTGAAATTAAAAGATCAAAGAAAAGGTTTCTACACAAAAATAACGGCCCAGCAACATATTGCTGGAAACTTGTAAAGGGTGTCGCAAATTGAGTTATCATTTTAATATTAATAAAAAAAAGATTTTTTTTGAGATATTAAAAAATAGATGAGAAAATATGATCTCTTAGCATTAAAGGGAAATTACAACTTTAAATATGACGAGGATCTAAAAACAACTAAATTTAAAAATATTTATATTTCAGTTTATTACAAATAGCTTCTGGTTAATAATAACAAATTATGTCGGTCAACTCACCTCCTCTACTGCCTTGGCAGGCTCGCAATCATTTACCAAAATTCTCAATCACGTTTTCCGATAAACTGTTGTGCATGGTCGATATCTGCTCCATAATGTTGATTTTAAACTCTTAAACTGTTGTGCTGCTGTACACTTTCGATTTATAAATCCCCACAAAACAATTCTAAAGGTGTCAAATCGCACGATCTTGGTGGTCAATTCACTTCTCTACGAGAGATAATACGATTTTCGAACTGTTCTTTCCAAAGATCCATTGTTTCTGGAGCCTTGTGTTAAGTGGCACCATCATGTTGAAACCACATATTCTCTACGTCTAAATCATCAATTTTCCGTCACAAACGGCTTCGGATTATCTCCCTGTACCGATTTCCATTGTCCGTAATCGCATTTCCATTTTCGTTTTCAAAAAAATATGGTCCGATGAATGCTCGATATCTGCTCGATAATGTTGTTTTCAAGCTCTTGAACTGTTGTAAGATTATTGCTGTACTCTTTCGATTTCAAAAAACCCCACAAGAAAATTTTAATAAATACAGCTAGGAGCGGAAAATTGGGTTTCAGTGACCACACAATAATGAGTGCTTCCCTGTAATTCTCATTCATGTCAATGTAGCCAGAGTGTATAATGCTGAATATGGCTAGCTTCAATGTGGTATGATTCCCAGCTTCTCATGCGACACCTCATTGCACATAGTCATAGACTGTAGTTGTGAACAGACCAAAGAGTATATTGTTACGAATAAGTAAAAGCTTTTGCTTACTGTTAATGACTCTACTAACAGTATGTAAATAACAGGCGGTTAGTGCTGCGCCTGAAAGTATGCATTGTAACAAAGTACCAGCTCGATAAACCAGTAGCATGAATTCACCTCAGTAAAGATAACTCTCCACCATTCGAGATTGTTCTACAAAGATAAGCAACAACAACAACATCCAGATTCTAGAAGGTTCTTGAATTCGCTAGATATACCTTCATTTGAGTATGGTGAGTTGGTATAAATAGCGGAGGTCTTTGGAGTGGAGAGTTCAGTTTGTGATTAAACCCCGTAAAATAAGCAACGCGAATTGATAGTAAAATACAAAACTTATTAAAGTGTTATAAATAAAGTAACTGTTGTAGTATATAAGTAAAATAAAAGGAAGTGAAACCGTTGTAATTATCGTAATTTAAAACGAACCTTGTTTTATTATTGGGAATAAAACAACGCAAAAAGGACGAATAAGGAAATTCGTAACAATATTTTTGCAGGCGATCCTCTTCAAGATAGGAGATGCATTTTATATAGCGGCTTTGGCTGACTCAGCATAGACAGCCGCTTCGGATGACTATTCTGACACATAGGCTTTCGCGGACTGTTCTTATACAGCGTTGTCGCCTGACTGTTCTTAGACAGCGGTTTCGGCTGAAGTATTATTAGACAGCGGCTCTGGCTGACAATTCTTATACAGAGGGTTAGATTGATTGTTTTTTACAGCAGCTGCGGCTGATAGTTCTTACACAGTGGCTCCGACTGACAGTTTCTATGTAATGTACTCATTAATAGCGGATCCCGAATCATTCGCACCAGACATGTAAAGTTAATACCGAACCAGTAACCCGCATGTACCGCATGCCCAGTAAATTCGAATTATCTCGTGGGCAACACACAACGTTTCTGATTATCTTAAATCGACCAGTCTTCGCAATATCGAGAGAGTGTTTCAGCCCAAGACAAGTATTCCCAGAAGAGGGTTATCAAGCCCCAGACGACTGTTCCATAAGGTGGTTACCAAGCCACTGCGACTGTTCTCAAGTCTATTCTCAACCAACGTGCGTATCCGCTTATGCCATTTCAGTATATCAAATTGTAAATTAGAGAAGACAACCAAAAAATTGAGATCTCTATTCTTATTCCGAAAGTTTTGGTGGACCCTAGCTAAAGATCCTGGGCATGACTAAGCTTATCTAAATTTCCCACAAAAACAACAATACACGGTTGGCAGGTTCAGAAGATATCAATATCTAGGTTTGACTAGTTCCACAAGAAGCGGTCATAAACAATTTGTCTGCATTTTTCGATTTTAACGAAAATTAGCATATACATAGTATCTCTGGGAAGGTTTAATTCTATATCCGGAATACCGTTTGAAAAGTAATACTAGAAGTTTAATGCAGATTTTTTCATTTTAAAATCACAAAAACCCTTCACCCATTCGTTTTAATCAGAAATATTAGTGTCGATTGATATGTTGTTTCATCACCTGGGAAACTGGTCAGAAAACATAAGGTCGGACTCACCGAACAACCGTGTCATCTCGCACGTTGCGCGTAATGTCGTGACAGAAGGAACGCTACACTGGCAGTATCATGTTTTAAGGTTTAACACTCACCAGTGTTCCGTTTCCCACTCTATAAAAACTGCCGCAACAATCGTACTTGGTTTCGAAAAACCGCTTCGCAATAAACCTTGGTATGATGAAGTGTATGGCATTGCAAATGATGAAAAGAACGCTGCACGTATGGCAATGCTTCAGTCAATTGCAACGCGAGCTACCACTGAGCGGTATAGGGAGAAAAGAAAGGAGGTAAACAGTCTCTGGCGTAGGAAACGGCTGTGGAGAAAGCGCGAGAGTGAGAAAATTGAGATATACACAAGGTAGAACGAAGCCCGAAAATTTTACCAAAATGTCAAAAACGGAACTAATGGACATGGTTCAGAGCCCCCTTCTGTAAAGACAAAGACGGAAATCTCATCGCAGATATGCGGAGTATGTTGGGAACATGGAGAGATCATTTCTCCGCGTTACTGGTACCTGAGATATCCAATGACGGTGGGACAATCGATCACTACATGGCCGACGACATCGATCGCCTCCTCCTAACCAAGACGAGGTCAGAACAGTTATTGCCCGGCTTAAGAACAACAAAGCCGCAGGATCAGATGGATTACCGGCGGAGCTGTTTAAGGCTGGCGGCGATGAGCTGATAAGGTACATGCATCAGCTCATTAGCAAAACTTGGTTAGATGAATGCATGCCCGGTGATTGCTGTCTCAGTGTACTATGTCCCATATTTAAAAAGGTGACCCAAGTCTCTGTGCCAACTACCGTAGAATAATCCTTTTATCCATAGCACATAAGGTTCTATCAAGCATAATATGCGAAAGACTAAAACCAATTATGGCTGACCTGATTGGACCATACCAGTGTGGCTTTATGCCTGGAAAATCGACAACTGACCAGATTTTCACGTTACGCCAAATCCTGGAGAAGACCCACGAAAATCAAATTGACACCTATCATCTTTTTGTCGATTATAAGGCGGCCTTCGATTTCCCGATACGGGGGAAACTCAACGAAGCAATGTCTTAGCTTGATTTTCTTGCAAAACTCATATAACTCATATAAAGATCTTAACGAACCTTTCCAAACTAAGCGAGGCCTCAGACAAGGTGACACCCTATCATCCGATCGCTTTAACATCTTAATGGAGATCATAATGAGAAAAGCTGAAGTCAATATGAATAAAACCATCAGCAGCAAGAGTCACTTGCTGCTCGCGTATGCTGATGATATAGATATCATTGGGCGCACAATTAGAGAAGTTACTGCGGTTTTTTTTCGAGAATTGAGAAGTGGGTCTGACGGTAAATGAGGACAAGACAAAAGTAATGGTTCCAATGAGCAGGGCCTCCACGCGATTAGACCAAAGGGTGGAAGTTAATAACCGATATAATTTCGAGGTAGTGGACGAATTTATATACCTCTTATCTGCCGTAAACAAAAACAACAACGTCAGCCTTGAGATCAAGCGGAGAATTGTGCTTGCGAAAATATGTTATTTTGGGCTAAGCAAGCACTTTAGAGATAAAGGCTTCTTTCTAATGACGAAAATTCAGCTACACCAGACTCTCAATTAACCTGTCTTGCTTTATGGTGCAGAATCCTGGGTCTTATCGCAAGCAGATGAAACGTCTGTGCGAGTCGTCGACAGAAAAATACTCCGGAAGATCAATGGCGAGTATCGGTGAAACATCAACCATGAGCTGTATGAGCTTTATCCTGACATTGGCATAGTTAAGCGGATCAAAATAACGCGATTGCGCTGGCTAGGCCATGTCAGTAGAATGGATGACGACGAACCAGCACGAAGGGTTTTCGGAACCGAACTCGAAGGAAGTCGAAAAATAGGAAGACCAAGACTCCGCTGGAGGGATCAAGTTGACAAATCCCTGGGTATACTTGTTATTACCCACTGGAGAGATAAAGCAAAAATCGAACTGGATGACGAAATATATTATCTTCGTTTTGTAAGGTCGCTGACCCCCCGGAGTTGTTCGAGGCCGGATAAGTAAGTAAGTAAGTGTTCTGCTAGATCCGGAATGAAGTGGTTTTACAGTCGTACTATATATTAATCAGGAGACTCTCTAAATGTGCCGTGAAGAACGAACAGAATTTCTAAGTGTGCCACGAAGACTGGACAGGTTGTGCATCCAGAGAAAACTGAGCTTGTACTCTTTACCAGAAAGTAGAAACTTACATATATTCATCCCTTGTATCTATGTGGTATAAACCTTTCTCTAAAGGCTAACGCAAGATATCTATGTGAGATTCTCGACATAAAACTTAATTTCAAGTCAAATACTATGGATTGGATCAGTAGAACCACAGTGACCCTACATTCGTGTAAACGGGTCATCGTTGGATGAGGGGCCTTTGCATGAAAATAGAATACTGGATATATATATTGCTTTACGGCATTGTTGTTTGGTAGCCAGTACTGGACAAATTCGCTTATGTAATTGACAATGATTTGTACCACGAGTACTCTTCCCACAACTCGTACCGAGAGTTGGAGTTGTCCTACACCTCTCACCTCTAGATTTTCTGGGCAGGTAAATGCAATGTCTGCAATGTCGGCAATCCACCTTGGAAATTCTTTGCAATAGATCACCAATCCATATGGTCGTAGGTCGATATTAAAGGATTTCCGGCTCAAAAAAAGTCGACCACGTGACACTCAAGTCAGACATTGAGAGAAACTTCTCCACTCTCCACTCATGTCCTTGACAGACAGGACTGGAAGGACACATACCAGGCTATATAAGTTATTCCCTCTTCTACACTGATAGCTTCAAACTACATGTCAACGTAGGGTTTAGAGCCTTTTCTAAAGAGTTGTTTAGAGCCTTTTCTAAAGAGTTGAATTGTAGCAATCTGTATTTCTGACTTCAAGAACTGTCTAGAACTACCTCGCATCGGTAAATGAGATGTCCATATAGTTCTATATCCACATTATATGGTTGCCGGGGCACAGGAATATGCCAGGGAACCATAGACTGAGTTGGCAAGGGTAGGAACTACCTTACCTGTTTCACTGGATATGGAGCATGTGCGTTTACCCCTTTTTGCATGCAAGCTCATTCTTAAAACCTAATCTCTCAGACATGCGAATGATTGATGGTCTGATGGCGCAAATTGCAGGATCACCAGTCAAGTATGGCCACGTTATGGCCTAACTCATACGGTAAACCTGAATTGAATGCAGTTGAATTGAATTGAATTGAATTGGGTTGAGTTGAATTGAACTGAATTGAATTAAATTGAGTTGAGTTGAATTGAAATTACTTGCATTGAATTGAATTGAATGGTATTGAATTGAATTGAATTGAATTGAATTAAATTGAATGGAATGGAATTGAATTAAATAGAATGACATTGAATTGAATTGAATTGAATTGAATTGAATTGAATTGAATGGAATGGAATGGAATGGAATTGAATTGAATTGAATTGCATTGAATTGAATTGAATTGAATTGAATTGAATTGAATTGAATTGAATTGAATTGAATTGAATTGAATTGAATTGAATTGAATTGAATTGAATTGAATTGAATTGAATTGAATTGAATTGAATTGAGTTGAATTGAATTGAATTGAAATGATTTGACTTGAAGTGAACTGAATTGAATTAAATCGAATTGAATTGAGTTGAACTGAATTGAATTCGGGAGAATTGAATTGAACTGAATTGAATTAAATTGAGTTGAGTTGAATTGAAATGACTTGAGTTGAATTAAATGGCACTGAATTGAGTTGAATGTAATTTAATGGAATTGAGTTGAATTGATTTTAAATGAATTCAATCGATATGAATTGAATTGATTTGAATGGAATTGAATTAAATAGAATATAATGGAATTGAATTGAATGGAATGGAATTGAGTGAAATGGGATTGAATTGATTTGACTTGAATTGAACTGAATTGAATTAAATCGAATTGAATTGAGTTGAATTGAGTTGAATTCGGGTGAATTGAATTGAATTGAACTGAATTGAATTAAATTGAGTTGATTTGAAATGACTTGAGTTGAATTGAATGGCATTGAATTGAATTGAATGGAATGGAATTTAATGGAATTTAATGGAATTGAATTGAATTGATTTTAAATGAATTCAGTTGATATGAATTAATTTGTATTGAATTGAATTGAATTGGATTGAACTGAACTGAATTGAATTAGTTTGAATTGGATTGAATTTAATTTAATTGAATTGAATTGTATTGAGTTGAATTGAATTATATTGAGTTGAATTTAATTGAATTGGGTTGAATTGGAGTGAATTTACTTGAAGTGTAATTAAATGAACTGAATTGATTTGTAAATGATTCCAAACATGCAATCACAATCAAAATTAGAATTTCGAACATGACGTCGGTAAACCGGTTAACCGACGCAAAATGTTCGGGGTTGAACCTTCTGTTTCTAGTCATACCCAAGGTATCACTATTTGTTTAATTTGCGACGGGTCACTCTCTGATTGTTAGATATGCGGTGAGACTTGTGGTCGGAGCGAATAAATTCAGGAGGAACAAGAATCCACTAGACATTTTGTCTTCATGTGCACAGCACTAGCCGGCTGTAGGATGAATACAACGTTATCCCCCCTATTTAGGGAGCTGGGAGAATTGTCAAGTATAGGCGTAGACAATGTCTTGAGCTCTGCGGAGTAAAGTGAATACTTCTCCGGAGGAGCTTGGACTTACTCCCTTGGCCCGTTGTATCACTAAGTCTAAGCGAAGCCTTCGATGACTGCCTCCAAGAACCTAAACTAATTACACTGTGCTATAGTGGAAAGTAATGAGGAAATAGTGAAATAGATTTAGGCCTGGTTGAGTTCCGCACGACTCAGTCTTAACAATTTCAGAAACACTGTCAAGGCTTTAAGTTACATTATGGACATCAAATATTGGTAGGGAATTTCGTAAGAATATTTGTAAGCTTTAATTTTTTTTTTAGTTTTTCGAGTTTGATTACTTTGTTTTATTAAATTGTCTATATAAGCTAGTATTTTTGTATTTGTATATGTACCATTGAAAAAGCACCGTTCGAAACTGGTGAAAAATTGTAGGTCCTAATCAGTGAATGTTAAACAATAAAGCGCACAGATCACTGGTTGTGAGTACCTCTCCCCAAAACCTTCAAGGGGTGCAAAGTGAAACTATTGTTGTTGTGTTGTATGCACAATTGTATTGTGAAAACCGCCTCTTCTAGGTTAACTGAGAAGTTATTGATCATGTACACATATTGTAGCAGGGTGTTCAAGTTTGGAAATATCATGGAAAGTCATGGAAATATGTATAACATTCAATGACATGTATTTGCCTTCAGCGTGTAGGCACCAGAGTCTTGGGAGAGGATCGAGACCCGAAACCGGAAGCAAGAGAATGGGTGAAAGAAGTGCTGTATTATTTTGTGAAAATCGGCACATCGATGACATTAAAACTGCATTTTCTTCATTTTCATTTTGACGATTTTATCAAACAACTCCCAACCGAATAGGTTTCCCCAAACCACAGTGCCCATGGAAAACCGGTACAAATGTAAAAAACTCGACGCATTGCTTGCAGAGGTAGTATCAATTTTATTGATGCATTGTTTTGCATTCCTTTTTTGATTTCTTTTCTAATTCATTTCAGGTATGTTGGTGGAGTCACAAGATCACCCTGTATGATGTTAAAGAAGTATTTGAAGAAGTAAAAGCTGATGATGGAGAGAAGTTTGGAAGCAACGTGCCTGTGGACACCATAAGTTCTGAATCAGAGTCAGATTCGGACGATTCGGACGACGATTTGGATCCACAACTTAAGAGAGTGCGATTTACAAGTCCGGGGCCATCAACATTATAAACATAATACGAAAATTGATTATTTCCTGGAATTTTGAACGGTTTGCTACATATGGACCTGAACAGGGGGAAAAAGGTAATAAAAAATCCGATTTTTTAAAATCTTTTTTTGCGATTTTGATCTTGAATATGAAGTTTGTTTGATTTTACATGTTCAAAATGGTTGTTCTTTATGATACGGGCTACAACTTTTCCTCAGAGAGTAAATCAAAATTCCGAACGATTTACAAGATATGAGCCTGACAAAATGATCGCTTTTTTGCAAAAATTACCTCGAGGGCCCAAATCTTTGGGGTCCCATAAAAATAGTGTATGACTTTGGGCAAAACTGGGAGACACGGGTCTTTTTTTTTGGTCTTTTATCACGTAGTGGTGTCCGTATATGGTTATATTTTTTCGTGTTGCACTGTATTATCGATTTTATTATAGACAACTTATTACAGATAACTTATTATACTAAAATTATTTTACTCAACTTATTATCTAAAATCGATTTTATAACACGAAGATATGATTTCATTTAAAATCTAAAATAATCTCCTTCACTATCAAAAGCTTTCTCACACCGAAGAAAAATGAATCGTTAAAGCTCTTGTGTTATGTCAATTTTTTTACTCTTAAATTACCTCCAACTCCTGCCTCACTGGACACATGCTTGACATACCACATCCAGGCACACATCTGCTTCAAGGATGGCATATCGAAGTTTATTCACAACCTGCACAATTTAGGAAATATTGAAGTGGATGCTTTTACTAATTTTTCAATTGCTCAAACAGCAACACACTAAAGAATACATGCGCCTCAAAATCGTCCACAGCAAGTGGATTTGTTGGGCTCACATACATAGATATAATATACCACTCTCTTCGATGACTTCAATGAGCTTTGCCCCCTTTTTGTGGCTGTTGTTGTATTTATCCTTATATATGTTACTTTTTGTATCCTGTGGCTATGATGGTTGTTGTTTTTTCTCGTCACGTTACCATAAAAAAATTTAAAGGCTATCGTTGATTGGTTAAAGGATTTACGATATTTCTATGCAAAAATATGTTTGTATATGTAATTATTCTTTTAAAAATAAAACAAAAAAATAAGAAGGAAGCTTTCTTTGTTCGTGTTAGTGTACATGTATGTGTGTGTGCGGAAGTTTGCAAGCAGCTAAAAAGGCCACAAGACAACACAACTAAATGACGCATAAGGACTTACACATACACTCATATTACAAACACGTGCACAATAGAAAAGACACAGCAACAACAATAACATTAGTAGCTGCAAACACAGAAAAGCTCTTTCAAATGAGTTCGTTGAGGTTACATGTAAATATAGTTATTAGTATATGTATTTAGAGCCACTAATACATAAACACATGCAAGTGTGTAATTTATGTAAGTGTTTGCAGTGGGCGAAGGAAATTTTAAATATAACGAGAGAGAGAGAGAGAGAGAGAGAGAGGGAGGGAGAAAAAGAGAGACACACAAATAGGCTACAAATAAACAGAAACTTTAATGAGCGAGCTTTTGCTCTGTAGCTTTCCTTAGAATATGGGGAAATTTTGTTATTTCGTTAAGTTTTAAATTGGCAGGAAGTCGTTTTATTCAAATGTAATTTAGTTACAGGGGATTTATACAAAAATTTTCTTCAAAGACTTTGTAACAGACGACTTACTATTACGTTAAAGATGTAGCTCGTATAAAGCCCTAAATACTCAAACATACAATAGCATAAGGAAGAGTTAAAGGCAGGCATCGCAAACGCAAGAAAGCGAGTATTAATAAAAAATAAATCTCTGCCGCATTAGGGTTTTGTTATTCTTGCGCCGGCCGGTTAACCGTACAACGGTTTTGTGAATATTGATATTTTGTTTATCAAGCCAACACTGAGGGGATTCCCCCTATAAATGCAGTTCATTGTGGTGGCGAAGGAAAGTTGTGGTAGTGGAGGGTGGAAAGAGGGAGTAGTGTCTGTTACCTTGAATCTTTGTATATCACAATTGGTGGGAAAGACATTAGCCGGAAGTTTATTTCACATACCGACTGTACGACTGAAGAACGAATTTTCTCTATAGTGTGTAGTGCGGTCAACCGACCACTCGATAAAAAACGGATGAGAGTTCCTGGAAAGCCGCGTACTTCGGCCAAATATCCTCACGTCTGGCATAAGTTGACGGATGTCCGAGGAACACATACCGTGGAAATATCGATAGAATAGCGACACGCAACCCACATTTCGACGATGCTCAAGGAAGGCAATAGAGTTGGATACCCTACAGTCCCCTATCAACACCGTCACTCTCCTCTGGATATGGTCAAAAAGCTCCAAGGATATCCTAGGAGCACCATATAGGGGAGTTATATTCCATCTTTGGCCTGATTTAGGTGGTGTAGATATTGAGAAGATCAAATCGAGGGAAGTATTACTTGCACCGCTCTTTCGGTGCATCTTTCGACACTTCGAATACATGTTTCGCCCAACGGACATCACATTGTATTTTCATGGCCAGAATATCAACAGCGTCTGATTCCTCAATATCCACACCATCCATAGACAAAGACTAGTCACCGGGGTCAGCAATTCGCTTATGCCACAATAAACAACATTGGGTCTTACCCGCATTAAAATCTACTCTATTCATTCGACCCCATTCAACAATGGACACCAGATCCCGGCTGAGAGTTTCATTCGTCGTCCGGCGTTTGACTTCAATATCTTGAGGACTTGGCCGGTTTCCCCGCTTGTATAAAATCGGTTAACCGTTTTTTTTGGTTTTTAAAAAACTTTTACACAACTGATATTACAACACAAAAATTTTACACGCGATTTCATGCCATAGCCGAATGGAGTACTTTCCGTGGGACATTTGACTGTCGCTGGAGGTGGAAAGTTTCTGATAGCCATTGACTTGGGAGTGGCCAGAAAAGATTCCTTCATTGGGCAGTCCAAGCAGCTCACTACTTCCAAGCAGTATGCCCTGGGCAATGGTTGTATCGGAAACATCCGTTAGGTAGTTAAAGTCAGAAGGCGAAACGAATGAGCAAGCTGATGGGTTACGCGATCTCTGATACAGCATAAGCTATTTAGGTGACCCTGCCGATGAAGCTCTTCGAATTAGTGTCCTTTGAAGGCGAACGAAACCAAAATCCAGTTACGATTCACTGCACTCCGGTCAGCCTCTGATCCATAATGTGTGGCTGAAACATAATCATCCTGGCAGTGGGTAACATGAAAACCACGGTGGGCTGGGTTTGCCTCCAATCACCGTTATATAGGCAATGAAAATACACAAAATTGTAATAAACGAAGACGACCCTCGCAAACGTTATAAGGACCACGATTTAAAGATATGTGCCAGGAATATGCGAACGCTATTCAGGACTGATGTCACATTCCAACTCGGAAAATGTAAAGCTACCATCACAGCTATCCAGAAAATGCGATGGGCAGGATATGGTTGCACCAAAATGAAAAACTGCGATATATAGTTGGCATGCGGATGTATAGTTGGCAAGAGACTGCGACACCTAGTTCCAAGGTTCCACCCAGTGAGTCAATGCATAGCCACAATTCGCATCAAAGCGAAATAGTTCAACACTTAGTTAACTTCTGTGTACGTACCGACAGAGGATAAAGATGATGAAAGAATCGTTTTATGGGCATCTGGAGGAAGCATACGAACGCTGCCCTGACCAAGACATTAAGATTATCCTCGGCGATTTTAATGCCAAACTGGAAAAGGAAGTGTCTTTCGACCAACCATCGGTAATCGCAGTCTAAATGATACCACCTCCGATAGTGCAATAAGACTGACAGACTTCGCCGCTGCAAAGAACATGGAGTTCGTAGCAGGCGATTCCAGCATAAGGACATATATAAGGCGACGTGGTTATCTCCTGATCAGAGAACGAAGAACCAGATTGATCACTTGGTAATAGATGGCAGGCACTCTTCTAGTTAATGGATGTACATGTGATACAATATCGACCTGGATCATAATGGCTTCGAAAGTTCGCACAAAACTGAGCAGGGCGAAAAACGTACGAAGCACAACACGGGAAAAGCTAAAAATTGACAAGCTGAAAATCGTGGAGATATCAAAGTCCTATTAACAAAAGCTCACTCTCCTGCTAGAGCAGAATACTCCCCCTCCTTCATGCTTCGCAGTGGAAGCACATCTCCCATTCTTTATAAACCGCAGCAAGAACTGAGCATAACTTCTGCAATTTTACTCCGATTGTTATGAAATAAAACTTAGTTTAATTGAGACTAAACACACTTTCAGAATATTATATATATATAGCACCATTGGGAATGAAATAATGCAACACATCACGATCAAAGTTGGAAAATTGAGAAAATTTTTGGAAATTTGAAGTTTACTCACTTGAAATTCTATATGTTTTTATTGAAAGTACCATCATATCTACATTTTTTTAAAGCTCTATTTCTCCTCTTTCCAAAGCAGTTCCATGATCGACAATCGGTTGGGAAATAACAGCTTAATAAATCGATTTGTATGACAAGTTAAAAATAACGGGTTTTTAACGGTAAAATCAGATTTTGGGGGTATTCAACAAAAAAAAAAAATTTTTCCGCCTGTACTCGATGAGGCCTACAACCTACACCATGTCACATCAAAAGTTATTTTTGACTGTAGCACCGTGTAATTGTTGCCGCGGCTGTATCAATTTTTGTTTTGTGGTTGTTACCAAAGGTAAGTGAGAATATTGTAATTATATTTTATGTCTTAAAACGTATTTTTTTTGCAGAACATGCTCAATCATGTATCCACGGTTTTGCAGTTTTTCAAGATCGGTCGTTTGAGACGCACGTCACAATTGGTGCGGTGGCCCATGATGTCCAGGACTTCAATAAGGGTCGGAACTGGCATGAATAAACAATCCATAACCCTAAAGATTTCCCTATATAAATGACTTTTTTCCATTTGTAATTTTTTTGTTCGAATTTAGGAAAATAAATCATCAGGTAATAATTAAAACTAATTTCAAAATTATTTTGTGACACTATCGAAATTCGGTTGTGACAACCTATAATGCGGTTGTGTCAACCTCTAATGAGGTTGTGTTACCTCCAATGAGGTTGTGTCATCATCATTAGAGGTTGACACTAGAGTTGTGTCGTTCATGAACTATATAGTTCATTTAGGCTGACCAGACAGTACCCTTATGAACATAATGCACATGTTCGAAATGGCAAGTATGTTCGTGATTGTTATGTCTGGGCACCTTAAATGAACGAGTTCGAGAACTAGTGAACGAGTTCGACACAAGCCTAGTTGACACAACCTCACTAGAGGTTGACACAACCTCACTAGAGTTTGACACAACCTCACTAGAGGTTGACACAACCTCACTAGAGGTTGACGCAACATCATTAGAGGTTGACCCAACCTCATTAGAGGTTGACATAACCTCATTAGAGGTTGACGCAACCTCACTAGAGGTTGACGCAACCTTATTAGAGGTTGACACAACCTTATTAGAGGTTGACGCAACCTCATTAGAGGTTGACACAACCTCATTATAGATTGTTACAACCGGATTTACATAGTGTCACAAATTAATTTTGAATGTTTTTTTATTATTAAGTGATGATTTATTTTCCTCTACTCATATATTAGAAAGCGAGGAAATAAAGTCATTTAAATCATTCTGACCTTGAAGACCCGGCCATCATTTTGATGTAGGTCCCAAACCGTTGTACAGATGTACAGACGATTACTGCATATCTCAACCGACCGACCTTGAAAAACTTGAAAACTCTTCAAATCTGCTTGGATATTTTCTGCAAAATAAGAATGACATTTTAATACAAATCCCGTAATTACAATATTTTTACTTACCTTTCTTAATAACCACAAAAAAACCTTGATATCGCCGGGACAGCAATAATAATTATACATTCTTTATCTTTCTTTAGCCTAATATTTGTTTTTAGAATTTTAAACGTCAGGTTTGAAATACATAGAATTCGGTTGTACCTACAGAACTAATGAGAAATTCGGTTACAGCAACCGAATTGACGCCAAATGCAGTCGTTGCAACCGACATAAGTCTAAATTCGGTTATTGCAACCGAATTGATACCAAATTCGATAGCTACAACCGAATTGATGCCAAATTCTGTTACGCCAACCGAATTGATGCCACATTCAGTCACTCCAACCGAATTTCTTCCATCCGAAATTTTAGAAAATTTGGTTAACAGAACGAATATAATTGAAGATTCGTCAACAATATAATTGAAGATTTGTCACAACCGAATCAATTTTACAACGAGGTAGCTTCAACCGAATATCAGTTGTGGGAACTACATTCGGTCGTGACAACCTCAATTCCGTTGTAGCAACCTCAATTCGGTGGTAACAGCCGAATTTACGGTTGCTACAACCTCTTCTCAAACAATTAGTTCTCTGAGTGTACAGGGAAAATTGTACGGCGCTATGTTTGAACTTGGGATTTCGGCAAAACTGATCTGCAGCTGTAGAATGACGCTGACCAACACCAAATCAGCAGTGAAAGTGGGGTACCATTCTGTACCAAGCGAGGACTTAGATAAGGCGACACACTTTCGTGCAATCTCTTCAACATCTTAATGGAGATGATAATAAGAAAGGCTGCAGTAAATACGAAAAAGACCATCAATATGAAAAGCCATATGTTACTGGTGAATGCTGATGACATAGACATCATTGGGCAAAAGCAAAATTTACGAGAGGTTTCTACAGTATTTTCAAGAATCGAAAAAGAATCAGCGATAGTGGGTGTTGCTGTTAATGAGGGCAATACAAAATTGTTGGTGTCAACGGCTAGACAAACCTCTCAACTTGCTCCGCACTTGAACGTCGACAACCATTTTAATTTTGAAGTGGTAGAGAAATTGATCTACCATGGATCCGCCATGAACAAGAACACCAAAGTCAGCCTGGAGAAAAATAGAATAGAGTTGTGCTTGCAAATATATGGTATTTTGAGCTTAGCAAGCAGTTTAAGAACAAAGCTCTCTCTCGACAGACAACAGTTCAGCTACACCAGACTCTCATTTCAGCTACACCAGACTCCTGACATATGGCTCCGAAAAAAGGCGAAGGATTGAAGTCAATAAAATTAAAGTAAATATTTAAAGTTCTTCAATAATTGTCCGGTTCAAGATCAATAGAAATAGAAAATATTAAAAAGAAATATGTATGTATGTGAAATTGATCATTATGGTGGATGGTTGGGAATATAGCTATTTCAATGCCGACCAAGGCATATAATCAGCTCCCTTCTCCACAAGTATTTAGGCATGTCATCACACATTATAGGGATAAACAAAACTCATCTTAGCGAGAATTGTCTCAACACTCCTACTTGTGCGAAAACATCCCCACAATCTGCTATTGAATATGGCCACTTTTGAGTACCGGCGTTGTTTATTTAACAGAACTCGCACACAATGTATGACTTAGGGTGAGGGTGTGATTAAGTCGGTTCACCCGACTGAAACTTATGTACTGGATTTAGGTCCTTTTTGTAAGAATATATTGTTATATTTTACCGAAAAGTTTCTTTTTTAAAGAGAGGTATTTCTTTTATTAAAAGCTAATGTGTTTTACGAAAAGGTACTATTTTTAAAAAGAAGTACTTTTTGCAAGAAAAATCCAAAAGAGTATGCGTCTTTTTTTACAAAGAAGTACTTTTTTAAGAACATGTACTGTATTGTTTTAAGAAAATGTATGTATTTTCAGAAACGCGAGATAAGTAGAAAAAAAAGAAAAGAAAAGATAGACGAGATAAGTATAAGCAAAGTAAAGAAGAGGTATTATTTTATTTTTAAGAAAAGTTACTTTTAAGAAAGGGAATTTTTGTAAGAAAAGGTATTTATTTTAAGAGAAGGTATATTTTTGACAAAAAATTTTTTTTTTTAAGAAATGGGATTTTTTCAAGAATAGGTACATTTTTAAGAGTAGGTACTTAGCTCAAGAAAAGTTATTCTTAAAGTTGTAATTTCCTTCATGGCTATAAGAGATCATGTTTTCTCCGGTTAGTGGAAAAAATGTAAATGCCGCGGGTGGGATTCGAACTCACATTCGCTGGACGATCGTTACGATGTTTGTGAAGCATCATCTTCAGCAGCGTCTGGCCCTTTGAGCCACTGCAGTGTGTATTTACACAAGTCACTAACCGAAGACATTTATTGATTGTGCAGAGTGACAACTTTAAACATAACGAGGATCTAAGACAATTAAATTTGAAACATATGGTAGGGCCAAACCAAAAACAGAACGAGACAACTACAATTGAAATAGTTCGTTCTATAAATATAACATTCAAAACTTCTGCATCAGTGCGTGTAAGTAGGAAAGCAATGTGTAAGTAGCGACAACCAATCACTCTGCACAATCAATAAATGTCTTCGGTTAGTGACTTGTGTAAATACACACCACAGTGTCTTTACGGGCTAGACGCTGCTGAAGATGATGCTTCACAAACATCGAAACGATCGTCCAGCGAATGTGAGTTCGAATCCCACCCGCGGCATTTACATTTTTTTCACTAACCGGAGAAAACATGATCTCTTATAGCCTTAAAGGAAATTACAACTTTAAACATAACGAGGATCTAAGACAACTAAATTTAAAAGTTATTTTGTTTCACAAAAAAATCACTCTTTAAAGAAATGGTAGTTTTTTAAGAGAAGGAAATTTGTTGTAAGAAAATGTACTTTTTTAAGAAAAGGTACTTGTTTAAAAAAAAACCTTTTTAAAAAAAAAGGTACTTTTTGTAAGAAAATATACTTTTTTTAAGCAAAGGTACTTCTTTAAGATAAAGTTTTTGTTTAAGAAAAGGTACTTTGTTTAAGAATATCAGTAGGTATTTTTTTTTGAGAAAATTTACTTTTTATAAGAAGGGGCACTTATTTAAGAAAATTGTATTTTCTTGAAACTTCTTTCACTTTGGATTTTCTAAATTTACTTTTTATTGAGTTCAAAACTACAATATATATAAATTTTGGTTACAGGCTCCACCTAGAAAACTTCCCATTAAACAAGAAATTTCCCAACATTTGTTAGTCTAGACATAAACCAAAGCAAAAGTTTACAATATAGTTGACAATACTGGGATGTAGCGAGCGTGATAGTGTTAAAACAAAAGTTGTTTAATTTTTTTTTCATTTAGCCCCCATCCCGCAACGTGCGATAAGGAGACTGAGACTCCGGATCAGGTTGACGAATCCCTTTGTATACTTGGTTTTGCGAACTGGAGGCAAAGGTCGAACTTGGAGAGAAATAGGTTGTGTTCATTTAAGGTCCCTGCCACCTTGGGGGTGTTCGAGACCGGATAAGTAAGTAAGTTTATCGGAAGATTCTCAATTATCGGAAGATTCTCAGGAATCTAGTAATAAGGATTACAAAATGTACCGTTTGCATCATTCAAATAAGTGTTCACGGCCACAGTTTCACCCCAATATGGATTTGGGACTTATTCAGTAAAATTGTGTAGGGCTCGTTTTTGTGTAATATTTTAAACCTTCATCTTCCCTCTTTAAAGGCGATTTTTGTCCTATTTTTAGAAACTTAAAAAATGTATGTGAACAAGTAAGAGTATGAGAACGAGAATATTGTTACTTTCGGCAAAAATGTTCGGCAATCAAATTTGCTAGGGGATTTAGGCATCAAAACTTCAGACGAAAAACTATAGTCATTAAAAAAATTGATTAGCTAGCTACTTTATAATTATACCCTAAAAAAATTGTGGCACAGTGTAAAATTAATTGGATGTAGTTAATTGCTTAATACAGAGTTTCCAGTCATAAACTTCGACTTCACCCACATCTGTGCCAAATGTTATGACAATAAAAATAATGTATAGACTTTAGAATCGAATACTCAATTATCCACTGATGCAAGTTGGATGATAGTTGACATTATTTGACATTCTATGTAAATTATTAGTGTAAATTTCCAAAGCCTTATCTCTAAATTTAGCAAAGTTATAGATTTTTGATATGAAAAAGTCGATAATTGCTCACTGTGTGCCGTCAGCCTTAAACAGCTCCGCCGATAATCCATCAGCTCCTGCCGATTTCTTATTCTTAAGCCGGACAATAGCTGTTCTCACCTCATCTTGTGTATCGATGTCGACGGCCAAATTGTGATCGTCTTGGATATTTCAGGCACCAGTAGCGTGGAGAAACGATCTCTGCATAATCCCAACATGGTCTGCATCTTTTTTACTTAAAATGAATTTGCGTCCAACAATGCTGATATCCAATCTCAAATATCAAAAGAATTCTCAAAATCTGAGGTAAATATGTTATACGTAAACTCAAAACCAATATAGCTTCAGGTTAAGATCTCTTTACTCCCAAAACTCTAAAAGAACTTCCAACAGAAGGCCTATGTCTTTTAACATATATTTACAACGCTTATCACTCGTTGCTTTGTTTGAAAGTTTCGGTAATCAGAATGATTTTCAAACCGGGAAAAATCTCCCGAACATGTACCCTCATACCACCCAATCAGTTTACTGTCAATTCTCGGTAATCCACACGCGGAAAAATAACGGCCTCTCTAACATATTTTCCCAAACATATTCTGCAGGAACCATGTATATATTTGGAACACACTTCAAACATTCATATGTTTGCAAGCCCCAAACTTACTTGTATTTAAATGCCAACAGTATCATGTTTACTGACAAACATGTATGCTTTCACGTGGAAACACATGCGTTCTTCATCCCAAACATCCATATTCTTACTTGGAAGCATTCGCGTGTTTCCCCCAAACCTACATATACTTACGTGGAAACATATGCGAATTTCCTCTCAAATATAATAATATTTAGAAACGAATTATTCTTCGTTGCCAATAAATATATGTATTATTTATTATAATTAATTTTAACAATATAAATCCACATTTATAAATAATTAATAAAAAAAACTAATATATCTAAAACGGCCCCTTTTACATTTATTTTCATTGAATGCATTATTCGATTTTTTTCATGTAATGAGAATTTGCTGCTCTTTTGCTTCTGCTATCTTTGTTGCCTCTCACGTTTTTGTTTTCAGAAGGTTTCAGCTATGCGTTGGTTATCACTATCACTATTTCGCAAATGGTCCGCCGTTCCGATTTTCTCAGCAAAGGCTTGGCCACTCCAAGGTCTTCACGTTGTTGCCTTTCCAGTTTCTTTCCCCTAAATCGTTTCTCACTTTGGTAGCACACATACATACATATAAACGAAACATATACACAAAAACCAAAGTAAATATCACAAACCATTTAACCGTCCGAGTTTTTGTTTATTCTTTTTTCACTGATCGAGCGCTTTTGATATCCTCTGTCCGATGGACCATTGACGATTGAATACATGAAGCTAAAGCTCAATACATCAGGCAAAATAAGGAACACTTCATCTGTAATTTACACTGAGAGAATAATGCAAAAATACAGATACACACTTACAATATAGACTCTCTCGTTGTCCGTCTTTTATTCTCTTGCTTTCGGGAGAGCATAGACAGTGCAACAAACACAGCTGTATTTGTATCACAAACATAAATATATGTGGGTCGCAAACACATATTAATCATTGTGTTTCAAACATGTAATATTGAATAGCAAACACAATGTGTTTGGACACAAGTATTTTATATTATATATACACTTTATATTTGCAACCAAACAACAACAAAAAGACCGATTTTCAGCGTGCAGGAAGTGCCTCTTTCTGAATAGAAATGAAATCTGTTTCTTCGGCATTAATTCGGGTTTAGGAAAAAACATGGTAGTATAGGACAAGTTCACAGGCTCGTGGACACGATAAATCAGTCTTTTGAAAAAGAACAGTACAGCACTGCAGCATTTCTCGATATCTCTCAAGCATTTGATAAAATTTGGGATGAAGGCTTAATTTTCAAATTAAATAAAATGCTTCCCATATACTATTACCTCTTTTTCAACTCATATATTTGAAGTCGATATTTCTATATCAAAGAAAATTATGAATTTAGCTCAATTTATCAAAATACCACACGGCAGCGTTTTGGGCCGACCATTTTATTTGATTTTCACCTCAGATCTCCTAAGAGACGGGGTTGAAATTTAAGCTTTTGCCGACGATACAGCTGTGTTGGCCGCTAATGAAGACCCCATAAAAAAATAAATAAATGGTTTCCCATTACATTCCATGAAGGGACAGGGGAGAACTTCTCACAATCACTGAGCTGTCCGCTTTTCAGTTTTCACTCACTGATTGGGACCTACAGTTTTACACCGATTCCGAACGGTATTTTTGAGAAGCTTTTTCATGGCTATATACTCGATAGTGTCGCCGTCACTATGCGAGGTGACCGCCGCCGAAAGAAATTTTAAGGTGGTCAGAGCATGGTTCGAACCCAGGATCTCATGTACAAGAGCCGCGCACACTAACCATTGCACCACTGGCGACCCCATAGAGGCAAGTATCTGGCTTCAAAAACGTATCGATAATATATCATTTTGGGTAAATGATTGGATGATCAAAGTCAGTGAAACAAAATCAGACCAAGTCACGTTTATACTCAAACGTGAAACTTGCCCTCCCATAACTCTAAATGAAGCAGAAGTTTAATATGCCAGATTACATCTTTACAAACAATTCAAATGGAGAAAACATGTCCAGACAAAAAGTAAATTCAATTCTCGCATTAACTATAGATCTCGTCTCTCGCTCGAAAACAAACTATTGGTTTACAAATGTATCATCAGTCCTAAGGACATATGGAATTCAGCTATGGGGCCTAATTGGGAAATTCTACAGCGGGTTCGGCCAAAAACTCTTCAGACAATCTCAAATGCTACATGGGTTGTTACTAACAAGAAATTACATACTTGTATCAATTTTCTCGCTATTAAGGAAGAAATCCAGGCTAGAATGTTCGCATATAAATCTCGAGTAGAAGCTAGCCAAATATACTAGCTGCAAATTTGATGTTAAGTATCGTAACCTTTAAAAGACTGACAAGAAAAGCTCCCAAAGATCGCTTAGTATAAAGATTGTTTAATGTTTGTTGTTGAAAATCTTAAACGCAATGGCAACATTTTTGCCTTTGTCACTTTATCTTCAGTATTTAATTCTTTTTGAATTTCCAACATAGAATGATCAGTGGATTCTTTGTACTGTGTTATAAATTTTTTTAACTCCTTCTTTATTGCAATATATCAAATATTTGAGAATAGACAACTAGAATAAAATATATTCAAACCAATTTGAAACAAAATTCAAATTCATCTTAGTCTTAACGTGAATAGAAACAACCAGTGGTGGTTCTCATTGTGGTTAGTATGCATATTATCGAGTGCTTACTAGATAATTATTTTACATAATTATTATAAGTAATGCTAAGCATTGTTTGTAAAATTGATTGCATTAATAAAATATCCTTGAAAAAACAAGAAAACATGAACATGATAAATGGAAGTATTTATTTATTATGCGTATGAGTAATATGTATTTATATGCGCAATACATATGACTAATATTAACTGACAGGTTTTCACAATATTAATATTATTTATAAATAAATTAATTCGATTAAATTCATTAGAATCGTCTCTTAAACAGTAACTAAAAACGTGATAAATGTAAGTGCTTAGCGCAATGTGATTAATATGATTAATGATTAATATTTTAAACTCGTATGATTAATATTAATTTACCGAAATTCACAATTTTAAATATTATTAAGAAATAACTTTTCTATCTCTTAAATTTACAAAGAGCTAATTTATTTAATTTAATCAATAACTTACAAAAGAAAAATACTCTCAATGAAAAATCAATTTATTCTCTATATTTTGATTATGAAATTTTAAATCATTCAAATGAAGAGAGAAGTTACAGTGATTTAAGAGAAAGTTGCTGTTAACTCTCAGCTTGAAAATGATGTGCCAACTGTAAAGGTAAACACTGTTAAAGCACGTGTTTGATAACACAATATAAGCGGCTTTTTAACATAACACTGTTAGCAAATGCAATTCGAACAGTGCATTCTAGCGCTCTCTCTCTCTCTGTCATTGAAACATAACAGTCAGCATCATCACGACCTACTGTAACATTTGATGTTTGCTGTTATGATATTTGGTCCATGATATGAACATTATGACGGTGATGGTGTTTAACATCAAATGTTAAATGGATGCTAAGCTATAATTTATAAAACAAAAAACAACAACAACTGAAACTGTAAAGTTTTGTATGGAGAGTAAGTGAATGGTAAACAGTAGACGAACGAAGGATGGCAATGACGAAGGCGATGTCGGTGACGGTGACGACGATGTGCTAGAAGATGATGATGATAATGGCAAAAATGATGATGACGATGTTCACATTGATGACGAACGACAGTAGACAAAGACTTCCTCTTGGGCCAACGAAAAAAACATTTAGTAATAAAACGAACGTTGGCGAACGTGGTTGTTTGAAAGCGGTTAAACGAAACAACGTGAAAGCAAACGGAAGTGCTAAGTTAAGGGCTTTCAATAAAATTGAGGAGAAATACAAATTATGAAAGAAAACAAATAATAAGAAATGCCACTTAATTATATAAAATTAGAAAAATAAATGAAAAAAATATTATAAATTCAGCAAAATATTAAAAAATTTGTGTTAATGAAATGAAGTGGTTATTGTGGCTGATTCAGCTAATGATGCGGTGCGGTTAATGCTTCCCTTTGATTGCCCATAGAGTAGATGTTGTGATGCTTTGTGGTTTCTTTTCCAAATGCGTGTTCTTTGATGTGCGGTTCCAATATGTTTCAATGCTATGGTGATTGAATTAATTTGAGAAAATTCATTTCTATTGAAATTCAAATATTGAAAGTAATAGAATTGTAAAGTGGTGTTGTAAAAATGATGTGTAGTTTGTGGTAAAATTCAAAAATACCTTCTGGAAAATCTAAGCAGATTTGTAAGGTGGGTTTCAATTGTTTTGATTTAAAAAATATAAAAATAAAAAAATATATTTGTGATGATTTTATAAATATTCCGGTTAACATATTTATATAGCGTTACTTGTGTTAATATATACGCAAATTATTTTCTCAATTGGTCAGGCTGTTCTATTGTCTAGACATTTTTAATCCGATAATGAACATTTGTGTGCCATTGGGGAAATGTGAATATGTTGTAACAGGGATTATGGAAGTTCATTTATCAGTACCATACTGGGTACAAATCAAATGATGCACCTTATGCACTTCGTTTTTACCTGCAACTTCAACAGCAAGACATGTTCTTATGTATTGAAGTCATATTTTTGTGTATCAATTACATCGAATATTATAACATGTATCTAGAACGTATGATTGATATTAATTATCGAATACCTTTATAAGTTCGTTTACGTTTCTGTTGCTGTTTAGATATTAAATAAATAAATGGTTTCCCGTTACATCCCGTGAAAGGATTAGGGAGAACTTCTCACAAAGCAGTGAGCTGTGCGCGTTCTAGTTTTACACTCACTGATTGGGTCCTACAATTTTACACCGGTTCAGAACGGTATTTTGAGAAGCTTTTTCATGGCTGAATACTCACTAGCGTCGCCGTCACTAAGCGAGGTGACCGCCGTCGAAAGATATTTAAGGTGGTGAGAGAAGGGATTGAACCCAAGTTCTCATGCACAAGAGCCGTGCACACTACCATTGCACCACCGACGGAAATATTAGAAATTTTCTACAGAACGTATGATTACTTTTAATTGGTATAAATTTTTATACTTTCTTTTACATTTGTGCATCCATGACGTGCAATATTATAAAATGTATGCAGAGCGTATGATTGATATTAATTCGCGTCTAGTTTTATTATTTCTTTTATATCTTTACAGCTATATGAGATATTTCGATCAAACGAATAATGCACTAAACTACAGTTTTTATGCATTTATTTGTCAGTGACTTCTTAATGTCGTAATTCTTTATACAACTTTTTGAAGTGTTTAAACTGGTAATATCATGTTGTTAAAATAAAACGAAAGAAAATCTAATCTACACTTTTTATGCATTAATTTGTCACTGTGTTCTTAATCTCGTAATTCTTTATACATCTTTTTAAAATATTATCATTATATTTTCCGCCTGTTTAGGTGAAGGGGATTCATCATAGGGAATGTCTAGTCTTTCTATAAGAGTAAGATCGGATCAGTAAGAAAGATCAATAAGCCTATTGTGATCTTACCTAGTAACGATTAAATACCCTAGTTTTTATTAAAATGAATTTAGGTCACCAACCTGACTGGCTGTAATTTCAATATCGCTTGGATTTCGAAAAGTACTACGGAACGTATGATAAATATTAATAAAAAGTTTGCAGCTACTTCAAAACAAGTTTGTATTTAAATAAATCGTGTGCAGTTTACAATCAATGTTGATTAACTGAAATTGGGCAACTGAACGTATGATTGATAAAAATTATTGAATGAAATTTATATTTATTTCTATATCTCTGAATATATAAATTGGTTAAATACACAGAGTATAAATCTGCAGGTTTCTATATGTCGCGACCTTACACAAGGTTCTAACAGACAATTTTTGATAAATTCATCTGTGTATTTCATCGTACGAAAATAGGCATGTCCTTTCAATTATTACTATTGCCGTAATTATATATCTTATCGTTTACGAGATATCTACAAACTTCTAACTACACGTTTTACCCAAAGGAAGAACGTGATATTATTGGGAAACCCCATTACAAAATTGGGGAAACTTAGGCTGAGACCGCTCGCAAATTTAGCGGAATTTTACATCGTGGAAGTGCAACTAATGTGCGAAAAATTGCCGGAATGAGTAACAAATTTGAAGGAGGTTGGTCAATTATACGTCAACGTGCCGACTGGTCTCTCGAAAACATTGATACTGTATATGAGAGTGTTGCCAAAGGTGCAATTCGGCATTGTTCACAACAATTTAAAATTTTGCGAACAAAGGCCTGTGATCAGAGCAGCGCGGATCCATACTTAATCGGAACATGTCCACTTTAGAACGTTAATGTTAACACTGGGACGAAAAATGTGTGCTTTATTTTTAAATTAAATCGTGCACTTTTATTGAGGCATCCTTTATATGTATTATTAAATATATGCAATTTACTACAGAACGTATAATTAATATTAATTTGCAAATACTGTCGTACTTGCGTCTATAGCTGCGATCAGATCGGAGCAACAATTTAAAAATTTGTGAACAAAGGCGAGCGATCAGAGCAGCGCGGGTCCATTTTCCGGAAATTTTATGCCATACTTAATCGTAACATGTCCACTTTAGAACGCAGTAAAAATATTACCACTGGAATAAAAAATATTTGCTTTATTTTAAAATGAAATCATCCTCTTTTATTGGGACACCCTTTCTATGTATTATTAAATATCTGAAATTTACTACAGAACGTATAATTAATATTAATTTGCAAATACTGTCGTACTTGCGTCTATAGCTGCGATCAGATCGGTGCGGATCATTTGCCGGAAGTTTCATGCCATACTTAAGCGGAAAATATCTACTTTAGAACGCAGGACAAATATTACCACTGCGACTAAAAATGTGTAGTTTATTTCAAAATGAAATCGTGCACTTTTATTGGGACACCCTTTCTATGTCTATATAAAGTATAATTAAATATCTGCAATTTACTACAGAACGTATAATTAATTTTAATTCGCAAATACTTCCATACTTATTTCTATAGCTCTAGATGTATTAAAGATAACGAGGTCAACCCGAAGCTGTGGTAATTCAGTGTTCTCTAGGCGTTTAAAGTGAATATGTGAAATACTAAGTCAGTTACAGACCTCTATTTTGGAGGCTAAATAGTGTCAGCGAATGGGCTATCTATATTCAATTGTTTTCTCATAGTTGCATCCGGCAGAGCTGCATTGCCTAGTTGGTTCAAACCCTACTCAGACTACCTTTAATTTCATTCGGCTGTTGTTCCCTGCGAGCTTATCGAGCTTCTCAATGGATAGATCATCGGATTCGATACAAAACTGTAGAGCCTGAGCAGTGCGCCTGCAAATTGAAAAGCACACAACTCGTGTAATGAGGACTATAGCAAGGAATACACGATGCAAGGAATACACGATGCACACAACGTCAATCTGAGCGAAACATTAAAATGTTTTTGATATTTGCTTTGAGTGGTGAACAAATTTTTCTTACACCTATGCGCTAGACCGAAAAAAACATTTCCATATAAAAAAACATTTCCCAAACTCGAGAGCAAATATTAAAGATCACCTCGAGACAATTTAGAAACAATTTTTTTTTTCATTTTCGGGCCCGTGAAAAACAGCCAAAATCGTTTTTTCTGGGCCTCCATATAAAATAAAGCATTTCTCAAATTCGAGAGAATATTAAAGATCACCTCGAGACAATTTGAAAAAAAAATTTTTCCTTTCCGGGCCCGTGAAAAACAGCCAAAATAATTTTTTTATCGTGGTTTTTTTGTTTGTGGTTGGCTCGATTGTTTTGTGGCTCGATCGAAACATACAAGACATCGTTGTATAGGGGTATAAGCTGCATTAACTGAAGCCTTCATTAGAAAATGCCACATCTATAGGACAAATGTAGTACTCGTCGAGAACTATACAATGATTTCATGTGTGTTGCGATCGAACCACAAACAAAACAACTGCGATCCATTCTTTTTTAAAAATAAAATTGTCTCTTAAAACCAGCATAAAAAAGATTTGTATTTTTTTAAATTGGTCTCTAGGTGCTCTCTAATATTTATCCTCGACTTTGGGAATTACTTTTTTGCGACCCGGTCTAGTGGGCAATTTCGTGTATGTGATATATCGTGTGATCCCCGCTTAAGTGCCTTTAAACGTAGTATATTTCCGGTCACGTGACAATTTATTTATTACAGCAAACTTCGCTTCAACTGATTCTGTGACATGTCATTGATTAAAGAACAATTTTTTATTTTTTCTATCATGGGTATATATTAGTTTTCGGAAATTTAAAAATTGACAATAGAACGTATGATTGATATTAATTTCTGAATGCTTTAACAGTTTCTTCTATAGCTCTCTTGATTTGAGAATAACTTAATCAAACAAAAACTGTATAAAAGTTCAGTTTGCTATGCATTAAGGATAATTGTTTGAAATACTCAGAATAATTTGAACTGTGTTGTAAAATTCGTAGAATTTGGTCTCTAGCTATATTATTTTGTGATTGCAAGACTATGTGTTTATATTTTGTTTTGATTACCATTTTGTTTTATCATCCTTAGAAATGAAAATACAATTGGTAATTCGTCATTATCATAGCTAGTATTTTTTCAGAGTAAGCATTCTCCTAACAAAGATTACTGATCTGGTACAAGCCTGGTACAATCAGTAGATTAGTAACGCAAAATATTTAAACATTGATTTAAACCACTATTTATATAAATCTCCAACTATCTTGAACCTAGTTTCTAGTTGATGAGTTTACGAGTGTTGCAATTTATATTTCGGGTTCTGGCAGTACTAGTGTTGCCACATAAAAACTGGTACTTCCATTGGAAAGTTTGAAATTTTTTAGCTTCAACATACATACAACGTTTTCACTTCCTGGCACTATTTGTTGTATTTCCAGTGTGTTGGAAAATGCATCTCGGCCAAAAACTGGTATTTACCCGTGAAAATGTTCATGTGATGATTTTTGGCGCAGATTATCAAGACAAGAGTGTCTCACTCAATTTTTTCGACTTTTGGTGAAAAAGTACCATCAAAAACCACTGTATATCATTGGCACCAAGAGTTCAGTCTCGGACGCCCTTCGCTCCAGGATGAATTACGTGGAGGTTACAGAATCGGTTGTTCTGTCACAAAAAACATCAATGCAGTGCGTGAACTGATACTGCAAGATCGTCATGTAACATATCGTGAGATAGGAGCATCCTTGCACATTAGTTTCACTTCAATATATTCGATTTTGTATGAATATTTAGCTGTAAAAAAGATTTGTTCGCGTTGGATCCCACATAATTTGACGAATACTGAAAAAAGGTCTCGTGTCGATTGGAGTAGCTCAAATGCAGTATATAACATCGCCAAAGGTAACGAATTATGGATCTATGCAGATGAGCCTGAAACAAAACAGTAATCGACCGTATGGCTCTTTCAATACGAGCTAAATGCAACAAAAGTTGATCGTGGAAGAAGCACATCGAAGAAACTTTATTCGGTATAACCGGTCATGTGGCCACAGTGCTTTTAGTGGAACGTAGGGCGGACAATTCTGACTGGTATACCATTTGCCAACAGTGTTGGAAAAAATAAGATAAAACAGCAAGATAAGACGGATCATTTTGCATCAGAGCTATGCGAGCTCTCACACGTCAGCTGAAACAATGGGCTGTTTGTGCACACAACATGTCGAATTTTTGTATAACCGGTCATGTGACCACAGCGCCTTCAGTGGAACGTAAAGCGTACAATTCTGAGTGGTATACCACCATCTGTTTGCCACCAGTCTTGGAATAAATAAGGAAAACCAACAAGAGAAGACGGACCACTTTACATAAGGACAATGCGAGCTCTCACACGTCAGCTGTAACAATAGGCTATTTGAGCACACAACATGTCTAATTGATGGGTCAAGACGTTTTTCGACGCCCGAAGCAGGTGTTGAAACATTTAAAAGCCATGTTTCGAAGGTGTCTCAATCGGAGTGGAAAAAGTGTTTCGAAAATTGGTTTGAGCGCATGCAATATATATTTAAAATATGAGAATATTTTGAAAAACAATAAAATCATTTTCAATGATAAATGATTGTTTTTTTTTAATGCTGGACCTGAAATATAAATATCAACCTCGTACTAGGGCTTAGCCAAACAGGGTTATAAATTATCTCTTCACAGATGTTTTAAAGAGATATTGTATATATATACATCATCTTTATCTAAAAATTATTAAAAATTATTGTATTACGAAATTTATGTTTGATATAGTGACAGAAATTGCTTATTCTGGTTGATCGGTTGCGTTAAAATTATCATGCTTTAAAATATTGTCGTAAAGTTCTACTAAAACGCCAAAAATAATTTCAACTTCTGGTACAAACTTAAAACAGAACAATATATTCTAGAGAGCGAGATAAATAATGTTATTTTATGCCACTCGAATTTAGTAATTGGCTAAGATATTAAAAACGTTATTGAAATATTTATGTATTGTGCGGATGAGTAATATTATTAGGGTTCGTAGGTGCACATTGGTGCGTATGATTAATATAAATGCATATTCATTGACGAAAATACAGCTTTCAAGGCGAAGTTTTACAGATCAATTTTACAGGTAATGTAGATTCACATAGGCATTTTAAGTAATGGAACACATTAGAGATAGAAGGAGGCTAAGGCGCCGATGAGAAGATTCAAAAACTTCGAGACGATCGTCCGCCAACGTGAGTTCAAATCCTGGTGCCACCGACTGTTTGTATTTTTCTAATTGAGGAAAACCCTTGATCTGTGTAGCTTGTAGGAAATAGAAAAAATATTCTTCTAAGAAATAACTTCAGATCGAATTCTATACAATAAAAAAGAAACACGTTAGTGGTGAAGACAAATCACCGAAGGAAATTTCACTATAGTTTGGGTTATGCTAAAAATTCTGAGCTTGCATTTCAAATGAATTAAGACTAACGAGCATTTCTGGAATCCAACAATTTAGCAATCCTTTAGCAATTATCTAGGTATCTATGTCGAGTTTCGAACTTAATTGAATTGTGAGATATATTTGAACAAGAAAATTATCTAATGTCCATATTATATTTTCTGATCGAGGCTCTATCCAAATGTACCTTGTTATTTTTTCGTTTTAAAATATACGACGCTTGAAGTGGGCACTTAACAACATGGTAGCATTATCTGATATATATTGCATAACCTCTTTTTATTTCAAAAGTCCATTGGAGTAACAAAACATACACGTTATTTTATTAATATTGGAAATTTTTAAAAACATTCTTCAGAACGTATGATTGATATTAATTAGTGGTTACCTTAATAGTTTGTTCTATAACTTTGAAACCATAGGAAAATTCGATGAGGTTATAGCATCCCCCAGTGGCATAAAATTATAATTTAAATTAAAATAAAAGAAAAGTTAAACATAACTACTGTTTTCGATGCGTTTAATGATAGAGGTATGATTTACTGCAAATTCCTCGAAAGATATTAATTTTAATTGTTTCTTCCATTACCCGGTATCTACTGGAGGTAGTCGATCATCAAATTTTGGAAAATTCTTATATGTTTTGCGATTTAAATTAAAATTACTCTGAATTAAGGAGTAGTTCGTTTACTAATAGGTTCTACTTAGATTTTGTTGGATTTAATACAAATATTTCCTTAAAAGTTGTGATGCATATGTATTTTCACGTACATACATTTCAATATGTCAATGTAAAAATATTAATTCCATTTTCGTGAAAATTTTAACTTTTACCTTTAGCTGCTCTTTTCGGTCAACCATTAATTTATTTTCATGTCCCTTAGCGCTGTGATTGCTATCCTTTGGTTTTTACTCCAATTATTTAATGTGTTCTTTGCGAATTCCCTAGCCTTTCTTACATCATTGTATTCTTCTTGCTATTCTTATTAAATTGTTGTAAAACAAAAGAAAAAAAATATATAAAAACTGTAAAAAAAATCTTAACTCATAAATTACATTTATTTGCACGGGGTTTGTGTGCTGTTGCTGCTGCGTTATCGAAATCTCTTGAGATTCATTCAATAATAATTCCATGAGTGCTTTGCGCTCCAGCAAGGATCTGCGTGAGCGACCAATCGACCACACAGCCCCAGCTGCTATTCCACACAGTGAATTCTTCCGCATGGATGTATTTGTTCATTCTGATGGCATTGGTCGCGGTCGTCTCCAAACTACCATAGTGGTTTTCTGTCAAAGTTTCATCGTGACTTCAGTTTAATGTTCGACGTTTGGTTCATTGATACTACTAAAATACTTTGTATGTTGACTGTGGTAGCTTCTTCTTATTATTTCGCTTACTTTTGCTATACAACTGACTGCGTCCTTAAATGTGACCGTCACTATCTTCACAATCATTATCATTTTGGTCATCACAGAAGGAGGGCTGGTGGTATGCTGTGTTATCCTCATTAGCGCTATGGAATAACAAAATATTTTGGTCTTAAATCTCTAGTGGATATTACAAATTAGTTTCTTCTTTATTTCCTTTTTCAGCAGGTTCTGTTTTGTTCTCTTTGGTCCTGCTTTGTCCTGCTTTGTTCTCCTGTTTTCTGATGTGCTTAAGTATTTGCTGTATTATGAAGTGTCTGCTTTAATGGGTTTAATTAATGACTGATTGATTAGTTGTTGGAGAAAATAAAAGTTGTATTTTTTCTCCACCCTAATAGTAATTTTTGGTATTGAGAGATTGATTTGGGATTTGAGTTTGGTCGTAGTGTAAGAAGTGGTTTGAAAGGAAGGAGCATTATTGACAGATTGTCGAAAGGGAATTGGGGCAATTTAATGAGGAAAGATTAAAGTAAACGCAATGCTACATGCTTTACTAGTTGAACTCCTTTGGAAAGTAAACAGATTTAAATAAAAAGTATGTCAAGAAATTTTATGATCTAAACCAGGATCCAGTCGCCGATAATGCAAATATTTGGGGTTATTCATTGTTTGGTTTTAAAATTAGGATGGGTATCACGATAACTTAACTTAAAGTTGCTTGCATATATTTCAATTTAATTTTGCCTAGCCTGGTATAAAATATAGAGAATGATTCAATACGAATACGAATTATTGGAGGCCCAAACATCATTTTGAATTCTGGGATAAATAAAAAATAGCTAATTTTGTAGGATAACAATTTAAATTATGTTGTTTTATGTCTCCAAAATTTAATAATTCGATAAAAATTAAAAAAAAACAACGAATATGGATAAATCTCGACGAGCTTAATACAATGCAATTAAAATGTATATGTATTGGCCGTATGAGTAATATTATTGTTTGCCCACTAGTGCGAATGATTATCAAAAATTCATAGGTATTCGTTAAGAGACAGCATTAATTTGTCTGCCGTATGAGTAATATGAATATTTTTCTTAGGAGCCCACTAGTGCGTATGATTATTAAAAATGCTTAGGTATTCATTATAAAGCAGCATTCGTGGGCGAAATTTTACAGATTATGTATATGCAGGCTATAGAAATTGACATGCATATTTGCGGTAATACGACATATTAATGACTAAAGTTATTGTTTTGAAATAGGCAGGTATGCCCAACCTTTATCATTGCGGCGGCTTTCTACAAATCTTAAAACACACAAAAATATATTAGTATAATTTCGTTTATTGTAGGACATCTAAGTTTGCATTTAAGATGGTGTAAATAGTGTAAATGATGTAATATGGTATATTGTCCGCCATCTAACGTTTTTTTCAACTAGTGCTTATTTCGTGAATGGTAACACTTAGCTAATGTCTGATTTAACAGATAATTAGTTTTATCCTTCCGCTGAACGAATATGGTTGTGTATACGCTTGAACAACGCTGGGAAATATTGAGACTCGCTTCGCTAAGTGGGCCTGCGATCGACTTACAGAAGATGCCGAGTTTGCCAAAAAAAATCATCTTTTCCGATGAAGCTCATTTTGATCTTGGCAGGTATGTAATCCAGCAAAAATGTCGCATTTGGGGCACAGAAAACCCGCGCGCATACATTGAAAAGCCGATGCACCCAAAACGAGTCACTGTTTGGTGCGGATTTTGGTCCAGAGGCATAATTGGGTCATTTTTATTCGAAAATGAGCAAGGAGTGGCCGTTACAGTCAATGGCGATCGTTATCGGGCCATGTAGAACTAATTTTTGTTCACAAACATTGAAGAGGAGGATATTGGCAATATTTGGTTTCAACAGGACGGCGCTACATGCCACACAGCCGAAGCTACACTCGATGTTTTGCGCCTTGTTTTTGAAGATCGCATTATCCGCCGCAGAGGTGATGTCGTTTGGCCACCTCGGAGCTGCGATTTGACACCGTTGGACTATTATTTGTGGGGTGCCCTCAAAGATAAGTGTTACGCCGACAAGCTAGAGACAATTGACGCTTTAAAGGACAATATTCGTGAAGCCATTGGTGAAATACAGCTGCACACAATCGATAATGTGCTTAAAAATTGGACCGATCGTGTAGGCTACTGCATGGCCAGCCGAGGTAGCCATTTGAATGAAATTATTTTCCATTATTAACCGGAAGTATTGTACTTTTAAATAAAAAATAAATTTGAGAAAATATTCAGTATTTTTGTTTATAGCATTTTCAAAAAAAAAAGTTATTTGGCGGACCCGTTATTATTTTTCAGTCAATCTAGAAGATGCTAAAATATAATATCATAAAATACAACATAGAAAAAGATATCAATAATTTGTCTCACCGAGCACTGATTGCAAGTCTCATAAACATCGGAAAGTGATGTAAAAACACAATTATATAAAACAGTAAACTTTGAAAATGCAACACAGAGGGGAACACTAATTGTGTTTTATTCAAAAACTTGTTTTGACACATTAGGTGGGGGTTTTTTTGAAGCGGCACACATTGATATTAGTGATGTGATATCTTAATAATTTGTTTTATGGCCCTGATATAGATTGAAGAATCTCTTTTTATTTGAAAAGTCTGTGGTAGTAATACTAATATTGGCAGTTGTAAAAATACTATTCACAGCGTATGATTGATATTAATTATTAGATACCTTAATAGTTTGTCGTATAACTTTGATACCATAGGAGATAATTCGATCAAGCATAAATTTAACAAAAAAACTGTCCAAAAATCAGATCTTAGATGCATTTGGCAACAAATTTTGAAGAAATTGAATTTTCCGAGTTTATGAGAGTATTTTGTCGAAATCTCTCCAGAATTTGGAAATGTATGTTCAATGTTTCCACTAAAACGTATTTCTGCTACATCAAGTAGATTTTGGAAACACTCCATAATGACAAAATGTAGAATTACAACAGATTCCCCAAGAAATTAATATCTACATTAAAAGATCCATAAAGTCAGATTTTTGTTTTGATTTTTGTTCCCAAAACTTATAACCAAAGAAGCTATACCGAAATACTAAACACTAAGGGTAGGAATGCACTTTTGTATTTTAAAACATAAACACGTTTTTCTTGAGATAGTTATGATTTTTTATTGGATTGTAAAGAATACATGTTTCGATTAAGTATTCAGTAAAATATCGGTTAAACGCCCCCCACGGCTCTGATGACAGTCAATTACCATTTTCATGAATTATTCCATGACTATTTCACAGAGAAGTGGCTGTGAATCAACGATGACGTGTTGGATCTCGAATTTGAGCCCTGCATTTTTTTCTGGTTTATTCACATAAACCCGAGATTTGACAAAATTCCAAAGAGAGTAATCACACGGTGTTAAATCGTATGATCTTGGTAGATTTCTTGAGATAATTTGTTCTGGAAATCGTTGCTGCAATAAATCGATTGTTTCATGCGACTCTTGCTTGTTGTGGGTGCATTTGTTTCTCGTGGACTGTGTGAGGATTTTCTGAACCTCAAATTCGAAAAGCTTTTGTAATCACGAAGGCATTCAGATGGAAATGCGCTTCATAGGAAAAGATGAGTTTTTTGTTTTTTAAAAATTGGCATTCGAATTGACGGCGCTTTCCATGTTCTGCTAGTTTGAGCTCCTGAGTAAGCCGAATTTTGTACGCATGAAAGTGGAGGTCACTGGACGTATGATTGATATTTATTAGCGGCTACTTTTAATATATAAATGATAACTCGTTCAGGCAAAAATTGTGTAAAACTTCTGATTTCTATATATTGTAGGCACGGGGTTTCCCTTTGAGTCTGGGGGTAAACTCAGTGGTCGACAGGGATTCGTTGCTAATAATATTGCCTTTAAAATTCTGTATATATCCACATCGTATTTCAATGTATTAATATTCAATGATAATTATAATATTACAATAAATGTCTTACCGTGGAGCGACAAAATGACGGTGACATTCTTTAGGAGTTGGCCGCTGGCAGATGAATACGAATGGGGCAGGGTATTGTCGATGGCGGACATGGTTGCCCGAAACGGCGTCAACTTTTGGGCGAGTGACTTACCGTCTGTGACAAGGATGCGTTGGGTCAATGGGTCGATGCAGTTGTCTTGGTCGATGGTTCATGGACGATGGTGGGAGTGTCCCTTAAATGGCAAAGCTTTGGAGACCGTTAGGGAACTTTCGTACGCTGGAGTTTGGCAACCAGGAGTTTGAAAGCGGTGACTACTGTAGGGACCAACGTGAAGGCTCCACAGGCAGGGAATCGCTGACTTCGACCAGTGGGGAAGATAGGCACCACTGTCGACACTCTAAAAGTAGGGAATTTCCAGCTGGAGCCAGGGGAAACTAAAGGCAACCTGAGAAGAGGCGGGTACCAAGTTCAAGACCTTGCAGGCAAGGAATCTCTGGCTTGCACCAGGGCAACAAAGGACAACACGGGAATAGGCGGGTACCAACTTCAAGACCCCACAGGAGGGAATCAGGGGGAACAAAAGACAACAACTATTCAAGAACACACAGGCAGGGAATCTCTGGATTGAACCAGCGGAACAAAGGACGACGCGGGAACAGGCGGGTACCAAGTTCACGACCCCACAGGCAGGAAATCTCTGGGTTGAACCAGCGGAACAACACGGAAATAGGCGGGTGCCAAGTTCAAGACCCCACAGGCAGGGAATCTTTGGCTTGAACCGGTGGAACAACAGACAACACCAGAACAGGCGTGTGCCAAGTTCAAGACCCCACAGGCAGGGAATCTTTGGCTTGAACCAGTGGAACAGGAGACAACACCAGAACAGGCGGGTACCAAGTTCAAGACCCCACAGGCAGGGAATTTCTGGCTTCAACTAGCGGCACGATGACTAGCTAGGGCTTACTACACTATCTCCCTTTTTTTAAAACTATTAATCTATAAATAGAGCTATAGAATCGTATAATCAATTTTAGTCACAATCGTTGTGCATGCTTTTAATTCCAATACCAATAATTTTGTAAATTTTATTACTGGACGTATGATTGATATTTATTGACGGAAACTTTTATAATTCCTTTTATAACTTAGAAACTACCGGAGATAACTTGATGAAACGAAAACTGTTTAAAAAGCAAATTGGCTATATATTAAAGTAGATGAATGTGAATTACTACAGAAAACTAAAATGAAATATTTTACCAATTTTTTACATATACCACAAAATCAGTGTTATAGTAATTCGATACATTAATCTTTAAAAAAAAGCTAAGATTACGAAATAAATCACACTATAACAATCTGTGACGAAATGAATCACACAATAACATAAAGATTTCCAATAGATGGTATTTGGATGCACTTCAACATTGTTTATTGGTTAACCTCGGTTTAAATTACGGGGTTTAGATATGAATACACGTTTAAAGTTAACTAATAAGATTATTACACCAGGTTTAACTCACAATCAAAATGCTAGTTCTATAAATGCCTGTGCTTGCATTTAAGAAGGTTTAAACTCACCTGTTACAGTCTTGATGCATATCTGCAAGATAAAGTCCTGATGAACCGGCTAATACAGTTTAAGGCAATGAGTTGTGGGAAGGTCCAAAGTTGAAAGTCTGCAACCGATCTAGACCTTTCAATTTCCTTAGAGGTTTCAGGTCAGCTCGATTAATTGGGATTGGAATAATGCATTATTTCGACGTAATATGTATGTGAGTTAAAAGTAACAAGTTTGTAGTATTTCATGTGTCGCAATGCCTATACAAAATAATTTTGCACATTTACTTTAACTTTACTTTAAATCGGCATTCATTCACAGCTTTTAAATTAATTCAGTTGCTCACATTTAATGTAATTTCCCTACCTCTTGCGAGAATTACTTTCCATCATTCCTAATGAAAAGTAATATTTGTATACCTCCAATAATTTTCAGTTGAAAGAAAAGACTCATTGACTTGTTGGACTTACCTTTCATGTAAAATGATTTCCTTAAAGTTTTTCTTCTACTCGAAATGAAATTCAAAATCTGAGACGAAAAATTATTAAGAAATGTTCCAGTGGAAAGGGAAAATATGGTAAAAGTGTACTATACACTTATTACGGTTCATTGCTATTATTTATGTTTTAATAATCAAAGAGAAGTAAAAAATGAAAAGGATAAAGCCAATTGAAATGGAAAACTTTTAAAAGAACATTTTTAAGAAATCGTAGAAAAATCAAAACTTGTGTTTTTCTTTGGGTATTGGAAAATGTTGAATTGTAATCATTTGGCAAAAAGGAACAAAAATACAAACCAATTTTGGCCATGTTTAACAATGGCTGTAGAAAATGGGCCAAATGTAGTTTGGGAAAGTAATCAAGTGGTCAACGAAATAGTTGAATAAGTAGATTTAAATTGTGCACAGTATAATAAACTAAAAGGTTTACAATGAAATTTAAGTAGATTTAAAGACGAAGTATGGTAAATCTTGAACCGAAAATCATACGTGAAAGTTTAATAAAGTTTATACACAAAAGAAACAGAAATTTTTAGAATTATTTTTATTTGAAAATTCGTTCAAACTCTTGACATTAAAACACGATTTATTTTGTGCAAATCGGCTAATTGTTTCAAAAGTTACAGCGGAGTTTTTTTTACTTGCACCTCTTAATTAATATTAATCATACGTAGGATGGCAAAATACTTAATTTTTTTCTGACAACTTCTTTAGCAGGTAAACAGGAAGCAAATGTCGATGGAGACAAAATTAACACGGTTATAGTCTTAGTGTAGACAACAGTCGTATACTTTAGTAATCCCGCCTTATCCAAAACGTTTTTAGAATTTGGTGGTCAATTTTGAAGCAGGAAGTGAGTAAAAGAAGGATATTGAGTCCACATTGAGGGAAACACCTATCGTACGCATGACAGTTCCCTTTCAAAATTACGAACGCATTAAAAGATTTGCAGGACAAGATGTTTTTTGTGCCATGTTATCATTGCTGTAGATTGGGTTACATATTCCATCGACTGTACTTTATATATGCATTCTATGCCAAAAATAATATTAATTATGCGCATTGTGGTAATACGGATGATGTTACACATTGTGAATGATGCATTGCACATTCGATTATACCAGAGTAGAGGATTTGGATGACTTTCTATTCGAGATGTATATGTGAGCATTGTAGCTTGGATTTCTTCTCTAACAGTGAGAATTTTGAGACCAGAATGTAATTGGTTGTTAGTAATTATCCATGGAACATTTTAGATTATCTGAAGAGTGTTGGATTAAAACCGCTGTAGCGTTTCCAAATTAGAGTTCTAGGCTGATACTCTAATCTGAATTCCATATGCCCATATCGGCTTCATGGTACATGTGAAAATCAATAGTTTGTTTTCGAGCGAGAATGGCGATCTATAGTTAATGAGGGAATTGAATTTATTCAATTGTATGTCGAGGGTCTTTCTTTTTGTCTGGATATGTTTTCTACATGTGGATCGTTTATCACGATGTATTCCGAGATATTTTTCTTCCACTGCCTGTGGTATTTCTTCTTCATTTAGAGTTACGGGAGGGCGAGTTTAACGTTTGAGAGTGAACGTGACTTGGACTGATTTTATTTCATTAACTTTGATCCTGCAATCATTAGGCCAAGATGAGATATTATATAGATATTGAGAAGGATTTATGCAACAAAATTCTGTTTCTGTTCCCAACTGTAAAAATTTAATTAATTATTTGTAACGGACGTATGAGTAATAATATTTTTTTTTGTTAGAGGTACATGGGTGCGTATAATTAATATGAATAGAGATGTATTTAAAATGAAATATTAACACCACAATATGGAAAATACTAATTATGTACGACGAAACAAAAATTTAAAATACATACGTATCAAAAACTTCACTACCGACTAAACGTTAAGGAATTCGATATCGCGCTTTACATAATTAGCCGTCTTATATTTTACATTAATATTAGTCAAATTAAATTACAAATAAAACTGAAGTAAAAGGACTTTAAGGATTTATACAACAAAATGCTGTTTCTGTTCTAAACTGTTATAATTTAATTCATTATGTCTAAGGAAATCAAAAAATTTCCAATTCCTCTTCTCAGCTTGTAACAGGCGTATGAGATATATTATTTTTCTCCTTAGAGGCGCATTGGTGCGTATAATTAATATGAATACAGATGTATTCAAATTTAAATAATAACACCACAATATGTAAACTACAATTAATACGTCTGGGGCCTAATTTCGTACTACGAAAAATACACACGTATCAAAAATTTCACTATCAGCAAAACGACAATGAATTCTGTATCGTTTTTAGATATTTAGCCCCTGTATTTTACATTAATATTAGTACATCCCTCAAACTAAATTAGAATATAACTGAAATAAAACTCCTTTAAGGGTTTATTCAATACAATTCTGTTTCTGTTACAAACTGTTAAAATTTCATTCATTATATCTAAGAAAATCTAAACATTTCCAATTCCTCGTCTTAGTTTGTAACTAGCGTATGAGTAATATTAATATTTTCTTAGAAGTACATGGGTGCGTATAATTAATATGAATAGAGATGTATTTAAATTGAAATAATAACACCATGATATGGAAAATACAATAAATAAGTCTGGGGCCTAATCATGTACGACGAATATACGAATATACGAAAAATACACACGTATCAAAATCTTCACTATCGGCAAAACAACAATGATTTCGGTATCGTTTTTTTTTAGATATTTAGCCCTTGTAGTTTACATTAATATTAGTATATCCCTCAAATTAAATTAGAAATATAACTGAAATAAAAGGACTTTAAGGATTTATATAACAAAATTCTGTTTCTGTTCTAAACTGTTACAATTTAATTCATTATGTCTAAGGAAATCAAAAAATGTCAAATTCATCTTCTCAGTTTGCAACAGGCGTATAAGTGCTATTAATATTTTTCTTACATTGGTGCGTATAATTAATATGAATAGAGATGTATTGAAATAACACCACAATATGGAAACTACAATAATTACGTCTGGGGCCTGATTATATACGACGAAACAAAAATTTAAAATACATACGTATCAAAAACTTCACTACCGACTAAACGTTAAGGAATTCGATATCGCGCTTTACATAATTAGCCCTCTTGTATTTTACATTAATATTAGTCAAATTAAATTACAAATAAAACTGAAGTAAAAGTCCTTTAAGGATTTATACAACAAAATTCTGTTTATAATTCAAATTGATAAAATTAAATTCATTATGTCCAAAAATATATGTAAATTTCTAATTTCTCTTCTCAGTTTTTAACATGCGTATGAGTTATATAAATTTTTTACTTACAGGCACATTGGTGCGTATAATTAATATGAATACAGTGGTATTGAAATTTAAATAATATCACTATGATATAGAAAATACAATAAATCCGTCTGGGGCGTAATTATGTACACCGAAAAAACCATTTAAAATACACACGTCTCAAAAACTTCACTACCGAAAAAACCATAATGAATTCGATATCGTTTTTTACATAATTAGCCTCCTGTATTTTACATTAATATTAGTATATTCATCAAATTAATCTACAACTAAAACTGAAGCAAAAGTTCTTTACGTATTTATACAAAAAAATATGTTTCTGTTACAAACTGTTAAAATTTAATTCATTATGTCTAAGAAAATCTAAACATTTCCAATTCCTCTTCTCAGTTTGTAACTGGCATATGAGCAATATTAATATTTTTCTTAGAGGTACATGGGTGCGTATAATTAATATGAATAGAGATGTATTTAAATTGAAAGATAATCAGAAATACAATAAAAACGTCAGCACTTTACACAAATTTTTAATATATTTCTCAAATTAAATTAAAGATTCAAATATAGTAAAACCCCTTTAAGGATTTGCACAAATTTCATTTTTACATTTCTGTTGGCCACATCCTTTGCCACTGACTATAACATACTCACACTACTACTATCATTTGCCATTTCAAAACCCATGTTAAAGGAATACAAAATCATAATTTCATATTTCTACTAGAAAGATTCATGTACCACAATGTATTCCTTTATGGTTTATTGTCTATGAAATGATTCGCTTTTATAGACAATCCTTTTTATTTTAGTTTTATTGTGGCTCTTTGGAAAATGTGAACCACTAAAGCTTTAACAATAATTAAATTAATCTCTATTTTTATGACTAACCTTGAGCACACTTCAGTTCATGGTATCACGACCAAAGAAGCACGAAATCACCATCAACCCGACGATGAGAAGAGAAAATAGAACTGAAATCACAACCTTTACTTTTGCCCCATAACATTTGACTTCTTTTATGGAAAGTCTACCAAGCGTACATTAACTTAACTTTTAGTATTCACTGGCAAACTGACGGCAAAAAGGATGCTAAAGGATACGCCAGCAAATTCATCAAGGATATTCGAAACAACTTGTAGCACAACAGCAAACAGAAGGAATGAAAACAAAGAAAGCGCTTAAGCCAACAGACACACAAACAAACGCATAAAACACAAATCGGGTAATTGTAGTAGAAAAGTATAACCTTAGCAAAAGGATTTACAAGCCTACCGTAAAAAAATGTAGCATTGTTATCTTATGAAAACAAAGGAGCTAGAATGCAACAAACGCTTAGTTTGAGATGATACTCTGTGCTTAACAACACAATTCAGCTGCTAGGGTTGAGGGTAGTACTCGTCTGTAAAGAAACACAGGGGAAATTTTACATTTCTGAAGTGTTTTTGAACGAAACGTAGTTAAGTTGTTTAAGGGGGGGAATTCTGATATTCTATCATTCCGAAAAGTGGGAATTTAAAATGGTTCATAATGCACATTCTTTCTGAAATAGTTTTACTAAACAATCCACTAAATTATCGTAATCCTATGCCAAATATCATGAATTGAATTGTGTGGTTTATCAGTGCGTATCATTGATATTAATGCCCTCCAAGTCCATATTATCCAATTGGGGCCAAAAATATTCGGTTTTAATTGAACGGTAGCGATACGCATTCACAGTAATGTGCCGGTCTTGATCATCACGGAAGAAGTACGGCCCAATGACGCTGCCGGCCCATAACCCGCACCAAACCGTAATTTTTTCGGGATGCAATGATGACTCATGGACTACGTGTGGATTGCTGCTGTGATTTTTTCGGGATGCAATGATGACCCATGGATTACGTGTGGATTGCTGTCTGACCAATAACGCATATTTTGCTTATTGACGAAGCCATTCAGCCAGAAATGAGCCTTATCGCTGGGGATGATTTTCGATGAAAATCCGAATCGCAGCGCTCTTAAAGTTGAGGCCAGTGACTCCAAATTTCTGTAGTAAATTTTAATAATTCCGACTCGTTGTTGGCTCGTATATCTTTCCATGATGAAATAGCACACCTTACTGAAGAGAAATGTCAGAAGAGCGGGAAAAAATATGGCGTAGTTTGCTGTCCCTATCGATTTACTTTTGTAGCGTCTCTGTTGAAAAACCAGTTATTTGTGCTTTGACAAATGCTGACCGAGAGCAGGGATACATACAGCCAAATAGGATTAAAGGTATTCTGACATTTGTATCTAATTTGTGTTTTTGGGGAATTATATTCATTCCTATGACCGTAAGCCGATACTAAAAATAAAATTATAATAATAAGAAAAGTCAACTATCACTGAAGGGTATCTCAGTAAGATTGAAAAGTTTAAATTTAGTGTAATTTTCTTGTGGAATTGGCAAATCTGAAATTTGGCAGCTGGCACATATGTTTACTCTGACAATTAAAAATAGAGCGTATTACGAAAGAACAACGCGTTTTATTTGTGAAAACGTATTATGCTGAGACCGCTCGAAAACTTCGGAGAAATTTCAGTCGAGAAAGTGCACCTAATATGTCAACCATTCGAAGAGTGGTCAAACAATTTGAAGAAACTGGGTCGCTTATGGACGTACTGGTCGTACTTGTCGCTCCCTTTAAAACATTGCTGCTGTAAATGAGAGTGTCGCCGAAAACCCAAAAACATCAATTCAGCATCGTTTCCGACAATTTAAAATTTCGCGACGTAGAACGCAGCGAATTTTGACAAGAGACCCTCACCTACATGCGTAAAAAATTCAGCTTACTCAGGAGCTCAAATCAGTAAACAATGGAGAGCGCTGGCAATTCGTTCAGCGATAATTTATTTTAGTCTTTCGCAAATTATACTGAATGTAATTTTCTATGCTTGGATGAAAGGCCTATACCACGGTTATGGCACAGGGACTCGGGTCATCTTTTTCAAACATGGGGCATAGTATACTGAGACTCCGATTACCGGGCATGCATTCATCTAACGAAATTTACTTAGGAGCTGATTCATGCACCTTATCAGTTCATCGACGCCAGCCTTAAACAGCTCTGCCGGTAATCCATCGGCTAATGCGGCAGTGTTCTTCTTAAGCTTGGCAATAGCTATTTTTACCTTGTCTTGGTTAGAAGGAGGGCAATCGACCTCGTCGTCCATATTGTAATCGATGGTCTCATCGTAATTGGATTTCGCAGGTAACAATAGCGCGGAGAAATCTGCTCTCCATATTACCAACATGTTCTGCACATCATCTTTGAGATGCCCATCCTTGTCTTTACAGAAAAGGGGCCCTGAACTATGTCCATTAGATCCGTTTTGACTTTTTTGCAGACTTTTCGGACTTCGTTCTTCCTTCGGTATGTCTCAATTTTCTCACTCTCGCGTTTCTCCACTGCCGTTTCCTACGCCTAAAGAGACGGTTTACCTTCTTTATTTTTTTACCTGTACCGCTCAGTGGCAGCTCGTGTTTCAATTGCCATACGTGCAGCCTTGTCTGCATCATTTCCAATGCGACACTTTTCATCGTACTATGGCTTATTTCCAAACGGATTTTCAAGACCTAGTACGGTTGTTGCGGCAGTTTTTATAGATTCGGAAATGGGTTTCCTGTGCATTGCAGGATCATCATCGGGAGTGGGTGTGGCCTGTGCCGAAAGTTGCGAGAGCTTCCTTGAGTGGGCTGTGGCTACATCTGGTAATTACAGCTTTTCGATGTCTAGCTTCCGCTGCGTCTGGTTTTCGCTCTACTCAATCGTGTGCGAACCTTTGCTGCTACCAGGTAGTGATCAGAATCAATGTTTGCTCCTCTGATCAGTCGTACGTCTCAATGCGTATGGTTAATATTAATTAAAAAAGCTTTGGAAAATAACTCAGAAGATTGTGTGAACCTACGCTCGCATGTAGTATAAAAGTAGAGTGCTCTAACTATTGCAACACCGGCGGTCAAATAGCCCAATGCGTGTGATTAATATTAATTAATTAGAACATGGATTCTACCTGCGATACCATGTGCAAGGGTCTCGCGCACTTTCTTCCAGCTCACAGTGCTTCAGAATCGATTTCAGCGGCCAAAAATCAATATACCTGGATATACCTGAACTTTTTTAAGTTCTGTTACAGTTCTGTAGGTAAGCAGTTAGATCACCAATGGGATAATTGTGCATATTTCAGAAAATATCCAAATGTTGTCCACTTTCCTATTTTTCGATTTTAAAGAAATCAAATATTCGGTTTGTTTCCTTCAATTTTTTGTACATATTCTGACTTCATTGTTCATAATGCGTAGAATTTTTTTAATTCTTTTCGTATTGCAGATATTCGTTTGTTTCGAATTTTGAAAACCAAAAAATGTAGAAAAAATGTTTAATTTCAACCAACTGTGCGTCGATTCCATTACCCATAATCCAATATTTATTATAAAAATCTTGGTAAATTTATGTACAAAAATTAGCGGTAGCTTAACATTGCGCTGTCATAAGTCAATACGTATGATTAACATTAATTGTAACAATTTCAACAATATATGGGTTTTGTTGCGTATGGTTAATATTAATTGTAAAAAAATTGTTTTGTTGCGTATGGTTAATATTAATTGCAAAAAAATTGCGAAACATACTATAAAAATATGTTCTTTAAAATGATTAAACAAGTTACACAAAATAGTGACAAACAAAATATATAATACAGTATTAGTGTATTCAAAAACCGGGTTTTGAAAAATTTCGGCTTTTGGTTATTGCCGAATCCGGTTTTCGGTTAAACCGAGGGATAAAAACCGGTTAATAAAGGGTTTCGGATTTAAAGTGGAAGTGGAAAACTATGCGTTTTACAACACTGAGGTTTTTATAATTTTGGCTTTTGGTAATTGAAATTGATATTGCTATAAAAAACTATGAAATATTTAAAAAAAGGAGGATATTATTCCAGTGTTAAAATATTTACGTGCTTTGCTTTTAAACGATTTCTTTGTTTACTTTAGCGTTTAGCGAAAGTTAAAATACACTGAAAGTAAACCTAGGGCTAGTTGTACTTATGCTATTTTACAGTTTATTCAACCCACATTAGGTTAGGTTAGTAAAAATTGCTATTGACACATTTAGTCCAATGAGGACCGTTGTGATAACACGGAATGTTATGTTTTGTCTACACATAATACAAAATTACGATATTTATACCACCAACCATCCTGCAGGAACGGCATTAGGGGATACTGCCGTTATAATTAAAAAGGATATTAAACATAGCCTAATGAACAACACCAAAGAAATTAATGTACAGTCCACTGCCATAAAAATAGAAGGAAATCATAGACCAATGGTTGTAGCTTCCATTTATTGTCCACCATCGCGCGCCTCTACCAAAGAACACTTCAAACGATTTCTCCAGACTTTGGGATCAACGTTTTTAGTTGGAGGAGACTTTAACGCAAAAAACCAGCTGTGGGGTTCACGATTAAACAATACCAGAGGTAGAGAGCTTTACAAGTGTATAATGTCTGAACAGCTCGATCACTTATCTACTGGAGAACCGACCTACTGGCCCTCCGATCCCAAGAAAACTCCAGAGTTAATAGACTTCTGTGTCATAACAAATATAGACAAACAAAAATGTGTTATCTCTTCCTGCTTAGAACTGTCCTCGGAACATTCTCCAATAATGGTGACAATATATTCGCAAGTAAATAAGGTCGTCATAAAATCCACACTGCACACAAATATAACTAACTGGGGTATGTTTAAGATTGCTTGCTCCAACAAAATAAATCTAAATATCTCATTTCGAAACAGCGAAGAAATAGAGGAAGCATTTCACACGTTTATAACCTCCATCCAGGAAGCTGCTTGGGAATCAACACCCGAAAAAAGAAGAGACCACTCACAGATAATACTAGCTGGGATATTAAGGCACAAATTCGTGAAAAACGTAAACTCAAAATGGTCTATCAAACAACTAGACATCATAATGATAAGAGCCGCCTCAATGAAGCCATTAAAAAATTAAAGAAAAAATTTAATTCTCAAGAAAATTTGGAATTTGATTTCTATATTTCAAAACTTTCACCTATTCAAAACCACAATTATAATCTATATAATGCGTCGAAAAAGTTTGACATTAAAACAGACATCATTCCCCCAATTAAAAACCCCAGTGGTACATGGTCAAAAACGGATAATGAAAAACGGATAATCAAACCACCTCTCAAATGTCTTTAAGCCTTTCCCATCAACCAGAATCGATGATCACATTGTAAACTTTCTCTCATCTGCAGGGCAAATGGACTTTCCTGTAAAGAGCACAGATGACAAAGAATTAACACGCATAATAAATCAGTTGCCGAACAAGAAGAAAGCCCCGGGCTTTGATCTAATTACGACACAAATTATGAAGGAACTACCTGTAAAGGCGATAACCCACTTCAGAAATCTTATAAATGCGGTTTTAAGAACAGGCTACTTTCCCGTACAGCTTAAGGTAGCGGAAATTATAATGATACCAAAACCTGCTAAACCGCCCGAGAACGGAAACTAATGCAGACCAATAAGCCTGCTTCCCGTTATGGGGAAAATCATTGAAAAACTACTACAAATGAGATTAAAACCTATTCTCCAGTCAAAACAACTCATATCAGACCACCAATTTGGATTTCGAGAGCAACGTGCAACAATAGAACAAGTACACAGAATAGTAAAAGAAATCAAATCTGCATTTGACAAGAAAGAGTATTGTTCTGCAGCGTTTTTAGATGTAAGTCAAGCTTTTGACAAAGTGTGGCATATAGGATTGTTGTACAAACTAAAAACTATCTTATCGTACCCCTTGTACGAAATATTAAGATCATACCTGAACTCATACACCTCATACATCTACAAGCCCACCTAAATAGAGTCGACAACTGGTGCCATTTATGGCGACTCAAAATTAATGTTAATAAGTCAGCACATGTGACCTACACCCTGCGAACGAAAACCTGCCCCAAAGTAACACTCGAAAATCAAGAACTACCTCAAGCAGAAAGTACGAAATATCTAGGCATTGACTTAGACAGGCGGCTTACATGGCAAAAGCATATATTAGAAAAGAGAAAACAATTCGAAAGGAATTCGAAACTGTTGCTGGATAATAAACTTTTATTATACAAAAATGTATTTAGGCCAATCTGGACATATGGTTGTGAATTGTGGGGTTCCGTCTCGAAAACGAGCATCATGGTTATACAGCGCTTCCAATCAAAGTTTCTAAGAAACATTGCAAATGCTCCACTATACGTGTCGAACAAAATAATACACAATGATTTTCACCTAAACACCGTAGAACAGGAAATCTTCGAAGCCAACAGGAGATACTCACAAACGCTATCACTACACCCAAACACGTTAGCTCTGGAATTGCTACACACATCTACACCGCAAACAATACTATCCAGATTTCCACCTACCAATCTTGTAATTAGCAGATAATTATATAAATTATAAATTTACTTATGAATTAGTAGATGTTTTGATTCTACTGTAACCTAAAAAGGAGGATTAGCAATGGCTGTTCCTCTACTAGATGTATTTATTTCACCTTAAGTAATCTAGACCTGCGAATTGCCTATTGTCATATTTATGATAGATTGCAAATAAAATTGGAGAAAAAAAAACATATTCCCTCCCCATCGTATAACTTGTAAATTAACCTTGTGCGGTTAAAGATTGATTAAGACATATGAGACATCATCCCGATATGTCAGGATGTGCCTGATGAAGTGACATACATTAGGCTCCGGCGAACCAAATATTTCTCTAAAAAAAAGTTCATAAGATTCTTCATCTTAACTCTTTGAATGTCTGTTAGATCCAGCACGAAGTAAAATCCTAGATATTGACTTCAACTCATGAAAGTCGGCGCAGTAGCATATATCTTCTTTATCCCCACAACTTATGCAGTAATCATGTGCTGAGATATTAAGTCTCGACGAAAGTCTACCAATTAAACAGTACTAGTATAGAAATATCTTGCCTAGGAATGGGTATCAAGTTTAATGTACGATTCAGGTCATAACGTGGCCAAACTTGCCTGTCAATTCTGCAGTTTGTGCATATGTCATTGGCAAGAGAGATTCGGTTTAAAGCATGAACTTGCATGCAAATAGATGCATACCTATATGCTTCATATCCAGTGGCAAAGGTCGGGTAGCTCCTAAACCGCTTTAGGTGTCCCTGAAATGTTTATATGCCCTAGTCCCAATAAAGGTGAATATGGAACTGCATGGTGAAGATGCGCGGCAGTTATTGAGGTCTTGCTCAAGTTTCCTGGAAAGTTTATGTTGAGCTGCTGGCTATCGATTTATCACTCGATGTCTTCCATGGCTCTAGTTGTTCTTTCAGATATTCTAGAGATGTGGAAGTCGCCGATAGGACTTTGCGCAGTCTGGAAATATCAGTCGCGTTTTTAATGCCCTCGCAGAAATGTTTCCAAGACCTCGTCTTAACCATCTTAATTCTTTCTTATATTATTTATGTCTAATTTTCTACATATTCCAGTCTCACTCTGGCCTTAAGGACTTTGCCCTATTAAAGCGGTTTCTGCAAGACTTTTTAAGAATTTCTATATCCTTGTTCCACCACGAAGTCAAATTATTTTCTGTCTGTCTGATGGCTTTAGTAACCATAGAAGGCAATTGAACAGGCTTTAGGTTTGTTATTCTGTGTTGTAGTAATATCAGTTGCGTAAATATTCCTTAAAATCCGAAAACCGTTTAATCGATTTCGAATACCGGGTGAAACCGGTTTTTCGAATCGCTATACATTTTTATTTACGTTTAGTAAATTAGTACTACTGACGTATAAGTAATATTAAATTTAAGAAAAACTCTGAGCACTTATAGGCTATATATATAATATAAATTGTGAGAAGAGCTACCTAACGTATAAGTAACTTTAATTAAAAGGTATTTCCCGAAACTTGCCATAACTGTTGGTGAATATGTGAATATGTAACTGCATGGCGCAGAAGCGTGACAGTTATTGAGGTCTTGCTCAAGCTTCCTGGAAAGTTTATGTTGATCCTACCGATTTATCACGCGATGTCGTCCATCGCCCTTTTTGTTCCTTCAGATATTCTAGAGATGTGGAGATTGCAGCGTTTCCAAGACGTCGTCTTGAAGATCTTAACTCTTTCTTATGTTATTTATGTCTAATTTTGTACACATTCCAGTGTCACTCTGGCCTTAAGGACTTTGCCTTATTAAAACAGTTTATGTTCCACCACGGAGTCAAATTATTTCCTGTCTGTCTTATGGCTTTAGTAACCACAGAGAGCAATTGAACAGGCTTTAGGTTTGTTATTCCTAAAAACCGAAAAACCGGTTAATCGATTTGAAATAACCAGTGAAACCGGTTCTTCGAATCGCTAAACATGTTTATTTACGTTTAGTAAATTAGTACTACTGACGTATAAGTAATATTAAGTGTAAGAAAAACTACTGAGCCTATAAGTAATATAAATTGTGAGAAGAGCTACCTAACGTATAAGTAATTTTAATTAAAAGGTATTTCCCAAAACTTGCCATAACTGTTATGGCAAAATATACACAGTGGCACAGAAAAGTCTACATACCCTTAGGAAAGTGCATTTTTCAAAAACTCTTAAGTTGTTTTCAGTATAAAAATTATACTGAAAAATTTCTTCGAAAGTAGAAATTTTTACAAAACCAAAGTACGGTTAACCGACAGAAATTCGGGTAACTGGTTTCGGTTTTGAATACACTAAACTGTATATACATTCTTGTATTGTATATATCCCGGTACGTATGATTGATATTAATTGGATAATCTTTATAATATATTTTTTCTAAATGTACTTGTGATATGGTAGAATGGAAAAGATTGTGAAATAATAACAGATTTTGTTTCACTAAAGCGACGAATTCTTCTACTCTGGGTATGTTGTTATTAGTATGTTGTCGTGTCATGCGTTTTGCTTCCCAGAACAATTAAACCACCTCACATTGAATTATAATTCTCGAATTACTTTCTCATTTCTCTCAATGCCAAAGCTGCCAAACCAAGGCAATTTAGCAGCGACCAATTAAGAAATTTTCAAAAGAAAAACAAAAACAGTAATGAGTTTTCGGAAACGCTTCGTAATGTTAGAGATGTGTTACAAACTTGTTCGCCGCACCCCTTATATCGACGCCAGGGTTGAACAAGTATACCTCGTCGACTATGTGACTGTTTTATAAATGCGTTAAACGCATATTTTATGGTCAATTAATGGTCCAAACGAACCCAAACGAAAGCAACATAAATGGAAATCGCAATAGAGTATAAGCCATTAATAAAGGCAACATAACTCATTTTTCTCCCTAATTTTTTTTTAAATCTTAATAGTTTAAAACAAAACTTTTCCATTATCATAAAGGAAATAATGGAAATATTTCATGAAAACAATCTTTGGCTAACTATCTACAGTTATATACATAGGTTTGAAAATCTATTATATTTCATTCATCCCCATTTTGTTTAGCTTCAATCCACCAGCTCTCTTTCAAGTTCCCACCTAATTTTCTTAAATAAATACTTCAAGTTGCAACAACTTTAGCAAGGCTACTTGACGTAGGAACGGGGAGCTTATGGATCTTTTTCCACTGTATCTTTCCCAGATTTTCCTTTCGCTGCTCTATTTCCCAGAGATTTGCATTTTAAATAGCTGCAACAATAATGTATACGTTTATATATCTATGAACAATGTATGACTTTTTGTTTTTAATTTAAGTGTTATAATATGCATTTAATTTTGCATCTCATTTTGTCGTCGTTTTCCTCTGCCCTCCATCCTGCTCTCTGCACATTCAGCAACAGCAGGATTGGCGTATTCAGCAACCGAATGAAAGACCACGGTAAAGTGACGCTTAAAGAAGATTTAAACATGAAAAGTATAATGAGATTGTATATGATACAGAGCATAAAAAAAAGATTTATCTTTATGTGTTTTTTTTTGAATTGGATTATGGTTGGAAGGTGAGAAGACGGTTCCTAGGCTGTAAAAGGAAAAATCAAGACCTGGGGACTAATTAAAACATGAAATTTTTATGTGAACAATAGAATGAAACGTTTACGTTCGTTTTTTCTATGTAGGGCATTTTAATCAATTTGCTGCATATTATTTGTATCAGAATTTTAATGGTTTCTTAAATTAAAAGATATAAAATAATTTATGAGCTGTAACTGAAACTCAGTATTAAAATTGTTACAAATAAAAACGTTAATTTTTCAAATTGATTGTATCGACTTAAAATTTTCTATTTGCTATAAATTTGTATGTTTCGTAAATTAGTACTACTAACGTTTAAGTAATATTAAATGTAAGTCAAACTACTAAACATATAGGTAATATAAATTGTGAATAGAGCTACCTAACGTAAAAGTTACATTAATTGAAAGGTATTTCCAAAAACTTGCCATAACTTTGAAGGAAAAATATTTATTTTTAGTAAGGAAAAAATCATATTTAAGCCTCTGCTGCGCTTCAATGTGGGAATCAGTTAAATTGCAATAGGTCGCAAATTAAATTTTTATTTGTTGCGAAATGCAACTCTGCTTGTAGACGATCGCTTCTTCGATGTATTTTATTTGTGTCATGTTTGGATTCAATGGATTCTTAAATAAAAAGATATAAAATAATTTATGAGTTGTAAGTGAAACTCGGTATAAAAATTCAGTAAAAACAAATAAAAGATTGATTTTTCAAATTGATTGTATTGATTTAAATGTATTTCATAATTTTTGAATGCATTTGAATTTTTCGAATCGCTATATATTTTTATTTACATTTAGTAAATTTGTACTACTAACGTATAAGTAATATCAAATGTTAGAAAAACTACTGAACATATAAGTAATATAAATTGTGAAAATGTTAGAAAAACTACTGAACATACAAGTAGTATAAATTGTGAAAAGAGCTACCTAACGTATAAGTAACTTTAAAATACATTTTAATTTCCTAAAACTTGCCAATACCTTTGAAGGAAAAAATTATATGTTTTAGTAAGGCAAAAATCATATTTATGCCTCTGTTTCGTCTCAAGTTTGGCATCAGTTAAATTGGAATAGGTCGCAAATTTTTATTAGTTGCGAAATGCAACTCTGCTTGTAGACGATGGTTTTTTATGTGTAGGGCAATATAATCAATTTTCTGCCTATTATTTGTATCAAAATTTGAATGGTTTCTTATATTAAAAATCATAAAATAATTTATGAGCTGTAAATGAAACTCGATATAAAAATTCAGTAAAAACAAATTAAAGGTTAATTTTTCAAACTGATTGTGTCGCCTTAAATGTATTTGTATTTGAATTTTTCGAATCGCCTTACATTTTTATTTACGTTTGGTAAAGTAGTGCTACTAACGTATAAGTAATATCAAATGTTAGAAAAACTAATGAACATATAAGTAATATAAATTGTGAGAAGAGCTACCTAACGTATAAGTTACTTTAATTGAAAGGTATTTCCCCAAACCGTCCATAACTTTTAAGAAAAAGTTTATACATTTTAGTAAGGCAAAAATCATTAAAATCGGCAATCGTCATTAAAAACCTCAAGTTTGGCATCAGTTAAATGGAAAAGGTAGCATATTTATTTTTTATTTGTTGCGAAATGCAACTCTTCTTGTAGACGTTGGTTTTTTCTCTGTAGGGCATTTTAATCCATTTGATGGCTATTATTTGTGTCAGAATTTTAATGGTTCCGTAAATTAAAAGATATAAAATAATGTATGAGCTGTAAGTGAAACTCGGTATACAAAATTCAGTAAAAACAAATAAAAGGTTGATTTTTCAAAGTGATTTTATTGACTTAAATTAATGGTCTAATTTATTTTGTATTTGTATTTTTCGAATCGTTATACATTTTTATTTATTTTTAGTAAAGTTGTGCTACTAACATAAAGGGTTTTCCAATAAGTACTTGACAACTTTTTTTTTAAATAAAACGCAAACCACTTGAGATTTTCCCAAAACTTTATCATGGACTTGAAATACAATCAAAACATTTATGAATGGAACTCGACTTCGTTCATATGGCCACCACGGGCACGTCGGCAGCGGTCGATTCGTTGGACCCAATTTTCGACGACTCGGTTACAGATAGCGGCCGTAACGGCCGCTATTTCGTGTTCAATGTTGGCCCTGAATTCTACCACCGTCGTCGGCTTGTTGGCATAGACCAATGATTTGACGTAGCCCAAAAGAAAAAAGTCTAGAAGCGATAAATCTCACGAACGTGGCAGCCAATTGACTGGTCCATTTCTTGAGATAACACGCCCACCAAACTTACTCTTCAATAAATCGATAGTAACGTGTGCATTGTGGCTTGTGGTACCATTCTGTTGAAACCACATGTCGTCAAAGTCCATGTTTTCCAATTCGGGTCAAAAATAATCGGTAATCATGGCGCGATAACGATCGCCATTCACAGTAACGTGACGATCGTTATTGTCGACGAAAAATATGGCCCAATGACGCCGCCGGCATGCAAACTGCACCAAACAGTTATTTTTTGTGCATGAAGTGGTGATTCATGAAGCACATGTGGATTTTCACCAAACCAATAACGCATATTTTGCTTATTGACGAACCCATTGAGCTAAAAATGAGCTTCGTCACTGAAGATGAGTTTGCGATGAAATTCATCATCTTGGCGCATCTTCTCCAGAGCCCAATCGGAGAACGTACGTCACGTCAAATGGCCCATCGGCTTCAATTCTTGAGTCAGCTTGATCTTGTATGGGTGTACATCAAGATCTTTACGCAAGATTCTGCGTAAAGTGGTCTTGGCGATGCCCAATTCTTGAGAACGGCGCGGAATCGACTGATTTGGATCGTTTGCTATGGACGCCTCAACGGCAGCGATATTTTCGTCACTTCGACCAACCCGTTGTCTCACTGGCACGGCAGCATCAAACAATGAATACCTAGACTCAAATTTTTGCACTAAACTTGTTATTCCTTGTCTAGTAGGGCGAGAATAACGACCGAAAATTGGAGTTAACGCTTTTATAGTTGCGGTCACCGACTCCGAATTTCGGTAGTACATTTTTATAATTTGCATATGTTGTTCGTTCGTGTACTTTGCCATGATAAAAATGCTGAGTTTAGTGCGTTCACAAATTAAATTCAAAATTGTCAAGTACCTACTGCAAAACCCATTATACGTAATATCACATGTTAGAAAAACTATATATTCTGTGGCACAGAAAAGTCTACATACCTTTAGGAAAGTGAATTTTTTTCAATGAAAAACTTTGGTTCTGCTTGTGAAATTTGTTTATTTAGTCATGCTAGAATTTCGGGTGGCAATTTCTCACATTCTTGGTGAATATTCTCCTTAAGGGCTTTAAGAGTCTGACTTCAAAAAACCTGATAAAAATAAGTCTGGAACGATGTAATCGGGTGATCTGGCCGGCCAGTGCAAATCACAAAAACGAGAGATTAAACGACCCAAAAATGCTTCCTTTGTAGCTCGAGCAGTGTCCGCTGTTGCACCATCCTGTTGGAACCACATGTTCTCCAGTCCCAATTCTGCCAATTGAGGAAGAAAATATTCGGTGATCATGGCTCTGTAGCGTTTGGCGTGCAGCGGTTCGAAGAAACAAAAACTGGTCCGGTGACTCCTCCAGCATAAACAGCACACCACGTAGTAACTTTGAGCGGGTGTAATATTTCTTCGTTGGAGGATACACGGATTTTCGGTGTCCCAGAAACAATTATTTTGTTTATTCACGTAAACACTTAAATGGAAATGAGCTTCATCGCTCATAATACTTTTCGATGAAAAAATCGTCCACCTCTTCGCGGAGATAGCTTGAGCGTAGGTTACACTCGTATGGCGATCGACAGCTAACAGCTGATGCATTATCTGCACTTTGTAAGGGAACATCTTCAAATCCGTTACCAAAATTCTGCGTAGGGCCCACCGGCACGTCGTCAGGTCAATGTTCCGGGCTCCTCATCGACATCTTTTGCAACAGCAGCGATATTGCCAGCAGAACGGCTACTCCGGGGCCGACCAGCCTTGGGATGTTCTAGTGTTGTGCCAGTCTCTTCAAAGTGAGTGGACAAAACGTCGCAGTGTTTGTCCAGTTGGTGTCGAACGGCCAGGAAATCTGCGACGAAATTCACGCTGCGCCAACACAACCGACGAATTGTTGCGGAAAAAATGGAAATAATTGTTCCTCGTTCGTGGGAAGTAAACCTATTCATGGCTTGTCGATTTGTATTCTGCGTTTCTGTGATTCATAAATTTCAAAACTGAATTGACTTTTACATTTACATTTGCCCCACCTTGTAGTTCTGGGTTAACATTTGAAAAGGTTTGAAATTGGTCGCGTTAAGTTTTGCTAAAAATGTGTCGAAATATTAAAGCAATTGCTTTAGATACGAGGGCGGATCAATATGTCCGTGACTTGTTAAATGAAACACAGTTTCAAAAAAAAAAATGATTTTTCAACATAATCTCGTTTTAGCTCAATACACTTAGTCCAACGTTACACCAATTTTTGTATCCTTTCCAAAAAATAGGGTTTTCAAGATCCACAAAATAGGAATTTTTTTGATCAATAATTTCATCGTTGAAGCTAAATCCCTTTCCACCGAGCCATTTCTTTTGGTTTGGAAATAGGAAATAGTCACTGGGGTCTTAATCCGCAGAATATGGCGGATGAGGTACCAAATCATAGCCCAATTAAACAACTCGAAACAATCCTTTGACATTGTCACATGATTACGTTTATGGACAAATGAGAGCAAACGCAGCACCCATTTTGCAGATAGCTTTCTTAAACCCAACTGATCATTTAAAATCGAAACCACACTTCCATATGAAATGCCTCTGGCATCAATAATATCACACACTTTTACTCTTCGATCGGCCAACACCATGTGGTGAATTTTTTCGACATTTTCCGGTGTATAGACCTCAATTGACTGTCCAGAACGTTCAGCGCCATTTGTACTTGTGTGGCCACAACGAAAGTCAGTAAACCACTTTGTTTTACCATTGAAATTGATGGTGCAGGGTCTCCATAGTATATATCAAGCTTTTCGTTGGTTTGATTGACGTTTTTTTTTCGCATAAAATAATGTTTAATGAGAACGCGAAATTCACTTTTTTGCATTTTTAAAAATATTCACGAGGTTGTATGTTTTGAACAGCTATTAAACGCAAACTAAATGACGGAACTTGCTCAAAATTTGATAGTAGTCTATTAACAGGTGGTACTTGATGGGTGCAGTGTTGCATTTCATGTAATTACGAGGGAAGTTCGAAACGTCACGGACTTATTGACCCGCCCTCGTAAAAGAAATATTCTGATCATTCTGATTGTTTTTGTCATTTGGAACGCATTTATTGGGCACATTTACTTTTCAATGTTTATACTTGGTATGGAATTTCTAGCCTATAACTGTTGGCAACCAGACATGGTTCTCTACTTGGGGTATTTTTTACAATCTTTTTCATAGAATTCTTTAGAAATTTTATTTAACACAGATGTTATCAAAAAAATTTGCATCATATTCCACTGTCTCCTGCCTTTTGATCATAACTTTTAATAAATATTAATCATACGCATTGTGAACATAATACAGAAAATAAATATTAATCATACGCATCTCAGTAATAAAAGAGAAAACTGTAAATATTGATTGAAAATAATATTTGAAGGTTTTGTTACAGTTTAATTAAATTTTTTACCAGCATTCTTAACGCAACAATAAGTATAACTATAAATTGGTTCTCCTAATTGTTGTTTATAGAATTTATTAAATATTAATTAATATTAATCATACGTACATCAAAACAAACTAGAAAATGTTAAAAAAGGACTTCAGGCAATTGCCTTACAACGGTCTTGACGCAATAATTACAACTATTTGAAATTTAGTTAAGTTCTAAAAGTAAATCACAAATTTTACGCGACAAGGTATTTCAAATAATTTTTATTTTTAAACGTTTATTTAAAATATGTTAAAAAATTCTGTCTTTCCTTATCTTCATATGACTTTGATCTATAGCTTTCATGTACTGTTGTCTTGCATGCCTTCATTAGAATTCTAGCTTGTGAAAAATGTAATTTCTCTTCTTTAGTAAAATGAATCTTCTTGAAACTGTCTTTACTTTGTGACATTATCGCTGCCCCAAATTGTCGTATTAGATGTGATAAGGTGTATGCGTTTCTAGTATACATTTAGGCGCAAAGTTATGTGTGTGTTTAAAAGCATATTTCTTGGTTTTGGCACAAAAAGCCTTATATATTTATTTAGCTTTTGGTTTAAAATGTGGTGTCATTGTATCTATTTTTGCAGTGGCTTGTTTTTCACAAAGGCTTTTCACACCTGTAAAAATGCATTAACTTTTATGGTTGCTCTCTCTCTCTCTCTCTGTGTGTCTCCCTTTAGAGAACCAGGATCTTTGTTCCCTATGTGTCACAGTGTGCGTGTATGCTTTATGAACCCAAAGGTTTCCTTTCTATTCAGCATGCAGTTATTCTAACACATACGCACATATACAGTGTCAAAAGACATTTGTCATCATAACTTTATGTATCACAATTTAAAGCAGTTTCACTTGCCTCTATGTGTGAGTGTACGAGAGAGTGAATATAAATGAGTGTGAAAGTCATGTTTTGTAAATGTGCTACAGTGTTTTGCTTCTCTGGGTGTTTGTGTTGGTTTGGCTAAAGTACCTCGATGTATGTGTGTGAAAGTACACAAATATATCCTGTGAGTGTGTACATGTGTATGTGGCTATGTGTTGGTGCGGTTTACATTCTCTTGGGGTGTGAAAAAGTGTAATGTACGTAACGTACAAAAGTTTAAACTTAATGTCATGAATTATGCGACTTTGTGGTTTTATTGCCAACACTGACACTCTTACCGAAATCCTGTGTTTAGTATCCTTTTGAAATTTAAAATTGTATATTTTGTTTTGTGTTGTGAAGGTGTTTCAAAATTTTAAAAATGAATGGAAATCTTAAATACTCATAATACAAAAAGGACAGTGACAGAGCTTCTAAATGATTACACTGGAGATGTGAGCATCAAGTAATTACAATTATAAATTGTATGCAATATAACTATAATATTCCAATTGTTTATAATTAGTGCAATTCATTGTGAAAGGATATGGAAAGTTTTTGAAATCATTGGTTATAAATAATTGTAGTTTGAAGTATAACAAATGTTATTATATTTTGATATATTTTTAGTCTGATTATACAAATTTCTATGGAATTTTGTGCATATGAGTTCCGTTTTTTGAACTAAAAATAATTAAAATTACTTATGTCCTGTTCTTTGTTTGTTGAAAATTTTAAATAGTAGTGACGAACAAGAAAGGTTATAAAATTTGGAAATGAAGTTGGCCTGAATTATATAATACTATTATAATAAGCAATTGAGAACGTATGATCGACAATAATTGAAATTGTGTAAAAATAGTAGTTACAGATTTTAAAGTTTATAATGTCAAGAATTTCAAACAGTAGAAAATCATAAACATAAACTTTATAAATGAAATCGAATCAGGTTATGTGTGATTTGATTAATATTCGCAACTACTACTAGAGTGCGTATAATTGATATTAATAGAGTGATAATAAATTTGTGCTTGAATGAACTCCTATTTTACGTATGATTGATATTAATGCAATTAAATTTAAACTAAAGGAAAGTAAAGTGGTTTCCCATTACATCCCATGGAGGCATTGGGTAGAGCTTCTCACCACCAGTGAGTTGTGCGCGTTCTAGATTTACCATCACTGTTTGGGACCTACAGTTTTCTACCGGGTTCGAAGTGTATTTTTGAGAAGCTTTTTCATTTATTTCGAGTGAACTGAAAACTTCGTCACCTATTATATCTGCCAAATTGCTTCTTTATATTAAATGAGTCATAGAAACAGAATGATTAAAAAAATATTAACAATAGAACATATACGTCTAATTGATTGTAATTTAGCTAGACTTTATAGAAGAAGTAGTTACAGTGTCTATTTTGTCAAAATACCGTTCGGAACCGGTGTACAACTGTAGGTTCCAATCAATCAATGAGTGTAAAAACTAGAAAGCGCACATCTCACTGATTGTGAGAAGCTCTCCTCAATCCCTTCATGGGATGTTATGGGACACCATTTTTTTAGTTAAAATTTCTAGAGTTTACTAACCTATTGAGTATCAAATGGAAATAAATCAAATGTTATCTATTATTCCAACGAAAACCAATTAATATTCACGTAGACAAATCTATTAGACCTTGAAACTTCTTATACATTAACATGCAAAACCTAACGTATGACGTCATTACGAAATATTCAAAACTCATTTTATTTTAAATTTGTTTAACTAGGGGTTGCTCCGATTTCGCTCTGTACAGATTGTGTTATTTGAAGGCACTAAAGGGTGTCTCAATAAGATTTCACTTTTTAAATTTAGCGTACATTTTTTTCTGCCAGTGGAAACACTGAAAATTGGCAGCAGTCACAGATGTTTATACCGATTATTAAAAATGGAACACTTTACGTTATAACTGTGAAAACTTATTACAAAAATTACAAAATATTATGAGACAGCTTGCAAACTTCGAAGAAATTTGGTGAATATAGTAATGGCCCGTCATTCGAGCCGTGGGGGCCATTTGACGGATATTCTATTCCACACTTAATCGGAATATGTCTTCTTTACAATCCAATAAAAAAAAACACAACTATCTCAAAAAAACGCCATTTTATTTTTAAATAGGAAAGTCTATTCTTACAGAGACACCCTTTACTACAAAGCGTATAATTGATATTAATACAATAATAGTTAATTTGAATTGTAGACTAGTCCAGAAAGTGCACCTAATGTGTCAAGAGTGTCCAACAAATTTGAAGAAACTCGATCGGATGTGAATACCCAGACTCCTGTGCGGCAAAACCATTGCTGTTGTAAGCGAGAGTCTCGCCTAAAACCCGAAAACATAAATTCGATGTCGTCCTAAAATTTCACGAAGCACTACTCAGCGCAAAATTCAGCTTACTCAGGAGCTATTATAACCAGTAAACAATGGAGAGAACCGGCACTTCGTTCAATGGGTAATGGGGCAATATGAAGTCAATTACAATTTAAAAAAAATCATCTTCTCCTATGAAGCGCATTTCCATCTGAATGGAAATCCTCATGTCATCCATGAGAAAGAAATATACCCACAAGGAGCAACTGTCTAGTACTTTTTTGAAGATTAGTCCGAAATGACGATGACTGTGAAAAGCTTACAGAAACACGATAACGGATTTCTTGTCGCCTCAACTAAAATGCATAGATCTGGAGGACACGTGTTTTCAGCAAGGCCTCCACCTGCCACATCGCGCTTGCAACAATCGATTTATTGCATCAACAATTTCCAGAACAAATTATCTCAAAAACATTATAAGATTAAACGCCGTGCAATTACTTTCTTTGGGGTTTTGTGAAATCTCGGTTTGATGCGAATAAACCTGAGCTCGAAACCGAGATCCACGCGTCATCTGTGAGATACGGTCACATCTCTGTGAAAAAGCCATGGAAAATTTCATGCAAAAAGTAATGGTATGTCATCAGAGCCAAAGGGGGCCATTTGACAAATATTTTATTCCACGCTTAATCGGAATATGTCTTTTTTACAATCCAATAAAAAATTACAAATATTTTAAAAAAAGACGAGTATTTATTTTAAAATAAAAAAGTTCATTCTTATTGAGACACACTTTACAACAGAGCGTATGATTGATATTAATACAATGATATTAAATTTGAATTGTATAATAGGTTACGTAAGGTGTTGATGGCAGTCAATGAAAGATTTGGACTTATTAATTGATTATGCTTTCCCGGGTTAACGAGATATTTGAAGTAATTCGTTTATTGAACAGTTCATCAAACTAAATGCAAACGAAATCTCATTTCAATTGGGAATTAAACATTATGCACGTGTATATTTGCAGGAACTTCATTTCCGCTCCAGAGAACAATTGGTTCCCATTAGACATGTTTTTTGTTGTTGCCTAAAAGACAACGCCATTTTTACATGCAATAATAATTGCATACCGTTTCGTCGTACTCCACGTTATACAAATTCATCAGGGATGATTTGTATTTTTTCGGCCTTTTTATTTATACTTTCTAATTTTATTATTCAAGCTACCTACTCTACCGAAACATCTTCACGACGCCCATCGTGAGCACAGTTTAATCATCTTTAAGTTTTCGGTCAATATACGATGTACAACACGTTTTGAAATGCCTATCACGCATAGCTTGCAGACGATCATCCAATATCATTTTGTGGATTTTCTTAGCCGTGTCTGGTGGGGATACCTCAATTGGTCGACCAATATGGTGTTTGTCTTGGCAGCTCATTCTGCCTCGTTTAAGCTCTGCTATCCGATATTTGAATGCCGTAAACGAAGGAGCAGACTCCGCCAGAGTAGAATTTTGGTCGGCTTTAATATTGCTTGGACTGAGACATTTCAAATGTATGTATTGAACTACGTAACGGTGACCAGTTTTTCCAAATTCACTGAGATCGTTTACTTTTTGATGGGTCAAATAAAAATACTAGAAAACATGGCGCCTTGAAACTTAAAACTCATGTTTTATAAGGTTGACACTTTTCACTAAAATATTTTTTTCAAACTACTGGCACCATCTATAAATCAGGTCGAATTTTGGTTTAGTATTTGCAAACGTTTCTCTAGGGCGTATGATTGATATTTTATTATAAATCGTTTTATACGTATGATTGATATAAATCGTTGATATAAATCATACGTATAGATTGATATTAGTTTAATTATATTTGGCTCATTGTACTTGTAAATCCTATTCTACGAATGAACTTTCTCGTCCAGTGCGTTTGGTGGATGATATTGCCGATGTAGCTGAAAGTGTGCTCGAACAGCCATTAACATCAACACACCACGGTTCGCAGCAATTGAGCATTTCACACCCTTTCTTGTGCAGAATTTTGCATAAAGACTTCGGTATGAAGGCTGATAAAGTCCAATTAGTCCAGGAACTGAAGTCTGGTGACCATGCGATGCGGTTTGTTTTGCTGAATGGGCTGAAGATCGCTTTGCTGAAGATGAGCATCATCTTTTACAAGGATCTTATTTTCACCTCGGGGTCTGCGATAAAAAACAAGATTGTCGCATTTTGGGCTCGAAAAATCTACATGTCGTCAAGGACAAGCCAAGGCATCTATAACGAGTTACTGTTTGGTGTGGTTTTTGGCATGGCGGCGGCATAGCTATATATCTGTTCGGAAGTGAGCCAGAAGCTGACGCTAACTTTGAGCGTTACAGTGTCAATCTAGGCTGTTTTCTATTCCCAAAGTGAGAAGGATGACATGGACGACATATTGTTGCAATAGAATGGCGCTGCGTGCCACATAGCCAACGTTACATATGCTGAAAATCGATTCGCTGAAGATGAGAATTTTTTCGGAAAATCATCATTTCCGAGGATCCCAGTTTCACCTTGAATGCCACGTTAACAAAAATTGTCACATTTCAGGCTTGGAAACTCCACCCGTTGTCGAGGAGAAGCCGAAGCATCTACATCGAGTTACTGTTTGGTGCGGTTTTTGGCATGGCAGCTACATATATCCATAATTCTTCGAAAATGAGCAAGAAGCTGCCGACATCGGTAAGCGTTACTGTGTCATTTTCAGCTACTGACATGGATGACATATGGTTTCACTAGAACGGCGCTGCAAGCCACACAGCCGACGTCACGTGGGCTGAAGATGAGATTTTTCTCGCAAAAATCATCTTTTCCGAGACTCTCTATTTTCACAGTGCGGTATACGTTAACAAACAAAATTGTCGCATTTGGGGCTCAGAAAATCCCTACGTTGTCGAGGAGAAGCCGAGGCATCTACAACGACTTACTGTTTGATGTTACTGTGTGACGTCCAAACAAAATAAAATGTACAGAAGAATTGGATAGATCTAATGAGGTATTATAAAGCAAGTCGTGGCAGCCATTTGAACGATGCACAGTGGGTTCAGATATAGGTAAAATGGGGATTAATTCAGGGAAGCCCATTATTATTGATATTTATATTTGTACGGAATAACTATACATTATTTAGTAAAAAAAAATGGTTTTTGAAAAAAAATTGATAGAAAATATTTTTTTTATTTAAAAAATTTGAACCTATTTTAGGTATATATTGAACCTATTTTAGGTATTATTGTGATAAAAGTCAACATCATCATCATCATTACCACCTTCATCATCGTCATCATCATCTTCTTCTTCTTCTTCATCATCATCATTGTCGCCTTCTTCGGGTAGAATTAATAATTCCACTGCCAACTGTTTTATTTTGTGTGAATTTTTTTTCTATTAGTTTTACTCATGCTGGTAATGAATGGATCTGAAGTAAGCAGAAATCTATTAAATATGTCTTCATTAGTTTTTTCCCGGCTGGATTTACGAGCAAAGTATTCCCTATAGTTTTTAAAATCTTTGTTTCTAGCCTCTTGTGCTTCCTCTGAAAGCTCACCAATCGGCAAAAGGGCATTAGATATTATTTCCGGTCCATGAATAAAAAATTTATGAAGGGTAGTTGACATTTTATACCATGGATATTTTTCAACAAAATGCCTGGCAGTATTGTGAGCAAAGTCTCTAAACTTTTCACTATTTACCTCGTGGCCACATGACATGACAATAAGTATTATGCGCATTCTGTTAATTAACTCTAGATCAAGTTTTGTTATTTCTGAGGAAACTTCTGCATTCTTAAAAAACCTTCTCGTGGTATTGCCATCATTTGTGTTGCCAAAGCCTGGTTTTGGTTGGTCGGTGATCAATCCAGTTCTTTCTCTGAAATCTTTTTGAATTCTCGTTTTTGTGTCTTTAACAACTTGTTTGTCATTATCTGATCTAGCTTGCCGCTTTTTAAGTGGTAATTTATGTGCCACATGGAGAAGACACTCAAAAAACCATAATCCTGCCATGGAGAATAGATAATCCGAACTGATACGTATCCTTGTTTACACTTCTGGTAATCATTTCATCAATACAGTTAAAATCTTTGCTCGTAGCACCACAAACGTAACAGTTTTGTGTGGTTGTTGTTTCGGTAATAGCATTACACACTTGGCCAACAATCATCACTAACATTAGTTTGTGATTTATTTTCATTGATTTATCACCGACTAATACAACGGATTCCTTGAGAGCTTTTATTTCATCCTCTACTCTTTCTTTTTCAAGTTTTGAAGTATTTACTGTTTCATTCAAAAATTCAATTTTTATGGGTCTGCAAAATCTAGTAGAAGAAGGTCGTCGATTTTGCCAAATGGTTTTATTCATACGGACAATTTTTAATTGCACTAAAGATGTAATAAATACAGCAGAATCACTAGCGTCAGAGCCGTGAAATGCTTGTTTATTAGAGCTATGACCGGCACTTCCATCAAAGCCCCACTTAGAGTACAACGTCATTTGTGATAATTCCTCGGCGTTAAACGAATCCAGGACAGAATTGTGTACAAAAGCTAGACGCTCAGTGGTATGATCTAAGAGTCCTTGTAGACTGACTTGCGCTGATGTTTCAGAAAAGTTCATATGTTCTTGTTCTGGATAACAAGCTTAAATTTATCTTTAAGGAATTGAGCTTCTGTATTTTTCATGAAATTATGTAGTTCACGACGAGAAATAAAAATGGTTTTCAGAGTTGTTTCTAAAAAAGTAAGATTTATTGTTTAAAATTTGCAAAATTTTATTCGTTTTCCCTTGTACCAAATAACGAATATGTACTTTACAATTGCACAACACTTCAAATAAAAAACATCACAGTAAATCATAGTAAACAAAACAGACACAATCAATACAAAATACAAATACAACAAACAATTCAGTACCTCGGAGGTAAACTACACTATGTCGTTTTCGTTAACTTTTCAGTAGAGCAGTTTTAATGTTGTCGGACAATGATGCAAAGCGCCAATTTATTATTGCGTCCGTTAAGACAGAAGAACCGAATGTTCATCATTCAAATGCAAAAAAACAAAAAACAGAAACCCTAGTTTACAGGTTTTTTGTCAATGACCACTACTCTACTGAAAAGTTAAAGAAAACGACATAGTGTAGTTTACCTCCGAGGTACTGAATTATATAGATGGAAACCATACTCATATGTTCACATGTTTATGACCAAATTTTTTATGTAAGGTACAATACAATATAAAGAGATGGAACCGTGACGCGATTTATACAGTGTTCGTGATTAACATAATATTTTATCGCGAAATTCATATACATACATATATGAACGTAAGTTCATGACAAATTTGTGCGTTGTTACGTATTTAAATGAGGTAATGAGGCGACTAAAATAAAATTTAAATATTTTGTTGGTGAAAATGAAAACTCGATATTTAGTTTAAATTTCATTTAACTATTGTTGGTAATATTGACCCTAAGTGTTTCGGTGATAATTCCGTGCACTTTAAACTACTGACGCCATTATAGCACGGACATATGTGGACATTTTTTATTCGTTGTAATTAAAACAGAACTTTTTTTTTCGTAAGTGAGCGTGAGTCAAAACTAACTCACGCACCCATCTCTAATAGAAACCAAACTCATTAACAACAATAACTTTAATACCGAAAATAAAGACAAAAGAGAGTAAGAAACAAACAAGTTGAATTTTTGTTTGTTTTTTTCAGCATATGTTTTTAGCAACTGGAGTTCATTCACAATAACTTAAATAAGTAAAAAAACGCAGTAAACTCGCAAGATTTTTTTATTGGATATATAAGCTGATATATCATATTATAAGAGCATTTAATAAAATTTGCTTGATCTCGCCCAGAAACTTGTTAAAACTCAAAGTATATATCGAAAATACCACATATATGGAGCACTTTAAAAAAAACATTAAAAATATTTGCAAAACATTTATATAAACAAAATATATTTAATTATATACCCAAATACCATTGTAATATTTTTACTTTTAGAAGACTTAATACAAATTATAAATAGTCGAAATATCTCAATTTTCTATTTTAGCCACTTCACGCAAAATTTGTAAAAATTGTTTAACTTTGACCGCTCACTGCCAATAAAGTAAGTTACTCAGAGCAGTTATTTTAGCAATTTGTGATGTAGAATTTTATTCACTTTCACCCAATACCAAATATGTCTGTGCAAGATAAACTTCAGCTTTTGAATTAATCCTCACTTTTGGTACATTTGAACCCTCTGTGCGATGTTGTGTTTCATTCATAAATGTCAAATAATGCGCCTAACCAATAAAATCTGAATTTGGAAAAAAAATTTAAATTAGCCCTTAAACTTCCGATAGAATCGGACACGATCAAAAAAGCCCATATTGCAAATCCTGGTTGGTTAACATTAAAATTTATTTTGAATCTAATTGAATAATAACTCCAGTCAAATGCCTCAGATTGTCTGAACATAATGAGTAATGGCAGATTACTAAGGGATGACCTATTACTTGACTACCATTTCCCATAAATTCCAGTTTAAAATCCCTAAAATAATATTGAAATATTTATTTAGGGAATCCCTGAAATAATAATGAATATTGAATTTATTGAAATAGTCAACATTATATTCAGCCACTTCCTTGAAATCCGTTTTGTTTTAAAACTCTTCGTTAAGAGCTATCATAAGTTTGGCTTTGCTGCATTCTTACTTGTTAATTTGCGCATCTTATAAGTAAATTTTTTTATAAATATCGCGACGATATTTATCATACGTACCTTATATCCAACAATTATAATTAGTCATACGTCGTTCGAATACAGGCGGTAATGAAATAATATTAATCATACGAGTTATTGGATTTTTTGGTTTAAAACCCGATTCATTAAATCTTAGAATTTGTGTGGTAAATACATATTAAAAAAATTAAAATTTTGAAGTTTATATACATACCTCATCAATTGATGTAATTGTGATATATTTCAGTTTTTTTTTCAGGGATGATTTTCTTTATATATCAGATTGATATAAAAAAAGTCTTTTGCGGTCTTTGCCAAATGAATATTTTGCGGTTTAGCATCCCATTCAATTTAATATTATATGCTCTTTACAAACTACTTTACTGTCTTTAAAAGTATATTTGAATACTTCGTACAACTGTTTTCCTCCAATAAACTAGATAGAGCCTTTATTTATATTCCATTTATTTAATTGTCTGAACAAATTGTGGAGTACACCACAGCGTTTCCACCCAAATCACGCTCCTTTGCACAGCTAACCTTGACTTTATAATCTTTTAGCTAAAACAACACCCAAAAGTATGCCAAGAAACAAAGAAAAAAATTGAAAAACTAAGCTGGGATACATATGCAATAGAAACCACACACATAATTCAAAAAAAAAAATACATCTGTAAACATGCATCTAGTGGTAGAACTAGAAGTAGTACTAGCGGTAGTTACAGTTGCTCTTGTATACCATTTGATATTACTCCATTTTGTAATACACTTAGCAAATTTTCACTCAAAACACATAACATAAAATTTTCAAAAGGAACACAGCAAAAATTTGAATGCAAACAGAATTGAGTGCCAAATTTTGCATAAACATATATCTGTTATATAAACGTGGTTTTTAGTCCATGAATGAAAGCAAATAGTATATAAAATTGTAAAAAGAGGATAGGAAATTTGGGGGTTGGGGATATATATGTGGAGTGATATTATTTTAATGGTAGGGTACAACTAAGTGTAATAGTTTTATTGTATATTTATATCTAGTGTTCTACTGTATCCATATTTGGGAATGCCCACGATAGAAGTGCAATTTTGTCTTCTTTTAAGTGTAATTTGATAAAAATGTCTTAAAAATTTAAGAAGTTACAATGGTTTCAATTTAAATATTTGTTTATTAATATTAATCATACGTTATGGTGCCCAAAATTAAAAACATATAGGAAAATCCATACATACTATGTATTGTTATATTTGTTTCCGGTGGATATTATAGGCAGGCAGATTGGTTCTACGTCTGCCATCAGGTACAAGAAACTCTCTCAATCAGATATGGTTGGAGGCGGTAATAGAATTGTGCAGGAAGGTGCTACCAACTATTATATTGGATGCATCATACTCTCATAAATGGAAGGGATTCCTGGAACAAAGGAGGTTGTTATAGGGATATCTGTATGTATATTAATTTCTACACGGATTGGTCGGAATTGAAATATCAGCCAGGGCATGCGGTCTACTCTGAGTAACTAGGGTAGTCTCTTTCAAGAAGCCTGCTCGATCCTATCGTGTAGCAGGTAGAAATTTAAGTGATTTGGGTAGTGATCGGTTGACTGAGAGATTATATTCCAATCAAGTCCTTGGAATCAGTTTTTCTGAACTCAACATCTGCCAATGAATGTTGCACATCATTGCCTAGACTGAGTTCGCGTGGATGCCTGGGGACAGGGACATCCCAAGGAACGGCAGAGCGGCTGGACAGACGAGAATGTGGGCTACCTCAGAGGTTCCACAGGAATTTTAACATGTTGGCGTGCCATCGCAGGCACAGATCACAAATATTCTGGTCCAGCGGAACTGTTGAAATATCGGATATGCATGTATAGATAAACAATTCCTATGGATTGGAAAGAGGCAGAGGTTATCATTATCCCGAAATAGATGATCTAATGCTGTGCAGGTACTGGAAAGGTATTACATTGCTCAATGCAATAGGCAATGTATTGGCGACCTTTGCATTTCAGCATATCTTGCCGGTGATGAAGAAAATTGTGCGTAAGGTGCTGGCGGGTTTCAGGCCGGGTCGTTCATTGCCAAACAACACGTGAACGAAGTGCGTACAATCATAGAACAATCAGTTGAACTACACCCGTCTCAGACCATGGAAAGCGCCGAGACTTCGTTCAGTGGGTAATGGAGCAAAGTGAAGTCAATGCCAATTTTTCAAAAAAGGTAATCTTTTCCGATGAAGCACATTTCCATCGGAATAGCTTCGTGAATATACAAAATTGTCGAATTTGGGGCACAGAAAATCCTCATGCAATCCATGGGAAACAAATGCAACCACAACGAGCAACTGGTTGGTGGGGATTTTGGTCAGGTGGCGCGATTGGGCCTTACTTTTTTGAAGATGAGGCCGAAATTGCAGTGACTCTGAACCGCATTCGTTACAGGATTATGATAACGGCGTTCTTGAGGCTTTAGCTGGACGGCATGAATCTGGACGATATGTGTTTTCAGCAAGAGGACGCTACCTGCCACACCGCGCATGAAACAATCGATTTACTGCAGCAACGATTTCCAGAACAAATTAGCACAAGAAATCAAGTTTTCGCAACAACGATTTCTAGAACAAATTAACTCAAGGAATACTGATGTCAACTAGCCACGCAGATAATGCGATTTAACGCCGTTCGATGTTTTTCTTTAGGTTTTGTGAAATCTTGGGTTTATGCGAATTAACCAGAAATAAGTCCTGAGCTCAACGCCGAGATACAACGCGTCATCGGTGAGATTCAGCCACATATCTGTGAAAAAGTTATGAACAATTGAATGAAAAGAATTGTGGGCTATCATCAGAGCCGTGGGGGCTATTTGACGGATGTTTTATGCCTTATTTAATCGGAACTTTTCGTCTTTTTAATTCAATAGAAAAATCATAACTATATCAAAAATACGTGATGTCATGTTAAAATGAAAAAGTGCATACTTACTGAGACACCATTTATAAGATATTTCCCTTTTCATTGAAACAACATTCTTTACGTCAACTTTCCTTAAATTTAAAGATCCATCACAATTAATTCGCATAAATTGAATAACAATAACATTAATATTACTGATACGCTATCAGTGTACACTTCCAAATATTTTACCACTGATGCGTATGATTTATATGTAATTACGTTATAACAATACTCATACGCAGCGAAGCTCGTGTATTCAAATACCTAATAGGGAAATACACAACAACATGTTTCCTATGTTAAATAACTAATAGGATTACAATTTGTATAAAAATAAAACAATTATTGTGAAAAAAATTGTTTATATAAAAAAATTCGTTCAAAACATCTTTTGGTGAATCCTGTAGAACAGACTAAAGTGGAAGTTAGCAAGAACTTTACAGTAGCAGGAATTGTTGATAACTAAACTAAGAGGTTTTATGAGTGAATTAGATGGGATGTTCAATAAGACCATGATTTTGCTGTACAAAGTACTGGAGGAAATCATGATAATGAAGTATGAAATATTTATGATGTAATAATTTTAAAATGATTGTTAATATAGGAAAGTTGATATAGACTCATATGCCACGTGTGATGTTATATCTCCTTCCTTATGATTTCTCTTTACATTCAATAAATAATTTAATTGAAGTAATGAAGTTTACTTTTTAGTCTCTTTAAAGGATTTGGAGTTTTGAAAAATTCTTCCAAAATCTAATACATGAGTTGATATACTAATTGGATTACTTTGGTGTATTCATCCATTCAATTTTTTGCCATCTTTAGCCAATAAAATGTCATTTCATACAATTCGTTGAGTACTAAATTTGTACATAATTTGAACATAATACTCACTTTATATTCCTATAATAAAATAGAAATAAAAATATAAAATCTGATAATAAAATTAATTGAAAAAATTTGAAAAACTGACCATCACAAGTCATAAAAACTCTGAATAGTAGTGAGAAAAAATCCACCACGAAACAACGTATGGAAAGAGCTCATCATCGATACAATTTCCATATGCAGATCATAAAATATTATAAATAAAAAAATATTTTTCCATTCCATCTCATGAAGGGTTAGGGGAGAGCTTAGGGGGCATAAAATATTGGGGAAATAAAGAAATAGTGAATATAAATATGACTATAAATATTTAGTACAGAGTATATATATTAACAAAGGATTATTTAAAATATGAAATTAATACTCCATTGGTTTCCAGCTTCAATCTTCTTTAATTGTTAGTTTTGGCAAAAAATTATTATGTGCGTATGAGTGATATTATTTAAAGTGTAGTTCGCATTACTTATTTGGGATCATAAAAATGCCATAACTAAAATTGGTTTTAACGAAAAGCGAAGTTACATTTGTAAATATTATTAAGCTGATATGTTTGCCTTTGATTGTGTAGAAAATTTATGGATATAAAGATGATTCTCTCAACGTATGAATAATATGAATTATCAGATCTAAGCGTATGATTTATATTAATTTCTTGAAAGTTGTAAAATTGATAAAGGGCCAATGATCTTTTAAGAACAACATAAGCTATGCTTTGGCTAATAATGGACAATTAGTTAGGGTGTATACTAAGGCTGTTCACGACATAGTGGGAAAAAAAAATTGTATCGGATCTAAACGCATAGTAGCTTATTTTGTGCCACTTGGAGTGCAAATAAGACCTGCAAAAAAGATATTCAATCGAACAACGTTTAGAGGTTGCTCAACGCTCCCAAAGATTTGCTATAGAATAGCTTTTGTATACATATTTCTTTAGAAAATTTACTATTTTGTCTTTGCTTCGCTGCATAAGCAAACGTCGCCTGCGCAGTTCGCTGCTTGGTAACAGCAAGTAAAGTGCGTAACTATTACTCAGTTTCTTTTCTTTACACAAACAAAAGTCAACAAAGCAACAAGTGTTTCTCCTTCCCATTTGCCCAGTAGGCAGTTTGAAGTTGACCCTTGAGAAACAAGCACACTAGACTATTCTGCCAAAATATTCATAGCTTTGTCAATTGTGTGTAGCGTACGGTTTTTGAATAGTGTTTTAGCAATTTTTACGGTTTGCTATAATATTAATTGTGTTTTATAATGGCTTCAAGTACAACTGCTGCTACTACGACGAGACTCAATACAAATATCTGGTTAATTGGACAGCCAGTACCTAATCTTCCCTTAAATGTACTTCCAACCGCATCTGATGTCTTAAAAACTTTTTTCCATCACCACAAAACCCTTAAAAAAACTGTTCCACAAAGTCTGAAGTCCACTACAGAAGAAATAATGGAAATTTGGGACAAAGCTCGTATCCCAATGGCTTTCCAACCAAACATCGTTTCTAAAATGAAATATCTTGTTGAGGAATACAATTTGCTGAAGAAAAACAAATCACGAGTTTCAGATGCACAGAGTACTAGAGAAACTACGTTCTTAACCAAAATTGAACTGCTTTTCGATATAGCACATCAGGAAGCTGAAAGCCAAATCAGAATTGAAGAAGATAAGTATTTCTAAAGGATCAGCGAGGAAGTAGAAAGATGAAGATGGCTGGAGTGGACACGGAATTGGCAATACGGGAACTGCGGATCCAAGAACGGAAACAAGCGAACGAAGAAAGAAAACGACGTGAAGAGGTAAGAAAAACAGCTGCTACATTTAGTGCACTTGAAAATTTCGACGAAGATGGTGAGAAAGACAATTATGAATCTGATAAAATTGAAACAAGCTATGAAATTGAAATACCAACGTATTATCGGAAACAACTTAAGAAAATTGTTGTGTCATCTGGAGATAGCCCTCCACACAAATCACGTATTCTCCAGAACATGCTTGCTCTCCTGATGTGGCATCAACATTGGATCGTATAAATCTTTCTGATACTAAGTTCACAATCTTAGCTGCAGCAAATGCAAAAGCTGATGGGCAAGATCTGGATGATGGTTTCTTATCTCGTTCAACTGTACAAAGAAAGCGAGCAGGTCATCGATCATATATTGACATGGCTGTGAGAGAAGGTTTCCTTACTATTGAAAAGCTACCACTATTGGTTCATTGGGATGGCAAAGTGATGAAAGACAGTACAAACAAACAGGACCCAAAATCAAATGTGGATCGGCTACCTGTGGTTGTCACGGGCCATCATCTGGAAAAAGTACTTGGTGTTTCCAAAATATCTTCAGGAACGGGAGACGAACAAGCAAAAGCAACATTCCAGCTTCTTGTCCTATGGGAAGTTGTGGATGATATTATTGGAATGAGCTTTGATACAACTGCTGCAAATACAGGAGCTACAAATGGAGCATGTGTTCTTCTTGAGAAACAGATGGGCAGGAACTTATTATATTTTGCTTGTAGACATCACATTCACGAGCTGATTGTTGGAAATGTGTTTTCAGTGTTGTTTGGACCATCCAAAGGTCCTAATATATCACTTTTCAACGATTTCAGCAAGGTTGGGCAAAAATCAATCACCAGAACTTCAAGCTCTTGGACGATAAACGCCTAAACACGCCATACCTACAAGATCTGAAAAAGGAAGTAACTTCTTTCCTCAAGGGTATTCTATCATCAAGAGAAGAATACATGCCACGAGATGACTACAAAGAGATGGTGGAACTTTGTTTATTACTTTTGGGGGAGTTACCCACAGCAGATCAGTATCGTTTCAAGATTCCTGGTGCATACCACATGGCAAGATGGATGGCAAAAGTGATATTTCATTATCATTTACGTTAAAGCGTGGATTTCTTGTCCTAAAGCAAGTGATGCTCCAGTAAATGATTTGCGTCTATTCAAACAAATAAAACAGTATTCAACTGTGAATGCGATTGTCTCAGAAGCAGCAATGAAGAAGCTAAAATCTCACTTGTGGTATCTTGGGCCCGAGCTGATTCCACTTTCCCTGTTTTCCGATAAACTGTCAGTTCAGGAGAAACGAATGTTGGCAAACGAGTTAAATAATATTAAGAGTTTCCCGAAAGACTGGACAGAAAGAGGAATCAAGCTGAATAGCTGCGATCGGTTAGAGAGCAAAAGCTTGCACAATCTGCTAAATTATTCATCTGTCTGTGCTCTGAATGCCTTAAATATTGATCTGGAATTTCTCAACATTGATCCCGATTCGTGGAATGAATCACCAAAATTCCATGAAGCCAAGCACATTGTTGATTCTTTGAGAGTGGTTAACGATGTTGCTCTAATGTCTGCCTTCAACGAATCAATTACGAAGAATGAGACAGAGATGCAGAAATTAATTCAGGTGGTAGAGGATCACAGAAAGAGAGTTCCCGATGCTCGAAAAGTTACACTAAAAGGGTATAATCCGCGACAACAAGATCATAATGCATTATAGAATGTGTTGAGTGGTTTTTATGTAATGTTGCTTAGATTATATGTATTAAAGTTCAATAAAAAGAAGTCCTTTGAGCAACCCCTAAATATTTTTCGATTTGTTTGAGTTTTTGCACAAAGCAATGTTTATAAAAAAGGAACAAAATAAGCTACTATGCATAATCAAATTCAAAAAAAAAATTTTTTGAACAGCCCTAGTGTATACCCTATTTACCCTGCTATTCAAACATCATTGGACCTTTGTAAGAAGAATCATACTAAACGTAATAGTTTCGAAAATTTTTTGGAACAATTGTGGACGTTTAATTTTAGAATTCACGGCTGGACTTATCATCGTGCTAGATAAAAGATGAAATATGGGCATTTCCACAGAAAAGTCAACCTTTTGTCACATCACGTCACTGTCGATAATTACTTATATTTTCGGACCAGTTAGTTTGATTGTCTTCTTTTTACTAACTATGTAGTTACATACATTCTGTATTTTGGAAAAGAATAGACGACAATCGAACCACATGGTCATAAAATATAAGCAATTAACGAGGGTGACGTGATGTGACATAGGGTGGCATTTTCTCTGGAAATGCCCATATTACAAAATTCATTATATTATGTGGACTATTTTTAATGGAAACAGCAAAATGACAAAATTCATTATTAACCCTTAGAAAGCAGTTAGTTTTTGCTTATTATCGAGCACTTCGGCTAAGATTTGTGTTTTGGAGTGTTCGAACACATATAGTGAAATTTTATGGCGATAATTTTTGTAGAACATTTTGACCACGCCCCCCGTCACTTTGGAGCATTTTTTTCCGAGTTTCAAAAAAAAAGTAAAGATCATGGTTGTACGTGATAGTTAGAGGGTTAATTAGTTCCACAAAAATGTTTATCTGAATCTTTTCTATAAAACTTCTGAACATATTTTGTATCTCAGAAGCAAGGAACACACAATTTTTCATGCCGATATGTTGCAGGAAAGTTCCGAGGGGCGGAAACTTGGACCCTCCCTAAAAAAAATTCTGGTCAGATCTGGCAAAACGCCGATACACGAATATTTTTTTAGACCTTTCTACCAGAATCCGTTGACAGAACCCCATCATTTTTTTTGGTGTAGCACAGTGTATTTAGAATTTTTTTGTTAACAAGAAGTCGACAACTATTTTTAAATAGTCGCAATTCTTTTCAAGTTAACAAAACAGTTTTTCGTATAGCAAAATTTTTTAACACTCGCGGATAGAACTCGAGCAAACATTAGCTGGACGACAGTGTCGTTGCTTGTAAAGCATCAGCTTCAGCTAAGCCTGAAGCCACCCCACTTCCTGTTCTTATTTATGACCAGAGTAAGGAGAGCCTTTCGTTTCCGATTCGCTGGAAAAATTCTAATCGTTAAAGAACTTTTAAATACCCCACGAGACGGAACTGCACCCAGAACGAGTATCTGTGTGGTGCGCACTTTCATCGAGGTGCATTGTGGGGACATACTACGGTGTAACGGTGTAAAACGGTGTAAACAGTAACTGTCAATGAGGTCCTTTATTTACAGATAGTGAAGGAGTTTTTTAACTGAGAACTACGACGAAGACTTATACGTTTCCACAGCATGGAACAACTGCACACATAGCCAGACCGGTTGTGGCGGACCTTCAACAAATATTCCCAAAAAAATTAATATCCAGGAACTCCACTTTCCTCTGGGACCCCAAGGTCACCCGACCTGACTGCACCAGAGACTTGCTTTATGGGGTTAGGTCAAGCAAGCAGTGTACAAAGCGAAACCAAGTAATTTTGGCGATCCCGAATTCAATCCTTCAGTCAGCAATGAACAATTTTCTGATCAGGTGTCGCATATTTGTGGCTAAGCATGGAAGTTATTTATGGTCTATCATCTTCAAAACCAAATGGTTATATAAGTATAAAATAAAATAGAATTTTCTATAAAATGAAAAAAAAATTACATGAGTTGTCAGGGGACACCCGGTTGTAACTAAGTTCCTTTCGCTTATATTATGTGCTAGTTAGTTCCAACAGGCCTAAGGCGCCCGTTGAAAAATACGATAATTTAAATGGATCTTTAAGAAAAGATACTTTTTGTAAAATGATAAACTTTTTTTAAGAAATTTTTTTTTTATAGAATGTATTTTTTTTAAAAAAAGATATTTTAGGTCCTTTTTGTAAGAATATGAATTATATTTCATTTAATTCATTTCATTCATTTTTTAAAGAGCGGTACTTCATTTATTAAAAGCTAATGTTTTTTTTTAGGAATATGTACTATTTTTAAGAAGAAGTACTTTTTGCAAGAAAGGGTTGTATTTTTTTTTACAAAAAAGTACTTTTTAAGAACAGGTACTTTTTAAAGAAGTGGTACTCTTATTAGGAAAATGATATTTTTTATAGAAAATGTACTTGTTTTCAGAAAGGCTACTTATTTCAAGAAAAGAAAAGAGAAGAAAAGGTATTATTTTATTTGTAAGAAAATGTACTTTTAAGTAAAGAATTTTTGTAAGAAAATGTATTTTTCAAAGAGAGGTATTTGTTTTGAAGAGAAGGGGTTTTTTGAAGAAATGGGTTTTTTTTTAGAATTGGCCCTTTTTTCAAGAATAGGTAAATTTTTAAGAGTAGGTACTTATCTCAAGAAAACTTACTTTGTTTCACAAAAAACGTATCCTTTAAAGAAGTTTAGTTTTAGTAGTAGTTTAGTAGTTTTTTAAGAAAAGGCAATTTGTTGTATGAAAACGTACTTTTTAAAGAAAAGGTACTTATTTTAAGAAAAATAACTTTTTTTAAGAAAAATTACTTTTTTTTAAGAAAAGGTATATTTTTTTAAGAAAATTTACTTTTTTTAAGAAAAGGTAGTTTTTTAAGAAAAGGTACTTTTTGTATGAAAATGTACTGCATAAGTACTTCTTTAAGATATGATAATTTTTTTAAGAAAAGGTATTTTGTTTCAGTATGTGGATAGGTATTTTTTTTTGAGAAAATTTAGTTTTTTTTAAAATCGGCACTTATCTAAGAAAATGTTCTTGTTTTAAACTTCTTTCACTTTGGCTTTCAAAATTTACTTTTTATTTTGTTCAAAACTACAATATATACTGAATATTGGTTACAGGCTCCATCTAGAAAACTTCCAATTAAACAAGAAATTTCCCAACATATGTTAGTCTAAACACAAACCAAAGCAAAGTACCCAATGTACTTGATAATACTGGGTTGTAGCATAATAGTGGCAAAAAAATTTTGTTTAATTGTTTTTCATTTAGCCCTCATCCCCTAATGTGCGATATGGAACTTCGTTCCAAAAAAATAAATGAAATACATTGATTAAAAAAAAAGTAATTTTAATTTTTTAATTGTAGCACAATTGGTGCGCCACCTTGTAAATTGCGGATCTCATGTTGTGCTCGAGCCCGAATGAAGGAAATTATTCAGAAAAGGAGAGGGCTTCAGATTTCAAGCCGTTATTGCAATTACGGAAACGCTAATATTATTGTTAAAATGTTTACTACTACTTTGTACTAAAGGGTGTCTCAATAAGAAAATTATAGTACAAACTATTAAGGTCCCTAGTAATTAATATTAATCATACGTTCTGCAGTACATTTTTAAAAATTGCCGATATTAACATAAAAACCAGTCAGCTTTGTATCTACAATTGAGTTTATACACAAAAAGAGTGAATTTAAACTATATCAGGGTTAAAAACAAATTATTACGGATTAACTTAATTAATATAAATATGTAGTAAACTTTTATAATTCACCGATATTGATATAAAAACCAGCCAGTGTTCTGACTACAATTGTTATAAAAAATGTGTTTTAATCAATATCTCCTACAGCTTCAAAGCTATAAATCAATTTAACGTGCAAGCGTGTGACATGGTTTTGTCGTGGGCTGAGGTAGGCTCAGTTATGTCCAGAGTTCTTCGTTAGGAACCACCAAACCTTTCGAAATAAGAACATAATAATTTGCCCTATTCGGGGGTTCAAATTCAGACTCATTATTGATCTTTAACTTACAATATAATTCTAATTTACAGAAATAACATCAACTGCTTCACTCGGTGGGAACACTCCCCTTAGCTTGAAATCACTCGTCTTGATTGACAACAGTCTTCCGGGTGCACTTATCTTGGCTTAACACTCTTCTTGGGGGGCGCTTATTTTGGCTTGGCACTCTTCTGGGACAGGCTGGTTGATTCGCAGCGTAGCTCGGTATCGGATATGCGGGATGCAGGATCGGTATGTGCTTCGAATGTCCGGTGGAAACGGTTAGGTATCGGTTATCGTTGGGTGAGTTACAAAGGAACAGTGAGCCGAAGCCCCTGTGTAGGAACAGTGAGCCGAAGCCCCTGTGTAGGAACAGTGAGCCGAAACTCCTGTGTAGGAACAGTGAGCCGAAACTCCTGTGTAGGAACCGAAGCCCCTGTGTAGGAACAGTGAGCCGAAGCCCTTGTGTAGGAACAGTGAGCCGAAACTCCTGTGTAGGAACAGTGAGCCGAAACTCCTGTGTAGGAACAGTGAGCCGAAACTCCTGTGTAGGAACAGTGAGCCGAAACTCCTGTGTAGGAACAGTGAGCCGAAGCCCCTGTGTAGGAACAGTGAGCCGAAACTCCTGTGTAGGAACAGTGAGCCGAAGCCCCTGTGTAGGAACAGTGAGCCGAAGCCCCTGTGTAGGAACAGTGAGCCGAAGCCCCTGTGCAGGAACAGTGAGCCGAAGCCCCTGTGTAGGAACAGTGAGTCGAAACTCTTGTGTAGGAACAGTGAGCCGAAACTCCTGTGTAGGAACAGTGAGCCGAAACTCCTGTGTAGCAAATGTATTTACACCGTCTTTACTAAAGAACGGATCCCAAAATGTGCTCCTGTCCTTTGCAGAACTAGAGCCCTAGGCAAAATGCTATAATCTTGTCTGGTTGTTCGCTCGGAGGCGACGACTCGAATCTAGTTTACCTTAATACTAAGTACCCTCGCTGTAATGACGCAAATGAGAATTCCATTCAAGCACTCATTATTGTGCGGTCATTAAAACTAATTCCCTGCTACCCTGCACACAACGTCGACTGAGCTTGTGTGTTTGCAAGTGAGTGTGATTGTTCGCGGTGGTTGGTGCGAGTGATGGATGCGAGTTGTGTATGCTAAGGTGATAGTTTGACGAGAGACGTATGGGGTGTACATGGCGGTGAGTGTACACTAGACTGGGTCGAAAAAAAAGTTGCGATTTGTACCTCCTGGATTTGAAGATTAGGCAACAATGATTCTAGAACACAAAAAAAATTTTTTTTACGCGCACTCTAAAAACGGCCCATTTAGTTTTTTCTGCGCTGTGACGTCATTTGAAGTCCGATCGAGAAAAAAAATACACGGTTGTTTTTGGTTTTACAAAAGCTACATTTCCTCCATAGGTCATTTTTGACTCCGACGTCAAATTTGACCAGTGACTGGTTCTATCTCGATTTCTACCCCTTTTTTTCGGTTATTTTTCAGAACCCACGTAAAGATGTTAAAAATTTGTGAATCTTTTGTTTTCGAAGTACCCACTTTTGTTCGTAAACAAAAAAGTTACAAATGTTTTAAAATACAAAAAAATTCTCAGAAGTCAAATTCGTCTTGTGACTTCGTATCACTCATTCACACCACACACATGATAAAATGATTGATGGAGGAGCATTGACTCTCTCGCAAGAGAATATATTGATTATATGTTTTCATTGTTTTACTTTTATGACAGATATGTCAGTTACGACAAAATGAATAGTAGTCTCTTTCTGTTTTTCATTCTAGTTTTTTGTAGAAAGCAGGGCTGAAGTTTTTATTAAGTAGTTTCCTTATCATTTGAAAACCTCTGAAGAGAAAAGTTGTGCTTTAATTAAATTAATTTATAATTTTCAATCGGTTTATAACAAACTTAAGTTATTTAAACAAATTTAAACAAAGTGATATAAAAATGGTTTTTAAAGCGAGAGATATAGACAAAACAAAATTACCAACAAACCACCAAGTAATCGAATACTTTTTATATTTAAAGAAAAATGGCACATCAACTATGAAAAAAAATTTGAATTTATCAAGCTATTTAAAAATAGTAATAAAAGTACTAAGTGAGTTGTGGGAAAAAACAAGAATTCCAATAATTACAAATCGTGCAATCAGAAGCATGTTAAAGTGTCTTTTAGACAAACGGCAGGAAATAATAAAAAAACATAAAAAATATGTGGAAAGTGAGTGGAGTATGTTATTTAAAATTTCCAAGTGCAAGTGTGCTTTTGAATTGGAATGCAACTGTCCTGGATTTAACAAAATTCCCCCAAATATAAAACATTTTTATGTCGATCAGAGTGGACCACGAATCTTAAATTTACCACAGCTCGAAGACTTTGACAGAGACGTATATATGGTCGACATCGAGTCAAGTATCGGTACATCTCATCCCTCTACTTACACCGATGAATACGCTCCAAGCGAAGAGTATGAGTCCGAAGCTGCAGGTGCTGTCATGTCGCCAATCCAGCAGCAACTAAAAACATCAGACATATCACTGCAAAATTATTCTTTAGCATTGGATCGTACTGGTATCTCAGATCGGTATGGATCTTTCCTTGCTACGACATTTATAATCGACTTAAAACTATCTATAGCTGCAAAATCGAAGCCAGATTGTCAAGATGATTGTGCCAGAATGTGCGATTACTTAGACGGCCTTATTATTGATATGAATAAAATCAAAAGAGAAAGAGAGAAATTTCGAGCAGAATCTATATCCGTCAGTAATAGTGACACGATGCTAAAATGCATAAGTTATGATGGGAAAAAAGACAAAACTTTAAAAAAAAATATAGTTGAGAACAAAGTACGTCTGCACGAAATAACGGAAGAGCACATAACAATTGTTAAAGAGCCAGAATCAACATTCGTCGGATATGCGACACCAGTCAACGGAAGTGGAAAAGAAATTCAAAAAGCCATCGTTAACTTTTTGCATTCGGAATGCTACTCTTTAAACCAGTTAGTTGCAATCAATTGCGATGGAACTGCTGTAAACACAGGTTTCAAGGCTGGTGTAAATTCATACATGGAGAGATTTATGCAACGCCCACTGCAATGGAATGTTTGCCTATTCCATTTTAACGAGCTCCCCCTCAAAGCGCTATTAACTCATTTATATGGGAAACAGGTGGGTCCAGGAATTTGGCCTGGAGAATTTGGATCTCAAATTGTAACATGTGAACAATATCCGGTAAGAAAACCCATTCACCCTGCCTTAAGATATAAAACTACGAGCATAGTTTATAACATACAACTATTTTAATTATTGATTGATTATATATTTTCAGGTCGCAAGTGATTTTGAAGCTATATCTATGGGGCATATGCCAGACAACGTGGATGATTGGATCATCCGTGGCGATCAAAAGTATTTATTTAACCCTGCTGTTAGATTAGAAAAAACTTACGAATCTTAGATTGAGGGACCATTTGGTCCATACTGCAATTTTCATCCAAAATAATAATTTTATCTTATTCTTTGTAACTATTTTGGTTCAAAAATTTCTAAAGCAAGTATTTGACATATCAAAAACATCCGCTAACATATCAAAAACATCTTCTAAATATTTGACATGAATTTACATTCGCTTGGTAATGAAAAAATTTACGAATCTTAGGTTGAGGGACCATTTGGTCCATACTGGAATTTTCATCCAAAATAATAATTTTATCTTATCCTTTGTAACTATTTTGGTTCAATAATTTCTAAAGCAAGTATTTGACATATCAAAAACATCTTCTAAATATTTGACATGAATTTACATTCGCTTGGTAATGAAAAAATGTACTATTGACCAAATGGTCCTCTAACCTAAGATTCGTCATTTTGTATTTTTCTCAGTCCTGAATAAAGTTAGAAAATTTAATTTTCGCACATAACATTGTTTTATTAAAAGACCCTATTAGCAGAAAAATTTAGTCAGTATATATCACCGTTCCAAAGTTACAAGGGAAAACAGAAAAAATTTGGACCAAATGGTCCTAATCTAACAGCAGGGTTAATATGGTTGTTGCTGTCAACAATGGTTCATGCGATCAATTATTAGCTGCCCAGAAACCGGGACCAGTGAGTACAGCGCGATGGTTATCTACGGCATGTCGAATACTTCGCCTTTACATGTCGAAAAGAAACCCATCAGAAAACTTACGAATTTTAGGGGCATTCATTGTAAAAGTGTACGCACCTTTCTGGTTTCTAGTGAAGAGTCAACCACAATGCATACACGGAATTCGACATGTGTTTAAGTATATTGTTTGGATTCGAAAATTGCCTGTCAATATACAAATGATTATTCGCCCTGTTATCGAGCACAATAGTTATTATTTGCACCCAGAAAACATACTTTTGGCGATGGTTACAGATCTGGACCAGACAGTACGTTCTAGAGGTTATGAAGCCATAAGAAGAGCTCGAGATAACCCTCCGGCTAAGATTCGCGAGTTTCGCGTACCTAAAAATCAAATTGATTTTGATTCCGATACATATACGGAGATAATAAATTGGAACAATATCGAATTAACCGAGCCACCATGTCTTCGTTTCTGTACCGATGAACAATTGTTACATTACCAATATTCGTCCGATGAAATAATTCAAATTCCAGGTATGTAATATACAATGTATATTACAGACAATTTAACACATTGATATATACGTTTATATATATGTTTGACAATTTATGTTACAGATTTTCCGTGTCATACGCAAACGACCGAACGTTTTGTACGGGTTGTTAATGAATCAGCGTCTAAGGTTACAGACGAAAAGCGCATGGGATATATATTTTCAAAAATTAGAAGCCGCGAGCGATATAGCAAAATGGATTCCCGACAGGATTTAGCTTGATCCGAAGTTTATTGTAAATCTATACTAATTTATTTTATGTGTCAACTTAGCTTTTTATGTATTTACCATATATAATCTGGATATGAAATTTTGTATAACTTGCACTTAAAATAATATATTCATTTACTCTACTTCACACGTCAGTATATACAAATTTATAGTTTTTGTGTGACTGTGTGTGGTGTGAATGAGTGATACGAAGTCACAAGACGAATTTGACTTCTGAGAATTTTTTTGTATTTTAAAACATTTGTAACTTTTTTGTTTACGAACAAAAGTGGGTACTTCGAAAGCAAAAGATTCACAAATTTTTAACATCTTTACGTGGGTTCTGAAAAATAACCGAAAAAAAGGGGTAGAAATCGAGATAGAACCAGTCACTGGTCAAATTTGACGTCGGAGTCAAAAATGACCTATGGAGGAAATGTAGCTTTTGTAAAACCAAAAACAACCGTGTATTTTTTTTCTCGATCGGACTTCAAATGACGTCACAGCACTATTGAATGCGTATTTTGTTTCAATTTATAAACACTTTTGAGAAGTATTTTTCAATTGCTTCTTTAACAATAGAAACACATTATTTCTTTAGCATTAATGAAAATGTAGATAAAAAAATATTGAATTTTTTAAAGACTATGAGCACTAGTGAAAAAGTAGAGAGTGGTCGATACAAAAAGTGTTTCCATCCAAAGCCAAGCTCATGTTAAATTCACTAGTGTTGATACAGTTTTTCACTGATTCCGGTTCCAGGCTCCTATTACTTTTTTTACTTCCTTGGAAGCAATGTTTTTGCTGGGCTATTATATACGGGCAGTTCTTGACGTCACGTTACAAGCTGACCATTAATATCGAACATACTTTCTTTAGCTTAAGAATTCAGTATCAATACACTTTTTAATTTTAAAATAAAAACACGAATTTTTGGAGATAGTCGCAATTTTTTTATTGAATTCTATTAGAGACATGTTCCGATTAAGTACGGAATAAAATATCTGTCAAATGTCGGCCACGGTTCTGATGACAAGCCATTACTCTTTCATGAAATTTTCCATGACTTTTTCACAGAGATGTGGCTGTATCTCACCGATGACGCGTTGGATCTCAGATTTGAGCTCAGGAATTGTTTCTGGTTTATTCGCATGAACCCGAGATTTCTGAAAACCCCAAAGAAAGATATCGCATGGCTTTAAATTGCATGATATTTGTGGCCAGTTGACATCAAAATTTCTTAATATAATTTTTTCTGGAAATCGTTGCTGCAATAAATCGATTGTTTCATGCGCTGTGTGGCACGTGAAACCACGTCTTGCTGAAACCACATGTCGTCCAAATCCATGCCTTCCAGTTGAGGGCACAAGAACTCCGTTCTCATGTTCCTGTAAAGAATTCCGTTCACAGTCACTGCAATTTCGGCCTCATCTTAAAAAAAGTAAGGCCCAATCACGCCACCTGACCAAAATCCCCACCAACCAGTTGCTCGTTGTGGTTGCATTTGTTTCCCATGGATTGCATGAGGATTTTCTGTGCCCCAAATTCAACAATTTTTTGTATTCACGAAGCCATGCAGACGGAAATGCGCTTCATCGGAGAAGAGGACTTTTTTGAAAAAGTTGCATTGACTTCACTTTGCTTCATTAGCCATTGAAGAAATTGCTGGCGCTTTCCATGGTATGCTGGTTTGAGCTTCGGAGTAAGCTGAATGTTCTATGCATGAAGATCTAGGTCTTTTTTCAAAAATCGCTGCGTAGTGCTTCGTTAAATTTGAAATTGTTGAGAGCGATGCGGAATTGATGTTTTCGGGTGTTTGGTGACACTCTGGTTTACAGCAGCAATGTTTTCTACAAACCGGTACACTGACGCACAGGAGTGTCAGTGTCAAAAAACGACCCAGGTTGGTAACATTTTTTGACCACTCTTCGAATGGTAGACACATTAGGTGCACTTTCTCGACCGAAAATTCTTAGAAGTTTGCGAGCGGTCTCAGCATTACTTTCGAAATTATTATAGTAAGTTTTCACAGTTACAACCATCGATAAAGTAAACTAATAGATGAAGCACAAGTGTTGGGAAAATTTTAGTGTAATGGTTAATTTTCTAGATGTCGGTGAAAGCATTAAATGGGATTTTTTTAATGGTTCCCAAACAAAAAAGTCAAAAACTATGATATTAACATTCTAAAATTTCATATCAAAAATGATTAAAGAAAAAAATAACTTTGAACAAAAATATCACTTCGAAACAAGAATAGAACACGTTACTTAAAGTAGAATATCTGATGGCCTTCGAATTACAAAGCCATATCACAGACGACTACGTCCTAATTAATTGGTTCTTCCACCGGTTCAGCTACCATTCCTTGTTGAGAGTCCTCAGACACTCTAAGGGTTTTTTTCAGCTGCGACCATAGAAGTTGCCACAGTTTTTGGGCGGGGAAGTTTTTAGATTAAAAATAAGTTCCGGCATGTTCATCTTTGGGCGGCCTCATGGCTTTGAAAAAGTTTTTATATAAGAAACAACTGGTATTATATAAAATCATTTAAATTTTGTTACATTTTCCCTTGTTTAAATTACTTTCACAAAAATTTCCCACAATTTTGAATAAACGTCAATGAGAATTAATGGAACTTCAATGAAAGTGACAGTTGAACAGGACAGCACCTAGTGAACAAAGTTGACAATGCTCTTGATATATCTATTATTTCCTTTATCTATGGCTGATAATACTGGGTTATGGCCATAGATAAATAAAAACCATAGATGATTCATTCGCTTATACACCATCTTCACCAGAGGGCACTTGCTGTTTCGTGCGACCATTTTTCACTCGGATGCGACGAAAAAGAACTCAAACATAATTTTTATTTCGATTCTGTTATTTAAAATTGAAAATAGAATATAAATAATAGAAAAGAATATCACTTTTGATATTTGTACGCAATACAAAAGGCAATAAGCATGGTTATATAGATTTTTCAATAGTTTTTGTTTCCAGGGAAAGTGTCCTATATCCACCACTCCGGCGCCATCTAGAAAATTTCCTTCTACTTTCAAATCCACCACTTCTCTTTCACCATCTATGGTTTTTTTTATTTATCTATGGTTGTAGCATAATACAGTTTAAAAAAAATTGTTTAACTTTTTGACGTAGAATACGTCTTACCTTACGGTATGAGGAGTCATGTCAGGTTTTTATTGTTGTAATCTTTATTTCATTGAATTTGAGGAAACGGCTAGATGAATTTTTTTAAAATTTTTTTTGTAGGTAAATGAAGATGTTATCTTTCGTTTGATATACATTTCATATTGGTTGATATATTTCTAGTATTTTAATTTCTCAAATGAAAATTGTTTAAACACATACACTCAAACATATGTGTGGTGTTTGGTTGAGTGTTTTTGGTTGCTCAACATTGCTTAGGAACATGTATCTAGTAAAAAGTGAAACGAACAGCAAGCTAATGTTGCTTGGCAACATGTATCTAGTAAAAAGTGAAACAAACAGTAAGCTAACGTAATAAAGCTTTTTTGCGAAAGCTTCAATAAAGCTGTTGTAACATTAATTTTGAATTGTAAAGCGTAAAGCTTTCACACAACGCTCGAATGCTAATGCGAAGACTCGATAAGGTAAACCTTTTTTAATATTAGGGCGGCCCTCTCAACATTCGCAGAACTTATTTCAATAAAAATATTAATTAAAATACATAAATTAAATTAAGTTTAAAAAAATTTAACATAATATTTTTTTTTTTAAACGGACTTGAATCAAATGCCCTTGGTAAATATAAAAATTACAGCAGACAGTTGTGTCAGAGACACGGCCATTAAGTTTAACGTAGAATACGCCATCCGATAAGACAGAAAACATATATAACAATAAATTCATTTGCTTATATTATTTATGATTTATTGTTATATATGTTTTCTGTCTTATCGGATGGCGTATTCTACGTTAAACTTAATGGCCGCGTCTCTGACACAGCTGGCCGAAGGCCTCGGACAACTGTCTGCTGTAATTTTTTTTCCATTTAACCTCCATCCCCCAACGTGCGATAAGGAACTTCGTTCCAAAAATTAAAATTTTTTGAAATTTTTTCCAATTTTGAGGCATTAATTTCTTTACCCCTCTTTTCTCCTAGTCTATAGCTATAATTGTGCCGAAGAGAGGAAAATAAAATTTGACTTGATTTCCGAGATATAGCCATTAGAAAAATTGCATGTTGTTTGGAAAAATTAAGTTGTAGCCAAAATATACATGAGGCCATAAAATTAAAATAACAGCTAAACCAAAGTGTTGCATAGTGTAATATAAATTTCAATTCGACAACAATGGGCAACAGTCCACACGACTTGGGATGTGATACAATTTTTCTTGTAGATGTTTTAAAGTAAAATAAGGAGTTAATTGTGATATTTCCCAAACACCCACCAAAATCTTGACTTACTGGTAACAACTTGTTTATTTTCGCAATTTTTGCGGTCATTAGTTTGTAACTGAGTTAAATATTAACCGATTTTCAGTTTCTCAAAGGCTTTGGAAACAAGAAACTTAGAGTTTTTAAGCAACTTTGGTAAAATGGGCTGCAATATGTTCATAAACATAAATTTTCTGGATTCGCATTTGGATTTCTTGTCATTTAACCTCGCCGAAATCAGCAGCGAACAAGGAGAAGATTTTCATCAAGAAATGGCTACAATTAAAAGATGCTTTGAGGGAAAAATTTAAACAAAGATGATTTCAAAATATTGCTGTTTACTTCGAGAAAAACTAATGATGCTGAAATCAACAGAAAACGGTCAAGTAACATTTTTGAGTTGAATGCCAAAAACTTGTATTTTAGCAAAAATAATAAATGATTTCCCATTATATTCTATGAAGGAATTGGGGAGAGCTTCTCACAACCTTTGAGCTGTGCGCTTTCTAGTTTTTATACTCACTGATTGGGAACTACAATTTTTACACCATTTCCGGACTGTATTTTGAGAACTTTTTCATGGCTAAATACTCGATAGTGTCGGCCGTCACTATGCGAGCCGACCTCCGCCGATAGAAATTTAAGGTGGTCAGAGCAGGCATCTAACCCAGGAGCACATGTACAAGAGGCGCGCACACTATCCATTGCACCACTGATGGACACTGTTTCCTTAACTGCTCGAAAAAAGCGATAGAAACAAATCTTGATATTTAATATCAATCATACGTCGTGTCGTCGATACAAATAAATCTTGATATTTAATATCAATCATACGTCGTGTCGTCGATACAAATAAATCTTGATATTTAATATCAATCATACGTCGTGTCGTCGATACAAATAAATCTTGATGTTTAATATCAATCATACGTCGTGTCGTCGATACAAATAAACCTTGATATTTGATATCAATCATACGTCGTGTTGGTACTTCATAGCAATTTATGAACTATTAGAGTGGAAGGGGGTTTCAGGGGCATTGGTAAATTTCGAGCTTCAAAACTTTACTGGAATTTCAAATCCCCAGCGTGCTCTTACAGTAATTAAGCTTTCTTCAATAAAAATCTAAACAAAAACCTCATTCAAATGTGATTTTTGTGTCTTAAATTGAAACTGAATAAGAGCATTTGGTTAGTTCCTAAAATCCAACAAATTTGTTTGTCCGTTTGTTTTCAGTGACAAATTTTAACCCAAAAAATCTATGGTTTCCATTTAACATGAAAACAAATTCAAAATAAAATATTGAAAAAGTTCTGTGAAATCCATCAACATTATTAATGCAATACTGACATTTTTTTTCCAAGTATCAAAAAGTCACAAGCGTTTTACGGAATGTGGTCGAGTTGTTTTTTTCCACATTCATTTTCATTTGAAATCTCTGTTGTGCTGTGATAATTTCGTTGTATAAAATTTATTAAATCATGTTAAAATCATGATGACGATGATGATGACGATTCTTCTGACGAATGCAATAACACAAAATCATATTAACTTTTACACATTTTTTTGTTGTGTTTTGTATTTACAGATTATAACAACAACACAGTGGTGGGCTTATTTTAAACGCATTTAATAAAATATAAAACACGAATCTATTAAAGGAGGCGGAAAACACATCACGGAAACAGATACTAAATAAATACGGATATATTGTGACTGTCGTCTGTAATGAACAATAAAATGTTACAATGACAATCAACAGAATCCTGCAGCAAAAACGACACTTGCCGGCTTTTGCGTGTGACGCAAATACGTGGCCAGTTGAATGCACACGTTATGTATGAGCAAATGCATCAAAGGCCCATGGAATCGGGGAAATAGTTAACACGCGTGCGGTTTTCAAACAATAACTACGTTTTATATATTGGCAAACAGAGTGATGACAAAAACGTATTAATTAATTGATAAGAACAGCGGTGAAAATACAAACATACATACAAATGCAACAAACGTGTAACGACTAACGGCCACAGTAACAAACAACATATACAGATGGTTAAAATATCATTTACTGACCCTTCAGATCGCATCCATCCAATCTAACCGAGGGCTTCCTGGCTGGTCAACATCAATATTGCAGCAGACAACAAACGTGCGTTTTTTTGTTGCATGATTTCGTTTCATTTCATTTCATTTAGGTTTTTTTTTCGTTTTTTGCTGCTCCTTAAACCACAAATGCGGTTAAACATAATCAAATGAACAAAAAACAAAATCAAATTAATTAAAAACAAATTTGGATTAAAACACAACAGAGGAAACACAACAACGAGGTAAGAATTAAATTATTATTAATAAATATGCATGAGATGAAATTCATACGGGTGCCACAATTATGTCAAATAAAATGCAAGGAATATTGAAATATGTTAATAATTTAAAAAATTAAAATTGTACAATTAATAAAACATCGGTAAAAGTTGGCATAGAAGACACCCTACTGTACAACTAAATTTCATCGTTTGCCCATTACATCACATGAAAGGCCAGAGGAGAGCTTCTCCCAATCTTAAAGCTGTCTAGCTTTCTAGTTTTACACTCACTGGCTTGGGCCTACAGTTTTGCACAGATACCCAGTGGGGGTTTGAGGGGCTTTTTCATGACTAATTACGCGAAAGTGTAGCCGTCACTAAGCTTGGTGACCGTCGTCGAAATAAATGTAATGTGGTCTGATCAGGTTTCGAACTCACGTGCTCATATACAAGATCTTCGTAGACTAACCATGGCATTACACACGTCGACTAGAAGCACGTCAAGAGAATTGCATTCACTACAATTCAAATTTAAAAATTATAAATTACAAATTATAAATTATAAATACAAAGGTTATTGACTAGGATAATCTAGGATAGGTGTTGTTGAACAAAACAAGGGTACATTTGTTAAATTTCTCAAATACCCCCAAAATCTTGACCTCCGGCTAAAAACCCGGGTTTCATACCAGTTGCGGTTATACAACTGTAACCTTGGTAATTAGGCGCTCTAAGAAAACTTTTCCACTTTGGTGGACAGATGAGCGTACAACGCTAAGAATGCTCGCAATGCTTTCAATGCAATCTTTATAAGTGGATACTGGCAGCCATATAAGGATAAACTTTATCGTTTTCTGTTCATTTGGAGCCGTATTCGGTCCATTGAGAACCGTTTTCGGTTCCTTTAGAAACGTTATTCGGTTCTTCTGAGAACTGGTCTGGTCGGGTCTTGTAAAGAACCGGTTCCTCGATTCTGTGCATCACTAGTGTCAGTCGCAACGCCTATAGGGTCAGTCAAAAGAGGTATTTTCCTGCATTACCTTTAACGAGGAATGGCCAGAAAGGATAGAACGGAAACGTGCCGCATATCCAGAAACACATGGCCAGAATAGGACATTCACCGGACTAACACTCTGATTAGCCACAATCAGGGGAAACATATCAAGACTAATTGCACATGCTGACCGGGCACTGGCCAATCGGTAGTCATGCGAGACGGCTGAATCTTCCATATAATGACCACTGCCGTGCCTGCGAAGACGCAGAAGAGGAGGAGACAGTGGAAGATCTCCTATGCAGTGGGCCGGCTCTGATTAATAGACGTTTAAAGACTATAGGTCGTCCCTTCCTACACAACCCCACTGATATACGCGAGATAAATCTAGGGGATCTCCCAAGACACTAACGCAGTGAAACACGAAAAAATATAACCATGTACGGATACCACTACGTGATAAAAGACCAAAAAAAAAAAGACCCGTGTCTCCCAGTTTTGCCCAAAGGCATGGATTTTTTTTATGGGCCCCAAATATTTGGGGCCTCGGTGTCATTTGTGCAAAAAAGTGATCATTTTGTCAGGCTCATATCTTGCAATTCGTTCGGAATTTTGATTTACTCTCTGAAGGAAAGTTGTAGCTCTAGTCATAACGAATACAAATTTTTAATATGTAAAATCAAAATAACTTCATCTTCAAGGTCAAAATCGCAAAAAAATTTACAAAATTCGATGTTTGTTTTTTTACCGTTTTTCCCCTGTTCAGGTCCATAGGTAGCAAACCTTGAAGATGAAGTTCTTTTGATCTTACATAAGAGGTAAAAATTTCCCTCAAAGAGTAAATCAAAATTCTGAGCTGTTGGCAAGATATGAGCCTGACAAAATGATCACTTTTTTTGCAAGAATGAGACCGAGGCCTCAAATTTTTGGGGGCCCATAAAAGAAAAAGTCTATGACTTTGGGCAAAACTTGGAGACACGGTTCTTTTTGTTTGGTCTTTTATCACGTAGTGGTATCCGTATATGGTTATATTTCCATGACTTACAAAATTACACACAGTGAAATTAAAATATTTTCGGGAAATTTTTCACTTTTGCGGCTACCTAACCGTTACCTAAGCGCTACCTGCACGGCGATCAGAATCATTCCTAGGAAGTTCATATGTTCTAGAAAGTTGTTTATTGAGATCTTAGGTACATTTTTGTATTTTAGTTGATTATTTCCTTGAATTTTGTACGGTTTGCTACCTATGGACCTGAACAGGGGGGAAAAAGGTAAAAAATCGAATATTTTATAGTTTTTTGCGATTTTGACCTTGACTATGAAGTTGGTTTGATGTTGTACATTCACTCTTTATTACAAGAGCTACAACTTTCCCTCAGAAAGTAAATCAAAATTCCCAACGGATTGCAAGATATGATCCTGACAAAATAGTCACTGACACTGAGGCCCTAAATCTTTGGGGGCTCATAAAAGAAATTGCATGACTTTGGGCAAAACTGCGAGACACGGGTCTTTTGTTTTGTCTTTTATCACGTAGTGATATCCGGATATGGTTATATTTCCATGACATAAAAAATTACACACAGTGTCGTTGATGCTAAATAGTATCTTTAGCAACCACGTGAACCAACCAACCATCTCAGAAATACGTGTTTTAATTTTCAAAATGGAAAAGTGCATTCTTACTGAGACACCCTTTATATATACGATTGATGATCTATCGATGGTAGCAATTCGGGCACAGTAGTTACGCCTCTTATGATGAACTTTTCACGGAATTGGAAACTGGTTATGACAGTGAGTGTGCTGAGCTGAATTGTCTGATATTTCAACAAAAACCAACCAATTTTCAAAGTTGTAATTTCCTTTTAAGGCTAAGAGATCATATTTTCTCCGGTTAGTGAAAAACATGTAAATGCCGCGGGTGGGATTCGAACTCACATTCGCTAAACGATCGTTTCGATGTTTGTAAATTTTCCTAAACTTATAAGCTTGTAGTGTGATCTTCTCATACATGAACTAGAACCAAAGATGATAGAAATATTGTAGATGATCCATTCGCGTATTCTCCATTTTCATCAGAGGGCACATGCTGTTTTCGTACCACCATTTTTCACTCGGATGCGACGAAGAAGCACTCAAAAATCGTTTTTATTTGGATTGTGTTTTTTGAAATCGAATTTACAATAGAGATGATATGATTGCTTTTGAGAGTTTTTGACAACACACAAGGCAAAAAAGCATGGTTAAATAGTTTTTTCAAAAGTTTTTAATTCCTGGGAAATTTGACCATTTTCACCATTGCTGTGTCATCTGGAAAATTTCCCTTGGCTTTCAACTAGATTTCGTTATCTAAGGTTTTTCTATCAGCTGTGCTAGAACTGGCAAAATCGGTCATAAAATTTAAATGTAATAATTTCCGGTTGAAGAATTTTCAATTTATAAATTTGAAATACAAATTTGAGATTAAAATTAATTTTATTTAAATTGTGTTTATAGTAGACTTTTCCTATTATTATGATTTTTAATTTTAGTATCGGCTTGAGCTCATAGGTATGAAAAAAGAAGACAAAGTTCAATAATTTTCCTTTTATCACAATTTATTTAGTTTCCCTTATTACGATCAACTTCGTTGATAATTTTTCGACTAGTGGTTGCTGCAAGCTTTTGTCAACTAATTTGATTTCCCTGCCTAAATTTGTCAATTGTATGTCGGTAAACTTGTGCACATTGGTCCGTATTGCGCCTGTAATTGAGTCTATTTCCAGATAGAACGCCAATAATATGCAGCATTTTCCGAAAGAGAAGTCGGGGGTAAATCTTCTCCTAAGTTAGAATTTTCACTTCGTCACTGTTTGGCGTGTGCCCAGTTAAGTTACAGTAGGCTGCGAGTGCTGTTCTCTGTCACAAAAGGCTTATAATGTGCACTTTTTTCCGAGTTATGTGAAGAAATTCTCGTCCTCTATATAGTCATCGTAGTACCCACATATACTTTCTGGCATATGTTGGTTCTGTCCCTGTCGCACTTGATTCCGTACACCACGTTTGGCTTGTCATCCGTATCGACTCTCGAGAAAAGGTGACTTAGGGTAAAGTTAGATTCTGAAGCTAAATGGTATTTCTCCCTGTCAGAAATGTTCGATTCTACTAGAGCGTCCGGACACATACGTTACGGACCTATATATCGTCTCCGGTTTTATCTTTTGGTGTTGGTGATTTCAAATCCGTTTGTGTTAGCAAATCGTCAATCGTGTTGAGTGGAAAACTGTTCATTTGTAAAATCGTCCGCTGTTTACCCTTATTTTGCAAACGAAATTTCTTTCTTTTTTTAATCTTTGTTAACGAAATTCCCGGCCGTATCAATTATCGTCCCTCTGGGATGCCTAGAATGATATTCTACCAGTCGTCCTGACGCCGTAGGCTTTTTTTGATACCAGTGCACTTTCAAATTTCCATCTTGTCCCCTAACCATGCAATCAAGGTATGGTAATTGTCGGTTCCTTTAGTCTTCCACTGTTAATTGAAGTTGTCGATTGAAAGAATTGAGCGCCTTCATCGTGTCCTCCACTTCAGATTTCCCAATGATTACAAATATACTGTCCACATATTCAGAAGACTAATCGTCAATGTATAGACATATATACATATAAAAGCCTAATCGTCAATGTATAGACCTCGTGTCAAGTAATCCTTCCATTATAATGACCGTCATTATCGGTGACGCTGGAGAACCGTTTCTCGGTTTACAAAATCTGTCTTCATATTCAAAATAGCGTGTGTTCTTGATACAAAACGACAGTAATTCCATAAAAATATCCCGTGGCTTAGCTGTGTAATGCACAATTTCACACAACTTTTCCTCTATGGTCCTTAATGCCAAAGTTATGGGTATACTTGGAAAAGGATTGACTACATCAAACGATACTAATATTTCGTCTTGGTCTATTTCCAAGTTTCCCATCATGGATTCGAACAGGGTTCGTATTTCGTGGGTTACCCTGGGTTACCCAGACTAACGCATTATTATTGCCGTGGGGAATGGGTAGCGATCGTTTGTAGGTAATGGGGAAAATAATGGGGACAATAGGGAATTACCCATCACTATTATCCATTACCCTCAGGGTAATGGGGAAAATAATGGATAGCTAGCCACGATAATGGAGAATTAATCATAACGATTAGCCGTTACCCTCAGGGTAATGGGGAAAATAATGGGTAGCTACCCACGATAATGGGGAATTACTCATCACTATTACCCATTACCCTTAGGGAAATGGGCAAAATAATGGATAGCTACCCACGACGATGGGTAATGGGTTACCCATCACCATTTTTGATCGAAAATATGAAAAAATTAGGAAAAATGTCTATATCTCGGAAACGGAGCGTGCAATCCAAAAAATAAACAATTTTTGCTGGTTTGTAAGGGTTGTATGGAAGTATTTTTTTTTTCGAAAAACCCCCAAAATAAGAAAGTGCCTGTAACTCGAAAACGGTGCGTCCAATCGCAAAAATAATGGATTCGAAATCAATTGCGTCCCCACCATCATACTCAGAGGTCCTCGTCACATTCTCGAGTATTTCATTCATAAATTTGCAAAGTGGACAACCAGAAGTATTTATTGAGGAACCAATTGGTCTTAAATGTTTCCTCTCTTCATGAATTTTCAGCAAACCATAGATTCTGTGGGCTGTAGATGCCCCCGTGCCTAATTTCCTCCTCGTGGACGTGTCAATTTTCGTCGAATAATTTACCTACTAGTCTGTCGTCCCTCTTCTGGACGCTTGACGACGGATTTCCCACGAGTCGTCTATACGTACGCATATTGACACTAATATTTCCCATCTTCACCTTATATTCGTCCTCTGATATCGTAACTGTCTTTCCCCCTTCGCCAGCGCTCATTATGAGTATGTCATTATCGTCCCCCAAAAATTGTCCCGTGCGACTCAATGTGCCCAAAATGTCCCCATCCCCCATGTCCAATTTTTGTCCACAGCTGTGGTCACCGATTAAGCCAACGAACTTCGTCCCCGCAATCTCCTGCTCTCCTCTGTCACAAATCGTCCATAAGCACTCTTCCCCTTCGGCGATGCATTCAAGTATTTGTCCTCAATGCATACTTGGGACCGAGAGACAGTAACCATTGAGTGTCCGATTGAATAACCCTGCCCGTCGTATTCATTTGCATTTTATTTGAAGACTCACTGAATGGTATCTACTGTTTTACACAGATTCCGATGGGTTATGCTTTGAACACTATTATGTGGACAGCCCGTTTCCAAGTTGCATGGCATCAGGTTTGACTTTACTTTACGCTTTTTCTGTTGCTTCCCTCTCATTTTAATGTAGGGCAATCCTTCAACATTTCGTTAAATTTAAAAACCCAAATTCACTGAATCATGATTTCATTATAAATTTTTAATTCTCATTTTTCTATTTTCAGTTAAGGCAATGCGGTCGCAAATCCAACGCGGTTAACAAATCTAACAAAATGAAATAAAGATTTAAAACAGGAAACGGAAAACTCAAAACTACTGCGCTGTGCAATATAATGTTTTTTTTTGTTCTTTATGTACTTATAAATATTAAGTATTAATTAGTGTTGAATTAAATATAAAATTAAAATATAGAAAAATCATTTCCCAAATCAAAATTCAAAAAAGTATTTAACAAATATCTCGGCCATAAAATGTATAAAAAAATGTATAATATTTGTAAATTGCTAACAAACCAATGGAAAAATATCATTGTGATATATCAGCTCATCAATGTGATATTGATGATAACAATACAAACATCACACCTGCGAGGAGTAGCGGCGGGTGGCTCGACCAGCAGTTCATCGGCGAGTTCATTGGCGAATAATGGTAAGTGAAAGGGTTTTAGTTAAATATAATTGTACAAATAAAAAAAATCATGTATTCAAATTAAATTTTGTCGGGACCATTTGGTACTAATATTCTCCATTTCTCCTTAATGCAATTTGAATGACTGTGTGGTCTACATCCTCACCTTTCACACTCGGTCGTCCTTTTACCCGCTCTTTTTTTTTGTAATAAATCATTTTTAATTGTCCTTAAACCGAGAAAAATTATTTTTGTGATAATCACAATACTCCGTCGTAATGAAATTACCACAATCATAATATCACCCAACCATTTGTAGTCGAGCATCTGAATATCTGAACATCAGATATTAATTTTAATCATTTTTCAGTTCATGTGAAGCCGCCATTGCTTTCCGGTTTATATGGAGTGTTTGTCGGCCAGTTTGTCGGCCGGTTTCCGGGTTTGCATGATAATTGTTTACAATTAAAATGTCATAAATTTTCATATTATCATTAAGTAGTGTAGGCCTTGTGGTTGCATTTCGTTTTTGGTCAGCTTGATAACAGTCCAAAGACTATTATAAACACAAAAATATCAGGACGAAAACAAATGGCAGCGAGGATGGTTTAAGAAGAAAAGTTAAAAGATATCTTCGACAGGTTGAAAAACTATAAGCATTTTGGTATAAATTAAAAGTTTAAAATTGCGATTTTTGATGCTGAACACTTTACAAATATATCAAGAATTTTAATACGGACAAAAGAGAAATAATAACAAGTAATAATAATAAAAAATAATTGGGCAAATTTAAAAAAAAAAATTACTAATTTGTCGGTAATCGACTGCCAGCAAAACACATAACCGAAGCTAAAACATAATTTATTCTTACATTAGGGGAAACAGATGCAAAAAAATACAACGTAGGTGGGGTACATTTTATCCCATATGTACCCCATACACACTGGTAGAATTCAAATTTATATCACTATAACATTTTTTGAATGATCAAAATAGATGAAATATTTATTAGCTATTTTCTTCCTACATATTTTCAGACTATTTATCAGTTTTTTATAACTTTTAATTTTAAATCGATTAAAAATAAAAGTATTAAATAATATTACTCATGCGCTCAATTGTTATAGAGTAAGAATTAATATTGATTATACGACGTGGTGTAATTCAAAGTAAGGCAATATATATATGATAATTTTTTTGTACGGATGTTTTGGTATATTTCTCTATGACTGGTCAACAATTGCTCAGAAAAGAATACATTATTACTGTGTCGATAATTGAATGTCAACGAAACAGATAGTCACAGCTAAAACATATTTTATTCGTAAATTAATGGAAACAGACACAAACAAATACTGCATACATGGGGTACATTTTGTTCCATATGTACCACTACACAAAATGGATTTTTATCACTACCACATTTTTAAATGTTCAAATCAAATGAAATATTTAATAGCTATTTTCTTATCAAATATTATCAGATTATTTATAATTTTTATAATGTTCAAAACAGATGAAATATTTAATAGCTATTTTCTTCCTAAATATTTTCAGACTATTTATCAGTTTTTTATAACTTTTAATTTTAAAGCGATAAAAAAATTATTAAATAATATTACTCATACGCTCCATTATTATAGAGGATTAACTAATATTGATTATACGACGTGGTGTAATTGAAAGTTAGGCAATTTATGTTAATCATAGAAAGGGTGTCTCAGGAAGATTCCACTTTTTAAATTTAATGCAATTTTTTTTGTGCAGAAGAATACTGCTTAACAGTATTTCAGAAAATAAAACATTATTACTGTGTGGGTAATTCACTGCCAGCAGAACACATAACATAAATGACAACAGATTTTATTCGTAAATTAATGGAAACAGATACAAAAACATACTGCGTACATGGGGTACATTTTGTCCCATATTTGCCCCATGCATACTGCATTCTACACAAATTCAATTTATATCACTACAAATTTTTTTAATGTTCAAAACATATGAAATATTTAGTAGCTATTTTCTTCCTAAATATGTTCAAATTATTTAACAGTTTTGTATAATTTTTAATACTAAAGCGATTAAAAATAATAATATTAAATAATATTACTCATACGCTACATTGTTATAGATTAAGAACTAATATTGATTATATGACGTGGTGTAATTGAAAGTTAGGTAATTTATGTTAATCATATAAAGGGTGTCTCAGTAAGATTGCACTTTTTAAATTTAATGTATTTCTTTTTGTGCGGAAGTATATTCCTCTATGACTGGTCAACAATTAATCAGAAAAGAAAACATTATTAGTGTGTCGGTAATCGTCTGCGAGCAGAACACATAACCTAAATGACAACAGATTTTATTCATAAATTAATGGAAACAGATGCAAAAAAATTACTCGTACATGGGGACACTGTATTCTACACAAATTCAATTTATATCATAACAATATTTTGTAAATGTTCAAAACAGATGAAAAAGTTAATAGCCACTTTCCTCCTAAATATTTCCAAATTATTTATCAGTTTAGTTTATTTTCAGACCAATTTTGTGAAATAATTTGTGTTGATAACCAAATTGTTAGTTGTATGGGCTTTTTGGTAATTTCAGTGTAATGGCAATAAAACAATTTATTCCATATTTTTCCCGACGTTTCGTTATTTGTTTGACAACATCTTCAGGGGAGATTTTTTTTTCATACAACTAACAATTCAGTTATCAACACATTTATCAGTTTATTATAACGACTAAAAATAAATATATTGAATAATATTACTTATACACTCTATTGATTATACGTCGTGGTTTAATTCAAAGTTAGGCAATTTATGTTAATCATATAAAAAGTGTCTCATTAAGATACTTTTACTTTCAAAATGTAGTGTTATTTTGGAGCGAAGTCCCTGATCGCACGTTGCGGGATGGGGGAATAAATGAAAAAAAATTAAACAACTTTTCTTTTAACACTATTATGCTTCATCCCACTATTATCAACTATATTGTATACTTTTGCTTTGGTTTGTGTCTAGACTAACTAGATGTCTCATATATGTTGGGAAATTTCTTGTTTAATGGAAAGTTTTCTAGGTGGAGCCTGTAACCAGTATTTAGTACATATTGTAGTGGTTTTAAACCCAATAAAAAGTAAATTTGGAAAACCCAAAGTGAAAGAAGTTTAAAAAAATAACATTTTCTTAAATAAGTGCATATTCCTAAAGAAACGAAACTTTCTGAAAAAAATACCTATTCATATTCGTAAACAAATTATCTTTCCTTAAAAAATTTTTTATATTAAAGTAATTTTGATTAAAAAAAAAAAAAATTTTCTTACAAAAAGTTAATTTTCTTCCAAAAAGTTAATTTTCTTCCAAAAAGTACCTTTTCTTAAAAAAGTACTTTTTTTAAATAAGTACCTTTTCTTAAAAAAAGTAAATTTTCTTGCAACAAATGCCTTTTCTTAAAAAACTACATTTTCGTTAAACAGTACCTTTTATGTGAAAGAAATTAACTTTTCTTGAATAAGTACATACTTTTAAAAATGTAAATACGTATTCTTGAAAAAAGGTCCAATTTTAAAAAAATCCCCTTTTTAAAAAAAAAAAATATTTCTTAAAAAAATACCTTCTCTTAAAAAAAATTAATTTTTTTAAAAAAATCCTTTTCTAAAAACTGATTTTTCTTAAAAATAAAATAATGTTTGTGTTCGACTTTTTTGAAAATAATATTAAGCGATTAAATGAGCTTAATATTAAACAGGTCTTGAGTTTGAATTAATTAAAAAAAATTGATATTTAAAAATAGACCTACTAAAAACTCCCGCACGGTAAATGCTAAAATAGTTTGCACCTTTACTTTTATTTTCTTAAGATAAGTAGCCTTTCTTAAAGTAACTACTTTTTCTTAAAAAACTACCTTTTCCGAAAACGAGTTCCAGTTCTTTAAAAAGTACCTGTTCTAATAAAAAGTGCATCTTTGTAAAAAAACAACTTCATACTCTTATGGTTTTTTCTTACAGAAAGTACATCTTCTTCAAAATAGTACCTTTTCTTAAAAAAACATTATCTTTTAACAAAAGAAGTACCTCTATTTAAAAAAGACCTTTTCGGGAAAATATAATACATACTCTTACAAAAAGGACATAAAAATATATGTGTTTTAGAAAAAATCCAAAGTTCCATTTAAATTATCGTATTTTTCAACGGGCGTGTTGGAACTAACTAGTACATTATATATAGCAAAAGGAACTTTGTTCCAACCGGGTGTCCCCTGACACCTCAAATAATTTTTTATAATTTTTAATATTAAAGCGACTAAAAGTAAATATATATTAAAATTACTCATACGCTTAATTGTTATAGAGTAAGAACTAATATTGATTATATGTCGTGGTGTCTCGGAAAGATTGTACTTTTAAAATTTTTTGTCTTTTTTTGTGCAAGTGGCAACTCTGAAATTTGGCAGCTGTCACATATCTTTATTCCGATCAATAAAAATGAGGCGCTTTGCGAAAGAAGAACGCGTTGTAATTGTGAAAACTTATTAACATAGTTTGATAATTTTGCAGAGACCGCTGAGAAGAATTTTCAGTCGAGAAAGTCAATCATGTCAATCATTCCAAAAGTCGACAAAAAATTTTAATAAGCTTGATCGGTTGTGGACTGTAAAGCCCCTGTGCGTCAACATGCCAGTCTGTCTCTTGAAAAAATTGCTGGTGTAATCGACAGTGTCGCCGAATACCCGAAATACTTAATTCGGCATCATTCTTAACAACTTCAAAACATTTCGAAACATATGCATTCTGGTGAATCTAAACAAAAGTAGTGGCCCCAATGGTCTTCGAAATACAGGGTGGCGCACCAATTGTGCTACAATAACAAATTCAACTAAACTTTTCTCAATCAATGTATTCGACTTTTTAAATTTGTTTACAAAACTAATTGGTTTTGAAGTTGAGATACCTTAGATGGTATCCACGCTCATCCGCGCGTATGTACCTGATCAGAAAATTTGTCATTGCGGCGTGCAGGGTTGAAGTCGGGATCGCCTCAATTATTGTTTTCATGGACTGCTTTAATTCAGTCAAATTCCTTAGTTCCGTTTCGTACACCGCTTGCTAAGTCTCTAGTCGTGCAAAAAGTCTCTAGTGCAGTCGGGTCATGTGATCTTGGGGGCCTGCGGAAAGTGTAGTTTCTGGATTTTAACTTGTTTGGGAATTTCGTTGAATGCCATTTGAATTCCATTTGCTTAGGCATTGAAAATTGAGATTTTAGAACCAGCTGCCGTTAGTAATAAGATAGCACAAGAGATGTGGGAATGCTTTTGATATTTTGAATTTGTTTGACTCCTGGCAACTGTGTTTTTATAGTATTTTATATGTAGTGGTCTGTAGCTCGAATAGGTGTTGCCTCGTAGTAGTTTCAAATTCAAAGACCTGTACAAGTAAAATATTCGAAAGACAAACCGGATGACAATGTAGTTTTATTTTCTGACAAAAATTTTAAAGAAACCATATAAAGAATGTACCATATAATGCCCATTTAATTGTATTACAAAGAATATAATGGAATTATTTTTTGGACAAAAGGCTTACGCAAAACTTTACCAGTCATCCAACTTTATAGTCATCAAAATATTACCCATACGCGTCATTGTTGTATTGACGTAAAATTCTTGGTCATCTCGTTAGGATCATATTATTATGATATGTTGTAATTGGTGATGGATTTTAATTTCCATTATCAAATGGAAATGTGTGCAAAATTTCCATTTTTCGCAATGCGAATTACAAAATTTGGAAATTCCATTTACTTAGGCAATGAAAATTCGGGCTGTAGAATCAGATGCCATTTGTAATGATCTATGGGAACACTTGCGACGTTTTGAATTTGTTTGACTGCTGGCTATTTTGTTTTTAAAAGATTTTATATGTAGAGGTTTGTAGCTTTGAGAGGTGCTGCCTCGTCGTAGTTTCAAATTCGTAGACCTATACATATAAAATATTTGGCGTAAACTAAACTTATCTTAATTTTTAACAAAAATTTAATAGAGCCATATATAGAATAGACCATATAAAACACATTCAATTGGATTACAAAAAATAGAATGGAATTGTTTTTTTTTCGGGAAAAATGGTTTACGTAAAATTTTAGCCTAAAAGCTGTAGCTGCTTTATTCAACCTACAACACCAACTTTATAAGTCATCAAAATCGGTAATAATATTACCCATACCCGTCATTGTTATATAGTACAAATAAATATTAATTATACGTCGAGGTAATATAATTAATATAAACAACTGACAATTTTGTGTTTAAAGTATTTCATATATAGAGGTTTGCAGCTTAGATAGGTGTTGCCTTGTAGTAGTTTCAAATTCATAGACCTTAACAAATAAAATATTTCTAGGCCAAAACGTGGCAAAAACTTATATTAATTTTGTAACTAAAATTCTAAAGAAGCCATATAAAGAATAGGCTATTTAATGCCCATTCAATTGTATTACAAAAAATAGAATAGATTTTTTTGGGAAAAACTAGTTGCAGACAATTTTAGACTAAAATCTTTACCAGTTTTATTCAAACTACAACACCAACTTTATATGTAATCGAAATCGGTAATAATATTACCCATGCGGGTCAGTCTTATATAGTAGAAATAAATATTAATTATACGCCGAAGTTAAATAATTAATATGCATCATAAGTATTGACATACAATTCTTGATCATCTCGTTAGGATCATATCATACACAAAATTTTGCCCCATTATCTTTATAATTTTCATTCAAGCTACAACACCAACTTTATAAGTCCTCCAAATCGGTAATAATATTATCCATACGTGCCATTATTGTAGAATAGTAATAAATATTAATTATACGTCAGTGTATTGAGATTTAGAATTAATATAAATTAGAATTAATATAAATCAAACGTAAGCATATTTTTTCTGAAAAATTATTTGCTTTAAAATTAGAGTTTTAATACAAATTGATCGTGAACCAAATTATGATTGAAACACATCAAAAAATATCCGTCATGTCTCCCCTCCTTAAAATGTAATATTAGTGTATTCCATAAACATGTGTAGCACAAGAATTGAGTAAAAAACATTTAAAATCATCGTCTAAAATCAGCTAAAGCGTATAAAATCAGTTAATTATGTTGTTCTAAATTTAGTTGAAATTTAAAAAAATTTCCGTGAAAGTTATTTATAGATATACAGACTTCTATTCTAAAAATACGTACCTCGATGCTTTATGTATGACAGTTGAAAAAGTTTTTATAATTATTTTTAATATTTTCATAGAACATATTGCTGTGTACACGGGCGTATTTATATTAATGCGACATGATTATTATCCCAGTATTATCTTTCGTAACAAGAGTGTAAATATCATTTTCAGAAATATCATTATAATCATCGGCAATACCACTAAAACCAGCATCATCATCATCATGGTAATTATTTCCTGCATTAATGCCAACGTCAAAATAATTTGCTCACCACAGACAGAATGGCACAAAGCATAGGACTGAGTTTGTCGTTCATATTATTGTAGATGTGTGTTTTTCAATGACTGTGTGAGGGTGGTTGTTTAAAATCTTTAAAAAATTATGTCATTTACATGATTATTTGCACACTTTGACTTTTAACCATGCTGTCATTAACAGAATAATGTAAAGGACTTATATTATTGTGTTTGTAAATCACTCTCTCATAGCCCTCGCTTTCTGGAATCATACACATGTCCCTTACACACCTATACACGTTTAGACATTCCCATTAATTTCTTTATAAACACTTAACTTCCCACACTCGCCAACATATTCACATATTCATGACTTGACTGTATTTTCATTCATGCGAGTGATTTCGCTCAATTTGTTGTTTTGTTAATCACTCCTAAAAGTAGGCAATTAAATTTCTTGTTTTTGTTTTTCCGTTTCCATTTCGAATTGCTCTCTTTGTGTGTTGATTGTTCTAAGTGAAATCTCTTGAATTCTCAAGTGTGTATTTGTATTGTAATGCCTCTGGTCGTGCATGTGTGTGTATGCAACATTTTTGTTTATGGGTGTGAATTTCTGTGATTGTATACGTTAAATATCTTTGTTTGCTTGTTGTTTGTTTGTTTAGTTGTGTATTATTGTTATGGTAATTGTTAATGTTAATACAAATAATAACACTTAAGGCTAAAACAATTTAAATGAATATGACGGCAAATTAGATTTGTAAATAAATAAGAAGTCACAGGAAGAAAAAGAAAAACAGAAAAATTAAATCAGTGTACAGGAATTTATGACATTACTCAGGGATGACTCGTGCAAAAACCATAAAGATAAAGAGGAAAGGAGAAGAAGAGGGTTCAGACAACGATCATTATGTTTTGAAGGAAGAATGCCATATTCTATATCCAGAGGACATTGTGACGATGTTAAGTTATTAAAAAATAAATAAATAGTTTCCCATTACATCCCATGAAGGGACCGGGGAGAACTTCTCACAATCACTGAGCTGTGCGCTTTCCAGTTTTCACTCACTGATTGGGACCTACAGTTGTACACCAATTCCGAAGGGTATTTTGAGAAGCTTTGTCATGGCTATATACTCGATAGTGTCGCCGTCACTATGCGAGGTGACCGCCGCCGAAAGAAATTTGAAGGTGGTCAGAGCAGGGTTCGAACCCAGGATCTCATGTACAAGAGCCGCGCACACTAACCATTACACCACCGACGGCCATAAATAAGTTATTACTATCCTTTAAATGTTAGAGCCACGAGTTTTCAATAGGCAAAGTATGTTGGGTTATGTTAGACGATTTGAAGCGTTTATACCTCGATTGAGGACATATTTCTTAGAACAGAATCAATAACGACAGCCTATCAATCAAGCGGATAATTGTGCAGGCACACAGGCGTTATATCGGGCTTAGCAAGCAGTTCATAGATAAGATCCTCTCTCGAGAAACGAAGATCCAACGAATATCTGCGGTGTATTATATTAATGAAACATCACTGGGAGTCTTCGAGAAAAAATGGCCCACAAAATATATGGTCCTATAGTAGAAAACCAAACAGATGCACCAGGAACTGAATAATCTGTATTCCTACATCGACCTAGTTATGGGTATCAAAATAACGCGTTTACGCCGGCTAGGCTATGCCTGTAGAAGAGAGGTGTAAACGAATCATTCGTTTTTGAGTTAATTCGTGCATCATTCATGCACTGAATTAACAAAATTTTTAATTAATTCTTTTCAGAAGGAAAAGAGTAGAATGGAAGTTGTATTAATTCAAATGAATTTTGAAAAATTAATTGCAATTCAATGTCAATTCAAATAAATTTGCAAAATGAATTGCAATTTATTTCAAATTCATTTTAATTCATTTGAATTGAATTGATTTTGAATTAAGTCAAATGAAATGCAATTCATTTACAAATCATTTGAATTAATTTTGGAAAAATACGAAATACCAAATAAATAATTCATCTAATTCATTTGTAATAATTCAAAATTAATTTAATTTACTTGGAAATTAAATGTAATTCATTTTTCTAATTCATTTGAATTAATTCAAAATCAATTCAATTCAAATGAATTGGAAATGAAGTGCAATTAATTTTGCCAATTCAAATTTGAATTGGAAATGAATTGCAATTCATTTTGCAAATTCATTTGAATTGCAATTGAATTGCAATTAATTTTTGCTAAATTCATTTGAATTGTTTCAAATTCCATTCCAAAATTTAATTCATCTAAATATAATTCATCTAATTCATTTGTATTAATTCAAAATTAATTTAATTTCAGTTACTTGGAAATTAATTGCAATTCATTTTTCTAATTCATTTGAATTAATTCAAAATCAATTAAATTCCAGTGAATTGGAAATGAATTGTAATTGATTTTGCTAATTAAAATTTAAATTGGAAATGAATTGCAATTCCTTTTGCAAATTCATTTAAATTGCAATTAATTTTTACCAAATTCATTTGAATTGATTCAAATTCCATTCAATTCTTTTTTTTGTGAAAGAATTAATTCAAAAGTTTGCTAATTCGTAATGAATTGAAAACAAAAAAGAATGATTCATTTACAGCTCTGGATCAGAATGACCCAGTTCGAAAAGCATTCGCAGACGTACTCCAAGAATATTGAAAAATAGGACAACCAACACTTCGCTGGAAAAACCAGGTGTAATATTGCCCGCGGGAACTTGGTGTTACCAACTGGAGGAAAAAGCTAAAGATCGAGCAGGTGGGAGAAACATGTTGTCCTCATTTTGTAAAACCCTTTATCCCTCTGGGTTGTTTGAGGCCACCTAAGTATGCAAGAAAGACCAGATGTATTCTCTTCAGCTTCCCGGGAAAAACTTCTAACATTAGAATCAGTGTTCTCCAATCCATTGCCATTAGTTCCAAACGAATTAGGTATTATATCTCAATTTTAGGTGCCTTCAATTCGAGTTGTTTTTGGAAAATTGTACTTCCTTTTTAGAAAAAGATAAGTTTTGTGGTTATTAAAAGTCGTTCACCGGAGAAACCTTAATCCTACAAAAGCATTGCAATGCCAGAGGTAGTGTTCGAACATTCGGCACTTCAATGTCCGCCTCATATGCACTATAATTTTATCCAGATGTTCCCTGATTTGATCCAGATGTTAATTTTAATTTTATCCAGATTTTCCCTGAGATCGGGTCAGTTGTGCTCATTATATCGATGATGTGCTCTCGTGAGTGACAAGTACTTAGGTGTAAGAAAAATACATTTCCCATGCCATTCAATTAAGGGATTGGGAGAGCTTCTCACAACCACTAAGCTGTGCCCTTTTTAATTTCTTACTCACTGATTTGGACTTACAGTTTTACACCGGTTCCGAGTGGTATTCTGAGAAGCTTGAGATGTTGTCGATAGTGTCACCATCACTAAGCGGGGTGGCCCTCGTCCAAGGAAATGTAAGGTGGTCAGAGCAGGGATCGAACCTACGTTCTCAAGCACAAGAGCCGCGCACACTACCGATTGTACCACTCACGGCCACTTAGGTGTAACTCCCTTGATATAGGCGACCTTTAATTATGTTTCGGAACACTGACTGATTACACTGTAGCTACGTTCTAGATTAAGCTGAGGGAAAGACATAAACAATCGTTCAATGACAAATTATATGGGGCATCTTAACCTCATCATCCCAACTGTTGGTACAAAAGCCCAAACTTGTACAGGTAAAAATTTGACACAGAATTGCTGATGAAAGCCACTTCCAAAATAAATCTTAATAAAGTTTTTTCCATCTAAGTAATCTGGATTATTTTTGTTTTTGTAGATTGATCCTTGGATTTAATAAAAATGGAAAACTGGGACACTGAAAAAAGAAGGTGCTTCCAACTTTTTTGTATTTGTTGATCACTTGAAAGCGGAACTAGTAGTCAGTCGGAAATTTCAGCCATAATAGCGGACGGACTTCAGCTGTATATATCCAGTGAAATATTTTCAGCAATAGATCCCATCAACATGCGATTTCCTTTTTTCAAAAATGTCAAGTTTGCCCTTGAAAATCACACCTAGATATCGTGAATTGTCCATTAGGCTAATTTTTGTCACCCCGAGACTAGGGCTGAATTTATGCGATCATCGGTTTCCTGATAAATAGTACAAGCTCGGGGTTTTCCGGATTTTCACCCAGTACACTGTTTTAGTCCTGGACCACATCTATAAATGTGGCAGCTTATTTCCCCTGTACTTCTTTTGGAGGGTCGTCGGCATATGCTTCGACTTTGTAATATAATCCCTCTAGTTGAAATAAAATACTAACCAGTGCTATATGCTAAAGAAGCGGAGCTAATACCTTCTTGAGGGGATCCTCTCCTCACCTTTTTAGCGAAGATAGTGTGACCAAGGGACGTGGTTATGGGCCTTCGGGGAAATAGCCAATATATTATATTGGGCGATCCCGGTAAAACGTTGCTAAAAATATCCTCTATACCAACCAATGTGGGGAGAGTATACCCACTTAGATATGCTGTGTAATGCTCAGACGAGCATGTAGAGCGGTTTTCGTAGACTTGCCCTTGCTGTACATGTGCTGGCATGTGCATGGCATGAAAAATGTCTATGAACGTGCTCAGATATAAGTTTATCATCCTTTCAATATTTTCAGAAGTAAAGGTGAGCAATTGTTTGGCCTTTAGTCGTTTGAACTAACATGTATAGATTTCCCTCGCCTTCGGAATGAATACTATCTTGGACTCTCTCTTTATCTAACATGAATAAAGGACAGATTAACGTGGTTTGTATATATGTATGTCCATCAGTGAGAGCGTCAAAATAAGTAGTCTAATGTGTAAGAGCACTGGTGCTGTAAAGTCAAGATCAACTCGTTTTTAGGGTTTACACCTTTGTATTGCCCAATGAAGCGTTTCATTAGTCACGATATTTTCTGTAACGTGCGAGAGACAGATTAATGTAGCTTTTATATGGGCTAGTGAGTCAAAGACCCAAGCTAGTAGTCTACATGGAATACCACTGGTGCTTTAATCAAGGTCATCTCATTTGTAGGGTTTAGAACTTTCTATTGCCCAATGTAGCGTTTCATTAGTTACGATCTTTTCTGTAATGTACGAGATTACGCGATTGGTCGGTGAGCCCTACCACTTGCTTCCGGCCCAGTTGCCGGTGAAGGCTGTTTTAAGCAGGATTCCAGATATATTCTATATATTATAACAATTAATATTAATCATACGCATCGATGGTAAATGGAGGCAGTTAATTTTTGATGGACAAGCAAATTTGTTTTGTAAAGGTGTTAGATTAAAACCGACAATATGCCCTCGGCCCAGTTGCCGGTGAAGGCTGTGTTAAGCAGATTCCAGCTATATTCTGCATATTATAAAAATTAATATTAATCATACGTAACGATGGGAAATGGTTGCAGTTAATTTTTGATGGACAAGTAAATTCGTTTTGTAAAGGTTTAAGATTAAAAATTTGTCTGGCATATCAAAAATAAAATTTGACTGATACTAAGACAATCTATAGTTACTACATGGTCCTTAAGAATAGTAAATGTCCTATCTCTCTCTTCAGGAATGCCGTTCAAAATTGATTAGCTGTAATACAAATATCCTTAAGTTTGTTGTCAATAATTTACAAGCAATAAATGCACATACATATTTCCGTTTATTAAAATCAAATTAAGTCTGCAAATAAAATATATTTGTATTTGCATTGTTATCCGATTAAGAAAAACAAGATTGACTTTATTTCTTTCGGGTATCATTTATATCCCAAAAGGAAATTTATAGTTGCACATACCTTTTTCCCCCAAAAATAACCTTCTTCAAGCGGCTGTCCTTTTTTTTGAGTTTCTCCTTCTTTTGCTTTACTCCAAAACACAAGGAGATAGGATGACATTTATCAGTTTTTTTTTTCAGTATAACTCGAAGTAAAGGAGAAGGATGTGATGAAGGGTATGCTTCTAAATATCATAAAAATTACACTTAATTTAGCACATAAGTGATCCTTTTAACACACAAACACAAGGACTCTTACTCTCCCCTGTGTGTGATTCATATGTTAACGGAACTGTCCGTCCGTGTGCATATGAGTTTGTGAGTGGGTGTGTGTTTGTGGCAGTCCTTGCTGTTTATGCACAAGTGTTTATGTATGTGCGGAAAGTCAAATCCTTAACATACCAACAAACACTTAACATAACCAATACCAACACCAACACCACCACCACCACCGCCACCGACAGTGAAAGTTATTCATTGTTCTTCACATTTGGGTAAGTGAGTGTTTGCGTGTATCGAAAGGAGCGCAAGTGGCGGGAGCTAAAAGTAGAAAGGACTACATTTAGAATGATGTAGATTGTGGTAGAGTTTTTGGTTTGATTCTTGGGGTATATTTTTATGGTTTTGTTTATATCTTTGAGGGTTATATTTGTTCTACATAAATATACGCATACATTAACATATGTACCCTAATTCACACTAATATACTACATCTACATACATATGTATGTAGGCGAACGGATATACTATATGTGTAAATGCAAATATATCTTTGTATATGTAAATGTAAATGGATTTTTATAACAAGTGTTAAATATCATTAGCAAATAATAATAATATTGTTAACAGAAATTGTATATGATTTCATCGCTTTCTTTATCTGTTGTCCCCCCTTAAGGCAATAGGCCAAAATAATTTATAGTAGATCGGTTAAATATTGAAGGGTTGGGGGAACGATTTGAAAAACAACACAATAAATATTTAATTTGTTTTGGAAATTGTGTCAGATAGAGGGTGATAACTAAAGAAGCCCTTTGTATGAAAATACATTTAGATAGGAAATATTTACATTAGTGTATTTAAGAGCTGGGGCTTAGAAGTGTGTTTCCTCTAGGCTATCGTTTCTGATTTCTTTTAAAGAGATTTAAGAAATTGCTACTTTGAACTTGCATTGAAAGCTTAAGATTGGTCTGAGTAAACTAATTTTCCAATCAATTTGTATTGTAACCTTTCAGTTTCCCATACAAAGTGCTTGAAAAATTATTTCAGTAGGTTATATAAAATCATGTCTATGATCTTCTAAAATCTCAATTTTATTGACTACTGCAAATACGTTCCTTTAAAATTTGCAATCCGCACTCTCCTTTTGTGTCTGTGGCGTTTAAATGATACACTCCGTATTAATATCAACTAATAAATAATATCGATTATACGCCCACTGAATTATATACCTTATATAAATTAATATTAATCATACGTATCGTTGGCATTTTAAAATAATTATTTGAGGACTCGAAGCTAATCAGCGGCTTGGGAGTTTAATGATTTCAATACCATTGGTAAATTAAAATTTTTCCGAATTAAGAATACACTGAAAAATACGTCTTATCTAAATTATTAATAATCATACGTATCGTTGATATATTAAAATACTCATTTGAGAACTCGAAGCTAATCATGGGTTTAGAAGTTTAATAATAATCATACGCATCGTTGACATTTCAAAATAATTATTTGAGGACTCCAAGCTAATCAGGGGTTTAGAAGTTCAATGATTTCAAAGCCTTTATTAAATTAAAATAAAATTTTGCTGAATTAGCTTCTAGCTGTATATTGTGAACTTGTCACTACCATTGCCAATTCGATTCTCTGATCATTTGCATATTCCACTGCTTTACATCCATGTTAGCTACAGGATAACCAGATGTGGTCATAACTCAACTGATATAATTTTCTTTCGAAACATAGCCTGATTATACTTTAGCCAAGCTCTAGAGTAAGCTGAGGGAAAGATATACAAAATCGTTCAAAGAAAAATTATATTGGAAATCTTACTCTTTTCATCTCAACTGCTGGAAAACTACATTTTGGGGACAAAAATCCATACTTGTACAGCGAAAAATTTGACATAGTAACAAATAGATAGAGAGCCTGTAGTATGGCGATGCTGTAGTCAGGTGCAACAACATTTTATTGTATGAATTACATAGCTTTGATAAAAAGAATGAACTCGTTTGCCTTTAGGAGTATAAAGAACGAAGGTGACAATATTAAATCAAAGTCTACAAGAGATCACATGGAACAGTATTACAAAGTGCTTCCAACTTTCTTGCATTTGTCGAGCACTTGAAAGGGGAACCACTAATCAATACGAAATTCCAGACACTCGCACTGACTGGGGCTACAAGAACACAGGAGTTTGTGATTCAGAGGAACCTGTAAATTTCTACATGGGTGGATCGCAAACGAATGGGTGGGTAGGGAATGGCATCACGTCCAGGGAACTAGGATGGTATCGTTCTCGAAGACTAGTAGCGTGTATCACGAAGACATTTTCGTGACTGGGATAAATACCGGATGGCTGAGAGGTATCACTCCAACAATTATTGACTGCAGTCAGCTGCGACACGACCTTCTTTTAAGGCGTACATAGCTTTGAGAAATAGAAGCAACTCGATCGCCTTTAAGGGTGTAAAGAACGAATGTGAAAATCTTAAATCGAAGCCCAGAGAAGACCGGAATGGAACATTATTGGAAGTGCTCGAACTGTCTGCATTTGTATTTGTAGTTGGCTTGCAATTGTCGACTACTTGAATGAGGAACCACTTATCAATGGGGAGTACCAGACACTTGCACTGACTGGGACTGCAGGAACACAGATGTTTGTGAAACAGAGGAATCTGTGAATTTCTACAAGGGATGGATCGCAAACGAATGGGTGAGTATGGCATCAATTCTAGGGAACAAGGATTGTATCGTTCTCGCAGACCAGTAGCGTGTATCAGGAAGACATTTTGGTGACTAGGAAAAATACCGGACCACTCCAGCAATTGTTAACTGTAATCAGCTGCAATGCGATCTTCTTGTGAGGGGTACATAGCTTTGAGAAATAGAAGCAACTCGATCGCCTTTGAAGGTATAAAGAACGATTGTGAAAGTCTTAAATCGAAGAGAAGTTCGGAATGAAACATTATTGGAAGTGAAACATTATTGGAAGTGTCAACCACTTGAATGAGGAAACACTAATCAGTGGGCAATACCAGACACTTGCACTGACTGGGACTACAGCAACACAGGAGTTTGTGAAACAGTAACTAGTAGCGTGAAACAGAAACTTGTAGACTGTATCAGGATGACATTTTGGTGATTAGCGAAAAGACCGGATGGCTAAGAGGTACCACTCCAGCAATTATTGACTGCAGCTGCCTGCAACTTTCGTGCATTTAAACACCAGACCCCGGCTTTGAATGAGATTTCGGGGATTTCGTGATACAGAGGAATTTATGAATTTCTACACGAGTGCATCTAAAATGAATGGATGGGTGGGGTATGACATCAACTTTAGGCAAATAGAACTGGGTATCAGAAAGACATTTTGGTGACTAGGAATTACTACTGTAGTGACTGTAGGGATTGTCTCTTCTCGTAGGCTATGTGATGATTTTAGCGTGTATCAGGCAGACAGTTTGGTGATGAGGAAAGATACCGGATGGCTGGAAGCCGTTACAGAGATCAACGTATCCTCCAAAAGTATTTAGAGAAAAAAGGTATAGAAAATCGTTAGCCTTATCTCCCAACTCTTGTAAAAATCATTCACTTATATAGAAGATAAAATTTGTACAATGAAGAGTTTGATAGATCAAGAAATTGACAGAAAGTCTGTAATATGGTGATGCTCTAGTCAGATGTAACACGGTCTTATTATAAAGGATACATAGCTTTGATAAATAGAAGAAACGCGATCGTCTTTCAGGGTGTAAATAACGAATATGACAGTATTAAACAAAAATCCGTGGAAATCTGACATGGAGCATTATTATAAGTTGCTCCCAACATTCTTTCATTTTTCGACCACATGAATACGGAACCTCTAATGTATCGATAATACGTCACGTTCACACTGAAAGAAATTTCAGAAAAAAAGGAGTTTCTGTTAAAGAGTGATGTTTCGAATATTATATGGATAAGTTGAAAATGAATGATCAGAAGGAAAATGAGGTCCACTCAAGAGAACAGGGAATGTCTCTTCCTCGTAGCATCTCTGAGCATTGTACCGCATATCAAGCTGATATTTTAGAAATTATGGAAGTGATCGGTTGACTGAGAGGTAATGGATCAGACGTCATTGGCGTCAACCTATTCTCTATTAGTCAGGCGGTAATGAAGTCCTTGGAGTCAATATGTCTGAATTTAGAATGTGCATAAGACTGCTGGAGATTTCTTAACGAGATGACCCAGGAGTACAATATTCACCTCATATGGTACGTGCCAGTATAGAGAGAGACAATGCGGGGAACTGCCGGTCGGATGAGCTGTCGAAACTATGCACTTCCTTACAGGTACCACAGGAGTTGTAAGGTGTTGGGTGGCCCCTAGAGACTTGTAGGTATATCCTGCCTGAACGCTTCAATCGGATGGTGCAGGTGATGAGTACAAGGGATATAGATTATGTACGCACAAGACATATTGGATCGATAGTGGAGGGAGCGATATTTGGTCAGATAAGGGATCGAACCTTCGTTATCATGTAGAAGAGGCGCCCACACTACCATTGCACCTTCGACGAACGTCTAAAGCTATAAATTATTGTTTCAATTTTTATCGTAGTACCAACTATCAGGTCAAATGACTTTTGTAGAAGCACCAACTAAAAGGAAGGCCCAACTAAATATGTTATCTACACATGTCCAGAACTAGCTGGTAGGTAGATATCTAGTATGCTGTTCTACTTATTTAAGGACCTGTGAGCATTTTATCAGATAGGCTCATATAGGATCTTGAGCTTCTGGGAGGAATCTAAATGTTTATGCGGTGATCCTTGACCTCATTAGTCCGTGGAATCACAGAGATTTAAAAAGTATAACCGATTCTTTCACAGACTGCCACTAACGCATGAACAGTGACACCTAGTCGTGACAGGTGGCTAGAACATCTGGAAAACTGTAAAATGGGTTCGAAAAAGCTTTCTGGTAAAGGAAATGATAAGGATCACATTGCTATCACTTTTGAAAGTTCGCGGTCCATAGATGCCTAGAAATGCGCAATCAAATTCTGCCAGCAATTGGGACTAATGCAGCAGAATAGGACCAATGCAGCTATAGTTAGGCTGTATCTCAAATGAGATCTAGAATGTAGAATCTCAAACGAGATCTAGTAACCTGCTCCTTCCGACTCATGGAAGTCGAATACATAATCTCCAAAACCAAACCGTCTAAAGCTCTCGGTCCAGATGGCATCTCGCTGTTAATGCTAAAGATACTCGGACCCGTAGGGATTCGGTAGCTCGCGCATACTCTAACCCTTTCGGTGTGCCAACTGGTCATACCGGAAGTGTGGAAACTGTTGGAGTTATCCCACTCCTAAATCTCATAAACCTGCTGACCAGGGCAGTCAAACCGCACGATTTCTCTCTTATTACATGTAGCAAAGGTATTGGGGTCGCTACTCTTCCCGACCCTGAAAGATAATGTTCAGCTCACCGATCACCACCATGGTATCAGGCAAGCCCATATCACTTCGACGCCTTAAAAAAACAACTACCCCCATCACCAATGGCCTTAATTAGAGCAGACCCGATGAACGCACAGTGGTCACAGACTTAGACCTGTTTAGAGCATTCGACACAGCTCCAGGACATCTTGAACTCGCCCCTCCCCAACCTTACCCAGTCTTGACTTGGTAACTATATCAATGGGATACAACCATTTGCAGAGTTTAGGAGCCAGAATTCCCCTTATCGCAAGATAAAAATGGGTGTGCCGCAAAGAGGAGTACATTCACCTATAATCCTCAACACTTATCTTGCGAATCTTCCTGCATCCCCTCACGGAGTTATTATTGTATCGTAAGACGAGGACTATCATCTCCTCGGACGTAAACGTAGATGACATAAATAACAGAATTAACAGAATTCCCAGCACCCACTAACGTTTTGTAGGAACGGAATTAATCGAAGTCTTGTGAGACGGTTTTTATTCTTGGACTAAATACGTAAGGAGAGAGCTAGATATTTCTGTCAATGGGGGGCTATATCTACAGTCCGTAACCACAAAATTGTCGAAGTTATTTTCGAGAAACTCCTTACATTCTAGAAGTATGCGGATCACATTAGGAGAAAGGTTCACACCCGTAACAAGGTCCTAAAAGCTATGCTAAAGCTATAACTCGCACGGTCTTCAATGCCGCCCCAGTTTGAACCCCATTCCTAAGTGCAGCTCAATGGCAAGATCTGCAGAGTATTCAAAATTTGTGCACTTCGAATCGCAACCGGATGCACACAAATGACGAATATGGATCCCTTGCATGAGGAGACCAAGATGCTGTCAGTGCAACAACATAATGTGTTGTTGACGAGACTGTTTCTTTTAGCACACCCTCTGATCTCTGCATACCACCATCTTACTCCCATGTACACCATCCGAAGAGCTTTCTAACATTTCAACTCACCGACATCGATTTCCTTGTACCCATGGTTTGGCTTATTTTTCATTCACGCAATTGCCGTCCAAACGAGCCTTTTTCCAAGAAGCAGCACTAGATCCGGTGCTGACGTTATAAATTCCTTTAACTACACCATAACCGTCCGGGAGTCGTGCAAGCTTTATAGATTTCGGTTTATACTCCAGTGAAATATAATAGGATGGCATTAAACACGTATCATTTGTAAATTAGTTAAAGGACAAATGTGAAACGAAATAAGCATTCCATAAACATGAATAACTGCTTGTTCTCCCTCTTGATCTAAATTGTATGCAACGGACTCTGGAAATCCCTGCGTGTATCCTAGCTTCGAAGAGAACTCATCGCTACCATAAAAAATGGTTTCCTATTACATCCCATGAAGGCATTGGGGAGATCTTCTCACAACCAGTGAGCAAGTCGTTACAATAGCAAGCAGATATTAGAATCATTTCTGTCCATGCATCCTTTCGGAATTCTAACACTGGTTGTGGCTATTAACTTGTAGCTCTTTATCCTTAACCCGCAAAACATGTCTTTGTAAACCCAAAGCTCTTGGTTCAAGACCACAACCGCCTCGTCTTTGTCAAACGAAGGCACATAGTGTCCGATGCCACTTTACTATGATGGGAGTTGATCTGGAAAATCTTCAACAATAGTTGGTCTTTCCACCATCGTGAAATGCTGTTCTTCATCAGACACTGAAAAAGTGTCTTCACATATGCCATTACTGTTTCAAAAGCTGCCATACTTGTAGCCACATCAGTGTCTGATAAGGGGCAACCATCTTCCCGAACTGCTATGTGCCTCCATCTTTATCTTCACGTACAATCTCAATCACAGTCCAAGTATTAATCATAGCCACTAGATATTTATATCGTTTCCGCCGTAGCCACGTTCACAGTCGATGGTAATTTACTAGGATGAGGGTTGGTCTGAAGAAACCTCAACAATGTTTGGTCTTTCTACCATCGTCAGCTTGTGCTCGTGACCAAGCACTGTGACATTACTGGTTGAAGTTCGACCATAAGTTTGACCTTATCAGTGTCTGATAAGGGGCAGTCCTCTTCGGGATCTGTTAACGGCTTCAGCAAACCTTCATCTTTGTTTTCACGTACTACAGTCACGATCTCAGTCCACGTACTAACCATAGCCTCTTGATATTAATACCGTTTCCGCAAGACTCCGGTTCGCTCACAGTCGATATAGTATCAACAGTCTTGTATTCCAGATTTTGTTTATAGATCTTTAAGGTTAACGTGGCCGTCGGTGGTGCAATGGTTAGTGTGCGCGGCTCTTGTACATGAGATCCTGGGTTCGAACCCGGCTCTGACCACCATCAAAAAAAAATTTCTTTCGGCGGCGGTCACCTCGCATAGTGACGGCGACACTATCGAGTATCTAGCCATGAAAAAGCTTCTCAAATTACCGTTCGGAATCGGTGTAAAACTGTAGGTCCCAATCAGTGAGTGAAAACTGGAAAGCGCACAGCTCAGTGATTGTGAGAAGTTCTCCCTAGTCCCTTCATGGGATGTAATGGGAAACCATTTATTTATTTTTAAGGTTAACTCTTAGACCACACAATTAAATTTTATTTAGAAGAGCCAGTGTATATCCGTGTCTGTGGACACCATTTGCTGACCGTTTTTCACTGTATGTTGGAATTTCGGTATTTGCTATGCTGGACAATGTATCAATGGTTTCCACAGCGGATAGACTGGTTGGGATTTAGGCATATAGCCTGTGTCTTGATGGGAGGTCCTCTCTCAAACAGCATCCAGTGCTGGCCATGGCCTCAACTCACACTCCTATTTCAAAGCTGCTCGATAATAGTCTACCGACCGTTGCCCTCCGAATGGTAAATGCTAATGGTTCACCATGGTTCACCAAGCCTTACATTGCGACATCATGGAGGACGACTCAACATCTTGTTTTGAATCTGAATAGAAAATATTTCCATTTTTCCAACAGATGTATCTTCTGATATAATTGTGTCTTCCTCTTCTTTGTCGGTATTACAAGGTCGTTCTTTACAACGTCACTAAAGAACCCATGACCAGAGTTCCAAGTGGCCATCTTAGCCCTCCTAGGCTGTGGGTGATCATCTGGTGTGCAAAGCCTTTTCTCCGTTTGCCACGATGCGGAAATTGCTGCAACATCTAGACTCTTAATAGCATTATGAGAATAATTCAGAGACTCTCAGTGTATTGAAGTCAGCGTCTATTGGACAATATCATCATTTCACGTGATAATCTGAAAAGCTTGTAGACGATCATAAAATTTCGTATTGGAAGGTAAAAAATAGAGCTTTACACCTGCGACTAGAGCAACAACATATTTTACCCACAAAACTGGATTTTCTTAGGTTGCTTTTTCAATCGGCGCAGATGTGTCTACTATATTCCCCAAGAACCTAGCAACCACGGCCCTAACATCAGCAGATTGTGTCCACATGAATGGACTCTGCCAAGTTATTAATGGCGGCAATTTTACGTATGATTAATATTTATTATAATGATAACATCACAATAAATATAACTCATACGCAACAGCATTGACTTCCTTCATTAAATTATTAAAATATATAGAGAGTTTTTCGTCTTTCAGAGACATATCATAAGTGCTGGCTATGGCCACAGCTCACATACCTTTTTCAAATCTAGTCGGTAATAGTCTACCTACCGCTGCCCTAATACGTAGTCGGTAATAGTCTACCTAACGCAAGTTGTTTAGTTCGGCCTTGCTACAAGCCCTGCGTCATGACATCATGGATAACAACTCGACATCTATTTTTGGCTCGGAATATATATGAGTATTGAGGACAATGCGTCCAGGAAATATTTCCATTTAGCCCGCGATACAACTGCATCTTCTTCCCCGTTTGTCTGCAGTACAAGGTCGTCCTTTGCAACGTCACTATAGCACATATGGTCAGAGTTCCAAATGATCACCTTAGCCTTCCTAGGCTGTGGATGTTCATCGAGTGAGCGAAGTCTTTTCGCTACTTATCCCGATGTGGAAACTGGTTTGATAACATTATGAGAATATTTCAGACACTCTCTGTGTCTTGAAGTGTGCGTCTTCTGCGCAATGTCAACATTTCCGTTGATTGTCTAAGCTGGTTGATGATCGTAAAATTTCAAATTGGAAGGTGAGAATGAGGTTCTAGACCTGCAATTGATTTTGCAATAAACAGGATTTTCGGAAGTTCCGACAACGACATATTTTACAAATAAAATAGTATTTTCGGAAGGTGCTGTTTCATTCGACCCAGATGTGCCTTCTATATTCCCCAAGAAACTAGGAATCAAGGCCCTGACATCAGTAGATTGTGTCCATATACCGACTCTGCCAAACTGCCAATGGTGGCAATTTTACGTATACCCAGACACCCTAGCCATCATATTCTGATACAGAATCAACTTCCTCTCCACATCGGGAGGGAAATCAGACGCTATTCCGTCAACAGGGCCCTTAAAGAACATCCGGCCGAGATTTCGGATAATGAGAGACACACTAGACCTATTCTGGCCTAGCTTAGATTTGGTTGGATTAGATTTGGTCAGATCGAAGGTAATCCCAGGCACAATAGATCAGTGCCCATACTGCCTACAAAGCCCTCATGCCACTATTCGTATTTTCAACTGTCGTGATAGGCCTACCGATTTGTGCCCAGTATACCTATGAGACAGTCCAATGGAGGTGGAACAATTTCTCCAGCTCGCCAAAATAATCTCCAGTGACATAAAGTGGTAATACTCATAATTTTGTTTTTCACATCTTCTCACACAGAACGAGTGGAAACAGACAATGTGTTACAACAATATCAACACCTAGACTGACGTATGTCGAAATCTATTTGGTTCTATTGGTATCTTATGGTTTGAAGGCCCATGAACCATACCAGGTCAATTTTCGGGTTCAATGATGGGAATGGATTATGACGACCCGTGGTATAACAATGATCCTCATTGCACTAAGTGTGTGATGGTGGCAGCTACTTTTACCTAACCTAGACTATGGCTTCGGTTACTACCGACTACATTTTTCTGGCTTAAAAGCAACAAATTTACAGATGAGGAATAACTATCGTAAGACTTTCCAAAGTCTGGCGGCTAAGAGGTGGTTGGGCACAGGCCTCACGTTAGATGCTCGAGATTTTGTTAGATTAAATATGTCGGACAGTTGGAGCTTTTCAAATACAGCACACATTTTTTAAATTATAACGTTTAAGTAAAGAATAATAGTAATCATACGCTCCATGTTAACATCAAGTAAGAGCTAACATTCATTATACGTCTGGTTGTAAGTTTAAATTTATATAAATTAATATTAATCATACGTAAGGATGCAATTTTATTCATAACATTTAATTGAGAACCAAAGGGAAAATTTAATTAATTTCAAACAAATTTAAAAAATGTCATGTTTGGTTCGGCACTTAAATACTAACAAAAACCTTAATAATGGTTCGTATGGCTCGTGTGACAATTGATATATTTTCCGTCTATAACATTAACACATTGGAATTTAAGTGTCACTTTTATGCTGACCATCATTGGCTGCATCATATCACTCATACAAACATGGAAATGATTTGCTCTCATTTCGATTTGTTTTATAAATATAAAACTGTATATGAGTTCACATTTAATTACACATGAATGCAATTTTAACATTTCGAGTTTTCTCCAATTATAATCATTATGATGATGAGAGTGATGATGATGATCACTGCTATCACATAATAATAATGAACATCATTTAATAAATTTGAATACGTGTTTATTTCAAATGATGTTGTGTATATGAATATGAATATATATTTAACAATAACAATAACAAAAGTAATAATAAATGATACAAATATAATAAGAAAGAATAAATGCAAATAATTTTAATATTTTGACTCTGTGAATGCATTGATTGACTCATTTATAGATGAATATATAGTGGAAAAAAAGATATGCCGGACAGGCAGATGTTAATTTCCACACACAACAACTCACAACAAAATATGTGGGATGCTCAGTGGAGTAAAGTCCTGAAGTGGCATGTGTTACTGCACTTTAGTTAATATAAAATTTTTATTTTTTGCATATAATAATTAATAAATAATTTATAATCATTTTCAGCCATAAATAAAAACTAACGTTATAAATATGGATAATTTATGGGCAGTGCAATAAATGCGAGATAGTGCAAATGTAGAAGTAGATGCAATACATTTTAAATGTTTTAATAAGGTGACGACGGTGACGAAAGAGATTAAAGAAATACATGTAACGTATGATTAATATTAATTGTAATAACTGTCTGAGGTGCCGTTACGTATGAGTAATATTGTTGAGAATTCTTTGGTATCTTATGGTTTTGCTTCCTATTCATGAGATTTGCTACAACTTCCAATAGAGATAAATGACATTACATTTGACAGTTTGTGATGTGTGTAAAAGAAGTTTTAGGTATAAAAACACCGACCCTCTTCACAGAAAGAATAATAGTTTCCCATTACATCAAATGAAGGGGATTGGGATGAGCTCACAAATCCAGTAATCTGTGCCGTGTGTACGTTTTGCACTCACTGATTGGGACCTACAGTTTCACACCGATTCCGAACTCTGTTTCGACAAGATGTTTCATGGCTAAATACTCGATAGTGTTGCCGTTATTAACAGAGGCAGGTGGTCCAACTCGTGTTCTCATGTACAGGAGCCGCATAAACTACCACTGATCCACCAATGGCCTCTTCATACCATGCAATAATCATGAACTGTGTTTTCAATTATAGACGCGTGTTTGATTCCAGGCCTAGAAGCAGTGTGCCGTGACCACAGCTACTAGCGCATAGATATCCTGCCTAGAAGTTGATATCATGGTTCTCGAACAGTTCAGATCATAACTTGGTATACCTGTATGGTGTATTTTGTGCCTTAAAATGGGGTTTAAGTATGTGAATTATTGATGAAATATTATTACCAACATTATCTGTATTCAGTGGACGATGTAAGGTAGTCTTTAAGCTCGACCGCACATTTGTCGTACCCTGGAGTCTTCCTGTGTCCCAGCAGCCGTTTGGGGTAAATATCAGATGTGAAGCAGTTATGGAAAATTTTTGAAGTCAGGAATGGAGTACAGATATTTTATAGCAATGTGATTGCTAGAGTAGATGCTTAGGTTAGATTAGGTGGAAGTGGCTTTCTTTAAGGAGGACCATTATAAATGAGGACCATTATAAAACCCTGGGACACCATATTAGGCCCCTGAGCGACCCTATAAATTGATGTGGTATTGTTAGTAGGCGTTATAGCCAAATTATACCACATCCTGGTATTCCTGGATGTGGTAGAAGAACATATTACATATATTACTTCGTGTATGAACAAACTCGTATTTTGTATAAAGTTCCTCAGGCCATGCAGCTTAACTCACTCAATGTCTGTTAGATCCAACAGCAAGAAAGATCCTAGGTTTTGCTTCCTATTCATAAAAAAGGTCGGGCAGTAGCATGGGAGATCTGTAGTACTCGTAAGCTGCATGCCTGCCTGTAAACCAGGCTCCAGTGCCCAGTGACCACATATACAAGATACCTTGTCTAGAAATATATTTCAAGATTCTTGAATAATTCAGGTCGAAAATTGGTCGGAACTGCGTGATGATCATTTAATTGGTTCATCCAGGCCATGTAACATTCGCATATATGAGAGCTTCGGTTTTAAGTAAATTCGTGAAATACGTGTTCAAGTCCCTGATCTCACCAGCTCATCTGTTCTATCATTCCCTAGAATTTTCCTCTTCAAACTGCTTAGAGATGTGAAACATTTATGGAGACTTTTTGCAGTCAGAAATACATCCTGTGGAGGTGGACTTCTGACGTTGCATCCATTTGCCTTCCCAGAAAGTCCAATGGTAACAGGTGAAGGATAAATCCTAAGCCTTCGGTAGGTGTTGAGCAAAGGATACTTGTGATACGCACAATTGAAATTCTCTGGAGTTCTGTCAACAGACGTAGGTAAGTGGATTTTTGAAGCATCGTCTAACAAATGGCTATGACGTTGAGTAATATCAAGCGGATGATAGCTGTACATATCCCATTACCTAATTTTGGTGACGGGGCTCATCGACCATCGGCTGTCTTTCTGCATTTATGTATGACCACTGTGGATTTACTGATCCATCGTATTATTGTGTTATTATTGTTGAAATTGTGGCTTTTGGCGAGAATCTCACCTATATATTTAGCATCATCCTTCAGTCAAATTTCGAAAGCACCTTAAGATAATGACTCAATATACGAAACCTTCTGGTTCATCGTAAAGAATCCAAGCTCAGTTTTCTGCAGGTTTACATACAACCCCTTCTCCGTGGCCAACTTACAAAGTCTTGCGAAATGTATCCTCACGATTCCTCGCAAACCGTATAGCTATTTAAGATCTAGCCACACATCTTCATCAGCGGTTGTTTGAAATGCTTTTAATAGGAACCGATGTTTCTCTGGAGATGGAAAGAAGAGTTTTTGGAAATTGTTTCTTGTGTGTTTTGCTTGCGATATTTGTCGAACACTTGCATAGTGTAAAATTCTCAGTTGAGATCAGTTTTGGTTTGAATTTAGTTTAATGAATTTTTCAAAAAGCAGCTATAGCTTTGTAGCTTTTGTAACAAAGCCTGTTTGTTAACCTTTACCATGTTTGTTCTTCTTGCATTTCCAATATATAAATTTTTATACTTGTAGTAACTGATTTAAATCATATAATTTAAAACTGTATCTAAAAAATGCTTTCACTTCGTTGACCCATCCGAAAACACCTAAAGGTATGCATCATTTGCAATTAATTAATTCAACAAAAAATAGGCTATACAAACAAATACATTGTCATGGTCTTCAATGTCTTCTCATGTCTTCAATGTCTTGTCATATCTACAAAATTGACATTCAATTTGATTTCTAACTAAACATTTCTAGAGTTTTTGACATAGTTTTTATGTTTTCCTTTTCTGATCTAAACATGTACTGTATGTTGTAGCCTGCAGGATGTGAATGCAATTTAAAACATTGTAGTCCTCAGGTGACTTAATGAAATTGCAACATTTTTTTTTTAAATTTTTTTTTAACATTCATTTTAAATTGGGTCAATGTGTCTTTAACTGCTGGCCAAGAGTTTTAAACTTTTTATTTTAAATTCAAATAGTATTGAGGAGGCATTTTAACAGCATGGTGAGATCTATAGAAATGTGAGCACTTACGAATAAGGTATGATTTTTTTTCCTGTTCAATAGGATTAAATAAATTCAAATCAATGCAGCAACATATTTAGAAAAAAGTTGAATAAGATAATTTTGTATAACATTTATTGGAAACTTATAAAGGCAAACATAACTTTTTACTATCGTGTCGCACTAAATTCGATAATATCCGTGGCGTATGATTAATGTTATATCTAATAACTCTTCACTGCGTATAAGTTATATTATTTAGTTTTTTTTTTAAATATGTATTAAGGAGTGATACTTATAAATTTTATTTAAAACAAATGCATTATGCCGATCCTAATTTAGTGTTCCGTTTTTCAGCTTTCCTTTGTCGTATTATACCTTAAGTAAAAGATATTTTTATAAGAAATTTGTAAAGGTTGTCTACTGTTGAGTTCGCTGAAGGATTTAAAAATTCGATGAAAAATAAATTTGGTGTTGTATTTTAGCTTTGACCTGCCTTTGTTTCGTTTCTCAAGTATTAAAAGATATCTATTAGGAATTTTAAGAAAATAAGCAACCCATTTGTGGGCTGACTTGAAGGCTTAAAAATTTGATGAAAATTACCAAATTACACAGAAATGATGCTGACTTTTAAATGAATGAATATTTTGTAAAGGTACATTTATTTGTCTTTTCATTCTTTCTATTTGTTTATCCGGTTTTAGGTTCGTGAATTAAGTAAGTATTCTATTAGTTTTAAAAAGAAAATGTTGCCTACTTTTAGGATCGCCTTTTAATCAGAGCTTATAATATATTAATAAGGATTGATCAGAGCTTATATATTAAGAGAAATACTACAAATTCACCCAGGGGTTGCGATGAAACAGCTGTCGACTTAGTATTTGGTGTACTAGTACAGAATGGAGTGTAATAAATGAATAAGCGATAAGTGACTGGAAGTAGACGCTGTTTTAAATACATTTAAATAATATAATGTCTGAATGATGATAATGAATTTTAAATTACTATTGATTATTGATAATATCATTTCTTGTTTTGCAATCTAAAAAGTGAAGTCATCGCGAACTCCAAGTATTCGACGGACTTTCCAAGGTTTCCTAAAAAACAGCTGTTGTACACACTCTATGGATTCTCCCATCATATAGTATGTGCGGGAGTATACATTCCGAATCCAACTAGCAGAGGGACAAACGAATACAGTTCACAGATCTCTGTTAACATGACGCTGTTAGCACATTGAAAAGTTATGTATTTAAGGCCATATTATTCTAAACCTATCGGGTCAATATATAAAAAAAACCTATAATTTAGAAAGGACATTCTAATCTCCATCGAAGGAATTTATGCTTGTGGATATAGGTGGTACCGCATCCACATAGTGGACCAAAGTTTATTTAGAATACGAAAATGTAAATCAATCTGCTTTAGATGACAGGAAAATGTTCCGTGGTCACAATATACATCGGTTGAAAGCTCTTCACGAACTGTTTCAGAATCTGAAACTGGAATGGGCAACAAAGAGTTTGAAGTAAGAAAACATTTTTTTTCTCTCATTGTGCGAACGCTTTCCAAATCTGAAATCAGGATATAGTTACAAGAAAGGGCTTCGGATTGTGTATATATTTTAGTATTTATAACAAAACAATTTTTGCCTACTATTAGGAGAATAAAGAAAGATTAGTCGTGTTTTGGTTTCCAAAGAAAACGACTTTTTAGCGATAAGTAATTTTATTCAAAAATATATAAAGGTTGAAATCAGTAAAAGATGTAAAAAAAAGAATTTGTTTAAACTTAGCGAAAATGGTTCGCGTCGCTAAGATCTCGCTAAGTGCTTCATACAAAACAAGCGATTATGTAAGCAAGCGGTGTAACCAAAACACGCTTATTGTTTTCTGGTAAAATTTAATTTTGAACACCTCCCTGTGTTTTGATTTTTTTTTGAGGTAATACTCGATTTGTATAAAATAGTGTCCAGGCTAAAATAAAATTTCTCATCTTTCCAGCTGCGTATCTACTTTTTTAAAGCTGTTGAGAATACACAATTGTTATACACGTTTTGAAACTAAAAAATATAACTTTGTTCACTAAAGTGACACTATCTAGTGAAGGCGCAACTTTGGGCGAACCAAAGTTACCCAAAAAAAATCCCAAACACACTGGGCTTTCCGAATACGTATCACATTCAGCAAACATTTGTGACGCACAATAGTTATATTGACCCAAATTAAAATTTTTTTCGATGGTAATGTGTTTTGAAAATGTTTATTTCAATCAACGTATATTTTTGAAGAAACAATACAATACAACAAGCCAAGAAACCACATTCTCAAATGACAAAATTTATTGCAGTTAAAGAAAGTCGAAATATTTAATCGGACTTTCGCATTTTTCAAAATTTAAAAAGGTTAATACTAGTAAAACAAAAAACATAAAATTTGCATTAAAACTACTCAAAAAATATAAAAAGATGTAATAAATAATTATGTGTTCTTGGAAATCGAAAAACTAGAAGGAGGCAACTTTGGAAATATTTCCTAAAGTATACCCCAGTATACGATTTTTAGTCTTGATATATCACAATAACCCTTGAAATCTTGCCAACAATCATATTTTTCAGAACTTAAAAATTTTTCAAAAGTTAACCATTATGCCAAGACCAAAATCTGGCGAAGCCTTGGTCGTTACAATTTAAGGCTTCTCAAGTATAAGACTTGTAATACCTTTTGTACTAGTTCATCTCCATCTATTCTACTGACATAACCTATCCGACGAAATCACTCTATTTCGATTATATTGACGATCTCAATGCCGAAAACAGTATTCCTAGTACGTTTTAAAAAAAATGTTGCATACTTTTTGGCAGACTTAAAATTTACGAGCTGTTCAGTAAATGCGCACATTTTTGCACCATTGCACCATAGACGCATATCAAAATAAAAACGCTTTCCAAGTTATCTTTGAAGACCAGTATTGGACCAGTTATCTTTGATGACCAGTACTGGAAAAATCAACTTACCTAAGTCTGTTGACAAAAGTCCAGAGAATGGCAATGGTGTGTAACACGGTTGCCCTTTGCACAACGCCTACCGAGGGTTTGGGGATTATACTACACCTGTTGCCGCTAGGATATTCTTCGCAATGGAACACCAATCCATATGGTCATGGTTCGATTTTGAGGAATATGCGGCTATCTACAGTAAAAGTCGACTACATGACATCCAGTCTAACATTTGACAGAAACTTCTGAACTCATATCCCGGACAGACTGAGTACTAGTTGGTTCGCGAGGGACCAATGTCCGTCTTTTCATCAGTCAATTCTCTGAATATCTGCATGAGATATCAATTGGCTTGAACGCCCCTAAACCAAACCGGGTAATTTTACAGGTTCAACGATGGCGACAGAATATGACGTCTGGTGGTATTACAACGGACATTTTTGAACTAAGTGTGTCAATTGTGACAGCCACTACTATTTAACCTAACCGATGTTAACAGTTACTACTAATCGGGAAAGTATAAAAGTCATTCGTCCATTGGACGATATTTTGAAAATCTTAAAGAAGACTGTGTGAGGATGATTGGGAAAAGCTCTTGACGTGGACAATATTACATTAAAAGTAAAAAGGTTATTGGAGCCCATATAATTATTGATATGATTTCAATGAAATTGACAACCGTTAAAATTAAGAGGCGTTTAATAAGTGTATATTAGCTAATTGCCAAATCTATAGCCTACTTTGGGGATCAATATCACTTTAACAGTGATGCATACTCTAAGGCTTACATTAACTTAGAATAGCCACAAAAAATTTATTTAATATTTTGCCTTATAGGATTTATGTTAGTCTTAAGGTCTAACAGCAATTTAATGCAAATTTTTATTTATTTAATTTTGATTTAAATATTGGCTAACACAAAATTGTATTATGGGTAAAAAGCATAAAGCTTCGCAAAGAATACAAATACAACCAAACTGACTAAGAATATGTCCTTGAAGATTAAGTAAGAAATCCTGTTGAAATCCAAATTCGTTCGATTTCGCAAAATATCTAATGCATATTTTATTTAAATTATCATAAGGCGCCGTATAATTGATCATAACGCACTGTGATTATAATGTTGGTGAGCAGCATCGTTTATAAAGGGAAACAACATTGAAAAATATATGTGGTTTTGAATGAGGTGTTGAGTTCGTCGTCCCTTATGGTCGCTGATAATGTGTCTGCTCTGCATCGACTCTAGTTTCCTAAATATCTGAATCGTTATTTGTAAGATTTGTATATTAACTCAGAGCTGAGCTAGCACTTAAGCAATTTCCAAAGGAAAATAACCCAGGTATAAAGAAGATACATACAACTATACAATGTTTATTAACAACGTAATAACAGATATCGAGTGCTGGAATTACATCCAAAAACATGAACAATTTCTAAATCTATAAAAAGAAATTGTAAACATACTACGTTGTTAACATAACTTAGTCATTTTGTAGAGTATAATGCATCACAAAATCACTTTACGAAAACCTAAATTCTTAAAATAATACTATGAAGCCCTATGCCCAGTTTAGTCCTAGGTGAGACATTTAACGGACTTAGCTTGCTGATTATGTAAAATTTATGATACAGCAGAAATATTAGTTAATTTTTATTATTTAAAACTTTTCCGATTATTACTTAGCAGCTGATTTTAAATCTTTCTGTGCCTAAAAATATGCCACATAAGTCAACTAAACAATTTTAATTTTTGCTTTATTTTAACCCTCAATTACTTTCATCGTTCCATAAGGCCTTCTTATTCTATCTTATCGCTTCAGCTTATTTGCATTCCAAATCGTTGGCTACCTTAAGGATTTTCTTACCCCATATCATTAATCACATATTTCGTTTAAGTCGTTCCTAATTCCACCGTCCTCGCAATTTCTTTAAGTTTTCATTGTTCTCCTTTTTCCCACAATTTTGTTTACAAGATTTAAATCGTGTAAACACAATAAATCAACAAAATTTAGAATATCTCCTATGCTCCTGAAAGTATACACCATATTTTGAGATGCAGAAAACACAGTATACTCTCGCTGTTTTGATCTGTTTTCCCATTCTTGCCTTTGTTTACGTACGATTTTGTGTTGTTACAAATACTTGAGAAATTAACGATTATGGTAGTTACTTCCTGCTGTTTGAACAATTTGAACAGTATGTGGAGTATTTCCTGGTGTACGAGTTTTTGCCATTTTCTACATACATACATGTGTGTATTGGGGATTCGTTTGTCCTGTGGACTCGATGACTTCCATTTGGTTATGAACACACACACACACACACACGCATATGTGCATATGTACTTGTTTGTGATGAGTAGATGTAAAGTTTTTCCTTTTGTTTGCAAAAATACCTAGTATAAACAAAATAGTTGAAAACTATGTATGTGATTTGTTAGAAGTGTATAGAAAAACTTTATACGAGGTTGGTATTGTCCTGCGGGGAAATTTAGAGTGTATCCATTCAGATCACCTAGACAAGAATTAACATAATTCGTACAATTTTAGATGCCGAAGTTAAGGAGTAAGATTTTTGTAGATTCTCATACACCCTGAGACATGTATGCCAACATTGATATTAATCATTCGCCCTGATTCAAATTTGATGTACAGAAATAATATAACTCATACGCAATTTAGCTGCACCTGATAAATGTATGAACAATTTATGTTAGATTAATGCAAATTTATATCTAAATCGATGCTATGTGTATGATAGACATATGTAATCGTTCTAATATTCTCAAAATAATTTAGAATTAGAACAATATTTTTAACTTCATTTGAGTTGAACAGTTCAGGAGGGTTTCTGCTATTATAAAACATTTAAACAGTCGGCAGCAGGTTTTGAACTCACGTTGGCGGACAATCCTTTCGAAGTTTGTGATTCCTCTCATCTCATCAACGCTTTTAGCGTTCTGGGCCGGTAACCATCTTTTTATCACTAGTTGCAGTTGCCCTTGGGGTTTTCTCTCCTCTATCCCTTTTCTCAATTTATTTCGTGCTCTCTTTGAAATATTCTTGTAAACAACAACTTCAGATCGAATCATATATAATGAAAGTTTCGAATTAGGTTAGGATGAGAAAGAGGATTTCTCCCTCGATTCATGCCCCATTTCTGGGTATATGCTTAAACTAGTAGGTAAGACGAATCTCGTGCATAAAGATTGCTCTCGCCGGTTGCTAGTACCTTTGAATATATCCATTCCAGTAATATGGCTGGAAATAATCCATCTGACGCGCTGCCTTTACAGGTGCCAATCTCTTGCGCGTTCTTTTGAATTTATGATACAAACTAGTTGTTGGTGCTGTCCCACTGTGAGTCGTGATTTTCCAGACGGAAAGTGAGTTGCAATTTGTAGTCTTTTTTGTTTGGTTCTTTAGCTTTTTACATAGTTTCGTTCAGAATTTTTTTTACAGTAGGCACATAGATATCGGTATCAACCTGCCCACTAAGGAATTTCCAAAAGCTCCGTTTCGCTGACTGTAACGCCTTATTGGACTGATCAAGTATCTTTAGGTATTCATTCCAGTGTGGAGTTTGTTCCTTCCGATATGCTATATTATTATATTATTATAGAGCCCTTGGACTATTTTATCCATATTTTGTGTCCTTCCTGTCATTCAGATCTTTTAAAATTAGGATTTTTTATCTTGAGACGGGCAGCACTCCGCAAAGGAATACAGCAGAGTTTCACCAGAGTTGGTCTACTTTGATGCCAATTTCACATGGTTCTAGCAATTTACAAATGAGAGCTTTCTGATGACCTCTTACAATTAGCCGCGATCTTATGCCAGTTGGGCAGTTATTCCTGAAGTTAATGGTTTCCGCCGGTGGCTCTGCTAGCCACAGAGATTTTCTGAAATAGCCTTCCCTTGCCGATAACAAAAATTGTCTTTTACAACCCTACTAAAGGACCTTTGATCACCTCCGACCTTAGGCCTCCTCCATCGAACAAACGAAGCTTCTTTATCCCTTGTTCTGATGTGGAAGCCTCTGTAATGCCTTGATTATCGTCAACATTATGATGCTATTTCAGAAAATCTCTGTGACTAGCAGAGCCACCGGCGGAAACCATTAACTTCAGGAATAACTGCCCAACTGGCATAAGATCGCGGCTAATTGTAAGAGGTCATCAGAAAGCTCTCATTTGTAAATTGCTAGAACCATGTGAAATTGGCATCAACCAAAGAATGTATATACCAAAGAATAAATATAAATATGTCGTGGAGGCGTTGTCCTTCACATTTGATCAGATCCATAAGGTCATGTCAAGCCTTCCTCCACGAAGCTGCAATCCAGGCTGGTTCTCAGGCCATGCTAAATTTGTTGTATTTTTGTTGCAGCACTAGATGTTGTTTGGAGGGAGTATCTCCCACCCTGGCCGGTGGACATACCTCGATCACAACCAAACCAGCCGAAATTTGTGGTATTTTGTGGTCAGTGATCGGCAGATTACTACTGTGCAGCACTAGGTGTTGTTTGTAGGGAGGACCTCTCACCCAGGCCGGTGGACATGCCGCGATTCCAGCCATCCAGCCGACGTGGAGTATATTCTCGAGGATAGCAATACCGAGCTTTAGATACACAATTTTAAATTAGGTCAACTATAAAAGGAATAGTATCTCCGTTGACACGCGATATGCATTTTGAATAACGGGCAACTGCCACTTTTGGTGTTGGGTTGATTATCCTGATGATTCATAAATGTGATTAGAAATTCAAGGCTGCTGATACCATGTCGAATATGAATGGGGGGAGTACCGTAAAATAGAGATGACGACATGCGGCAACGCGATTAGGAGCACGAGGCGTGGCACGAGGCATATCTACACTTTCTTCCACAATCTCTCCACATTTTCAGCACACACTGTTTATCAGTCACTAGATTCCCTTTCTCGTACTTGCTGGAGGTTAGCCCATTATTCAGCCCGTTATTCACCCTTCTTACACTCTGGAAAAATATTCGGGCTTCAGTCCATTCTGCACATTTCGGCCCTTTCACTCTCTCTCTGCTCCCACCGCCATATTTTCCTCCTAAATATTTAGTTTTCCTTCCTCCTCAGCTTTTTATACTGCTCATTCGAAGCACGCGTTGTAACTGACTGTTTCGTTGCCATACGTGCAGCGTCTTTTTCATCAGTTGCAATGCGACATTTTCTGTCGTACCATGGCTTATCCTTCTGCAGTTTTTGTTAGAAAAGTTAAGTCCTTGCAGGGGTTTCCAAAGAATGGGAGATATGCTTCCACAGCGCTTCTGGGTCCTCAGGAGGGGGAGTATTCCGTCTGCCATCTATTACCAAGTGATCAGTCTAGTTCTTCTTTCTCTGATCGGGAGATAACCAGGTCGCCTTATATATATCTTTATGTTGGAATACTGTGCTACTAACTACCATGTTCTGTGAAGTGGCGAAGTCTATCAGTCTTATTACATTATCGGAGGTGGTATCGTGAATACTGTGATTGCCGATGGTTGGTCGAAAGACACTTTCCTTTCCTAATTTGGCATTCAAATCGCCTAGAATAATCTTAATGTCGTGGTCATGGCAGCGAGTGTATACTTCTTCAAATGCGATGCCCTATATCTCTGACACCAATGAAGATAGAAAAATGAGGATCAAAATCCCTTTCTAACTCAAAAACGTCAAACTGCCGTATACGGCACATCAAAATTCAGGCGATGGTGTGTTGAAATATTTCGCTTTGATGCGAATTGTGGCTATACGTTCACTCACTGGGTTGAACCTTGCAACTAGGTGTCGCAGATTGACCGGAATACAATGTGTCGAAATTAGATTTAAGTTGCTTCAATTTTGATCCGCCTTTGACTCATCCGCCTTCAAAGGATAGAAGAATATGTCCACTACTTCGAAGAGCTTCAGTGACAGGATAACCTAATAATCCTTATAATTTCTTCAAATGGAGATATAATATTTTACTGTAACACGAACCTACAACTAAGCTTTCTATATCTTGAGCATCATTTCTCTTCTATATATGCTTGGGATGTTAAAGTGAAATTATGGGGTTCTGTTAACGGATTCTGGTAGAATGGTCTAAACAAAATATACTTGTATCGGCGTTTTGCCAGATCTGATCAGAATTTTGTTTTACGGCGGGTCAAAGTTTCCGCCCCTCGGAACTTTTCTGCAACATATCGGCATGCAAAATTGTGTGTTCCTTACTTCTGAGGTACAAACTATGTTCAGAAGTTTTATAGAAAAGATTCATATAAACATTTTTGTGGAACAAATTAACCCTCTAACTGCCACGTATAACCATAATTTTTACTTTTTTTTGAAAACTCGCAAAAAACTTCTCGAAATTGACGGGGGCGTGGGCAAAATGTTCTACAAAAATGATCGCCATAAAATTTCACTACCGTGTCCGAACACTCCGCAATACAAATGTTAGCCCAAGTGCTAGATAAAAGATGAAATATGACAAAATTCATTATATTATGTGGACTATATTTGATGGAAAATGACAAAATTCATGATTAACCCTTAGAAGGCAGTTAGTTTTTGCTAAGGTGCATAAATTGGGTCAAGTTATTGTGCCGACATACTTCTAAAAATGAACATTTGGACACCTTTGCTCTATCTTCTACCTTGAGAGTAATGTACACGCTGAAAAATGGCTCCTTCAATATATTGCAGGAAACATTTACATGTTTGTAAGCATTGTATACATGAATTGAAGATCTGCTTCGTTTTTGCTTCTTTGTTGTCTGGATCGTTTTTGTTTTTAGCGGTTTTCAACAAACAGAGACAAATTTGGTTTCTAAAGTATTATATTATTAATCATTGTGTTTCAAATATGTAATAATGAATAACAAACACAATGTGTTTGGCCACAAGTATAAGATATTCGCATCAAATTAACAGCACAAAAAAAGATTTCCAGCTTGTGGGCCAAACACCCTATGTCAAACATATTTGCTTATAATCGCCAAAGGGTTAATGCTTAAAAAAGATGTGGAAGAAATCGTATGCTAAACTAAATAAAGGAAGCCTTCCATTTCAATCAAACATATTTCTTCGTGTCTGCACGCTGAAAAAAACGGTCGCGGTAATATATTCTCCCACACATATACATGGTTCCTCCAGAATATGTTTGGGAGAATAGTCCAAACATACATATGTTTCAAAGTCCCAAACTCAAATCGGAATCAACTAATCGTATTTTCTAGTCCCTGAATATTCTGTCCTTTTTTGTTGTTTGGATGCAAATATAACATGTTTGTAGCTGCTCGCAAAATATACTTTACTTGTGCCCAAGCACTTTGTGTTTGCTATTCAATATAACATGCTTGAGACACAACGGTTAACATGCTATAATATTGTTACGAATAAGTAAAAGCTTTTGCTTGCTCCTAAAGACTCTACTAACATTATGTAAATAACAGGCGGTTAGTGCTACGCCTGAAAGTATGCATTGTAACAACGTACCAGCCCGCTAAACCAGTAGCATGAATTCGTCTCAGTTAAGATAATTCTCCACCATTTGAGATGATTCTACAAAGATAACGAACCACAACGACTAGAAGGCTCTTGAATTCGCTAGAGATAACGACATTTGAGTATGGTGAGTTGGTATAAATAGCGGAGGTATTTGGAATGGAGAGTTCAGTTTGTGATTAAACCCCGTAAAGTGAGCAGCGCGATTTGATAGTAAAATACAAGACTTATTAAAGTGGTGTGAATAAAGTAAACAGTTGTACTATATAAGCAAAATAAAAAGAAGTTATACCGTTGTAATTATCGTAATTGAAAACGAACCTTGTTTTATTATTGGGAATAAAACAACGCAAAAAGGACGAATAAGGAAATTCGTAACAACGTATTTGTTTGAGACCCAAATGTGTGTTTTTTTGTTGATAGCCGGTAAAACCAAATACGAGACAAACAACAAAGAAACAAGAAAGCAGCAGATCTTAAATTCATGAAAACAGTACATGTTTCCCGCAATATGTTTCTGGGGCCGATATTTTTCAGCGTGTATCCTCTGTGCGATTGACGACTGAAACCAAAGCTTCATCTTCAACTTACACTGACATTTAGGGAATTTTATAAATTACTGACTAGAAAATAATGCAAAAATACAGCTACACACATACAACTTTGGCTGTGAATAACCTACCCCAGTCTTATAATATTAAATCTACCTCTACTTAGTGTACCTCTCTTATTCTCTTGCTGTCAATAGAGAGAAAATGATGCAGCAAACACTGCTGTATTTGTATCCCAAATACAACTATTTTTGGGCCACAAACATATGTATTGTACGGTGTTAATCATTGTGTCTCCAACATGTAAGCGTGACTAGCAAACACGTTGTGTTTGGACGCAATTATACTATACTTGATACAAGCTCCTAACACGTGTTATGTTTGCATCCAAACAACAAAAGAAAGACAGATTTTCAGCGTGTACTGCAGCTTTCTTATTTATTACAAAACTAAAGATGTTGAGGAAATGGTACATTATCTTGTTTTTAGCTTAATGAATTTTTTCTTTCTTTTAATTCCTACCTTCGTTAATTCTAATCGTCCCTCGTATTTACGAAAATCTCTGATTTCAAATAACTTTACTGCATCACCTCCTTCGTCCTTTTTGGGGGTTGTTCACTTTTTTTTTTGGCAGGAACTGTGACTTTTTGCAATTGTGTTTTGTTATTATGGTTTGGAAAAGCAGCAAGAAAACACATAAGTTTCAACTTTTTTGTTTTTTATCCCAATTTTGTACTTTGGCGTTAAGTGCATAAATTAGTTGAACTTATACTTGTTTACCATACCAACGGCAAAAGTGTAGACACAGATTTGCAATAATTTCTGAAAGTGTGTGTGTGTGTGCGCAGGAACCTAGACTATGTGTATGATGTGTCTGAGCGAGTGTGTTAATTCCCTGAAAGAGACCAAGAAAATGCCACAAGTGGGCCAGTGGGAATGTCTAGATATTTTTCGATAACCAGTGACTTCAGGTATGGGCTCGTGTGTGAAAGTCACAGCTTGCAAATAGTCAAGGCTGTGTAAGTGACTGAGGTGTCAGTCCTTCCCCGAGTTTTATATGTACATGCATATAAATATGTATATCTAGTTATGTATAGTACATATGAGACATTTTGCGTGTATCTGCACATCTGACAATTTGACATTGTTTTCGTACTGTGTTCTCGGTGATTTTTTCTGCGAGACTTTGAGCCAACCACCCGGACTCTTGACTTCTGTACACTGTGAAAGATGAAAAAGATTGAAGACATTGTTAAGAACGACACACAGAAAAAACAAAATATCACTAAAGTTTACATGTAAACAAGACGCAGTAAAGTAAAACACTAAAGGCAAGGCAAGAAAATCAAGACATCCTGGAACTTGTTAACAAAAAATTGTAATTTTTTTTATTCATCAACTCATTTAACACTTTGCTTACAATGCAGTTACGGATTTCAAGAAAACAGGCTAAGAAAAACAAAAACAAGTAACGCCGGTAAATTTTCTGTTTATCCTTAGAACTGAAGCAAAAAAAAAACAAAATTGGGAAAAATTCTTTTAAAATTTATTCTGAAATTGTTTTAACAGTTGTGTGGTCCGCAAAAGTAATATAAATAAATAAAATTGTTTATTTATTTTCTAAACCCCTCTGTAAGAAACACTCTCAGGTTGCATAGCATACTTTTTGGATGAAAACAAAAGCATAGAAATAAATGCTTTTAGGCAACATTCATTTAAGATTCTTAAAAAATAACTCTGAGCTAAACATAATTTTCGGGTTATCACAAAAAAAGGAGCATACTTTTGCTACAGAACTTAAGGAAAATCAACATAGTTTATGAGCGGAAGTTTAGGTAAGCGGAAATGATATTTTAGAATTCAAATTGGGCGCAAAGTGCTTGGTATGAGCATATTTTTACAAGGCCATTTCTAAAACTTGACCTAATATGTATTAATATTTATATTAACAAGTATTTAAATGGATTTTTGTAGAAATCTATTTAACAAACAAATGAAGCATATTTTTAAGGGCCCACAAAAAAGTGCTTCTTACTTTTATTGACTATTTTACAACCTCATGAGGTCAGAGGTCTTTCACATATGAATTAAACAAACACATTAAACATATTCCTCCAAATGGTTCAACACTTCGCCTGTTCTCGTCTGTTGGTAACACGGAGGATACGTGTTACGCGCTGACTCATATTTATCCATTCTGATAACATGGCCTAGCCAACGCAATTAATTTAAATTTATTCATCTAGAATAAAGATGTCCACGTCAGAATATAGATGATATAGCTCTTGGTTCCAACGACGTCGGTCGGTACTCACCGTGTCGGTTTTCCCGCCATATATTTTCAGGAGAATTTTTCTCTCGAATACTCCCAGGTGTTTGTCATCCGCTTGCGATATGACCCAAGTTTCGGAGCCAGGACAGGTAAAATTAGAGACTTGTATAGCTGGACTTTTGTCTGTCGGGAGAGGGATTTGTTCCTAAACTGCTTGATGAGCCCAAAATAGCATCTATTTGCAAGCACAATTCTCCTATTTATCTCCAGATTGACGTTGTTGTCCTTCCTCACGGCGGATCCAAGGTAGACAAATTCATCTACCACTTCAAATCCGTTGCCTACGTTCAAGTGCAGACCAAGTCGAGAAGTTTCTCTAGTCGTTGGCACCATAAATTTTGTCTGGCCCTCAATAGCAGCAAGACCTTCGCTGATTCTTTTTCGATTTTTGAAAATATTGCTGTAATTCTCGCAAATTTTGCCCAATGTTGCTGCAAACGCCAGCAACATATGGCTTTTCATCTTGATGGTCTTGTTTTCGTATTTGCTAGTGTCGTTCTCAATATTATCTCCATTAAGATGTTGAAGAGATTGCACGGAAATGTGCCGCCCCTTGTCTCAGTTCTCGTGGCCGTAGGTGGTGTAATGGCTGGTGTGCGCGGCTCTTGTACTTGAGATCCTGGGTTCGATCCCAGCTCTGACCACCTAAACTTCTTTCAGCGGCGGTCACCTCGCATAGTGACGGCGACACTATCGTGTATTTAGCCATGAAAAAGCTTCTCAAAATACCGTTCGGACCCGGTGTAAAACTGTAGGTCCCAGTCATTGAGTATACAACTAGAAAGCTCACAGCTCACTGGTTGCGAGAAGCTCTCCCCAATTTCTTCATGAGCTGTAACGGAAAACCATTTTTTTTGTCTCAGTCCTCGCTTGATAAAGAATGATCTACACTATCTTCCACTATCATTACCTCCTGATCTTCAGTGGAAGAATCTGAGTGGAGTTGTGCGTAAAAGTGGTCTCTCCACATTCTGAGCACACACTGCTTCTCAGTCACCAGATTCCCATTCTCGTCCTTGCAGGAGGGCAACCCATTATTACGCCCATTATTCGATCTTCCCACCCTCTGAAAAAATTTTCGGAATTCATTATTCATTCTGCACAATTCGGTCCTTCCACTCTCCCTTCTCAGCCAGGGGCAATGAGGACGTGTCCAGGGGACTCTGGAAGAGCAACGCATATGGACATGCGAGTATACTATGGACAATCCCAAGAGAACTCAATACAACAACCGATTACTGCACCCCTCATTGACGTTCGATAACCTATTGGATGACAGGTTTCCCAAGAGAATAGTGTGGGATAAAGGGGAACTACTTTGACACCAGGTTTTGACACCAAAGTATGTACGGACGGATCCAAGATGGAATGTGGAATCGGGTCGGGTGTTTTCTCCGAAGAGGCAGGCCTCAATTTATCATTTAAACTCCCAGACAAGTGCAGCGTTTTCCAAGCGGAGATACTAGCCATCAAAGAAGCCTGCGCCGCACTTATACTACAGCGAAAAACAGAGCGCATTGGAATATTTGTAGATAGCCAAGCGGCTCTCCTATCACGTAAATCTAGCCACTGCATCTAAACTCGTTAGCGAATGTAGGGAAAAACTTGTCGAGCTAGATCGACTGGCCAATGTGGTTCGTACTTGGATGCCCGGCCAAAAGGGTCTCCTAGGGAATAAAAGGGCAGACGAACTAGCCAGGGCAGGATTCTCTTCCACCGAACTCCACATGGTGTCAGTTGCAACACCTATGGGAGATAGATCTAGGGGATCTAATGAGGTATCTCCGAATAACAGGCTGGATATAGACACTGTACTTAAGACACTCTTCATAGCCTCTAGTACCGCTCACTCGCAGCACGCGTTGTAACTGACTGTTTCGTTGCCATACGTGAAGCGTCTTCTTCATCAGTTGCAATGTGACATTTTTCATCGTACCATGGCTTATCCTTACGAGGTTTCTACTGCTAACATGTTCTTTGCAGCGGCGAAGTCTATCAGTCTTATTCCATTATCGGATGTGGTATCATGTAGACTGTGATTTCCGATGGTTGGTCGAACGACACTTTCCTTTCCTAATTTGGCATTAAAATCGCCTAGAATAATCTTAATGTCGTGGTCAGGGCAGCGTTCGTGTACTTCCTCCAGACGCTCATAAAATGTTTCTTTGACCTCATCATCTTTATCCTCTGTTGGTGCGTGCACACAAATTCACGAGATGTTGAAATATTTCGCTTTGATGCGAATTGTGGCTATGCGGTCACTCACTGGGTTGAACCTTGAAACTAGTTGCCGCATTATCTTGCCAACTATAAATCAGCATCCGAATTCGTGCTTTCGCCCATGGCAGCAGTAGTAAATATCGCCGTTTTCCCTTTCGGTACAACCAAATCCTCTCCATCGCATTTTCTTGATAGCTGTAGTGGCAGCTTTATATTTTCCGAGGACATCCGCCAGTTGGAAGGTGGCACCCGTCCTGTATAGGGTTCGCACTTTCTAGGTACATATCCTTAAATCGTGATCCCCATAACGCTTGCGAGGGTCGTCAACCGTTAGGGGGTTTCCTCGTTCACATTGTCTGCTAACTTAAGATTTTTGATAACGATAACTTTCAAGGTTCTTTATTATTGGGGAGTTTTTAATGTACCCCGCTAAACTAATTTGTCGACAGGTTTAGCTTGGCTCTGTATACAAAATTTTGTTAGGTTAGGTAGAACTGGCTGTCTCAATTGACTCACTTTGTTCAATAAGGACCGTTGTAATACCACGGGACGTCCTATTCCGTCCTCATCGTTGAACGTATAAAATTGGCACTTATCCCAATATTCCAGGAACTGGCTGTGGATCAAGAAACGACGTAGATTGGTCCCTGACAAACCAATTAATACTCTGCAGGAAGATCGTAAGACCATTCAGCTTAACTGCCTGAATGTCATTCCAGAGAATTGTGCTTGTAAGATCCTAGATATTATCCTCTTCTCACACAAAAGGTAGGGCAGTAGCATATAAGATGGTTCACGCTCTCGTACTACTCTTCATACCCATAGCTTCTGCAGTAATCATGAGTTGAGATTCCAAGTCATGATTCCGTGTCTGCCTTTTTAGCAGTGTCCAGTGATTACAGCAACTAGCATATAGATATTTTATCTAGGACTGGGTAGCAGGTTTAACGTATGATTTAGTTCATAACTGAGCAATACTTGCCATGTGATCCTGCAATTCTCGCCACTACATCATCTGTCATTCGTATGTCTGAGACCTTTGGTTTTAAGCATGAGCTTGAATACAGAAAGGGGCATACCCACATGCTCCATATTCAGTGGAACAGGTACAGTAGTTTCTAACCTTGGCACCTCATCTGCTCTGTGGTTCCCTGGAATGTTACTGATGTTGGTAAACCGGGTGTTGATAACGTTTCGTCCCAGCCAAAGTGCAACTTCTTCGACTGCTATGACTTCTGCCTGAATAAGACTATGGTCTGGCAGACTTTGTGCACGGCCTTGATCCAGCTCTTTAGAATAGAGGCCAAACATTACCTTGTCATCTAGTTTGGAGCCATAAATGTAGAAATCTATATACATTCTATAACCTAGTATGCACCCCTTCCAGTCCTGTCTGTGCGTTGGAGTGGATGTCATGTAGTCGACTCTTACTGTAGATAGCCCCATATCCCTCAAAATCGACCCTTAACCATTGGTGATTCATTGCAAAGAATGCCCAAGGTGGATTACCGAATTTACTGACATTTCCATCCCAGTAAATCAAAGATTACCTTATAGCAGTGACATTTTTATTTTTTAAAAATTATACGTATTAATAACTCAGTCACACTTTATGAAAATAAAGTATTAAAATGGATAATATCAACATTTTATCATAGACTAATTCTATACCATGAGTAATGTCGTAATCCATCCGTACATAATTTAGGCAAACTCCCGCGAACAACTGTGTCTTACAAAGAACGCCTCAACCATCCAACCATATCCGCGAACAACCACTCCTACTCTCTATCGACAGTGTTTGGAAAAAACATACATACAAATCAACTTCATTCGTTCATTGTGTGACAGCGACAACACAAGTATAAGTGGTTTTCTGTAATTCGCATTCACATCAATGCGGCTGGAGTACTAAATGTTGGGGTTGACCAGCATCATAAGTCAGTCGCTCCCCAGCGCATAAGTCGATACGATCATAGATATATCTCGGGACTCTAATTCCGGATGGAATCAAGAGTAAAACTTTTCCCTTAAATACATTTACCATAGCGGCCTAGACTGACTATTCCACCATAGCGGCTTAGGCCGACTATTCCACCATAGCGACTTCGGTTGATTATTCCACCATAGCGGCTTAGGCTGACTATTCTACCACAGCGACTTTGGTTGACTACTCCACCATATCGGCTTAGGCTGACTATTCCACCATAGCGACTTCGGTTGACTATTCCACCATAGCGGCTTGGGCCGACTATTCCACCATAGCGACTTCGGTTGACTATTCCACCATAGCGGCTTAGGCCGACTATTCCACCATAGCGACTTCGGTTGACTGTTCCACCATAGCGGCTTAGGCCGACTATTCCACCATAGCGCCTTCGGTTGACTATTCCACCATAGCGACTTCGGTTGCCAATTCCACCATAACGAATTCGGTTAACTATTCCACCATGGCGACTTCGGTTGACTATTCCACCATAGCGACTCCGGTTGACTATTCCACGATAGCGACTTCGGTTGACTATTCCACCGTAGCGACTCCGGTTGACTATTTCACCGCAGCTTAGGCCGACTATTCCACCATAGCATCTTCGGTTGACTATTCCACCATAGCGACTTCGGTCGACTATTCCACCATAGTGACTTCGGTTGACTATTCCACCATAGCGACTTCGGTTGCCAATTCCACCATAGCGAATTCGGTTGACTATTCCACCATAGCGACTTCGGTTGACTATTCCACCATATCGACTCCGGTTGACTATTCCACGATAGCCACTTCGGTTGACTATTCCACCGTAGCGACTCCGGTTGACTATTCCACCATATCGGCTTAGGCTGACTATTCCACCACGGCAACTTCGATTGACTATTCCACCATAGCGACTTCGGTTGACTATTCCACCAAAGCGGCTTAGGCCGACTATTCCAGCATAGTGACGTCGGTTGACTATTCCACCATAGCGACTTCTGTTGACTATTCCACCATATCCGCTTAGACTGACTATTCCACCATACCGACTTCGGTTGACTATACTACCACAGCGGCTTAGGCCGACTATACCACGTTACTGTTATTGACCGACGGGAATCCGATCCCGATCCAGTTCTGCCCATCCGTATGAAGAATTGACCGTATTGAAGAACTAACCGAACCGGCCTTGAGCCGTTCTCAGACACAACCCAAAGAAGGGTTCAAATCATTCCCACAAGGGTACTCTTAACCGTGCCCAGAAGAGTGTTGTCAAACCAACCCCAGAAGAGTGCTCTAAGACCGAACCCAACGGAGTGCTCTCAAACCATTCCCATAAGGATACACTTAACCATTCTCAGAGGAGTAATGCCACACTACTCGCAGAAGAATGCTATAAGACCGAACCTAACGAAGTATTCTCAAACCATTCCTCATTCTGAAGTATTCTCAAACCATTAAAGTATTCTCAACCGTTCCAGAAGATTGGTGTCAAACCGCTCCTAGAAGAGTGCTCTCAGTTCGAATGCAAACGATTGCTCTCCAACTATTCCCAGAAGGGTATACTCAACCGTTCCATACTATTCCCAGAAGTGTGTTCTCAACGTGTGAATAAATTCATGTTGTTTCTTTAAATTAAATTATTTTGTTTCATAAGAAAACCAATAAAGAATCTGAATTGAAACCATTCTGTTCTTATTGCGGAATGTTTAGTGGATTTTAACGAAAGACCCTGTACATAACTCTGCCTTTGATAAAACCACGTTACACACTTCTCTCAATAAATTTATGAGACTTGGCTTGGGTGCATATGGACGTTGCATGTTGAATCGTATTGCTTTAATAATAGCAGATAGAGGCATTTGTTCAATACAACCAGCAAGAAACCAACAACGGCATTTCATGTGTTGTGTTAAATTTTTAGCAATAAAAGATAAGAAACAAAAAACAGAAATCCGTTTAAATTTCACAGTTCTCAACCAAAACGACATGACAAATTTAAGTCAGCAGTTCTTGTAACTCCACCTGGTGTAAATCACTTTTACGTCGAAAATCTCTATAGCGCACCGACCTCGCCACGAACGGTGTGAAATGAAACATCAGATGAGGCAGATGGCACCTCTAGGTATAGGGTTACTCTATGAATTTTATTTTTCAAATAATATATATATTATATATAATAATAATATATATATAATATTATATATATATATATATATATAATATATATTTTTCAAATAATATATAATATAATATGAAAATAATAGTATATTAGTACGATGTTTCTTTTATATATAACTGCATTTCTGTGCCGGATTCATGTTACTTCCGGCGGGACACTGGAAAGCTTCTGCAAATTCCTGTGAGTTCATAACGATTTCATGCAAACGTATTTTAGCCTCATCATGTTCAGTGTCTATATCATTTGTCTCGCCACAAAATCCTTGGGCTAAACTCATGTAGAATAACTGCTGCCATGGAGTTTTTGTGAAGGTCGGCTGCAAGCCATATTCTCGGTTATACGTACCGAATGCCAATTGGACACCGATGACATCGGCCAAACGTTCATCGATGTTAGTGGTGGGATTCTGTTGTCTGAGACATGTAATGGCAGCTTTAATACTGGGCACTTGTAGACTGTCCCCACCAAAGGAGGGAGTGTATGCTACATCATTTAAGCTAGACGAGTCTATTGTATGCATAAGTTCATGGCCAGCGGCAGTTCCAAGTAGTGACATTGCAAAAACGGGGTGCCACGTTCGGTCATACATAGGCGTTGATAAGGCAGTAAATGGGAATACTATCAAATTACGAGTATATACATAGAATGCATGCGGTGATAAATGCTGGCAAAACATATCCCCTGGGCATATCAGAGATTCCAAATGTGCATGTTTCCTCACACGTAGTTCATTTTTGTAAAAGTTATTAGGATCCATATCTGGCAAGACACTATAGTACTCTTCCACCATGGACTCGGTAACGTTTGCGGGTAAATTTCCTATATTGGTTTTAATTTCGCTAAATTTAGTTGTGATCTCCTGCATTTGTTGGACGGTTAGGTTTAAACGATTCTCTGCCACAGTTTCTGCGAAGTATTTGTAGAGAGCTTTGATTGTAGATTCGGGGCTTTGCTCTAGCTCCTTTCTATGCGGAAGATAAAAATTTTTATAGTGTAGATAGTTTAGGCCTAGCGCCAAATTTGCCTCAACACTGACCAGATGGTACCCTGGCTGAACAGAGTCTCGCAAATGAATCAAAAACTGCAACATAAAATAGTTGCACAGTTTTCGGAGCTCATCGGGCTGCCAGGACTTGTTGAGCAAATACCAGAAATAAGACTTGTCGAACAGTATGGGTTGCTCCTCAATTTTGGCTGGATTTGGCAGCATTTGTTTAAGAAACTTGGCCAGGTGAACAAACATACCACCAAGAGGTTCCAATTCAGGGTATGTCACATTAGCAAATTCCCCAGTGCCAGGATATTGTTTGTAAACAGATTGCAAATGCTGATGGATTTCCACAAACTCGACAAAGTATTTTTCCACAATCGCAGCAGGAAGATTGGTGGAGACGAGAATTATCATCACTTCATCGGCCGGGGTAGCCGTTGGAGCTGGAGCACGTAATACTAGGTAGACTTTACCATACATGCCCATCATTTTGTGTGATATTAATAAATTATTAAAACCATAACTGAATAATTGTCCCAAGACACCAAGAACGTTAAAATCGTTTGCTGCCCAGGCACGGGTAGTATGGTTTGTGTCTTGCCCGGCATTAGTCTGCATTTCCTCTAGCAAAGGCCACTCTAGTAATGGTCCCGGCTTTACTTCATCCAAAAATGGTAGCATTGGAGAGTCTTCAAAGAGCACACCAGTTTGGTAGTAGAGGTATATTTTTTCAGCATAATTTTGGTTTACTTTTTTCGTAACTGGATGGTATTGTCTCAACAACTCTAGTATTTCGTTAAAATATTTGACTTGGCTATAGGATATATTGTCGACGTAGTCCACTCCACTGCCGCATGCATATTGATGGAAATCATTACATGGATCTGCAGTGCGATCCATCGACCTGGCCATGTTCCTCATGTGCTTAAGATTCTCGGCATTTATGGTGATATGGGCATATGATAAAGTGGAAAATGCCAGCACTGTCACTAGGGTGACCAGTATGTAGAACGTTGACATGACAGTTTGAGTCCTCTTCACTTTCACGGAATTCGTTGTTTAATTCGCGAACTATTCGAGACAACTGTTTAAAATTAACATCATCCGTGGGATTTATTGCAAATTTTTGAATACAATGCCCGATGATAAGTACCACAATTTTGTTTCCGACTACGTCCCACCCCAACGAGAATTCAAGTTTATCAATATTACGGAATCAAAGTTTAGGCTGTTATCACTGGACGTTTCTTAAATTTTAAATTTAATCTATTCCGTGTCGAAGACATAACAACCCAAATATTTTCATTGCCAGATTTTTGGGAGATTGAAATAGTCAGTGTTTTTTGGGAATGATTAAATTAATGTACAATGGCCTAAAATTTAATATTAAATATATTTCTCGCAATATTTTAGAAGACAAGCTCGAAAATATACTGGCGACCCATTGATATTTCAAATTATAAACTCACACAAGGCTCGCGTCCAAATGACAAGGTCAGGTTTTTTGAATTCTTGTTGCCATCCTATCGTTTGAAATAATACTACAAGGACTCTTAGCACCGTTTAATCAAGAGCATGATTCAATCATAAATTTGACAATATAATTGTCAAAATATTTAAAGACTCCAGTGACGTCAGGAAGGGTCACATATATGAAAGTCACAGATTGTGCTAATATTGTTCGTGTAAATGTCTGGAGGGCTGGAATTAAATATTACATGACAACCCATCATATTCCATACAACGCATGCAAAAACCGTTCTGTGGCAATGAGTTCCTCAAATATGGTCATGTCATTTAAAACGTGATATCACAATACGCCCGTATATAATTTGAGCGGGCACACGATCACCCTAACGGCAAACATTATATTGTGAAAACAATATTAATTTTTCACGTGCGGCATAGTTCTTTGGTCCTTTGCCCTACTTGCACAAGGGTTGCCATTTATATTTCTGGCCGGACAAGTTTTAATGTTGCCAGATTGTACCAAGGAAAGTGTTACAGTTTGTACATTTGTTATGGTTTTGGAACGAAGTTCCTTATCGCACATTGCGGGATGGTTGTGGAATGAAAAAAAATTTAACAACTTTTGATGTGTTAACATCTATAGGCGCGGGTAGAGACTTAACTCACAAAGTGAACACATTCAAACACAGTTTGTCCGACTGCGATCACACAGATTGTTTGGCGTTGAACTCCTCCGAAACGGCTGGACCGATTTGTATGAAATGTTGTGTGCCTATCGGGTAGGTTTCAGAATCTATTTTCCATACAGGTTACCAGACTGCAAAAAAAAACACACACTGATGTAGCGGCAGCGAATAGTTGGCTTGTGTGGGTGCGGAGCTCTCTCAGAGCAAAGAGAATAATGACGTGGTTATAAGTACATATATTAAAAATGAGATAGCAAGAGAGCAACGAAAATTGTGTGAACTTGTGTAGCGTATGTACGAACATAACAATGTATGTATGTACACTAGGGCGGGTTAATTGTTTTTTTGATGAAGCGTATAGCAAAAAAAAACAAAAAAATTGCTCAAGAGACCATAGCTCTAAGTCGGATTTGGAGCCCCCCAAAATAGATATTTTTCCATATATACATAGAATAATTTAATTAAATTCGTCATAAAATCGGATAGAATTATAGTAGATTTCTCAATGTGGGCTTGTTTGAAAGGTATTTTCAGAATATGTTTTGATGCCAATATTTTTTTTTTATTTTTAGTAGAGATATTAGGAATTTTTTGTCGAAAAATAGCCTAAAATGAACTTTTAACTAATAAATTCTGTATTTTCTTCGATTTTCGAGATTTTGCAGATTATGAAAGTTCAGATAATTTCCAACAACTTTTATTACCATCAATTTTTTTGTTTTCGAACTCCTTTTTGTAGGAAAATCGATCAGAAAAAATCAACATTTTCAAGGTTTCAGCAAAAAACGCCTATTTTTACATTTTTAATTCAATTTATTTTTAAATATTATTCTCGACCTACAATTTAATGTTTTAATGTGGTAATATTTTTTTTAAGGTCCTTTTTACTTGCCATTCGAGGAGTTTTCTTACGACTTTGTAATGTCACTGCCCTAACTCCTTCACGATCCTTTTCTATAACTCGTTTTGAAACACTCGTTAATAATTGTACATGTCTTTCTGTTCCTTGTATGTGCATTGGAATTTGTGGATCAGCCAGTGGTGGTTCATCGAAATCTAAGTATTCTACCAAGTGATCATATGGAATCTGTCGAGTAAATGCTGGTTCAAATAATATATCGTCGTTATTCATATCAATCATATTGACATAATCGGTAGCATCGAAATTTAAGATATTTTTGTTGTAAACTCTGAGTTTAGTTGGATCGTAGAATTTTTCTCGATAGTGTAAAATCTTTTTGATAGCTCTATCCCGTATTGCTTTTCAATCAACAAATAACATTGTTAATAAAATATTTTCTGGATGTGCGTAATATGAGTTGTTTTGAATTACACCATCTACAATATAACGTAAGTTTGGTTGTAAGTATCGTGTCCAACGTAGAAATTTTAATAAAAGTGCACTGCCGTACACAACAGAGTTATAAAATTTCACATTGAAGTTCATTGACACATAAACTGTAATAATATAAACTGCCAAAGTTTTTAAATTGGTCGATGGTGTATTAGTTGTTACATATAATCGTAGTAATCTACTTGCTTTGGTTAATCAACGAGAATGTGCAATTGGTCCTGGTTTAATGTTAGCTAAATCAACTGGAACAATACCAGTCGAAATTGCATTAGCTATTTGATATAAATATTTAACATCTGTTGATAGTTCGACCTCATGTTCAGGATATTCTCCAGTGGTATTGGATCAAAATCAGCTACTGCCTGAAAATGAAATGTTTAGATCAATTAAAATGTAATTATTTTATTTTAACTTTATTCCAATCGAAAAAGTCAAATAATGACAATAAATAATGATAATAAATGATGATATTAAATAAAATAAAGTGTTACATACCTGCAATGTCTCACATTCTTGAATAGCTTTGAATAACTTTCCACTTGCTGCTCGTGGTCCACTGGTGACTGTTTTGTCCAATGCTTGGTATAAATGACGAAATGGCAGTTCATTGAAATGAAGCAGACATATAAACCAGTGAATTGGTATATTTAACTGTTTTTCAAATAATCGTAAATCGCCATTTTTGTTTGGTTTTTGCATCTACTTGACTACCCAAATTTACATATACAAGGTGGCGCAAAAGTAAACTTCCGATGTTTTTTGGCTGTAATTTAAAAAAAAAATTAAAAACTTTGATTCTTCTTGTGGATTATTTTTATTTGGTCCTTTAATTTTTTTTACATCAAGTCGAGAATATGATGTCATGTAAATGGCCGCCGCCACAGTTGATTGTCATTTGAGCCCTTTTTATGGCATTTTACATCGCTTTGGCCAAAACTTCCGGCGATACGTCCTCACATTCTTGACGGATATTGTCTTTAAGAGCTGCAAGAGTCTGAGGCTTGTTGACATAAACCCGCGACTTCAAAAAGCCCCACAAAAAGAAGTCTGGAGCGGTCAAATCAGGCGATCTTGCTGGCCAGTGCAAATCGCCAAAACGAGAGATTAGGCGCCCGGGAAATGCATCCTTCAGCATATCGGTTGTGGCACGTGCAGTGTGTGCCGTTGCACCGTCCTGTTGGAACCACATGTTTTCCAATCCCAATTCAACAAGTTGCGGCAAAAATAACTCGTTGATCATTGCTCTGTAGCGTGGCACGTCGCCTGGTCGATATCGACGGCGCTTCCATGAGATCCTCGGCTACAGCAGCAATATTATCTGCAGAACGGCTACTCCGGGGTCTGCCACGCCTGGCAGCATCTCGTGTTGTACCAGTCTCTTCGAGGCGAGCGGCTAAACGTCGCAGTGTTTCACCAGTAGGCGTTGGACGGCCAGGAAATCTGCGACGAAATTCACGTTGTGCCAAAGTCACCGACCGATTATTGGTCAAATAAATAGTCAGCAATATTCCGAGTTCTGGAGCAGTGTAGCGTAACATTGTTTATTAACGTGTATTTCGCATGTATTTACTACACAAATGTCAAAACAGAACTGACATTAGGGGCCAATCGCAAAATTTATAGCATTTTCTGATAGGAGGATTACTTTTGCGCCACCTTGTACAAGTAACTCATTATAGGGCTCTTTCACAACAACTAAATATGGTTCTTTTACCATAGTGGTATGAAATTTGTCATTAATTTTCTCTGTAGTTAATGAGTCATCTTTTCTACCATCGAAAGAGAATGCAGTTATGGAAGAATTTGCATGTCGTGTACGAAGCACTGCATCTCTAGAATTAACTTTTTCTCTAGCCACTTTTGATTTATCCATAATAACAAGATTACCATGAACATCTCTAAAATATATATCTTCGAATAAAGCTGTTGCTAAACATGAAGCGACTCTATCTGAAACACCGAATCTATCACACATCATAGCAAAATTTAAGGCATCGTATCTTTGAGTATAATGACCTCGTCTCATTTGAACAGTTGCTTCTGGAACATCTGTTGTTGCTTCATTTTCATCTTCATCCAAGTGTAATTCAGGTGGTTCGTATGTTTGATCATCGGTACCAGTTGTAAGTGTTGGTATTGTTGTAGCTACTCCTTCAACGTCTTCCGTATATTCAGGTATTGTGAATTTTCTATCATTATGCTGGTCCAGCATAAATTCTTTTAGATGTTCTGGAATCAATCCACACGAGCATTCTGTTGTTTTTAATTTGCAATTACATTTGCCAATATAAAATAATTTGTTTATTGAATCAACAATTGCTTTAAATTCATCTCTTTTGTTTCTATGTTGTACATGTTTCTGATATTTATCAAGCAAACCAGTTAATTTTTTGAAAACTCTCTTTCTATTAATGATTTCAATATTTAATTTACACCAAATTTGAATCAATTTATGTGTTGCGTGAGGAGCAAAAGTTTTATACGAGAACATTTTGTTTTCAAATTTAGCACGATCACTTTAAAAAAAATAATATTTTAAAATGTCACATTTAGTAGACAAACTATAAATAAATGGTTTCCCATTACATCCCCATGAAGGGACTGGGGAGAACTTCTCACAATCACTGAGCTGTGCGGTTTCCAGTTTTCACTCACTGATTGGGACCTAAAGTTTTACACCGATTCCGAACGGTATTTTGAGAAGCCTTTTCATGGCTATATACTCGATAGTGTCGCCGTCACTATGCGAGGTGACCGCCGCCGAAAGAAATTTGAAGGTGGTCAGAGCAGGGTTCGAACCCAGGATCTCATGTACAAGAGCCGCGCACACTAACCATTGCACCACCGACGGCCACAGTAGACTAAGATCATTTAAATCACTTGATAAACCAAAAACAACAATATCTTGATGCGGGATGTTAGTCAATCTAGACTCAAAACTTCTTGATGTTGTTGCTTCCAATTGCGAAGACACCGCAGACAATGTTGATGGTTCTTGATTATCCATAATAACTTTGATATTATCGCTGCACTCTTTAATTGTGACGCACTAAATTTAAAAATAAAAAAAAATATTGGTATTGTGATAACCGAGTTTTTATTTAAGCATTGCACGATGAACGATTAAGGAAGAAGGAAAAGCAAGATTGGCAACGTTTAGTGTTGGTAAACGTCATTATGTTGTAACCCCATTATTCAGTGTTACAAAGTTGTTCAATTGAACAATGCTGCCATTGAGGACTTATCTACAGGTATCAATACAGATTCTGAAAGGTGATAAAAAGACCTTTTGGGGGCTCCAAATCCGACTTAGAGCTATAGTCTCTTGAGCAAAATTTCTCAGAATCACCTATAGATTACGTTTTAGCTATAAGCTTCATCAAAAAAAAATCGTTCCATACAATTTGACCCGCCCTAATGAACACGTGTCGGTTGTTTGCATTCTCTTTGCTTTTTGTGGGAATAAAACGAAAAGTATTAAGCAAGATAGTAATGACACATGTGCTTGCACTGGTCTTTAAATAATTTTGAGTATTAATATTATTTAAATGTAACGTCATCATATGATTGAATGCTGTTTTTTTTCCAATGTAACATTTACTAATGTGTTCATAGAATTGAAACAGATACCGCGTAACAAAAAGGTGTTAGCCCGTGAGTTTGAACACTCATTTGATTTTTTTTTACCACTATTATGAACCAACGCAATATTATCAACTAAATTGGGTAATTTTGCTCTGGGTTGTGTCTAGACTAATATATGTTAGGAAATTTCTTGTTTACTGAGAAGTTTTCTAGGTGGAGCCTGTAACCAATATTTAGTATATATTGTAGTTTTGAACCCAATAAATAGTAAATTTAGAAAAACCAAAGTGAAAAAGTTTAAAAAAGAAAATTTTCTTGCATTACTGACTTTTCTTCAAAAAGTAGATTTTCTCAAAAAAAATACCAATTCATATTCCTAACCAAAGGACCGTTTCTTAAAAAAATACCTTATATTAAAGAAGTACGTTTGCTTAAAAAAAGTAAATTTTTTTACGAAAAGTACCCTTTCTCAAAAAAAAAAAATTCTTTGATGTGTCAACATCTATAGGCACAGGTAGGGCAATCTATCAAAGTGACCACATGCAAACAAAACACAGCGTTAGCATCACATACGTAGTTGTTATACAACAATAGTCTCTGCCTGAAAATAAGTATGATGGTATTGATGTAGCGGCAGCGAACAAATAAGCAGGTCGTCGTTGCCAAAGAGTATTGAATAGTATAGAGAACTCATGCAACGAATTGTATTTTGTATGACTCAAAAGCACTGGCGACATCTGGCGAATGATTCAAAACGTATTACTCTCTTTTTGTCATAACTTGGTACATTCATAATTTTGATGTGAAACATTGATGCCTGTTGAAATATTTATGCTTTTTGTATTATTTTATGTAGTAATATTGTCGAAAGAGGACAATACTCGTTTACGCTCTTTTAATCAGATGATCTACATGAGAGCGGAAAAAGAGTGCAATAAGTTCTCTATACTTTACAATACTTTTTGTGACAAAACAAGAATAAGCATTTCAGTGATATAATGCCGTGCACACACGTAACGAGTAGAGTGGCGAGACAGTAAGAAGGTACCCGGTCGAGAGAGTTGTGCGGGTGAGTGAAAGCGAGTAGGAGTTCACACGAATTTTGTCACGTGGCGAGAGAGTTAAGTTTGACAACAATAATTATTTGAAATAAATCGCGGTAAACAAAATTTTAAACGGGTTTGAAGCAACTCTTACCGATGATAATAGAGGAATTATTGGATTTATTAAACGATTTGGACACGACCATGGATGTTGCAACGATCCGCCATCGGTGCAACAAATATACTTTTTAGAGAACTGGAAACAGAAGATCCAGCAAAATTCAGGGCTCTTTTGAGAATAAACGTAGAAAGTTTTATCACGTTGTTGGAGAACATCGCTCCACATATTCAAAGAGCAGATACAGTCATGAGAGAAGCAATACCTGCGCGGGAAGAAAAATTCCAGAAACACTCATGAATTTTATATTGATGTATAAATTTTACTGTAGATTCGTAGTTCCACTTGCTTTCCATGTTGATGGACAAACTAAAGTAAACAAACAAAACACTTTCATCAGAGTAGAGAGTGACTGCCGAGTGTGTGTTTACATGTGACGAGCGGGTCAGTGAATTGTAGCGGAGAGAAAAAGAGTACAGCGATGAAATAGTACTAGGCCGAGTAAACAAAATGTGATTCTTGTGAATCTCTCGCCACTATACTCGGTTACTGACTCGGTTGACTACTCGCCTCAGTGTTTAGACGAAACGATCTCTCGGCCGAGTTACTGTCTCGCCAACGTAACGTAACAACGTGGATTATCAATTACTTACTCACTTTTATTGACTGCTATACGAGCTAATGAGGTCAGATGTCTTACATATATTAATTAAACAAACAAATTAAACAAATTTTTAAATATTTCTCCAACTGGTTCTATCCTTCAGCTTTTCTCGCCAGTTGGTAATAGGATACGGAGGTATTCTTCGGCCTGGTCTCTCCATCGGAGTCTTGGTCGTCCTCTTTCCATCCATCCATTCATCGGGTACGGTATTGAAAAACTTTCGCGCTGGCTCACCTTCATCCATTCTGATAGCATGGCCTAGCCAAAGCAATTATGCCTAATTTCAGAATCAGAATCCAAATAATATAGCTCTGCGTTCCAACGACGTCGGTACTCGCCGTTTTCTTTAACAGGACCATATATCTTACGGTGGATTTTTCTCTCGAATACTCCCAGGTGTTTTTCATCCTCTTGCGATATGACCCATGTTTTCGAGCCTTATGTCAGGACAGGTAAAATCAGAGATTGATATTGCTGGAATTTTGTTTTTCGATATAGGACTTTGTTCGTAGACTGCTTGCTGAGCTCAAAATTTGAAATTTGATGGCATATCGGGACTGGTCGTGAGAAGCTGCTCTTCGACGCTGGCACGTCCACTGCGCAACCTTTTCAACCTTGCATACCGTGCGCAAGTCTTCCCGGCGCGTCGAAAGGTTGCTAATATCCACCCAATCCCTAAAAAATGTCATGCAAGTAATCCAGCAAATTACGGACCAATTGCAATCTGTTCTGCGCTCTCGAAGGTTATGAAGAGCATGGTTTACCACCATCTTGTGAAATATCTTGAGTCCAATGACCTTCTTAATGATCGGTAGCATGGGCTCCGTAGAATGAGATCTACTGGAGACCTGACGGCGGGCGTCCTTTCGGAACAGTGTAGTCGATCCATCCACCGGTTTGGTGAGAGTAAGGTAGTGGCTCTTGACATTTTCAAGGTCTTTGCCAGAGTATGGCACGATGTACTCTTGTCAAAGCTCGCTGCTTTTGGTGTCGGTGATAACTTCACTCGATTTATATCGAGGTTTCTCAGAGATCGAACTATACGTGTTGTTGTAGATGGGGTTTCATCCGGCGAGCATAAATTGACTGCAGTTGTACCACATGGCTCTGTTCTTTCTCTTTTTCCTATTTGCATTGACGATCTCCTGGGTCAGATGTGAATCCAATCTACTCTCTGTAACTCTTATTCATTCCACCGTAGACAAAGTCTTCAAGAGATTGAAGTAAAACGCCCATTGATGAATGAAACATTCTGCCGGTATTTGGTGTCCATTTTTGAATGGGGTCGAATGAATAGAGTAGATTTGAATATGTTGTTTGTTGTCGTATAAGCGGATGCTGACCCAGGTGACTCGTCATTGTCTATGGACGGTGTGGAGGATATTGAGGAATCAGGCGCTGTTGATGTTCTGGGCATGAAAATACAATGTGATATCCGTTAGACAAAACATGTATTTGAAGTGTCAAAAGGTGCATTCAAGTGTCTAGGCTTTTTAAAGTGGTACTTCACTCCATCTGATCTTCTCAATATCTATATCAGGCCAAACATGGAATATAACTCCCCTATATGGGCAGGTGCTCCTACGACATCCTTGGAGCTTCTTGACCGTGTCCAGAGGAGAGTGACGGTGTTGATAGGGGGCTGTAGGGTATCCAACTCTATTGCCTCCCTTGAGCATCGTCGAAATGTGGGTTGCGTGTCTCTGTTCTAGCGATACTTCCACGGTATGTGTTCGTCGGACATCCGCAACTTATGCCAGACGTGAGGATATTTAGTCGAAGTACGTGGCTTTCCAGGAACTCTCATCCGTTTTATATCGAGTGGTCGATTGACCGCACTACACACTGTAGAGAAATTTCGTTCTTCAACCGTACAGTCCGTATGTGGATTAAACTTCCGGCTAATGTATTTCCCACCAATAGTCCTCCACTACCTCAATTTTTCTCCGCCAACACAATGAACTGCATTTATAGGGTGCAGCCCTTGTGTGTTGGTGCGGACCATGTCTAAAGGTTTGTCTAGTCGTTGGCACCCTCAATTTTATCTTGCCCTCTTAACTGCAGGACGATTTTTGATCGAAAATGTGAAAAATTTAGAAAAAATTTCTATATATCGGAAACGGAGCGTCCAATCGAAAAAATAGCCAATGTTTGGTGATTTCTAAGGGGTTTTCATTTCATTTCCAATTCGAATTGAACAATGTTTTTTAAAAAAAAACGGCAAAATAAAAAATTACATGAGGTGTCAGGGGACACCCGGTTGGAACGAACTTCCATTCGCTATATATTAGATACAAGTTACTTCTAACACGCCTAAGGCGCCCGTTGAAAAATACGATAATTTAAATGGATCTTTAAGAAAGTATACTTTTTGTAAAATATTGAACTTTTTTAAGAAATTTTTTATTTATTGCATGTATTTTTTTAATAAAAGAATATATGTATATATGAATATGTATGTAAGAATATATATTATATTTTTCCGAAAAGGTCCTTTCTTTAATGGGAGGTACTTCTTTTATTTAAAGCTAATAGTTTTTTTTTAAGAAAAGCTACCATTTTTGATAAGAAATGTTTTCTGTATGAAAAATTCCTAAGAGTATGATTTTTTTTACAAAGAAGTACTTTTTTTAAGAACAGGTTCTTTTTAAAGAAGTGGTACTCTTTGTAGGAAAAGGTTATTATTTTATGAAAATTTACTTATTTTCAGAAAGGCTACTTACCTCAAGAAGAGAAAAGAAAAGGTATTATTTTATTTTTAAGAAAAGGTACTTTTAAGAAAGGATTATTTGTAAGAAAAGGCTTTTTTAAGAGAAATTATTTTTTTTTTAAGAAACGCTTTTTTTGCGAATGAACATGTACAATTTTAGGTGTAGGTACTTATCTCAAGAAAAGTCATATTGTTTTACAAAAAAGTTACTCTTTAAAGAAAATGTAGTTTTTAAAGGAAAGGAAATTTGTTGTAAGATAATGTACAGGGTGGAGCGCGGTAATTTGCTATTTTGCACTGAAGGCTGGGCGGAACTGTTGGTCTAAAAGAGTTCATGAAAACTTCAGAAAACGTATGCAGCAGAGTGTGGATAGCGAAGGTCTACATTTGCCAGATACACTATTTAAAACCATTTAATTTAAAAATTCCCTTACTGTTTGTCAACTTTCACCCACTTTTACTTAAATATTAAAACATATTTTAGCAATTTTTATATGTTACTCAGTTTTGGTAATATGTTTTGTTTCGAATTACATTAAAAAAATTATATGTCTATATATAAAAGTTTTATGTAGTTAAGGAAATAAATATTTAAGAGCATGATATTTTAGACTTTTTTTGTACATGCCGCTGTTGTTGTTGGTTTGTAAATGCCGCTGTTGTTTTTGTTGTTGTTGTGAAATCAAATGATTTTGGCTTTGCTGTGCTTTGTTTATTTATCGAGCAGCGTGTAAATGGGTGTGTGTGTACATTTCGTTTTGTTGGATCGGTCGGGTATTAGTTCGTTTGGAGGGGAACATAAAATGAAGGGAGGGGAGCGTGGACACTTGTATGTGCTTGAAAGTTTACAGATCTTTGCTGTCGTTTGTTTACTTCTGCGAGCAGCGTTTAAATGTGTGTGTATGTACATTAATACAAAGGATTGGCGATGTATACGCTCACTATATCAATGGCGTTTTTCCTAAACACATTTCTGTGAATACATTGGGAAGTAGTTCTATCTATTGTGCTGCCATATCATAAAATGTATTGCTGTAGCTGTACTTCGAATGAAGATGTCGCTATAATGTAATACGTTAAACTAGATATAGTTTCATCTTTAAACATATGGCATACAGTCTTCGAGCACACAAACTAAAAAATAAATTAATAAATCTTGTTCAAAACTATTCCAATCGTTTAGATCAGTGGTTTCCAAACTTATCTGGGTTATCGCCACATTGTAGCGACATCTTTATTAGATGTACAGCAATAGGAATTACTTTTGTGATATGGCAGCACAATAGATTAGCTGCTTTCCAACTACTTCCCAATGTATTCACAGAAATGTGTTTAGGAAAAACGCCATTGATATAGTGAGCAGAAAATGAAAGAGGAAATTTAGAGAAAACGAAAGCTGCCTATAATTCTGAGTTTACACATGCAATTTTGATGGCGTTAATTATTGTGTTGGTTGGAGAGAGATGCGACGGCATTTTGTAAATATGCACTTTCTTAGATTCACTAAAGCAAGCAATGTCTTTATATGCGCAAGTTGCTTCTTTTCATTTATCAAAAATTATATTTAATTCATATATTTTAATTGCAAAATGAGTAACGTATTCTACGTCTGACCTATGCGCCCGTGTTATCTAACACAGGCTTGTATTTTTTTTTTAAGAAAAGGTACTTATTTAAAAAAATTACTTTTTTTAAGAAAAGGTACTTTTTGTAAGAAAATTAACTTTTTGTAAGCAAAGGTACTTCTTATTCTGTTGTTCGCCCTTTCCTTATCAATAAATAATCAATATTCTTCGATATTTCGCTACTCCTTTGTGTAGCATCATCAGGAGATATAAACAATGAAAACTTCAGAAACTTGATGCTACACAAAGGAGTAGCGAAATATCAAGGAAAATAAATATATAGCAACAGCAAATCTAACCTCAAACTCGAAGAATATTGATTATTTATTGCAAAGGTACTTCTTTAAGATAAGGTATTTTTTAAGAAAAGGTACATTGTCTAAGAATATCTATAGATATTTTTTTGGAGAAAATTTACTTTTTTTTAAGAAAACGCACTTACTTAAGGAAATGTTATTTTTTTAAACTTTTTTCACTTTGGTTTTTTTTAAATTTACTTTTTATTCGGTTAAAAATTACAAAATATAATAAACAGGCTCCACCTAGAAAATTTCCCATTAAACATAAACTATCCCTCCATGTTAGTCTAGACGGAAACCATACCAAATGTACGAGTGTAAGAGTAAGTGTGCTGCCAAATGTAATTCCATGCTCAGGGTTGTATTTCATGGATACAACCCTCGCACATTTACTTTTTATTGGGTTCAAAACTGCAATATGTAATACACAAGCTCCACCTAGAAAACTTTCCTTTAAACCAAACCAAACCAAAAGTGCTCAATATAGTTGATAATAATGGGTTGTAATAAAGTAGTTTAATTTTATCATTTAGCCCCCATCCCGCAACGTGCGATAAGGAACTTCGCTCCAAAAAATAAATGGCTATAACTCGGAAACGCAGCGCACAATCACAAAAATAATAAATTTGTTACATCCATAGGAGGGAGGCTTTAACCAATGGATGTCTTGAACACGGTATCACTTATTTTTAAAAATATCGCTAACACATACTATCTGCGTTTTATTGATTTTTATACCCTCACCATAGGATGCGGGGGTATATATCATTTAATACGTAAAAAAATGTAACACTTAGAAGGAACCATACTAGACCCTTTGTATCTTTGGACAAAATTCGTTTTAGGACTTTTTAAGACGTTTGAGCCATGTCCGTCTGTCTGTCTGGCTGGCTGGCTGGCTGGTCAACACGATAACTGCCGTAAATCTTTAAAGATCACAATGAAATGTTGGCAGTGGCTATTATTTGCCAATATTGAGTTTGGGATTGAAAATGGGCGTTGTGACCACGCCCCTTCTGGTACCTCCCATACAAATCGACACATTTAGCACAAAATCATATTTCTTTCAAACCTATCTTCTGGTAGATGTGATTAGCTTCAACTCTCACACCGGTTAATAATCTGTAAATGCCTACTTAACTGGAGAAAATGGGCGAGATTGTCACGCCCATTCTGGTACCTCCCATACAAAACAGGGTGTTCGTCCGGGTTGTCAACCCGATAAATCGCGTGAAACACTTTCGCTCTTAATGAAATTAGGTATAAGGCTTCACGTTATCAAACACCAATCACCGAGTAAAACAAGGGTGATTTTGCCACGCCCATTGTGGTAGCTCCCATACAAAAGTTGTTTGGCCGTCTGGTTGTTCGGCACGAGATGTCCCGCAAAACCGAACCAATCTATATGAAAGTCTGTACTAGTCAATATTTAGTCAAATAAAACTCTCCTATAGAAAATGAGCTGTTTTGCCACACCCACTCCGGTACCTCCCATATAAAAATTGGGCGGATGACCGGTTGATCGACACGACAACTATCGTAAACTACAACCGATCTTAATAGAATTCGGTACTAGGCAACATTTTGCTAAAAGCTACTGTGTAATTAATAACTGACTATTGTGCCACGCCCAGTTTCGTACCTCCCATACACAAGTTGGGCATATTTGCGGTTTTCCGACTCGATATCTCCAATAAATCGTAACAGATCTTAATAAAATTTGGTACTGATCAAAATTTTAGCAACAACTTGCCATGCCCATTTTTGTACCTCGCATATAAATATTGGGAGGGAAACTAACTAATTTGGCTCTTCAATAATATTTAGCGCAATGTCAATCTGCTATTGAATATGGGCGTTTTTATTTAACAGAACTCCCACGCAATGGATGACTTAGGGTGAGGGTATGATTAAGTCGGTTCACCCGACTGAAACTTATGTACTGGTTTATTTGCCAAATGCTAGTTTAACAATTTACAAATAAAAATTTTATGACGCATGGAAGGCATCCATTGGTTAAAGTTACAGCGATATATTTTAGCGATTTTCTTATTTTGGCAATTTAAAAAAAGTCGCCAATACGAATTGTTCCACTTTATGGAAAACCCTTAGAAACTCTAAAAAATTAGTTATGTTTTTGATTGTATGCCTTGCAGAAAGTAAGGTTTTTCCAGGTTCATAATATAGGCATTTGTTTGATCAATAATTTCATCATTGGAGCTAAATCTCTTTCCACCGAGCCATTTCTTTAGGTTTGGAAATAGCAAATAGTCACTGGGGGCTAAATCCAGAGAATGTGGCGGATGAGGTATCAATTCGTAGCCCAATTCATAGAATTTTGCCATTGAGACTACACACGTGTGCACCCGTGCATTATCTTGATGAAAAATAACTTTTTTCTTGGACATGTGCGGTTGATTTTTTTTAAATGCTCGTGAAATCGGTCCAATAAGTTGGCATAATATTCGATGTTTATTGTTTTTCCCATTTAAAGGAAATCGATGTGGATTAACCCGCGTGCATCCCAACAAACTGTTGCCATCACCTTATTGGCCGACAAACTTACCTTGACCTTCTTCGGAGCCGGTTCACCCGGAGAAACCCATTCTTTAGACTGCTACTTAGTCTCCGGAGTGTTGTCCACAGTTACAAAACGCCACAAAAACTCTTTCGAATTTCGGTTGAACAACTCTAAACAATCCTTTGAAATTGTCATACGATTACGTTTACGGTTGAGAGCAAATTGAGAGCAAACGCGGCACCCATCTTGCGGACAGCTTTCTTAAACCCAACTGATCATTTAAAATCGAAACCACGCTTCCATATGAAATGCCTGTGGCATCAACAATCTTACGCACTTTTACTCTTCGATCGGCCCAACACCACATCGTGGATTTTTTCGAAATTTTCGGGTGTATTGACCTCAATTGGCCGTCCAGAACGTTCAGCGTTATTTGTACTTGTGCGACTACAACGAAAGTCAGTAAACCACTTTCTTACCATTGAAATCGATGGTTCAGAGTCGCCGTAGTATTTACCAAGCCTTTCCTTGGTTTGATTGATGGTTTTTCCGCAAAAAATTATGTTTAATGAGCACTAGAAATTCAGTTTTTCTATTTTTAAGAAAATTCCACGAGGTTGTATGTTTTGAACAGCTGTTACACGCAAAGTAAATGACGGAACTTGCTCAAAATTTGACAATATTTTATTAACAGGTGGTACTTGATGGGAGCAGAGTTGCATTTCATATAACTACGAGAGAAGTAGGAAAATTCACGGACTTATTGATCCGCCCTCGTAAATTTAGGATTAGAGCGAAATGCGTCTATCGATTTTTATGATCCATGTCTCATATTGTTCATAGGTCATGTGACTTTAGGATAAACTAATAAAACTTAAAATTTGTTGACGTTTCTTATTTCATGTTTTTTTAATAATAAAAAATTTGAATTTTTAAAGCAAAAAAATATTTATATCACCATTCCTTTTTTTTTTAAACTGCGAAACTGTTGATTACATTGAGAAATAGCATAGAAATAGATTAAAGGTATTGTAATTCTAAATTTTTGTAAATTTAGTCGAATAAAATCGGACACGTCGTTCTCGAGGAATGATGACATATACTTACAAATGACGATTTTCAAAATACAAAGTGGTATTTATGAGCTATTTAGAGTAACTTGACACGCCCAAATTGTTTTATTATGTTCAGAAAAGTTGTTTAACTTCATCATGGCCACAATTTTGCCATACGTTGTGAGTGAAAAATGTGAAGCGTTTTGAAGTTATGCTGAGACAAGTGAAAAAATCTGTTTTTTTTCAAAAAAAAAGTCCAGGAAAATCTGAGAATTGGTAAAAATCGATTTTTTCAAAAATTTTAACGTGGTTCAGACAATTTCTGGGGAATCGATCAACTCAGTAGGCTTTCGGCTAACCGATACAATTTACTAGAACGCTGATACATTTTCGACTACAACAGTGAAATCACAACTGAATAATGTGATAGTCCAAGGAACCGCCAAATTTTTGTGGGCTGTAAAGAGAGTTGTGGCAACGAATCTCTTCAATCCGATGTCAAAGACTAAATATAGGTCAATCTACATAAATATATGTTTATAAAGGGTTTTACAATAAGAGTGCTACAAAAGTTTTTTTTTTAAATAAAACAAAACCGGTTTTAGATACCAATGAAATTCTTTATTCCTGTGAAAGTACGTTCGATGCCATTATGTATTTAACTCGATTTCTTTTGCATGCCCACCACGGGCACGCTTGCAGAAGTCCAGACGCTGAACCCAATTTTCGACGGTTTTCAAGCATAAATCGGCCGATACTGCTGCAATTTAACGTTCGATATTCGTACGAAGTTCATCAATCGTCGCTGGCTTGTTGGCATAGACCATAGACTTGACGTAGCCCCACAGGAAATAATCTAACGGTCTCAAATCGTACGACCGAGGCGGCCAATTGACTGGGCCATTTCGTGAGGCAACACGTTCACCAAACTTTGTTTCCAATAAATTGATTGTGGCATTCGCTGTGTGGCTTGTGGCGCCGTCCTGCTGGAACCACATGTCCTCCAAGTCCATATTATCCAATTGGGGCCAAAAATATTCGGTTATCATTGAACGGTAGCGATTCGCATTCACAATAATGTGCCGGTCTTGATCATCACGGAAGAAGTACGGCCCAATGACGCCGCCGGCCCATAAACCGCACTAAACCGTAATTTTTTCGGGATGCAATGATGACTCATGGATTACGTGTGGATTGCTGCTGTAATTTTTTCGGGATGCAATGATGACTCATGAATTACGTGTGGATTGCTGTCTGACCAATAACGCATATTTTGCTTATTGACGAGGCCGTTCAGCCAGAAATGAGCCGACCATAAATTGGACGTAGCGCTCTTAAAGTTGAGGCCACTGACTCCAAATTTCGGTAGTAAATTTTAATAATTTCGACTCGTTGTTGGCTCGTATATCTTTCCATGATGAAATGTCAAACCTTACTGAAGAGAAATGTCAAAAGAGCGGGGAAAAATATGGCGCCGTTTGCTATCCCTATCGATTTACTTTTGTAGCGTCTCTGTTGAAAAACCCTTTATGTAAACTTTGGAGGTTTATGACCCGGGAAATAAGGGCTTGGTTCCAAAATCTGTCTTAGTTTCCTCCTTCAAACTTAATTCCCTATAATGCTTGAAATATACTTGTAAGTAGATTTTTTAAAAAATTTAATAAATTAATTAATTTAAGCTGAACAATTTTCGATGGCGGCGGCTATGAAAATTTGTGAGCGGCTCGGCTCAGCCGGCTGGGAGCCGATCGGCATACGTCTCAGATGATAGTCACTATAAATCCCCAAAACCGCATTGGATCCTAATTAAGATGGGTATTAGATAATAATTTGCGCCACATCACTTTGCTATTGAATATGTAGCGTTTCGTGTAACTGAAGAGCGAATATAAACCTTTTGTAATGGAACTCGAACCTAATGTATATAATTTAGTATATTATATTATATTTAAGTCGGTTCATCCGACTTTACGATGCCTGATGTGTAATAATTTTGTAAACATTTATAAAAATTTATAATAATCGAGTTGTGTTTCATTTAAGGTAATTTTATTTACTCAAATAATATGTGAGATATAGTAGTATGACATTTGTTTCATATATATCGGCATTTTTTCGCCGGATTCATGTTACTACCTGAGGGACACTGGAAAGCCTCAGCGAACTCCTTTGAGTTCATAGCAATTTCGTGCAAACGAATTTTTAATCCATCATGGGTAGCAGTGACATCTTTATTGCCTCCGCCACATAATAATTGGGCTAAACTCAAGAAGAATAACTGCTGCCATGGAGTTTTTGTGAATTGCGGCTGCAGCCCGTAATCGCGGCTATACGCACGGAATGCCAATTGGGAGCCGACGATGTCGGCCAAACGTTCATCGATTGAATTGGTGGGATACTGTTGACTCAGACATGTCAGGGTAGCGTTAATGCTGGGTACTTGAAGGCTGTCCCCACCAAAGGACGGAGTATATTTCAATTTATTTAAGTCCGACGAGTCTATAGAATGGGTGAGTTCATGACCAGCGCCAAATCCAAGTATTGACAAGGAAAATAAGGAATGCCACGACGAGTCATGCATAGGTGGAGATAAGGCAGGGAAAGGAAATACTATCATATTATACCGTGATCTGTAGAATTCTAACGGTGGTATGTTTTTACAAAGCATATACTTTGGGCATATCAGAGTTTCCAAAAGAGCATGCTTCCTCACAAGCAGTTCGTTTTTGTAGAAGTTATTACCGTCCAAATCTGGTAAGGCGCTGTAGTACTCTTCCACCATGGACTCGGTAACATTTTCGGGTAAATTGCCTATATTATTGCGTAGTTTGCCAAATCGCGTTGTGATCTCCTGCACTTGCTGGACGGTAAAATTTAGTCGATTCTCGGCCAGAGTTTCTGTGAAGTGTTTGTAAATAGTTTGGACTGTAGAGGCGAAGCTGCGGTCTATCTCCTCTTTATGTGGAACATACAAATGTTTATAGTACACATAATTTAAGCCCAGAGCCAATTTTTGGTCAGCATGTAGCAGAGTGTACCCTGGTTGAACAGTATGTTGCAGATAAAGTAAAAACTGAAACATAAAATAGTTGCAAAATTTGCGAGCCTCATCGGGCTGCCACTGCTTGGTGAGCCAAGACTCAATGTACCCCACATGGAAAACAATTGGGTACTCTTCAATTTTTGCGGGATGTGGTAGCATTTCTTTTAGAAATATCGCCAGTTCAGAAAAAATGCCAGGAAAAGATTTCAGTTTAGCATACGTCACAATACTGTATACATCATCGGAAGAATATTCTTTGTAAATTGACTGCAAATACTGGTGTGTCTCCGTAAACTCGGCCTCGTATTTTTCCACAATCGATTGAGGAAGTTTGGTTGAGGAGAGAATCGTCTTCACTTCGTGTGCCGGTGTAGTGGTTGGAATTGGAACTTTAATTACTACGTAGTCCTTATCATCCAGTTGCATTACACTGTGTGTTATTAACACATTGTTTAAACCATAACTACATAATTGGCTCAAAAGACCTAGAATATTGAAATTGTTTGTTGTCCAGTTGTGCGGAGAATAGTTTTTGTCTTGCCTTGCATATGCCTTCATTTCCTCAAGCAAAGGCCACTCTTGTAAGAGCCCCGGTTTGACTTCATCCAAAAACGGTAGCAGTGAAGCATTTTCAGATTTCTTGCCAGTGCTGTAGTAGATTTGAAGTTTTTCTGTATAATGTTGTTTTACGTTTCTCGTAATTGGATAGTGTTGGCGTAACACAGCTTGGATATCCATACTATATTTGATATTGCTAAAATCTGCATTGTTGACGTATGTCGCACCATTGCCACAAGCGTGTTGGTAGAAATCGTTACACGGATCTGCAGTACGATCTATGGACTTTTCAATGCTTCTCAGGTGTCTCAAATCCGCGGAGTTTATTATGACGTTGGCAAATGATATAGAGGAAAATATCGATACTGTCACTAGGATGACCAGTATATATTGGATTGACATGACTGAGCGAATCCTTTACACTTTTACAAAATTGGTTTCGTTTCTGTTATTTAATTCGCAAACTCGTAAATGCAAGTGTTTAAAATTGGCTTAAACTACAGAATTCATAGCTAACTTTGAGACACAAATCCAGCAGATAAGCCTCGTATCTCTCTCTGGGCATCAGTATGACTCAATCAAAGGTCATGCTGTTATCATAGGATGATCATTCCATTTTTTAATTTAATCTATTTTGTGCATTTGTGATTCAACTATAATAATTCAGATTTTTTTGCAGTAAGCTTTTTGGGGCAGACACAGTAACACTTGGAAAAAAGATTTTCTAAATTTGAGTTCAGAACTTTGTAAAATGTAATTAAGAAACTACACCATGGCAAGATAAATAAGCTAGAAGCAGTAGGAATTGCAGGCATTCTGTTTTTATTTCAGGAGCCGCCCTTGTCACATTCAGTCGATCGAAATTGTCAAGATGTATTTATTTCAGGTTATATCAGGAGGAATTGTTGTAAGTTTCGGCAACAACCGCAAGGACAAGAAAAAATTTCGTCTGCTATTTTCACGCGACCACCTGTACTAGATACATCTTGAAATTTGTATAAACAACATTTGATAAGGTCGACAAGAAAACGACAAGAAAAAATTGAAATCAGCTCTTCTAACATTTGCACCTGTAATAGATACATCTTGAACTATAGTTATTATGCATTGTTCACGCTGCCACAAAATTGACAATTTCGGATTGAAATTGTCGAACTAGGTTGAAATCGTTCGCACTGGCATTTGAGCAATTGTAAATATTATGACATTTGTTCTTAAAATGAATGAAAAAAGGTTTATGAACTTTTATGAATTTTATTTTTTGCAGTGCACAGTGCGCCGTTACGATAAATCAAGTCGTGGAAGCCATTGGAACGATGTTGTATTTCATTCATAAATTTCAAGAATGGGCCTTACCAATAAAATCATAACTTTGTAAAAATGTCTGTTATTAAAGGGTGTCTCAGTGAGACTGCACTTTTTAAATTTAGTTAAATTAATTTTTGTGCAATTGGCAACTCTGAAATTTGGTAGGTGTCACATACGTTTATTCCGATTATTAAAAACGGAGCGCTTTATACGGCATTTACACCAAACAATATTAATGTATTTCGAAGGTTTACTCCGTTAACTCCTTTAACCCGCACTAACCCAGAAGAGTACTCATACAATTTTAATCTGTAGAAACCGAAGTTTAATTTTTAACCTCATTTTAAACTGGTGTACATTTTGATGCAACACTTTTAGTTACTAAAGAATGCAACCTTAATAAATTTCCCGACGCGTCACCGGCACCAACACGGTTTTGAAGCTCACGCCGCTGCCGATATAAATGGCTCTTATTGGTTTCAACTGTAAGCAAATTTTGTCGATTTTCTGTTATTTCAAAAAAATTCCAAACTTGCACAAAACTGGCAAAATCAATATCCGCCAACTTATCTTGTTATAATAATAATTTTGATAATTTTGTCTCGGCGTAGAGTTTGTCTAAGTACGGAGTTGCCAAAAAGTCAACAAAAAAGTGCAAAATACGTTTAAATTTTTCAGTTCTACACCAAAAAAACATGAAAAAGTTAAGTGAACATATTTTGTAACTCCACCTGGTGTAAGTAAATTTTAAATTTAATTACTCTCATTTCCACAAACCTACGACGAAGAGTGTGAAATGAAACGTCAGATGAGAGAATAAATGTATCTATACCTATATTCGTCTATGACGACAACCTTGGTCTCTAACTTTGCCGTTAACACCACCAAATTTGAGATTAAATTGACATTTCAGCTGGCAACTCCGTACTTAGACAAACTCTACGCCGAGACAAAATTATCAAAATTATTATTATAACAAGATAAGTTGGCGGATATTGATTTTGCCAGTTTTGTACAAGTTTGGATTTTTTTGAAATGACTGAAAATCGACAAAATTTGCTCACAGTTGAAACCAATAAAAGCCATTTACATCGGCGGCGGCGTGAGCTTCAAAATAGTGTTGGTGCCGGCGACGCGTCGGAAAATTTATTAAGGTTGCATTTTTTAGTAACTAACAGTGTTGCATCAAAATGTACACCAGTTTAAAATGAGGTTAAAAATTAAACTTCGGTTTCTACAGATTAAAATTGTATGAGTACTCTTCTGGGTTAGTGCGGGTTAAAGGAGTTAACGGAGTTAACCTTCGAAATACGTTTATCTTGTTTGGTGTAAATGTCGAATAAAGCGCACCGTTTTTAGTAATCGGAATAAACGTATGCAACACCTACCAAATTTCAGAGTTGCCAATTGCACAAAAATTAATTTAACTAAATTTAAAAAGTGCAGTCTCACTGAGACACCCTTTAATAACAGACATTTTTACAAAGTTATGATTTTATTGGTAAGGCCCACTCTTGAAATTTATGAATGAAATACAACATCGTTCCAATGGCTTCCACGACTTGATTTATCGTAACGGCGCACTGTGCACTGCAAAAAAATCATAAAAGTTCATAAACCTTTTTTCATTCATTTTAAGAACAAATGTCATAATCTTTACAATTGCTCAAATGCCAGTGCGAACGATTTGAGCCTAGTTCGACAATTTTGTGGCAGCGTGAACAATGCATAATAACTATAGTTCAGGATGTATCTATTACAGGTGCAAACGTTAGAAGAGCTGATTTCAATTTTTTCTTGTCGTTGTGGTCCGACCTTATCAAATGTTGTTTATACTAATTTCAAGATGTATCTAGTACAGGTGGTCGCGTGAAAATAGCAGACGAAATTTTTTCTTGTCCTTGCGGTTGTTGCCGAAACTTTCAACAATTCCTCCTGATATAACCTGAAATGAATACATCTTGACAATTTCGATCGACTGAATGTGACAAGGGCGGCTCCTGAAATAAATTATAATGACTTCAATTCCTACTGCTTCTACCTTATTTATCTTGCCATGGTATAGTTTTTGAATTACATTTTACAAAGTTCTGAACTCAAATTTAGAAAATCTTTTTTCCAAGTGTTACTGTGTCTGCCCCAAAAAGCTTACTGCACAACAATCTGAATTATTATAGTTGAATCACAAATGCACAAAATAGATTAAATTAAAAAATGGAATGATCATCCTATGATAACAGCATGACCTTTGATTGAGTCATACTGATGCCCAGCGAGAGATACGAGGCTTATCTGCTGGATTTGTGTCTCAAAATTAGCTATAAATTCTGTAGTTTAAGCCAATTTTAAACACTTGCATTTACGAGTTTGCGAATTAAATAACAGAAACGAAACCAATTTTGTAAAAGTGTAACGGATTCGCTCAGTCATGTCAATCCAATATATACTGGTCATCCTAGTGACAGTATCAATATTTTCCTCTATATCATTTGCTAACGTCACAATAAACTCCCCGGATTTGGGACACCTGAGAAGCATTGAAAATTCCATAGATCGTACTGCAGATGCGTGTAACGATTTCTACCAACACGCTTGTGGCAATGGTGCGACATACGTCAACAATGCAGATTTGGCTGAAGTTCAGGACCAGGGGCAGGCAAACATAATTTAAAAAAAAAACCAAAATTAAGAAATATTAAGGAATGTGAGAAAATTGAAAACTACCCCTCGCACGGATCTATGGGGCCCACAGGGTCCAAAAAACCGTCAAACCCAGGGACATTTGAGTATGGATTAGTGTGGGTACTTCAACGAAAGGTATTTGTGTCACGAACTCCGTGGTGTCATTCTTTTTTTCGTGGGATGTCTGTAAGTCCCTATAAGTTTTGTGCGTACAGTAACCATGAGATTGGTTGTGGTAACCATCCAGAAAAATAAATTTGTTTTTAAAAGTATCGAGTGATTTTTCCGATTTTGCCACACATCGACTTAAGGTACAGAGGGAATTTTAATCCCCCTGCCTGAGCCCTGCCGGAGGGCCGGGCGACTAAGTGCAATATAAATTTAACGATTTCCCAAAAGTTCTACCACACGGTACGAGCAACATAGGTCCCTGCGAGGGCTACTTTTCCGTTTTCTCACATTCTTTACTTTTTCTTTAATTTTGGCTTTAATTTGCCCCTGGTCCTGAATTTTTGCCAATAACTTTTCGCCTGCAGTGCTTTGTTATATCTCGAAAACTAAGCGAAATATCAAAAATGTTTAATTATTTTTTTTGTTCATTTTCACCTGTTCTATCAAAACAGTTGATCAGATTTCGACGTTACGGAAACTTTACTCAAACCGATCATGTTACATATCTGAACTTTGAAGGGCCATAACTCGGAAAATATGGGCCACCGGGAAAATTTTTGGTTTTTTTGTATTAAAAAATAAATTTTAAACACCCCCTAAAAAAATGAAAAAAATTGCTCAATTGTCCCTAAAATAGAGTTGTTCCCACACCGCGAATGAAACAATCGATTTATTGCAGCAACGATTTCCAGAACAAACGATCTCATGAAATTCCGACGTCAACTGGTCACCAAGATCATGCAATTTAACGCCGTGTGATTTCTTTCTTTGGGGTTTTTTGTGAAATCTCGTATTTATGCGAATAAACTAAAACAATTCCTGAGCTCAAATTCGAGATCCAACGTGTCGTGGATGAGATACAGCCACTTCTCTGTGAAAATGTCATGGAAAATTTCATGAAAAAAGTAATGACCTGTCATCAGGGCCGTTCGTTCCATTTGACGGATATTTTATTCCATACTTAATCGGAACATGTTTCCTTTACAATTAAATAAAAAAATCGCAACTATCTGAATAAATACGTGTTTTTATTTTAAAATACAAAAGTGCATTCTTACTTATTTTTAAATCGAAAATTAATTCCAAATTTGACATGGCCCACCCTATAGTATTAAGACGCAAAATATTTATTTATGTCAAAGAAATTATAGTTTCTATTAGAGATAATTAAATAACGATTCCGCCATCCAACGTATTTTTTCAACTAGTGCTTATTTCGTGAATGGTAACACTTAGCTCATGTCTGATTTGACAGATAATTAGTTTTATCCTTCCCCTGACCGAATATGGTTGTGTATACGCTTGGACAACGCTGGGAAATATGGGAAAAATGGGCCTGCGATCGAATTCCAGAAGATGCCGATTTTGCCGAAAAAAAAATCATCTTTTCAGATGAAGCTAATTTTGATCTTGGCGGGTATGTAAACAAGCAAAATTGTCGCATTTGGGGCACAGAAAACCCGCACGCATACATTGAAAAGCCGATGCACCCAAAACGAGTCACTGTTTGGTGCGGATTTTGGTCCAGAGGCATAATTGGGCCATTTTGCTTCGAAAATGAGCAAGAAGTAGCCGTTACAGTCAATGGCGATCGTTATCGGGCCATGTTGAACGAATTTTTGTTCACAAAAATTGAAGAGGAGGATATTGGCAACATTTGCTTTCAACAGGACGGCGCTACGTGCCACACAGCCGAAGCTACACTCCATGTTTTGCTCCCTGTTTTTGAAGATCGCATTTTTAGCCGCAGAGCTGATGTCGTTTGGCCACCTCGGAGCTGCGATTTGACACCGTTGGACTATTATTTGTGGGGTGCCCTCAAAGATAAGTGTTACGCCGACAAGCCAGAGACAATTGACGCTTTAAAGGACAATATTCGTGAAGCCATTGGTGAAATACAGCTGCACACAATCGATAATGTGCTTAAAAATTGGACCGATCGTGTAGGCTACTGCATGGCCAGCCGAGGCAGCCATTTGAATGAAATCATTTTCCATTATTAACTGGAAGGATTGTACTTTCAAATAAAAAAAGAAATTTGAGAAAATATTCAGTAGTTTTTTTTATAGCATTTTCAAAAAAAAAAAGTTATTTGGCGGACCCTTCATTTTCCAGAAAAATTTTTTGTTTTTGTTTTTATTTTTATTTTTTATTTTCCCATTACAGCCCGTGACACGATATGGAAGAGAGTTTCTTACAATCACTGAGCTGTGCGCATTCCAGTTTTCATAAACTGATTGGGATCTTTAATTGTACACCGGTTTCGAGCGATTTTTTGAGCAGATATTTCATGGCTTATTACTCGATAGTGTCGACGTCACTAAGCGAGATGTTTTGATTTTATACATAACTACATTTCTGTACCGGATTCATGTTACTTCCGGCGGGACACTGGAAGGCCTCACCAAATTCATTTGAGTTCATAACGATTTCATGCAAACGTACTTTATGCTCATCATGTGTGTAATCACGTACAAGCAGTTTGACACAATATGTTTGGGCTAAACTCAGGAAGTACAACTGCTGCCATGGAGTTCTTGTGAATTCCGGCTGCAAATTAATTCCCCTGCTATACGAACGGAACGCCAATTGGGAGCCGACAACATCGGCCAAACGTTCATCGATTGTATTGGTGGGATACTGTTGACTCAGACATGTCACGGCAGCGTTAATGCTTGGTACTTGCAGGCTGTCCCCACCAAAGGCCGGAGTGTATTCTAATTGATTTAAGTTAGATGAGTCTATAGCATGGACGAGTTCATGGCCAGCGGCATAACCAAGTATTGACATGGCAAAAACGGGATGCCACGACCAGTCGTACAAAGGTGGCGCCAATGCCGTAAAAGGAAATACCATCGTATTGGTGTGGCGTGAGTAAAATGCCAGTGGTGCCGCGTGGTTACAAAATGTATCCTTGGGGCATATTGCAATTTCCAAATGTGCATGTTTCCTTACAAGCAGCTCGTTTTTGTAAAAGTTATTTACATCCAAATCCGGTAATATGCTGTAATACTCCTCCACCATGGACTCGGTAACGTTTTCGGGTAAATTGCCTACATTGGTGCGCAGTTTGCCAAGTTTCGTTGTGACCTCTTGCACTTGTTGGTCGGTTAAGTTAAGTCGATTCTCTGCCACAGTTTCCACTAAGTACTTGTAAATTGTAGTGACTGTAGCGTCGAAGCCTTTATCTACCACCTCTTTACGGGGAAGATACACGTGTTTATAATGTATATAATTTAGACCCAGTGCCAGACGTTTCGGAGAACTCGTCAGATAATATGCTGGTAGAACTGACCTTTGCAAATCAAGCAAAAACTGGAACATAAAATAGTTGCAAAGTTTGCGAGCCATATCGGCGGGCCACTGGTAGGTTTCCAAAAACTGATAATAGTTCTTGGGTAAATAAATGTCGTAATCTTCAAGTTTTATAGGATTGGGTAGCGATTCTGTTAGAAATGTTTTCAGGGGAGCGAGAACACCACCCAATTTATCAAGTGACGTCACGCCATTCGCATCATTGGCATACGTTTCATAAAGATACTGCCAAAATTGATGGATTTCGACAAACTCCATTAAATATTTTTCAATAACCGACCGTTGAAGCTTGATAGAGGAGAAAAGTGCTATCATTTTTTCTGTATCAATAGCCGTTGGTTGTGGAACACTAAGGTGTATGATAGGTTCATTGTCAACTGTCGCCATTTGCAGGTTGATTACCACATTATTTAAACCATAGCTAAATAACTGTCCCAGAAGACGAATCATATCGTTGCGTGTCCATGGCTGGGATGTGCTGTTTTTGTCTTGCCCGGCAGTAGCCTGAATGTCTTCTATCAAAGGCCATTCGCGTGCTGGCCCTGGCTTTACTTCATCCAAATATGGAAGCAATGGAGCGTTTGCTGCTTTCTGGCTAGTTTGATAGTAGATTTGAAGTTTTTCAGTATAATGTTGTTTCGCTGTTCTCGTAATTGGATAGTGTTTCCTCAATACTGCTTGGATTTCCTGAATGTAGTTGACTTCGCCCGCAGCTATAATGTCGATTGGTTTCACTCCACTGCCACATGCGTATTGATGGAAATCATCACACGGATTGGTTGAACGATCAATCGATCTTGCCAAGTTCTTCATATGTTCAAGATTCTCGACATTAATGCTGATGTGGGCAAGTGACAAAGTGCAAATAGTCAGCACTGCCAGTAGAATGGTCTGTATGTTGTAGACTGCCATGAGTGGTTGAATTCTTTTCAAATTTTTCGAAATGTTTTGCTTTTTTGTTATTTAATTCGCGAAATCTTAAAGACAACTGTTTCAAATTAACACTAACATTGAAATTTATAGCAAATTCTTCAACACAGTCCATGCAGATAAGCAACAGCTCTTCCTCCATCTACGGCCATACCAAAGCGAATTCAGGATTACCCATAATTTTGTATCAAAGATTAAGCTGTTATCATTTGATGCTTAATAAGGTTTTCATTTAATCTACTCTGTATTTCTATTGTATAATAAAAATATTTTTGAACGCACTTATTTTGAAGCGAAGAAATAGCCTGAGGTTCGTTTAAAACGATTGACTTTATTGATAACTTTATGACATTTAATATTAAATAATATTTTCGTCGAATGACATTTGCTGCAATATCTCAGACGATGAACTCGCGGTTCAAAAAATAGTAACAATATTCCAATCAAAATTTTTGATAAAGCTAATATTTAATTTCAATATTCAATTTCAATATGTTTATTCAATATTTAATATTGAAAGCTTTAATATCACACTGAAATATACGGCCTCTGTAACATTTTCTTCAAAACATATTTTGCAGGAAGTATGTATATGTTTGGTACACACTTCAAACTTTCATATGTTCGAAAGTCCCGAACTAGCATGTATGTAAATGGAAACATTAGAATGTTAACTGGCAAACATATATGATTTTACGTGGAAACATATGCGTGGTTCAACCCAAACATCCAAATAAATACTTTAGTGGAAGCATTCGCCTGTTTTCTCCCCAATCTACATATTCTTACGTGGAAACATATGCGTATTACCTCTCAAATATAATAGAAACAAATTACTTTTTGATTTCAATATAAAGGGTTTTTCAACAGACACGCTACAAAAGTAAATCGATAGGGACAGCAAACGACGTCATATTTTTTCCGCTCTTTTGACATTTCTCTTCAGTAAGGTTTGCCATTTCATCATGGAAAGATATACGAGCCAACAACGAGTACCGAAATTTGGAGTCACTGTCCTCAACTTTAAGAGCGCTACGTCCAATTTATGGTCGTCATAATCGTCCTACCAGATCAACAATAGAGCGTCTAGTGGAAAAATTTGAATCCACAGGCACAGTACAAAAGGTTCCCGTGCCAATGAGACAAAGAAGTGCCCGTAGTGTCGAGAATATTGCTGCCGCTGAGGCTTCAGTTCGAGAAAGCCCAAATGTGTCTCTCATACGTCGTCCTCAAGCGTTGGGCATCTCAGTGACGTCGTTGTGGCGAATTTTGCGGAAAGATCTTGGCCTACATCCTTACAAGATCAAATGTACGCAAGAACTGAAGCCGCTTGACCACCGTAAGCGTCGTATGTTCGTGAATTGGGCTGAGCAACAACTTGAAAATGATTCGGAGTTTCTTAGGAAAATCATCTTCAGCGATGAGGCTCATTTCTGGCTGAATGGCTTCGTCAATAAGCAAAATATGCGTTATTGGTCAGAAAGAAATCGACACGTAATCCACGAGTCATCATTGCATCCCGAAAAAAGTACCGTTTGGTGCGGTTTATGGGCCGGCGTCGTCATTGAGCCGTACTTCTTCCGTCATGATCAAGACCGGCACATTATTGTGAACGCGAAGCGCTACCGTTCAATGGCAACCGAATATTTTTGGCCCCAATTGGATAATATGGACTTGGAGGACATGTGGTTCCAACAGGACGGCGCCACAAGCCACACAGCGAATGCCACAATCAATTTATTGGAAACCAAGTTTGGTGAAGGTGTTATCTCACGAAATGGCCCAGTCGATTGGCCGCCTCGGTCGTGCGATTTGACGCCGTTAGATTATTTCCTGTGGGGCTACGTCAAGTCTATGGTCTATGCCAACAAGCCAGCGACGATTGATGAACTTCGTACGAATATCGAACGTGAAAGTCCAGTAGTATCGGCCGATTTTTGCTTGAAAACCATCGAAAATTGGGTTCAGCGTCTGAACTTCTGCAATATCATGTCTTTCATGATATTTCTTTTCTATTATAAAGTTTGAACGTTGACATTATGTGTGAAGCATTACATCATTTAAATGACCACCACGCGAAGTGCTGCAAGCATTGATTCTTTTGAGGTAATTTTCGACCACTTTTTGACACATATTGGGCGGTATTTCAGCCATAACTTGACGAATGTTGGTTCTTAAGTTCTCAAGAGTTCAAGGTTTATCTGCATACACACGGTCTTTCGCGTAGCAGCACAAAAAAAATGTCTAATGGTGTCAAATCGCATGATCTTGGTGGCCAGTTGATGTCGCCACGATTAGAAATTACGCGGCCAGGTAATGTCTCTTGCAATAAAGCCATATTCGCTCGAGTTGTGTTGCATGTGGCATCGTCTTGTTGAAATCGCATATTCTCCAAGTCGTATTCTTCAATACAGGCAAAAAAAAGTCGGTTATCATATGACCATTGACGGTGACAGTCGTTCCATCGTCGTTTTCGAAGAAGTAAGGTCCAATCACACCTTCGGACCATAGAGCGCACCAAACAGTGACTTTTTGTGGATGTAATGGCCTCTCTTCAATTACTTGAGGATTCTCAGAACCCCAAATACGACAATTTTGTTTATTAACATACACACCGAGTGAGACATGTGCTTGATAGCTGAAGAAAATTTTGTTCGAAAAATCGCCGTCCACCGCCTGTTGTTCAAGCACCCATTCCACGTATCTATGACGTTGTGAATGGTCAGCTGGCCTCAGTTGTTGTGTGAGCTGGACTTTATATGGATGTAGGTGTAGATCCAAATGCAAAATACGCCATAATGTGCCGTAAGACAGTCCTAATTCCTGAGAACGACGAGGAATCGACACATTCGGGTCTTCGGCAACACTTTCACTTACAGCAGCGATATTTTCAGCGGAACGAGCGAAACGATGATGCACAGGCCTTACAATATCTGTAACCGCTCCAGTCCTTCAAATTTCTTCACAATTTTGCTAATTGCTTGCGTAGTTGGACGATTATGTAAACCATAATCTCCTCTTAAAGCACGATATGTGGCTGTGCCAGAATCACCATTTTTGTAGTAGGTTTTAATAATTTTTATGCGTTGTGTGATAGTTAACCGATCCATTTTCGTTAATATTAGACTTTCAACTGAAAAGAAAAAAAATAGGTTTAACAACTTAGTTTGACAGATGTCGAATTCCAGCCCTATACTTTTGACACCACGAAATGTATAACCCTTTATATATATTAAAATAAATAAATAAATGGTTTCCCGTTACATTCCATATAGGGATTAGGGAGAGCTTCTCTCAACCAGAAAGCTGTGCGCGTTGTAGTTTTACACTCTCCGATTGGACCTACAGTTTTACCCCAGTTCCGATCAGTATTTTGAGAAGATTTTTCATGGCTAAATACTCGATAGTGTCACGGTCACTAAGCGAGGTGACCGCCGTCGTAATAAATTTAAGGTGGTCAGAGCAGGGATCGAACCCACGTTCTCATACACTAGAGTCGCGTACACTAGCATTGCACTACCGACGCACAGTGGCGCCATTTGAGTTTTTTCGTTGTAAAAATCAATTCTTTTGAGCTGGATAAGATAATTGAACAATTTACACGGCATATGATAGATAACTGTTCAGCTTTGGAAAGGGTGCTACGCTTTATAGGTGCTTACGTCTGGGTTATCAAAGTTAAAATTTGTAGAAAAATCAATTTTATGGTAAGTAATAAAATTATTTTTTACATTTTTAAATTGTTTTTATTTTTTTTTAGGGTTTTATATTTTAAAATTATTACCCACCAAATTAAAAAAAAATTATTTATTCTTTTAAATTTTTTTTTTCAATTTTCTGTAAAATATTCATCACAATTCGTAACAGAAGGTATATGTATATACTAAACTAATCTAATACTAATAAAGACTAAACATTACTAAAGTATAATTGTTTCTAACTATATTCGTGACTTCACATACCATAGGGAAGAAATAAGTGGATCGGAAAATGCTGCCAACATGTTGAAGAGGTCCTCATTTTGCCTTACCCTTGATGCTTTGAATGTGTTCTGCAATCTATATTTTTTTTTAAATTTGGTAAGATACTCCTGTGCTTCTTCAGAAAGCTCTCCAATTGGCAAAGACTTGTACTCAATTATATCTTTGCAATGCGCCAATATTTTATGGACTGTCGGGGTCAACTTCTTCTGTGGATACATTTCGACTAAATGAGATGCAGTTTTCGATGCATATTCTCCATATTTTGTAGAATTAACACTTTCTTTGCAGTTTAAAACATTCAAGATTGTTCCCAATCTCTTCACGATTTGATTGTCAATTCCAGTGTTTCCAATTACTCCCGCATCATTTTCAAAAAATCTCCTAGACGTGTTTCAATCGTTTGAGTTACCGTATCCGCTCTTGGGACAGTCTACTGTTAGTCCAACTTGTTTAAAAAAAAGCATCCTGTATTTGATTCTTTCTTCCTTATCCTTAATTGATGTAGTTTCATCGATGTTTTCATCTTGTTGTGGTAGGGTATAGAACAGTTTTAGCAAGAACTCCATACACCTTATCCTGGCGTGCAATGGTGACATTCCATATTCGTAATTCTCCTCGTTTGTAGAATCGTTTAAATTACCAAAGTTCTTCTGACTCTTTTTGCAAATCAGGCATGACAATGTTGAGGTTGTTCCTGTGAGTACGGTTACGACCATGGTCAGGTGGAACTCGAAACTACATTCAATATATTTTCCTTCTCCAGTTTGCAGCTTTGTAGGTTTAATCTTGCTTATTTGTTCTTCATTGTCCTTCACTGTGGTCCTTATGAGTTCTGCCGATTCCTTTGCAAACTCAAACATTATTGGTCGGCAATAATGCGACCAATTATGGGCCATACAGCAAAACGGTTGTTGGAGAGACTTCCTTAAAATGGGGTGGACATTTTTCCTAAGAAACTGACATTGATCTATCGGCCATACAGCAAAACGGCTCCTGGAGAGTCTTCCTGAAAATGAGGTGAACATTTTTCCTGAGAAACTGACATTGATCAGCAAATGGGGCTGCGAAGGATCATCCGGACAAAGCGTTTATAAGCAAAGGATATCTTCCGATGACGCTACAATATCTGACGGAAATATGTTTATGGCATCTGTTGTTCCTTTGCGGCAAAAATCTGATGTTTCCCTACACTGGAAAAATCCACGGCCGTCATCAGTGCATTATTGCCGATCAATAATGTGTCAGTTTGCAAAGGAATCGGCGGAACTCATAGGGACCACGGTGAAGGACATTGAAGAACAAATATGCAAGATTAAGCGTACCAAGCTGCAAATTAGAGAAGGAAAATATATTGAATATAGTTACGAGTTCCACCTGACCATGGTTGACGGAAAAGTCGTAAACGAACAGACAGGAACAACCTCAAAATTGTCATGCCCGATTAGCAAAAGGAGTCAAAAGAACTTCGGTAATTTCAACGATTCTACAAACGAGGAGAATTACGAATATGGAATGACGTTTTCTTTGCAGTTTAAAACATTCAAGATCGTTCCCAATCTTTTCACAATTTGATTGTCAATTCCAGTGATTGTAGTTACTGCCTCATCATTTTCAAAAAATCTCCTAGAAGTGTTTCCATCGTTTGAGTTACCGTATCCGTGCTTGGGACAGTCTACTTTTAGTCCAACTTCTTTAAAAAAAAGCATCCTGTATTTGCTTCTTTCTGATCTTTTCCTTATCCTTTATTGATGTATTTTCATCGAAGTTTTCCTCCTCTTGTGGTAGGGTATACGCCAGTTTTAGCAAGAACTCCATACACCTTATCCTTGCGTGCAATGGTGACATTCCATATTCGTAATTCTCCTCGTTTGTAGAATCGTTTAAATTACCAAAGTTCTTCTGACTCTTTTTGCATATCAGGCATGACAATGTTGAGGTTGTTCCTGTCAGTTCGTTTACGACTTTTCCGTCAACCATGGTCAGGTGGAACTCGTAATTGCATTCAATATATTTTCCTTCTCCAATTTGCAGCTTTGTAGGCTTAATCTTGCTTATTTGTTCTTCAATGTCCTTCATCGTGGTCCTTATGAGTTCTGCCGATTCCCTTGCAAACTGAAACATTATTGGTCGGCAATAATGCACTGATGACGGACGTGGATTTTTCCAGTGTAGGGAAACATCAGATTTTAGCCGCAAAGGAACAACAGATGCCATAAACATATTTCCGTCCGATAATGTAGCGTCATCGGAAGATATCCTTTGCATATAAACGCTTTGTCCGGATGATCCATCGCAGCCCCATTTGCTGATCAATGTCAGTTTCTCAGGAAGAATTTTTACCTCATTTTCAGGAAGACTCTCCAACAACCGTTTTGCTGTATGGCCCATGAGATCCTGTAGATTGGCCTTCACAGAGTGGATTATTTTTGTGAATTTATTTTGGCTTGCGCAATATGCTTGTATCCTGCTAAAACGTCAGCCCCGTGTCGCATCGAGGATGCCCGTAGTATCTCATATTTTTCTTTGGAAAGTTCTAAGTCCATAAACAAGGCCAAGGCTTCTTCGGAACCATACTTTTTAATGTGTGCGTTTGTGGGCGTGGGAATGCTTTCCTTAATCCTTTTTAGTCGCAGTGGGCTTGCATCAGCAACAGATTTTGTAATCTGCGACCTCACTCTTTCACTATCCTTTGTATATTTAATAGACAGCGCGTCCGATAAATGCTTCGTGGTCAAGCCATTGGTGGCCTCGGCAAGTTTCCTCTTTCTTGTGAAAATTGAACAATAAATACTTTTTTTTGGCCTTCCTTTTGCTCCCCTGGTTGATGTGGTGGGTTTATCTACTGGCAATATATCCAGGATGGTGTCTTCATTAAGCCAGTCCTCGTATTTGGAGTTGAATTTCTGAATGGTTCGATTAGTTTTCACCCATTTTGCCTTAATATTTGCATATATCAGATAAATATTTTGCATATATCTCTCAATATTTCCGTATAAGCTATCAAGTTCTTCTAAAGCAGCTTCCGTGAAAAACTTTGGTGTGGTTGACTTTCTGAACAGTTCAAATAATTTTAAATTGTTCAACGCCATGTTTTCAATAACTCGCGGTTAGATGGTTGGTCAATAATAGCACAATCAGGTTTGTTGAAACCACGCTAAGTGTTTACACTTATATAGTAGCTGTGCATAACGGAAGTTTTTACCACCATCTTTTGGTTATTGGTAAATTAGGTAGAATTTTCCAGTGTGCGCTTGGGTTCTTGTGGGCGGAGTCTGCGTGGTGTGGTGGTGTGCTGGCCTACCTGCCTAGCTACAGGGCGGGTGACCAATCACATCGTGTACAGGTTCTAAAAATACGAATGCGTGTGGACCGGATGACAATTGTTGCGTCCATTTTATCACGTAATTTTGTTTTTCCAAGAATTGTTAGTTCTTTCCACGAATTCAGACAAAAAAGGGGTTTCATGTTGGAAATGATGGCATCCCATGCTGTCCGTACAGCTAATTTTCCCAATAATTCTATCATGAGTGCCAGTTACAGAAGTTTACGCGAGTTGTTTTTATTGTTTTACAAAATGAATACACAGTTGGTCAGGCCTGACCCATGTGTTACGAATGTGACTATAGAAACATGTGTATGACGGAGGGTTAACGATTTGATTTTTCCCACCCAAGAACCATGTCTTTTTTAACTCTTTGACCTCTAGAAGCCAAAGGGGCACTTAGAGGCAGATAAAACCTTTGGAATTATGTAAAGGAATACTCAAAGAACATATTTTGAAAATATGGCAAATATAGAAAAATATAGATTTTTTTTATTTTCCGTCAAAGTTGAAAAATAGTGAAAAAACGGATAGTTTTGAAATAGTGTTTTACCAGGAGAAACACAAAGCAAACAGTTAATTTTTTTTATCATTATACATTCAATAAATACATCAATAAATACAAACAAAAAATAGGGCGATTCGTTACCTATTTTTCGTGATATTACACCTGAAATCGCAACAAATTGACTAAAAATTGTATGTTTTTTTGAAAACCGAAAGTCGGTCAACTTTGAACGGTTATATCTTCTAAACTAAAAATGTGATATTATTAAGAGTAGCATATTTGAAATCGTTGAAAAGTTTCCTATAACATGGGTTTATTCAAAACTTCGTCGGCGCACATGAAAATATTGATTTTTGCAACCTTGTTTGCTCTACGGGCGCCACTGTGCGCCGTCAACGACGTCGACATTAGCTCCAGCATTATGTTGCCATTCATGTTGTGTACGACTGAAAAGCCGAATATAATCGGCCACTGGTGGCCTTGAGTGCCGATCGCTGGTGTAGAGTAGTCATGCAGAATTCAGCGAGTGCTAAAACATTCGTACTTGTATGAACGAAAATAAGTTTAATATGTATCAATAATGTCGGTTATAATTAGACTTGTGTCGAACTCGTTCACTAGTTCTCGAAATCGTTCATTTAAGGTGCCCAGACATAACAATCACGAACATACTTGCCATTTCGAACATGTGCATTATGTTCGAAAGGGTGCTTTCTGGTCACCCTAAATGAACTACATAGTTCATGAACGACTCAACTCTAGATATAATTATGGAGTACATACATATTTGTTACAACCCAAGTACAAGTGTTGGAGGTGTTCGTGGTGCCACAAGTACAAGTGTACTTAAGTATGTTAATTATAAATATGTACATGGGTTACCATGTACCCATGATGGGTATACTTTTTTCCGGGTACTGGAAGTTATTCTCTACTGAGTGCCACACAGCACGTGCAACAACCGAATAATTGCGAGAAAAGATGTTGTGATTTAACACCATTTCTTGTGGGGTTATTTGAAGACATTGGTCTTTAGCAATAAACCAGACTCTCTTCAAGCTTTACAAGTCAATATTGAACGTGGTATTCATGACATACGACTTGATTTAGAGGAAAAAGTGCTCACAAATTGAGTTCATCGAATTCGGTCCTGTAAAAGAAGATGTGCAGGCCATTTGAAAGGCGTTTTATTCAGATCTTAATTGTATCGATTGCTTAACATTAAGCAAACAAAAAATTGGATTTCCTTAACAATTAGTGTGTTTTTTTTTTTAAAGAAATCATATCACTCAAATTGGAAACCCCTTTATAATATAGACATGAATTCTAAGTAAATTGCTTGTATGCACAAATTAGTGGTTTTATTTTTTTTCGATAAATTTTATAGTTAGTGGTTTTAACCATTTGTGTCCTCAACCAGGTTACTTGCAACTTCTTATGAATATGGAAAATTGTTCGATTTTTATTATATATGTTTATACGAGTATGAGAGCAGTAAAAAATAAGCTACAAATATTAAGCCCAAAATTCATGACAACAAATTTATTCACTGGATGTACGAGTGCCAAACTAGAATGCTGTTTATGGTTAATTGCACTTTAGAAGATTTCTCTCTACTGTCTAACACTAACATGAACACGTCTGTTTTAGCTAAATGCAACCATGATGTAGGTAGCAGTAACTAATGCATATTTCTTAAATGCTGAGGCATATAACAATTAAAGCATACTTTAAGGCGAAACATTTTTATATTTATTAATTTTAAATATTTTTATTATTTACTTCACAGTTTGATTATTTTTATCAAAAAATTAAATTAACATCGTCTCAAAAGCAACGTCTATACGAAAATCTTTACACATTCTTATTAATATCTACACAAATTGAGAAATATTAAAATATATAGAAATATTAAAATAGATATGTATATCTCCTTTTATATATAGCGGCATTTCTTTATCGGATTCATTTTACTACCTGCGGGACACTGGAAAGCCTCAGCAAATTCTTTTGAATTCATAACGATTTCCTGCAACCGAATATATTCCCGATCATGTACAGTATCTTCATCATTGCCCGTGCCACAAAATGTTTGGGCTAAACTCAGGAAGAACAATTGCTGCCATGGAGTTCTTGTGAATTCCGGCTGCAATCCAAATTCGCGGCTGTATGTACGGAAGGCCAATTGGGCGCCAATGACATCGGCCAAACGTTCATTGATAGTATCGGTGGGATTCTGTGCACTGAGACATGTTATGGTAGCATTAATGCTAGCTACTTGAAGGCTGTTTCCACCAAAGGACGGAGTGTGTTGTTCATCATTTAAAACACCAGAGTCTATGGCATGAATGACTTCATGGCCAGCCGAAAATCCAAGTATTGACATGGTAAAAAGTGGATGCCACGACCAGTCATACATAGGCGGTGCCAATGCCGAAAAAGGAAAATATACAATATTACCAACCGGGTTATAAAACGCGTGCGGTGATGCTACATTACACATCATATCTTTCGGGCACATCAGAGTTTCCAAATGTGCATATCTTCTTACACTCAGTTCGGTTTTGTGAAAATTATTTATATCCAAATCTGGTAAGGCACTATAGTACTCTTCTACCATGGACTCGGTAACATTTTCGGGTAAATTACCTATGTTGGTGCGCAGTTTACCAAGCTTTGTAGTGATATCTTGCAGTTGCTGGTCACTTAACTCCAATCGATTCTCAGCCACAGTTTCCGCAAAGTGTTTGTAAAGAGTTTTGACCGTAGACGCGAAGAGTTCATCTTTCACCTTTTTATGCGGCAGATAGAAGTGTTTATAGTACACGTAATTTAAGCCCAGCGCCAATTTTGTCTCAGAACTGACCATATAGTAGCCAAACTCAACAGTCTCGGACAGGTAAATTAAAAACTGGAACATTAAATAGTTGCAAAATTTGCGAGCCTCATTTGGCTGCCACTCCTTGTCGAGCAAGTAAAGCAAATATGAAAGATGGAAAAGAATTGTTTCATCTTCAATTTTTGCAGGATGTGGATACATTTGTTTCAGAAATTTCGTCAGGTGAGATAGATTGCCATTAGTAGCATTCAATGCAGCGTATGTCTGAGTAGCATAGTGGCGCCTCTTAGAATATGCCTTATACACAGATTGCCAATATTGATGGGTTTCCACAAATTCTTTCATGTATTTTTCCACCACAGATCGTGGAAGTTTGAAAGAGGACATAATTTTAACCAATTCGTTGACCGCAATAGGTGTTGGTTGTGGAACTGCTACCATTAAACCCGGTTTGCCGTTTTGTAACCTAACCATTTTGTGCGTCACTAAGACATTATTCAAGCCATAACTTAATAATTGTGCCAGAAGGCCAATTAAATCAATATCAGTCGTATTGCGAGGCTGGAAATCATGGGTTTTGTCTTGGCCTGCATAAGCCTGCAGTTCCTCTAGGAAAGGCCATTCTTGTGTGGGTCCCGGCTTTACTTCATTCAGAAACGAAAGCACTGATGCGTTTCGAACATTTTGGCAAGCTTGATAGTAGATATTTAGTTTCTCGGTATAATGTTGATTTACTTTTCTAGTAATTGGATAGAATTTATTCAATGTATTTGCGATGTTAAACGTATATGCTACTTGGCTAAAGCCTACATTGTCCACGACTTGCACTCCATTGCCGCATGCATATTGAAAGAAATTATTACACGGATCTGCTGTGTGATCCATCGACCCGGCCATGTTCCTCATGTGTTTAAGATTCTCGACATTTATGGTTATGTGGGCAAATGCCAAAGCGGAAAATGTCAGCACCGCCACTAGGGTGGCCAGTACGTACAGGGTTGACATGACGACTGATTGAGTACTTGTCACTTTAACGAAAGACTTTACTATTTAGTTATTAAATTCGCGAACTTTTAAAGGCAACTGTTTGGAATTAGCATCGACTATGGAATTTATAGCTAATTTTCAAATAGAATCACAGAAGATAAGCCACATCTCTCTGGCTTTCACTGTGCAAGAGCATCGAAATTTCGGAATCAAAATTTGTGCTGTTATCATTGGACGTCAATGAAATAGTTAATTCAATCTATTATGTGTTTGTATGGAACAGCTATTTTTAGACGCAGCTTTCTGAAGCAAATACTGGGATTATTAAGAACGACTGACTTAACAGATAACTTTATGATTTTTAATATTAAATAATTTCTGCGACATTTTTCACAAGATCAATGTTAGTATTGAGATTTTGTTAAATTTGAAAAAAACAACCCACAGAATTCTATGATTGGTTGTTGAAATAAACTACAAAATTGGATTCCCCTTACATCCCATAAAGGGATTGGGGAGAGCCTGTCACAAATAAAGTAATAAGCTGTCAGTGAGCGATGGAGTTCATCACAGCCGAATTGAAGGTAGTCCCATCCGTATTAGAGCTTCTCACAACCTCATTAGACAACCGAATTTTGATAGGGTCACAAATGAATTTTGAAAGTTTTGTTTTATTACGAGGTTGCTAAGGGCGGATCATCAATAAGTCCGTGAATTTTTTTTCCAAAAAAAAAATTCATCTTTCAACATAATCTCATTTTGACTCAATACACTTATAGCCTGTTATTCTCTCTCGACCGAAAGCTTTCGATCGTGTTCTAGACGAAAGAAAGTTGATTTGGGTTTCACAATCTTGTCGTTTCAAGTCGAATGAAAACAGTAAATTTTTCAAACCTTTTCAGTACAAATTTTGGTTTCTCTATTTCGAATGTGCTGTCAGTCAGGAACAAACATGCAGTCCGGCGAACGAAAATTTCGACTTAGATAAACCCAATTTGGGCCGAATGTGAGTGACTGATTTTCTTTCTATTGGTCCAAAGTTTCTTCAATTTTTGTATCCTAGGGTTTTTCGAGCTTCATAAAATCGGCATTTGTTTGATCTACAATTTTATTGTTGAAGCTAAATCTCTTTCCACCGAGCCATTTCTTTGTGTTTCGAAATAGGAAATAGTCACTGGGGGCTAAATCCGGAGAATATGGCTAATGAGGTATCAATTCTTAGCCCAATTCATGGAATTTGGCCCTTGAGACTACACTCGTGTGCATCCGTGCATTATCTTGATGACAAGAAAATAAGTTTTTTCTTGGCCATATGGGGTCGTTTTCTTAAATCCTCGTTAAATCGGTTCAATAAGTTGGCACAAATATTCGCCGTTTATTATTTTCCCCACTTCAAGGTAATCGATGTGGATTATACCGCGTACATCCAAAACCAAAACTCGTGCCATCACCTTAACTTGCCTTGGCCTTCTTCGGAGCCCGTTCACCCGGAGAAACCCATTGTTTAGATCCATGATACATGTTTCATCCGCAGTTACAAAACGCTGAAAAAACTGCTTCGAATTGCGGTTAAACAACTCCAAACAATCCTTTGAAGTTATCACACGATTACGTTTATGGTCAGTTGAGAGCAAACGCTGCACCCATCTTGCAGACAGCTTTTTTAAACCCAACTGGTCATTTAAATTCGAAACCACACTCCCATATGAAATGCCTATGGCATCAGCAATCTCACGCACATTTACTCTTCGATCGTCCAGCACCATATAGTGGATTTTTTCGACAATTTCCGATGTATTGACCTCAATTGACCGTCCAGAACGTTCAGCGTCATTTGTACTTGTGCGACCACAACGAGAGTAAGTACACCACTTTTTTACCATTGAAATCGATGGTACAGAGTACCCATAGTTTTTATCAAGCTTTTCCTTGGTTTGATTGACGGTTTTTTTTCGCCAAAAATAATGTTTAATGAGCACTCGAATTTCACTTTTTTCCATTTTTAAAAAATGCACGAGGTTGTATGTTTTGAACAGCTGTTACACGCTGTTTATTTTACAGTAGTCTATTAATAGGAGGTACTTGATGGGAGCAGTGTTGCATTTCACATAACTACGAGGGAAGTTCGAAAAGTCATGGACTTATTGATCCACCGTCGTATTTATATTTCGGGTCCAGCAATAAAAAAAAAATTACATGAGGTGTCAGGGGACACCCGGTTGGAACGAACAACCATAGCGAAAGGAATATTATGTACTAGTTACTTCCAACACGTCTAAGGCGTCTGTTGAGAAATGAATGAATGCATTTTAGAAAATATACTTTTTGTAAAATGAGAAACTTTTTTAAAAAACCATTTTTTTTATAATGTATTTTTTTAAAATATACTTTAGGTGCCTTTTGTAAGAATATGTATTAGATTTTCCGTAAAGATAATTTTTTAAAGAGAGGTACTTCTAATGTTAATATTAAGAAAATGTAGATTAAACAAGTGAGTGAGAAAATTGAGACATACAGAAGGAAGAATGAAGCCTGAAAAATCTACCAAGAAGTCAAAAGCGGGACTAATGGACATGGTTCAGGGCCCCCCTTCTCTAAAGACAAGGACGGAAATCTCATCGCAGATGTGCAGAGCATGTTGGGGATAAGAAGATAGCATTTCTCCGTGCTTCTGGTAACTGAGGTATCCAACGACGATAGGACAATCGATCACTATTTGGACGACGACCTTGATTACCCACCTCCTAACCAAGACGAGGTCAGAACAGCTATTGCCCAGCTTAAGTACAACAAAGCCGCAGAAGCCGATGGATTGCCGGAGGAACTGTTTAAGGCTGGTGAATGCATCAGCTCATGAGCAATATTTTTATTTTTATTTTTATCTCACCAACACTCGGGGGATGCCCCCTATAAATGCAGTGCATTGTGGGTGAAGGAAATTGTGGTAGTGGAGGGTGGAAAGAGGGAGTAGTATATGTTGACATTTGCCTTGAATGTTTAATATGTCACAATTGGTGGGAAATACACTAGCCGGAAGTTTATTCCACATAGGGACTGTACGGCTGAAGAGCGAATTTTCTCTATAGTGTGTAGTGCGGTCAATCGGCCGCTCGATAAAAAACGGATGAGAGTTTCTGGAAAGCCGCATACTTCGGCTAAATATCCTATTTGGTTAGATGAATGCATGCTCGGCGATTGGAGTCTCAGTGTACTGTGTCCCTTATTTAAAAAACGTGACCCGAGTCTCTGTGCCAATGACCGTGGAATAAGCCTTTTATCCATAGCATATGAGGTTCTATCAACTATAATGTGCAACAGACTAAAACCAATAATCGCTGACCTGATTGGACCATACCAGTGTGGAGTAAATGAGGACAAGGCAAAGATAATGGTTTCAAAAAACAGGGTCTCCACGCGATTAGACCTAATCGTGTTCGTTAATAACTGTTATAAGTTCGATGTAGTGGATGAATTTATATACCTCGGATCTGCCGTAAACAAAAACAACAACGTCGGCTTTGAGATCAGGCGTAGAATTGTACTTGCGAATAGATTTTCTTTTGGGCTAAGCAAACACTTTAAAGATAACGCCCTCTCTCGAGTAACAAAAGTCCAGCTTGCCTTGCTTAATGGCGCAGAATCCTGGATCTTATCGCAAGCAGACCAAATATCTATAAGAGTCTTCGAGAGAAATATACTCCGAAAAATGTGTGGCCCTATAGTGGATAACATGCCGAGTGTGGGAGACGCATGAGCTGTATGAGCTATATTCCGACATTGACATGTTGGTTGGTTGGTTGAAACGGCTGCAAGACATCGCGCTGTCTAGCACACTTACGCTAATGAAGCCCATTGTGATACCTGCAGTTTCCTCTATAGCAACTCTTGACTAGTCATCTAGCCAATTTGCCCTTTCAATGAATTTGTCTATAAGACCTACAGGAATATTCTGTAGACCTACGGTGCTAACTAAATGTGTTCCGAATATCCTACTTCTCAGTCCTGCCAGATCAGGGCAATCCAAGAGAAGGTGTTTCGTCGTTTCCTCGTCCTCTTCCATGCAGTATCTACAGAGAGTGGAGTTTCTATGTCCCAATCTTAGGGTGTGTTTTCCTACAAGACAATGGCCCGTAAGTGTTCCCATCATTGTGGATAACCTGCCCCTTGGGAAGTTAAGTAGCTGCCTAGTCCTCTTCCTGTCTACCTGTGGCCAGAGGACCCTGGTTTATTTGCAAGTTTAAGTAAGTCTCCACTTGTCCTTGAACATATTATCGGCCCACTGCCTGATATGCAAATGGCAGGTAGAGATTGGCATACTAACACTTTCTTTTGCCGGAAGAAACTGTGCCGTAGTGCCCTGTCTAGCTAACGTATCCGCTACGCAATTGCCTGGAATGTCGCTGTGTCCCGGTACCCAGTTGAGCCTGATCTCAAAATTCTTTGCCATCACCCTAAGTGATGAGTGACATTCTTTCACCATCAGGATCGTTGTAAACATGGCTTCCAAGGATTTTATGGCAGCCTGGCTGTCTGTGTAGATACATATTCTCCGGAGGGTTGTGACACTTTTTTTCAGTAGTTCAGCAACCTCCAGTAGGGCGGTAATTTTCGCCTGAAATACACTACAGTGATCAGGCAGCTTGAAGGAGATATTAACATTTAGGTCCGGTGAATGAACCCCATAGCCTACTTGCTCGTCCAACTTTGATCTATCCGTGGAAAATCTGATACTACTGGTGTCCCCTTCCAGTGACCTTTCCAAGGTATTCCTGTTCGGAATAGAAGTCCTTAGATTTGTCGCTCGTAGAAGGTAGGGGATACAGTAGTCCGTTTTTACGGGAATAGAGTTGATCCGGTGTAGTAATTCAGCGTGTCCGGAATGCGCCGATATCATGACGACACAATCTCTAATTCTCACCAGGGATGTAGCGGCTGCCGATTCGGCCATGATATTAGGAGTACAGATGTTCAGGATAGCACTAAGTGCAGTACCTGACGTCGTGCCCATTGCCCCACTAACGCTAATCAGTGCTGATCTTTGAATTTCCATCAAGGAATTCAGAATATATTTCTTTTGTAGGTACCTCCACCAAACTACGGTGCCATAGAGAAGTATTGGTCTGACTATTGTCGTATAAATCCACATGGTGATCTTAGGAGACAGTCCCCAGCGCTTTCCTATCGCCCCTTTACAGCAGTAAAGAGCAACAGACACCTTTTTCACCCTCTCCTCCGGATTCGGTTTCCAAGACAGTTTTCTGTCGAGAATTATACCCAGATACTTGACCTTTTCCGTCAACTGCAATTGCACCCGATTAACTGACGGCAGTTCAAATGCAGGTATTTTATGTTTCCGAGAGAACAAGATAAGCTTAGTTTAAGCGATAGTCCGTTGTTAGCGGTCAAGTTAGAAATCAGACTAAGTAGGCTGGTTGTACGAATGCTAAGTAAATTGAGGTTTCTTCCCGTACAGATGATAGCAATATCATCGGCATAGGCACAGACCTGGCATTCGGCTCTGTCCAATTCAAGAAGCAGTTCATTGACTGAAGTTAACCATAATAGTGGAGACAGAACTCGCCCCTGCGGTGTCCCTCTGTTAACGTTCCTAGCAATTGTAACACCACCCCATTCAGCTTTGACGGATCTATCCACCAGAGACTTCCCCATTAGGCGTGCCACTAAGCTGTCGACTCCTAGATTCTGTAACGGCCTAAGAATCGCAGAAGGTTGAATTGAAGGCTCCCTCGATGTCCAGGAAGGTCCCCAGAGCGAAGACTTTATTCTCAAGAGAGTTTTCTATTATGCTGACTATAGAGTGGAGAATCGTTTCAGTTGAGGTGCCTTTGATATAGGCATTCTGAGAACTCGATAGAAGATTATGTGGAAGATTACATCGAACATGAATGTGCAGTAACCTTTCAAATGTCTTAAGAACAAAGGATGATAGACTGTTTGGACTAAAGTCCTTTGGTTTGACATGAGAGCATTTGCCCGCTTTCGGGACGAAAACCACTTTAGTTTGCTTCCAAGCATCGTAATAATTCGTTAGCAGAGCCTTTTCTGTCTGTCTGATGTGTTCAGTAACTATAGTGAGCAATTGAACAGCCTTTAAGTTAAAAATACTGCGTTATAATATCAGTAGTGTGAAAGTTTTTAAAAACCGTAAAAACCGGTTAATCGACTTGAACTAACCGGTGAAACCGGGGCTTCGAGAATAGAAATTGTTAAGAAACCGGAGTAGGGTTAACCGGCTTCAATTCGGTTGACCGATTTCGGATTTGAATATAGTAGATTCGGCCAATTGACAGCGCCACAATGTGAGATTATTTGCTCACCAAACTCGCCTCTCAATTGGTTTACGGTATCTCGTGCAGTGTTGTATGTGGTACCGTCCTATTGAAACGACATGCCAACTAAGTCGAGCTCTTCAATTTTCAACTCCGTGATCATCGAACGGGGTCATGCTCCGTTGACCGTAATATTGCGGTTATTGTATTCTCTTGAAGACGTATTGTCAAAAGATGATGACGCCGGGATATAAACCGCACCAAATAGTGAATTATCCTGGTGCATTGCCAGTTCTTTAAAATCCTCTGGCTGCACTTTGTGCCAAATTTGGGAATTTTGTTTATTGATGTACCCATTCAGATAAAAAAATTAGCCTCCTCGCTGAAGATAACTTTTTCATACAAAATTTTGATTTTCTTCTATTTTATCTAAGGCGACGACGTTGTGGTCGGCCGACGTCGGCTTCGGCTCCTGCATCAGCTGCATTTGTATGGCTTTAGAGTGAGGTTCTTACGTAAAATCTTCCACGTGGTTGAATAACAGCAGCCCAAATGCTGCTATCGGTGATGGAGGGACATATACATTAAAAATGGTGGAAATAGAAGCAATATTATGCTCGGTACGCACTCTACGGATGTGGGTTGGGGCATTGACATCCAATTGAGTGAAACTGGTGCGTAATTTAGTCATATTGGGTTGAACAGTCTGCTCGGTGGTTGGATTATGACGACCATAAAATGGACGTAACTTATGAAACACATTTTTCGTACAACATGAATTTGGATAATAAAACTCAATTATTTGCCAGCGCTGCCACAGTGGTCACAAATTCGAAAAACCCGCGCATGAGGCTAAAACTGAGTTTGCATAAAACAATTGGGTTGTGTTCGTAAAACTTGGGTTGTGTTCGTAAGACTTGAAGTGTGTTCGAATTGAATAAAATTTTACTGAGTTCTCCATAGCCTTGACAAAAACCGTCTCTTTTGAGAACAAACCTTGATATTCTAAATTAACAAAAAATTAGGAAGATCTGAGATTCTTTTGACAAATCGTATAATTCTTATCAACTCATTTAAAAAATTTCAAATTAAATTTGTTACCCACAAAATACAGTTTAAGATAGTAAACGCTTTAGTGGTCTAGCATTTAACATGTGGCTGTAATGCGACAGCTAAATCTTGAGTTTTTTTTGCCCTAGTTTTCAAGAATTCCTGAATATGTTTTGGCTCATCGTGGCGATACCAAGTGATAAATATTTATTTTATACTGACATCTCTAGGTTATACGGCATTTACACCAAACAAGATTAATGCATTTCGAAGGTTATCTCCGTTAACTCGCGGTAAGACAGAAGATTACTCATACAATTTTAATCTACACAAATTGAAGTTTAATTTGTAACCTCATTATAATAAACTGGTGTGCATTTTGATGCAACACTGTTAGTTACTAAAAATATGCAACCATAATAAAACATACACAAAAAATCAACTCTTTGACAGATGGAACCCGATCGAAAATTATCCGACGCGTCGCCGCCGCCAAAACTTGTTTGAAGCTCACGCCGCCGCTGATACTATAAATGGCTCTTATTGGTTTAAACTGCGAGGAGATTTTATCGACTGGTCCGATTTGGCTCAATGATCCAATTTAAGCTTCAGTTATTTCAAAAACATCGCAAATTTTGTACAAAACTGGCAAACCCAATAGCCGTCAACTTAATTTTTCTGTTATGACGCCATCTTCAATAATTTTGTTTCGGCGTGGAGTTTGTCTAATCACTGAGTTGCCAACTGAAATGTCAATTTAATCTCAAATTGGGTGGTGTAAACGGCAAAGATTAGAGAACAAGGTTATCGCTAACCTGGCCGCTATAAACGGCGGTGTAAATGCGTTATTACACCAAACAAGATTAACGCATTTCGAAGATTAACTCCGTTAACCCACGCCAACCCAGAAGATTACCCATAAAAATTTAATCTGTAGAAATTGAAGTTTAATTTTTAACCTAATTTTAAGCAGGTTTATATTTTGATGCAACACTGTTAGTTAGTAAAACAAAAAGCAACCAGACCAAAAACATACACAAAAAATCAACTGTTTGACAGATGGAAGCCGGTCGAAAATTTTCCGACACGTTGCCGCCACAAAAAAATTTTTCGAAGCTCACGCCGCCGCCGATATAAATGATTCTGATTGGTTTAAACTGTGAGCTGATTTTATCGGCTGGCCCGATTTGACTCACTCATCCAATTTTAGAGGCACAATTATTTGAAAACCAACACAAATTTGTACGAAACTGGCAAAACCAATAGCCGCCGACTTAATTTTTCTGTTGAGCCGCCGTCTTGGATAATTTTATCTCGGCGCAGAGTTAATCTATGCACGGAGTAGCCAACTGAAATGTCAATTTAATCTGAAATTTCGTGGTGTAAACGGAAAAGATTAGAGAACAAGGTTATCGCGTAAATGCGTTATAACGCCATGCATAATGTCATCTGTATGTAACTGTATATTTGGACATTAGACGGAGTTGACTTTTATGACAAAAAAGATTAAAAAATCAGTCGTTTTAGGATAGTACTGTTACATGAATGGTAATATGTAGTTGAAAGATAAAAGTTATACTTTTTATGCAAACTCAATTGACAGGGTTCATCTTCCGAACTTAGGATATTATTAAAAATTCGATTACAAAATAATAATATGTTACCCTATTTGATTTTCCATTTTATATTCCAAAAATTAGATTCAAATTTGAGATCAGCGACCTTAAAACCCCTATACCGCAATTTTTTAGTGAAAACATAAGGCGCCTTGACCTTATGCGTAGATTTCCTGGGTTTTGACCCCTGTGCATTGTTCGATTGTAATCTTAGTAAAGATAAAATGGCAAGAAAAACTGAAATATTCAACTTTGACACATGTCACGCCTAAACTGGCAAACACTTAACGCTGAAAAATCAAATAACAAAAAAATTACCCGTTGTGATGTGTGTTGTAAAACTGAATACAATGTTAGCTGAGAGACAAAGCAACGAGCAAAATTGATCTGCCTACGAGGGAGGTCCTGAAACTAGTCGACATGACGTATAGATGGTGCCAGTAGTCTGGAAAAAAATATTGTGGTTAAAAGTGGTAACCTTATAAAACATATGTTTCAAGTTTCAAGGCGCCATGTTGTGTAGTATTTTTATTTGAGCTATCAAATATAAACGGTCTCAGTGGTTTTGTAAACATGAAAAAAATTTGTCAACGTTATGTAATTCAATATTTCCATTTGAAAGGACTCAGTTCAAGCAATATTTAGACTCTACTCTGCAGGAGTCTGCTCCTTCTTTTAAGCCTGTAAAATATTGGGAAGCAGAGCTTAAACGAGGACGTATGAGCTTCCAAGACGAACACCATAGTGGTCGACCAATTGAAGTGTCCAGGCCAGACACGATTAAGAAAATCCATTAAATTGTATTGGACTATCGTCAGCAGAAAATGCGCGAGTTAGCCCAAATGATAGGCATTTCAAAAACTGCGTATATTGACCGAAGATTTGAAGATGAGAAAGCTGTGCGCAAGACGGGTGCCGCGTTTGGTTTCAATAGCGGAAAAACAGGGTCGTGAAGATGCTTCAGTAGAGTGTTTGGTGATGTTTCACCTCAATAAAGCCGAAGATTTGCATCGATTTATAACCATGGATGAGACATCGGTCCACTACTTCACACCTGAAACAAGGGAACAGTCAAAGCAGTGGACTGGATGGGAGAACCGTGTCCAAAGAAGGCGAAAACGGTTATATCTGCAGGCAAGGTCATGGCGCATGTTTATTGGGATGCGCATGAGATAATTTTTATTGATTATTTTCAGAAAGGAAAGGAAACGAATAATATGCTAATTTATGGCAGCGTTTAATTGTGGGAAAAAGGCCGCACTTGGCGAAAAAGAAAGTATTGTTTCATCAAAACAATGCTCCAGTTCACACATCCACTATTGCGATTGCCAAAATTAATGAATTAAAGTTCGAATTGCTTCATCACGCATGTTATTCAACAGATTCAACTCTCTCGGACTATTTAATGTCTCCAAACTTGAAGAAGTGGCTCGGTGGTAAAAGATTTGCCAACAATGAAGCGGTGGTGTCTGCGGTTGAATGCTATTTTAAGGAGTTTGAGAGTTCTTACTATAAACAGGGTATTGAAGCTATTGAATATCGCTGGAAGAAGTTTTTCGAACTAGAAGGAGATTATGTTGAAAATTAAAGAAAATTTTTCCCAACTTTTGTGTCTGTTCTTTATAGGCCGGCTAGTTTTGGGATCACCCTCGTATGTGTATTATATTTTTGAAAAGTTTTAGTTGCATCTGAAAATATATTAGTTTGAACTAGCCCTCGTAAATTAATTAATATTTTGTTTATTGCGTTTTACTCAATTAATATCTTACAATTTATTTCATCAACGTATTAATCGCTGGGATGTTAAACAAGTCTTTAATTGACAACCCGAAATTGTTATTTGAAATCGATATTGATTTTTTTCTGTGTATGTGGAAGATTTTGAAAATATGTGTTCGCGGTTTTCGAAAATTTTCAGTTTATCGTGGCCACGGAAAAGTAATTGATTTATATTTTATAGTTCAGCGCAATGAAATAGAAAACTTAAACATTACATATTTATTAAAGCTGCTGACAAATGGCGGTTAATGTACACAAGGGTGTATGCCTAGGTTGACATTAACGTCAACGACGTCGACATTAGCTCCAGCATTATGTTGCCATTCATGTTGTGTACGACTGAAAAGCCGAATTACACTGGTGGCTATGAGTGCCGATCGCTGGTGTAGAGTAGTCATGCAGAATTCTGCGAGTGTTAAAACATTCGTACTTGTATGAACGAAAATAAGTTGGATATGTATCAATAATGTCGGTTATAATTAGACTTGTGTCGAACTCGTTCTCGAAATCGTTCATTTAAGGTGCCCAGACATAACAATCACGAACATACTTGCCATTTCGGACATGTGCATTATGTTCGTAAGGGTGCTTTCTGGTCACCCTAAATGAACTACATAGTTCATGAACGACACAACTCTAGTTATAATTATGGAGTACATACATATTTGTTACAACCCAAGTACAAGTGTTGGAGGTGTTCGTGTCGCCACAAGTACAAGTGTACTTAAGTATGTTAATTATAAATATGTACATGGGTACAGAGAAACAAGCCGAGGCCATATCGTCGGCGGCGGCGGCGGCGGCGGCGGCTCTGAAGTTTTTAGCCGGTCGGCGGCGGCCGTTGTAAATTTTTGCCGGCGGCGGCTCAATTTTCGGCTTGCAGTCAACAATTTTTTTGGTCGTGTAAAAACCATAGAGTAATCTCAGACTAGAGGGAATATTTGGATCATCTGACGTTTCCTTTCACACTCTTCGTGATGCGGTCGGTGTGATAGAGTGATGTTTGACGAAAAGTGATATACACCAGGTGGAATTACAATAACTTCTTGCTTTAATTTTTCATTCCATTTTGGTGCAAAAGTGTGAAATTTAAATGTCTTTTAAACTTTTTTATTGACTGTTATTGTTAGCATACACTTGTGTTGTATTTAAGACAATAATTTTAACACACAAAACGAAATGCCGTTGTTGTTATTTTGTTCGTTGTTTTGAACCATTGCCTCTATCTGGTATTAGTAAAGCAATTCTTTTCAACATCAAACGTAAATATCACACCAGGCCAAATGTCATAAATTTGGTGGGAGAACTAGTACATCTACTATAAGTATTAATCTATGCTAAAAACAGTGTTAGTGCGAGTGTTAATTGTAATTGTTAAATAACAAAAGAATCACAATTGCAAAAAGGCACAAATAATTACATTACTGATTTAAAAGTTAAATGTAAACTTCATTCCCTTTTTAAGTTGCAGGCGATGTTTAGCGTCATGTTCGGAGATACAGCTCATACCGCGAGAGGCACAATGTTATAGGTATTTCAAATCAGTCAGTCTTGTCTTGGTTTGTGCAACTGAGAGCAATTCAAAGTAATATCAGGTGGAGGTACAAGAACGGTTGACTTAACTCTTTCATTTCGTTTTCGTATGGAACTGTGAAATTTAAATGTATTTTGCAATTTTTTGTTGACTTTTATCGTTGGTATACATTTGTATTGTATTTAACACAACTATTTTGCAACATAAATACCAAATTCGGTTGTTATTAGTTTGGTGGACGTTGTATACTGTTGCCTCAATCTGGTATTATTGAACCCATGCTTTCAACCACACAATGTTCACTTGCAACCATACCCATGAAAATAAAAAAAATGAGAGAATAAATTACTCTATCCTAAATTCCTCTCTGCCGTCTGTATCATAGAATAATATATACCATAGAAACTTTTATTCGCTCAATAAATTATACGTCATAGGTACGATGGAAAGTAAACACTGGATGGTGGAAAATATGGGTTCAATAATACCAGATAGTGGCAATAGTATACAACGATCAACAAAGGAACAACAAGCGAATTTCGTGTTTTTGTGGCAAACTAGTTGTGTTAAATACAATACACATGTATACCGACGATAAAAGTCAACAAAAAAGTGCAAAATATAGTTAAATTTTTCAGTTCTACACCAAAACGATAGGAAAAAGTTAAGTGAACATATTTTGTAACTCCACCTGGTGTAAGTTAATTTCAAATTTAATTGCTCTCATTTCCACAAACCTACGATGAAGAGTGTGAAATGAAACGTCAGATGAGAGAATGAGTTTATCTATGTATGTATTATTCTATGCTCTGTATATACATATTTTATTTTTTGTTTCAAATGATATTTTATGTTTACGCTTTCTTTTAACTTTTAATTTTATTTTGCTTGTTGTTTTATAAGAACTTGAGGTAAATTTTTTAAATTAGTATTAAAGAAAAGTTGTTTGTTTCCTTTTTAATTTTTTAATTTTTATTTGTAAATATATAAAATTCGAAACAAAAATCTTTATCAGAAAATGTGAGAAAAGATTTATGAAATGAAAATTTTTAACAATCAATAGAAATTTTGGGAACCAATTCACTTTACCCACATATGCCAGATTTTTTGTCCCTTTTAGGATTTTAGATTTGCCCATGGAGTATGAAAAAGCTCATTATGTCATTATGTATAGTTTTATAAGATATTCTCAAGGTAAGACTTCAAGCTTGAATTTGCGGTATTATTTGTCTCTTGAACCTTTTACACCCCAGAATAATTATGATATATTTAAAAACAAATAACATTAGAGAACGGCGAACTCACCCATTTTGAAAAATTGTTTTAAAAACATAATTTTTCAAAATATGGTTTTTTGAACTTGTGTACCTTTGGTGTTTCCAGGGTTCATGAGACATATTGTACCGTGGTTCATATTTTGCCATGAGTATTCTCCCAAAATGTTTTTGGACCAAAACTTGAAACCGTCCCACAGTGGCTGAATGAAATCGGAATAATTAGACGTTGGTTAAAAGGGGTTTACATAATCTGCCCAATGACAACCCTAACCGATAATAAACCACGAAGATATATATATATATATAAAAAAAAAAATTGGAACGACTATATCTCGGAAACTATGTGGTTAAACCTAAAAAGATATCCTTATTTTTTTATACGACTAATTAGTAAAGGTTCCAAAATGTTTTAAAATAAAATTCGTTTCAAATTAATAAGATTAAATTTTGCTCTATCTATAAAAATTGCTATCTAAAGAAAACCCCTCAATTTTTAAACTGCAAAACCGACGAACAGTATTCCCCTTAAAAATCATAGAAATAAATAAATTCTTATTTCTTATACGTCTCAGAGACGTACGTCATCTCACTAGGGATAAACTGCATTTGTACTAACATTTTAAAATATCATTTAAAAATAAAAAAGATAACTTAAACTTAAGCTTTAAGAAGAAAATTTTCTTCGAAGCAGTGAAAATAAAATCTATAACCCTTTAATATGGTTCTGCCTCCAATGGTGAAAGGTTAAAAATGATTCCAGCATTCGGAGCCGGCCCAGTAACATGGAAAAATTTTTGCATGTTCTTTCGCATATTCTTTCTGTTTTACCAATTTCTGATAAAACGCCAGGTTTTGTTCGTTCCCGAATTCTTTGTGTTGTTCGTCAGTCAGTTTCACCTTCTTTAGGTTTGTTGGAAAAATAATCAATCGATTTTTGTGCCATTGTCACTACTTTTATATGTCTGTCATTCTCGTTTTATCCCGGAACTAGGCGTCATGTTAGACAGTCTTGTACAAATCATCATAATGAGTACAACTACCAAGTATCTCACTACCGGTGTTCTCTACTGGTTACATTAACGCTTTTAAGTACACATAACGAAAAAACGGCAGCTACAAGTTAATCGGCTCATATTTTAAGCCGATTTTAGCCGATCAAGTATAAAAAAAAACTACCGGCGGCGGCGGCTCGACGGCTCAAATTCGCTCGGCTTGTTGCTCTGCATGGGTATACTTTCTTCCGGGTACTGGACGTTATTCTCTACTGCGTGCCACACAGCACGTGCAACAACCGAATAATTGCGAAAAAAGATGTTGTGATTTAACACCATTTCTTGTGGGGTTATTTGAAGACATTGGTCTTTGGCAATAAACCAGACTCTCTTCAAGCTTTACAAGTCAATTTTAAACGTGGTATTCATGACATACGACTTGATTTAGAGGAAAAAGTGCTCAAAAATTGAGTTCATCGAATTCGGTCCTGTAAAAGAAGATGTGCAGGCCATTTGAAAGGCGTTTTATTCAGATCTTAATTGTATCGATTGCTTAACATTAAGCAAACAAAAAATTGGATTTCCTTAACAATTAGTGTGTTTTTTTTTTAAAGAAATCATATCACTCAAATTGGAAACCCCTTTATAATATAGACATGAATTCTAAGTAAATTGCTTGTATGCACAAATTAGTGGTTTAATTTTTTTTCGATAAATTTTATAGTTAGCGGTTTTAACTATTTGTGTCCTCAACCAGGTTACTTGCAACTTCTTATGAATATGGAAAATTGTTCGATTTTTATTATATATGTTTATACGAGTATGAGAGCAGTAAAAAATAAGCTACAAATATTAAACCCAAAATTCATGACAACAAATTTATTCACTGGATGTACGAGTGTCAAACTAGAATGCTGTTTATTGTTAATTGCACTTTAGAAGATTTCTCCCTACTGTCTAACACTAACATGAACACGTCTGTTTTAGCTAAATGCAACCATGATGTAGGTAGCAGTAACTAATGCATATTTCTTAAATGCTGAGGCATATAACAATTAAAGCATACTTTAAGGCGAAACATTTTTATATTTATTATTTTTAAATATTTTTATTATTTACTACACAATTTGATTATTTTTATCAAAAAATTAAATTAACATCGTCTCAAAAGCAACGTCCTATACGAAAATCTTTACACATTCTTATTAATATCTACACAAATTGAGAAATATTAAAATATATAGAAATATTAAAATAGATATGTATATCTCATTTTATATATAGCGGCATTTCTTTATCGGATTCATTTTACTACCTGCGGGACACTGGAAAGCCTCAGCAAATTCTTTTGAATTCATAACGATTTCCTGCAACCGAATATATTCCCGATCATGTACAGTATCTTCGTCATTTCCCGTGCCACAAAATATTTGGGCTAAACTCAGGAAGAACAATTGCTGCCATGGAGTTCTTGTGAATTCCGGCTGCAATCCAAATTCGCGGCTGTATGTACGGAAGGCCAATTGGGCGCCAATGACATCGGCCAAACGTTCATTGATAGTATCGGTGGGATTCTGTGCACTGAGACATGTTATGGTAGCATTAATGCTAGCTACTTGAAGGCTGTTTCCACCAAAGGACGGAGTGTGGTGTTCATCATTTAAAACACCAGAGTCTATGGCATGAATGACTTCATGGCCAGCCGAAGATCCAAGTATTGACATTGTAAACAGTGGATGCCACGACCAGTCATACATAGGCGGTGCCAATGCCGGAAAAGGAAAATATACAATATTACGAACCGGGCTATAAAATGCGTGCGGTGAGTCTGCATTACACATCATATCTTTCGGGCACATCAGAGTTTCCAAATGTGCAAATCTTCTTACACTCAGTTCGGTTTTGTGAAAATTATTTATATCCAAATCTGGTAAGGCACTATAATACTCTTCTACCATGGACTCGGTAACATTTTCGGGTAAATTACCTATGTTGGTGCGCAGTTTACCAAGCTTTGTAGTGATATCTTGCAGTTGCTGGTCACTTAACTCCAATCGATTCTCAGCCACAGTTTCCGCAAAGTGTTTGTAAAGAGTTTTGACCGTAGACGCGAAGAGTTCATCTTTCACCTTTTTATGCGGCAGATAGAAGTGTTTATAGTACACGTAATTTAAGCCCAGCGCCAATTTTGTCTCAGAACTGACCATATAGTAGCCAAACTTAACAGTCTCGGACAGGTAAATTAAAAACTGGAACATTAAATAGTTGCAAAATTTGCGAGCCTCATTTGGCTGCCACTCCTTGTCGAGCAAATAAAGCAAATATGAAAGATGGAAATGAATTGTTTCATCTTCAATTTTTGCAGGATGTGGATACATTTGTTTCAGAAATTTCGTCAGGTGAGATAGATTGGCATTCGCAGCATTCAATGCAGCGTATGTCGGAGTAGCATAGAGGCGCCTTTTAGAATATGCCTTATACACAGATTGCCAATATTGATGGGTTTCCACAAATTCTTTCATGTATTTTTCCACCACAGATCGTGGAAGTTTGAAAGAGGACATAATTGTAACCAATTCGTTGACCGCAACAGGTGTTGGTTGTGGAACTTCTACCAATAAAACCAGTTTGCCGTTTTGTAACCTAATCATTTTGTGCGTCACTAAGACATTATTCAAGCCATAACTTAATAATTGTGCCAGGAGGCCAATTAAATCAATATCAGTCGTATTGCGAGGCTGGAAATTATGGGTTTTGTCTTGGCCTGCATAAGCCTGCAGTTCCTCTAGGAAAGGCCATTCTTGTGTGGGTCCCGGCTTTACTTCATTCAGAAACGAAAGCACTGATGCGTTTCGAACATTTTGGCAAGCTTGATAGTAGATATTTAGTTTCTCGGTATAATGTTGATTTACTTTTCTAGTAATTGGATAGAATTTATTCAATGTATTTGCGATGTTAAACGTATATGCTACTTGGCTAACGCCTACATTGTCCACGACTTGCACTCTATTGCCGCATGCATATTGAAAGAAATTATTACATGGATCTGCTGTGTGATCCATCGACCCGGCCATGTTCCTCATGTGTTTAAGATTCTCGACATTTATGGTTATGTGGGCAAATGCCAAAGTGGAAAATGTCAGCACCGCCACTAGGGTGACCAGTATGTACAGGGTTGACATGACGACTGATTGAGTACTTGTCACTTTAACGAAAGACTTTACTATTTAGTTATTAAATTCGCGAACTTTTAAAGGCAACTGTTTGGAATTAGCATCGACTATGGAATTTATAGCTAATTTTCAAATAGAATCCCAGAAGATAAGCCACATCTCTCTGGCTTTCACTGTGCAAGAGCATCGAAATTTCGGAATCAAAATTTGTGCTGTTATCATTGGACGTCAATGAAATAGTTAATTTAATCTATTATGTGTTTGTATGAAACAGCTATTTTTAGACGCAGCTTTCTGAAGCAAATACTGGGATTATTAAGAACGACTGACTTGACAGATAACTTTATGATTTTTAATATTAAATAATTTCTGCGACATTTTTCACAAGATCAATGTTAGTATTGAGATTTTGTTAAATTTTAAAAAAACAACCCACAGAATTTGGTGGCTAATCTTCAAGGTTGGATTCTATGATTGGTTGTTGAAATAAACTACAAAATTGGATTCCCCTTACATCCCATAAAGGGATTGGGGAGAGCCTGTCACAAATAAAGTAGTAAGCTGTCAGTGAGCGATAGAATTCATCACAGCCGAATTGAAGGTAGTCCCATCCGTATTAGAGCTTATCACAACCTCATTAGACAACCGAATTTTGATAGGGTCACAAATGAATTTTGAAAGTTTTGTTTTATTACGACGTTGCTAAGGGCGGATCATCAATAAGTCCGTGAATTTTTTTTCCAAAAAAAAATTTCATCTTTCAACATAATCTCATTTTGACTCAATACACTTATAGCCTGTTATTCTATCTCGACCGAAAGCTTTCGATCGTGTTCTAGACGAAAGAAAGTTGATTTGGGTTTCACAATCTTGTCGTTTCAAGTCGAATGAAAACAGAAAATTTTTCAAACCTCTTCAGTACAAATTTTGGTTTCTCTATTTCGAATGTGCTGTCAGTCAGGAACAAACATGGAGTCCGGCGAACGAAAATTTCGACTTAGAGAAACCCAATTTGAGCCGAATGTGAGTGACTGATTTTCTTTCTATTGGTCCAAAGTTTCTTCAATTTTTGTATCCTAGGGTTTTTCGACCTTCATAAAATCGGCATTTGTTTGATCTACAATTTTATTGTTGAAGCTAAATCTCTTTCCACCGAGCCATTTCTTTGTGTTTCGAAATAGGAAATAGTCACTGGGGGCTAAATCCGGAGAATATGGCTGACGAGGTATCAATTCGTAGCCCAATTCATGGAATTTGGCCCTTGAGACTACACTCGTGTGCATCCGTGCATTATCTTGATGACAAGAAAATAAGTTTTTTCTTGGCCATATGGGGTCGTTTTCTTAAATCCTCGTTAAATCGATTCAATAAGTTGGCACAAATATTCGCCGTTTATTATTTTCCCCACTTCAAGGTAATCGATGTGGATTATACCGCGTACATCCAAAACCAAAACTCGTGCCATCACCTTAACTAAACGCTGAAAAAACTGCTTCGAATTGCGGTTAAACAACTCCAAACAATCCTTTGAAGTTATCACACGATTACGTTTATGGTCAGTTGAGAGCAAACGCTGCACCCATCTTGCAGACAGCTTTTTTAAACCCAACTGGTCATTTAAATTCGAAACCACACTCGCATATGAAATGCCTATGGCACCAGCAATCTCACGCACATTTACTCTTCGATCGTCCAGCACCATATAGTGGATTTTTTCGACAATTTCCGATGTATTGACCTCAATTGACCGTCCAGAACGTTCAGCGTCATTTGTACTTGTGCGACCACAACGAGAGTAAGTAAACCACTTTTTTTACCATTGAAATCGATGGTACAGAGTCCCCATAGTATTTTTCAAGCTTTTCCTTGGTTTGATTGACGGTTTTTTTTCGCCAAAAATAATGTTTAATGAGCACTCGAATTTCACTTTTTTCCATTTTTAAAAAATGCACGAGGTTGTATGTTTTGAACAGCTGTTACACGCTGTTTATTTTACAGTAGTCTATTAATAGGAGGTACTTGATGGGAGCAGTGTTGCATTTCACATAACTACGAGGGAAGTTCGAAAAGTCATGGACTTATTGATCCACCGTCGTATTTATATTTCGGGTCCAGCAATAAAAAAAAAATTACATGAGGTGTCAGGGGACACCCGGTTGGAACGAACAACCATAGCGAAAGGAATATTATGTACTAGTTACTTCCAACACGTCTAAGGCGCCTGTTGAGAAATGAATGAATGCATTTTAGAAAATATACTTTTTGTAAAATGAGAAACTTTTTTAAAAAACCATTTTTTTTATAATGTATTTTTTTAAAGTATATTTTTAGGTGCCTTTTGTAAGAATATGTATTAGATTTTCCGTAAAGATAATTTTTTAAAGAGAGGTACTTCTAATGTTAATATTAAGAAAATGTAGATTAAACAAGTGAGTGAGAAAATTGAGACATACAGAAGGAAGAATGAAGCCTGAAAAATCTACCAAGAAGTCAAAAGCGGGACTAATGGACATGGTTCAGGGCCCCCCTTCTCTAAAGACAAGGACGGAAATCTCATCGCAGATGTGCAGAGCATGTTGGGGATAAGAAGATAGCATTTCTCCGTGCTTCTGGTAACTGAGGTATCCAACGACGATAGGACAATCGATCACTATTTGGACGACGACCTTGATTACCCACCTCCTAACCAAGACGAGGTCAGAACAGCTATTGCCCAGCTTAAGTACAACAAAGCCGCAGAAGCCGATGGATTGCCGGAGGAACTGTTTAAGGCTGGTGAATGCATCAGCTCATGAGCAATATTTTTATTTTTATTTTTATCTCACCAACACTCGGGGGATGCCCCCTATAAATGCAGTGCATTGTGGGTGAAGGAAATTGTGGTAGTGGAGGGTGGAAAGAGGGAGTAGTATATGTTGACATTTGCCTTGAATGTTTAATATGTCACAATTGGTGGGAAATACACTAGCCGGAAGTTTATTCCACATAGGGACTGTACGGCTGAAGAGCGAATTTTCTCTATAGTGTGTAGTGCGGTCAATCGGCCGCTCGATAAAAAACGGATGAGAGTTTCTGGAAAGCCGCATACTTCGGCTAAATATCCTATTTGGTTAGATGAATGCATGCTCGGCGATTGGAGTCTCAGTGTACTGTGTCCCTTATTTAAAAAACGTGACCCGAGTCTCTGTGCCAATGACCGTGGAATAAGCCTTTTATCCATAGCATATGAGGTTCTATCAACTATAATGTGCAACAGACTAAAACCAATAATCGCTGACCTGATTGGACCATACCAGTGTGGAGTAAATGAGGACAAGGCAAAGATAATGGTTTCAAAAAACAGGGTCTCCACGCGATTAGACCTAATCGTGTTCGTTAATAACTGTTATAAGTTCGATGTAGTGGATGAATTTATATACCTCGGATCTGCCGTAAACAAAAACAACAACGTCGGCTTTGAGATCAGGCGTAGAATTGTACTTGCGAATAGATTTTCTTTTGGGCTAAGCAAACACTTTAAAGATAACGCCCTCTCTCGAGTAACAAAAGTCCAGCTTGCCTTGCTTAATGGCGCAGAATCCTGGATCTTATCGCAAGCAGACCAAATATCTATAAGAGTCTTCGAGAGAAATATACTCCGAAAAATGTGTGGCCCTATAGTGGATAACATGCCGAGTGTGGGAGACGCATGAGCTGTATGAGCTATATTCCGACATTGACATGTTGGTTGGTTGGTTGAAACGGCTGCAAGACATCGCGCTGTCTAGCACACTTAGGCTAATGAAGCCCATTGTGATACCTGCAGTTTCCTCTATAGCAACTCTTGACTAGTCATCTAGCCAATTTGCCCTTTCAATGAATTTGTCTATAAGACCTACAGGAATATTCTGTAGACCTACGGTGCTAACTAAATGTGTTCCGAATATCCTACTTCTCAGTCCTGCCAGATCAGGGCAATCCAAGAGAAGGTGTTTCGTCGTTTCCTCGTCCTCTTCCATGCAGTATCTACAGAGAGTGGAGTTTCTATGTCCCAATCTTAGGGTGTGTTTTCCTACAAGACAATGGCCCGTAAGTGTTCCCATCATTGTGGATAACCTGCCCCTTGGGAAGTTAAGTAGCTGCCTAGTCCTCTTCCTGTCTACCTGTGGCCAGAGGACCCTGGTTTATTTGCAAGTTTAAGTAAGTCTCCACTTGTCCTTGAACATATTATCGGCCCACTGCCTGATATGCAAATGGCAGGTAGAGATTGGCATACTAACACTTTCTTTTGCCGGAAGAAACTGTGCCGTAGTGCCCTGTCTAGCTAACGTATCCGCTACGCAATTGCCTGGAATGTCGCTGTGTCCCGGTACCCAGTTGAGCCTGATCTCAAAATTCTTTGCCATCACCCTAAGTGATGAGTGACATTCTTTCACCATCAGGATCGTTGTAAACATGGCTTCCAAGGATTTTATGGCAGCCTGGCTGTCTGTGTAGATACATATTCTCCGGAGGGTTGTGACACTTTTTTTCAGTAGTTCAGCAACCTCCAGTAGGGCGGTAATTTTCGCCTGAAATACACTACAGTGATCAGGCAGCTTGAAGGAGATATTAACATTTAGGTCCGGTGAATGAACCCCATAGCCTACTTGCTCGTCCAACTTTGATCTATCCGTGGAAAATCTGATACTACTGGTGTCCCCTTCCAGTGACCTTTCCAAGGTATTCCTGTTCGGAATAGAAGTCCTTAGATTTGTCGCTCGTAGAAGGTAGGGGATACAGTAGTCCGTTTTTACGGGAATAGAGTTGATCCGGTGTAGTAATTCAGCGTGTCCGGAATGCGCCGATATCATGACGACACAATCTCTAATTCTCACCAGGGATGTAGCGGCTGCCGATTCGGCCATGATATTAGGAGTACAGATGTTCAGGATAGCACTAAGTGCAGTACCTGACGTCGTGCCCATTGCCCCACTAACGCTAATCAGTGCTGATCTTTGAATTTCCATCAAGGAATTCAGAATATATTTCTTTTGTAGGTACCTCCACCAAACTACGGTGCCATAGAGAAGTATTGGTCTGACTATTGTCGTATAAATCCACATGGTGATCTTAGGAGACAGTCCCCAGCGCTTTCCTATCGCCCCTTTACAGCAGTAAAGAGCAACAGACACCTTTTTCACCCTCTCCTCCGGATTCGGTTTCCAAGACAGTTTTCTGTCGAGAATTATACCCAGATACTTGACCTTTTCCGTCAACTGCAATTGCACCCGATTAACTGACGGTAGTTCAAATGCAGGTATTTTATGTTTCCGAGAGAACAAGATAAGCTTAGTTTAAGCGATAGTCCGTTGTTAGCGGTCAAGTTAGAAATCAGACTAAGTAGGCTGGTTGTACGAATGCTAAGTAAATTGAGGTTTCTTCCCGTACAGATGATAGCAATATCATCGGCATAGGCAAAGACCTGGCATTCGGCTCTGTCCAATTCAAGAAGCAGTTCATTGACTGAAGTTAACCATAATAGTGGAGACAGAAGGTCCCCAGAGCGAAGACTTTATTCTCAAGAGAGTTTTCTATTATGCTGACTATAGAGTGGAGAATCGTTTCAGTTGAGGTGCCTTTGATATAGGCATTCTGAGAACTCGATAGAAGATTATGTGGAAGATTACATCGAACATGAATGTGCAGTAACCTTTCAAATGTCTTAAGAACAAAGGATGATAGACTGTTTGGACTAAAGTCCTTTGGTTTGACATGAGAGCATTTGCCCGCTTTCGGGACGAAAACCACTTTAGTTTGCTTCCAAGCATCGTAATAATTCGTTAGCAGAGCCTTTTCTGTCTGTCTGATGTGTTCAGTAACTATAGTGAGCAATTGAACAGCCTTTAAGTTAAAAATACTGCGTTATAATATCAGTAGTGTGAAAGTTTTTAAAAACCGTAAAAACCGGTTAATCGACTTGAACTAACCGGTGAAACCGGGGCTTCGAGAATAGAAATTGTTAAGAAACCGGAGTAGGGTTAACCGGCTTCAATTCGGTTGACCGATTTCGGATTTGAATATAGTAGATTCGGCCAATTGACAGCGCCACAATGTGAGATTATTTGCTCACCAAACTCGCCTCTCAATTGGTTTACGGTATCTCGTGCAGTGTTGTATGTGGTACCGTCCTATTGAAACGACATGCCAACTAAGTCGAGCTCTTCAATTTTCAACTCCGTGATCATCGAACGGGGTCATGCTCCGTTGACCGTAATATTGCGGTTATTGTATTCTCTTGAAGACTTATTGTCAAAAGATGATGACGCCGGGATATAAACCGCACCAAATAGTGAATTATCCTGGTGCATTGCCAGTTCTTTAAAATCCTCTGGCTGCACTTTGTGCCAAATTTGGGAATTTTGTTTATTGATGTACCCATTCAGATAAAAAAATTAGCCTCCTCGCTGAAGATAACTTTTTCATACAAAATTTTGATTTTCTTCTATTTTATCTAAGGCGACGACGTTGTGGTCGGCCGACGTCGGCTTCGGCTCCTGCATCAGCTGCATTTGTATGGCTTTAGAGTGAGGTTCTTACGTAAAATCTTCCAGGTGGTTGAATAACAGCAGCCCAAATGCTGCTATCGGTGATGGAGGGACATATACATTAAAAATGGTGGAAATAGAAGCAATATTATGCTCGGTACGCACTCTACGGATGTGGGTTGGGGCATTGACATCCAATTGAGTGAAACTGGTGCGTAATTTAGTCATATTGGGTTGAACAGTCTGCTCGGTGGTTGGATTATGACGACCATAAAATGGACGTAACTTATGAAACACATTTTTCGTACAACATGAATTTGGATAATAAAACTCAATTATTTGCCAGCGCTGCCACAGTGGTCACAAATTCGAAAAACCCGCGCATGAGGCTAAAACTGAGTTTGCATAAAACAATTGGGTTGTGTTCGTAAAACTTGGGTTGTGTTCGTAAGACTTGAAGTGTGTTCGAATTGAATAAAATTTTACTGAGTTCTCCATAGCCTTGACAAAAACCGTCTCTTTTGAGAACAAAGCTTGATATTCTAAATTAACAAAAAATTGGGAAGATCTGAGATTCTTTTGACAAATCGTATAATTCTTATCAACTTATTTAAAAAATTTCAAATTAAATTTGTTACCCACAAAATACAGTTTAAGATAGTAAACGCTTTAGTGGTCTAGCATTTAACATGTGGCTGTAATGCGACAGCTAAATCTTGAGTTTTTTTTTACCCTAGTTTTCAAGAATTCCTGAATATGTTTTGGTTCAACGTGGCGATACCAAGTGATAAATATTTATTTTATACTGACATCTCTAGGTTATACGGCATTTACACCAAACAAGATTAATGCATTTCGAAGGTTATCTCCGTTAACCCGCGGTAAGACAGAAGATTACTCATACAATTTAATCTACACAAATTGAAGTTTAATTTATAACCTCATTATAATAAACTGGTGTGCATTTTGATGCAACACTGTTAGTTACTAAAAATATGTAACCATAATAAACCATAATAAAAGCCTGTAAAATATTGGGAAGCAGAGCTTAAACGAGGACGTATGAGCTTCCAAGACGAACACCATAGTGGACGACCAATTGAAGTGTCCAGGCCAGACACGATTAAGAAAATCCATTAAATTGTATTGGACTATCGTCAGCAGAAAATGCGCGAGTTAGCCCAAATGATAGGCATTTCAAGAACTGCGTATATTGACCGAAGATTTGAAGATGAGAAAGCTGTGCGCAAGACCGGTGCCGCGTTTGGTTTCAATAGCGCAAAAACAGCGTCGTGAAGATGCTTCAGTAGAGTGTTTGGTGATGTTTCACCGCAATAAAGCCGAAGATTTGCATCGATTTATAACCATGGATGAGACATCGGTCCACCACTTCACACCTGAAACAAGGGAACAGTCAAAGCAGTGGACTGGATGGGAGAACCGTGGCCAAAGAAGGCGAAAACGGTTATATCTGCAGGCAAGGTCATGGCGCATGTTTATTGGGATGCGCATGAGATAATTTTTATTGATTATTTTCAGAAAGGAAAGGAAACGAATAATATGCTAATTTATGGCAGCGTTTAATTGTGGGAAAAAGGCCGCACTTGGCGAAATGCTCCAGTTCACACATCCACTATTGCGATTGCCAAAATTAATGAATTAAAGTTCGAATTGCTTCATCACGCATGTTATTCAACAGATTCAAGTCTCTCGGACAATTTAATGTCTCCAAACTTGAAGAAGTGGCTCGGTGGTACAAGATTTGCCTACAATGAAGCGGTGGTGTCTGCGGTTGAAGGCTATTTTAAGGAGTTTGAGAGTTCTTACTATAAACAGGGTATTGAAGCTATTGAATATCGCTGGAAGAAGTTTTTCGAACTAGAAGGAGATTATGTTGAAAATTAAAGAAAATTTTTCCCAACTTTTGTGTCTGTTCTTTATACCCTCGTATGTGTATTATATTTTTGAAAAGTTTTAGTTGCATCTGAAAATATATTAGATTGAACTAGCCCTCGTAAATTAATTAATATTTTGTTTATTGCGTTTTACTCAATTAATATCTTACAATTTATTTCATCAACGTATTAATCGCTGGGATGTTAAACAAGTCTTTAATTGACAACCCGAAATTGTTATTTGAAATCGATATTGATTTTTTCCTGTGTATGTGGAAGATTTTGAAAATATGAGTTCGCGGTTTTCGAAAATTTTCAGTTTATCGTGGCCACGGAAAAGTAATTGATTTATATTTTATAGTTCAGCGCAATGAAATAGAAAACTTAAACATTACATATTTATTAAAGCTGCTGACAAATGGCGGTTAATGTACACACGGGTGTATGCCTAGGTTGAATGTATTCAAAAGCAATAAAAACTAATGCATATTTCTTAACCGTTAGTGTGTGTTAAAATATAGCATACCTTAAGGCGAAATGCTTCACTTTTTTATTTTGATTTTATAATTTGTTAAAGTATATGTGTCCTTTCGTAGTAGGATATTCTTGAAGAATTTTTGTTTTTGCTATTGATTTAAAACAATTTCTGGATTTCTTAAAGCATCATGTTTTTATTTTGAATTACAAATGAGTAACATATTTATGGGCTTTACAATAGTAACACCTGTGAAGATTTAGACAAACTTTGAAATATTAATATGTAATTTTCTTTTATATATAACTGCATTTTTGTGCCGGATTCATTTTACTACCTGAGGGACACTGGAAAGCTTCTGCAAATTCATGTGAGTTCATAACTATTTCGTTCACACGCGTCTTTTCCCTATCATGTGTAACATCTTCTTCAGCACCCGTGCCGCAGAACATTTGGGCTAAACTCAGGAAGAACAACTGCTGCCATGGAGTTGTTGTGAATTCCGGCTGCAACCCAAATTCGCGGCTATATGTACGGAATGCCATTTGGGAGCCAGCGACATCGGCCAAACGTTCATTGACCGTATCGGTGGGATTCTGTGCAATGAGACAAGTTATGGTAGCATTAATATTTGGTACTTGAAGGCAGTTTCCGCCAAAGGACGGCGAGTATTTTTGATTATTTAAAATTTCATTGTCTATGGCATGGGTGAGTTCATGGCCAGCCGAAAATCCAAGTATTGACATGGCAAAAAGGGGATGCCACGTCCAGTGATACATTGGCGGTGCTAATGCCGTAAAAGGATAATATACCATATTACCATTCCGGTAGTATGATGCATGCGTTGATGATCCATAACAAATCATATCCTTGGGGCATATCAGTGTTTCCAAATGTGCATGTTTCCTGACAATCAGTTCGGTTTTGTAAAAGTTATCAATATCCAAATCAGGTAAGGCACTATAGTACTCTTCTACCATGAACTCGGTAACGTTTTCGGGTAAATTCCCTATGTTGTTGCGCAGTTTACCAAGCCTTGTGGTGATTTCCTGGAGTTGTTGATCACTTAACCCTAATCGATTCTCAGCCACAGCTTCCGCATAGTGTTTGTAAAGTGGTTTGACCGTAGAGGAGAAGCTTTCTTCTAGCTCCTTTTTATGCGGAAGATAGAAATGTTTATAGTACACATAATTTAAGCCCAGCACCAATTTTGTCTCAGCACTGGCGAGATAGTAGTGTGGATCAAGAGTATCTGATAGATGAATTAAAAACTGGAACATTAAATAGTTGCAAAATTGGCGAGCCTCATTGGGCTGCCACTGCTTGGTGAGCAAATACTTAAAGTAGGAGACATGGAAAAGAATAGGTTGGTCTTCAATTTTTGCAGGGTTTGGATACATTTGTTTCAGAAATTTCACCAGATCGGATGCATTGCGACTATTACCTTTTACTCCAGCGTACACTGCAATAGCATAATCGCTCATGGGAGAATATTCGCTGTAAATAGACTGCCAATGTTGATGGGTTTCCACAAACTCGTAAAGGTATTTTTCCACCACAGAACGTGGAAGTTCGAAAGATGCCAGAAGTGTCACCAATTTGTCTACGGGAATAGATGTTGGTTGTGGAACTTCCAACCCTATGCCGTCTCTTCCAATTGGTAAACCACCCTTGCTATGCTTCATTATTACATTATTTAAACCATAACTAAATAATTTCGCTAGAAGACCAATTAAATCAATATCATTCGTATTGCGAGGCTGGAAAGTATGGTTCTTGTCTTGGCCTGCATAAGCCTGCAGTTCCTCTAGAAACGGCCATTCTTGTGTGGGACCCGGCTTTATTTCATTCAGAAACGAAAGTAATGATGGGTTTTCAACATTTTTGCAAACTTGATAGTAGATATGTAGTTTCTCGGCATAATGTTGATTCACTTTTCTCGTAATTGGATAGTATTTCTTCAACGTATTTACGATGTTAGAAGCATGTATCACTAGGCTATAACCGGCATTGTCCACGACTTGCACTCCCCTGCCGCATGCGTATTGAAAGAAATTATTACACGGATCTGCTGCGCTATCTTTCGACGCTTCTATGTTCATCATGTGTTTAAGATTCTCGACATTTGCAGTGAGGCGGGCAAATGATAAAGTGGAAAATGTCAGCACCGCCAATAGGGTGACCAGTATATAGAGCGTTGACATGACTGTTTGAATCCTTGTAATTTTAACGAAGGACTTTACTATTTTGTTATTAAATTCGCGAACTTTTAAAGGCAACTGTTTGAAATTAGCATCTGCTCTTGAATTTATAGCTAATTTTCAGAGACAATCCCAGAAGATAAGTGACATCTCTCTCTTCTTCACTATGCTAGTGTAGCCCAATTGCGGAATCAAAGTTTAAAATGTTATCATGACCATTAATTTAATCTTTTACTTGTTTCTATGGAATAACCTTACTAACCCAATTATTTTTAGACAAAACCAAATAGGCGAATGGTTTTTATGAACGACTGATAACTTGATGAGTTTTAGTATTACATTTTTGTTGGATACTTTTTTTTTGTTTCCCGATATTTTCTCAAATCATCTTCTTCAACTAAAGGCTGAACATTTGACAAAGTGCAACGAGTTGCCATACAACAACCAAAAACCAGGCTTTCTTTTCTTTCCGCCTCCAACTACGCCTCCACACTCGGAACGGGAATGATACATTTTGTAAATGTATATTGCAATGAGATGAAGTTACTATTTGGTACAAGGTAGACATCTGCATAAGATGTCTTGTATGACCATTTCAGCTATTTGTTTTTTTCAAGACATGTAGTGAAGTGCTGTTGCAATAACCAAGCACTTCAGAGTACTGAATTCAAAACATTCCTGTACGTTTGTGTGCCCAAAAATGCAATTCGATGTGTTGCTAAAACGCAATTGTATTAGTATTGTTTTTTGGGCTCTGCAGCTTCACACACATACACGTTTGATTTTTTTCAGAACACTGAAGTATTTGGTTGGGGCAACTTCGCTACAGTACATGTCTTGAAAAATAGACAAATGTCTTGAATGACCGTTCATATGTATAATGCGAACAAGCATTATGCGATGTTAGGGAAAGGGGCCAATGACCGACTACAAATCTGTGGTCATAAACAATAACTCGAGTTAGGACAAAAATGAAATTTTTTTTTGGGAAGTCACCGGGCTATGGAGTAAGTAAAAGAATTCGTTTCCTTGTGATCTGTAACAAAGTTATCACAAAAACTCCGACTCCTGCTTTCCAGTAAAGATATTAAACTTTAAACTGCTCTCCCTGAAAAATTTTAGAATCGACTTAGGCTGTTATTGTTTGTGACCATAGAAATATAAAGTAGATGATAATGAGATGCTAAGCCTATTCATGATGCGAAGATAAGCCTACTCAAGGAAGCTTTTTGGCCAGATGATTTCTACACTCTTCTTTTAACTGAACTATTTCTCCATAATTTGAATTATTTCCTCTCTTCTTTTCTGTCCAAATTAAGTTAAAGAATTCCCTAGGTTTACGTCAATCTTAATTAGTAACCCTTTTGTTTGTTTAAACTGTCATTCCGCTAGGGAAATTCTGTGTAAAGTGTTATACTGTCATTGGCTATCTTCATTGTAATCTCCATTTTTAAATAATAAATGAATTGCATTTTTTACATCCGAATCGACCGGTCGCATAATTGTTTTTATTGATCGAAATTTAAATAATTTAATCAGCCCGCATAGACTGCCCTAAAAACTATTAGGGATAAACAGAAGCTCTCGCAGCTTTTGGCACAGAACCCACCCCCTGCCGATGACGATCCTGAAGCGAAGTGAAAATGCATTTCAGACTCTGTAAAAACTGTCGCGACAACCGTACTTGGTTTTGAAAAATCGATTCGCAACAAACCATGGCACGATGAAGAGTGTTTTAGAATTTTCTAAATTTATTCAAGCTCAAAACCTTTTTAATAATATAAAGTTATATTACTAAAAAGGTCTTGAGCTTGAATAAATTTAGAAAAATTAAAGTTATATTATTAAAAACGTCTTCAGCTTGAATAAATTTAGAAAATTGTAAGTTTAAAAAACAGACCGAATAAAAACATGATGAATGTAGAGTGTCTCATAGCAAATGATGAAAAGACCGCTCAATGTATGGCCATGCTTCAGTCAGATGCAATGCGAGCTGCGACTGAGCGGTACAAGGAGAAAGAAGAAGGTAAACCGTCTGTTTAGGCAGTGGAGAAACCGCGAGAGTGAGAAAATTGAGAGATACAGAAGGAAGAACGAAGCCCGAAAATTCTACCAAAAAGTCAAAAAAGGGACTTGAAAGACAAAGACGGAAATCTCATCGCAGATGTGCAGAGCATGTTGGGAATACGGAGAGATCATTGCTCGGCGCTAATGGTACCTGAGATAACCAATGGGATAATCGATCACAATTTGGCTACGACGTCGATTGCCCTCTTCCTAACCAAGACTAACTCCGAACAGCTATTGTCCAGTGTAAGAACAACAAAGCTGCAGGAGCCGATGGACTACCCAGTGCAACACGAAAAAATATAACCATATACGGACATCACTACGTGATAAAAGACAAAAAAAAACAAATCCCGTGTCTACCAGTATTGCCCAAAATCATGCACTTTCTTTTTATGGGCCCCCAAAAATTTGGGGCATTGGTGTCATTTTTGCAAAAAGTGATCATTTTGTCAGGCTCATATCTTGCAAACCGTTCGGAATTTTGATTTACTCTCTGAGGGAAAGTCGTAGCTCTTGTCATACAGAACAAAAAGTGTGAACATATAAAATCAAAACACTTCATCTTCAAGGTCAAACAATTTTTCAATTCTTCAAAAAAAAAGTTGATTTTTTCACCTTTTTTTCCCTTGTTCAGGTCCATAGGTAGCAAACCGTTCAAAATTCAAGGAAACAATCAACTACAAAAATGTACCTAAGATCTCAATAAACAACTTTCTAGAACATAATAACTTAGGAATGATTCTTAACACCGTTTACTTCAACATTGAGATACTATGCTATCTCACCGACCGCAGCAGCACAGGCAAAGCAGTAAGCTCAGTACACGCAACGAGGGACGCAGCATACAATATAATAGCGACACGACGCTCACATGGTGGCATTACACAGCGCGACGTCAACGAGAGCTCAGCGGTGAAAGTTATAGAGAAAATGCTACAGCATAATTCGCACACAACATTGGCAACTGACAATTTCAATATGCAGTGTGAAAATATAATTTATTTTGCTACGTTTGCGGTCATCAAATCAGAAAAAAAGTTCTACAAGATTTCAAAAGGAAAAGAATCTTTTAAGTAGTGAATTCATATAAGTTGTTTTTCGACCAAGTAGACTTAACGGGTGAAAATTACACACCTAATACAATGTGACGCCAGTGTTATAACAAATATAGTATGAAGTATTGTAAGCTGGATTAATCGCTTAGGTGATCATGATGAAACCAGTTGCTATGTATGCGTGAACTACACATAAATCGACATGCTGAGAAGAACAAAATTTATAAAGCAACTGTAACAGTCACACTACCAGTGCTTGCACATGAAAATTTTGTATCACCAAGGCCGCCAACTCCAGATCGTAGGACATAATTTACAGGAATGACTAGAGCAAGTGGTGTGACTTATGGAGATCCATTTGATACCGATTATGAGCCCCAACAGGGAAGAGATGGACCACAACTAATAACACAAATGGAAATGGATTTCATTGTGGCCATATTGGGAATATCGCAGCAACTTGTCATATTTTTAACAGCGTTTTTAAAGCAAGCATGCCAATGTTAATTCTACGGCGTATCGCAAACGGCAAGCTAAATTTCAGAGCCTCTACACTCTAAATGATGACAATTCGTTTGCCTCCTGCAACGATATAAAAGCTTTGGTGGTAAAAATGGGAATGAACTACATCGCTAGTGAGTGGAGATTATTTATTCATAGTTCTGTTTCAAGCTTGGAAGCAGTGTTGTTGCATGTGTCGAACCGAAAACCTTTCATTCCGTTAGCAATGGGTATTAACATGAAAGAAAGCTAGGAAATATTGAAAGATATACAGGGTGATCTTGTGCCTCCACCAACATACATGAAATTAATTAGAAAAGAAAACAAAAAGGAATGCAAAACAATGCATCAATAAAATTGATATTACCTCTGCAAGGATGAGCATTGTGGTTTGGTGAAACCGTTCTTCTTGCTAATCGGATTCGGTAGGGAGTTGTTTGATAGTTGTTCCCAGGATTTCCTATGTTCTGGAAAGTTATTTATTGAAATTTTAGGTACATTTATGTAGTTGATTGTGTCCTTGAATTTTGAATGGTTTGCTACCTATGGACCTGAACAGGGGAAAAAAGGTAAACAAATTTTTTTCAAGAATTTTTTGACCTTGAAGATGAAGTTCTTTTGATTTTATATATTCACAAGTTTTGTTCTCTATAATAAGGGCTACAACTTTGCCTCAGAGAGTAAATCAAAATTCCGAACAGTTTGCAAGATATGAGCCTGACAAAATGATCACTTTTTTGCAAAAATTATACAGAGGCCCCAAATCGTTGAGGGCCCATGAAAAAGTGCATGAATTTGGGCAAAACTGGGAGACACAGGTCTTTTTTTTGTCTTTTGTCACGTAGTGGTGTCCATATATGGTTATATTTCCATTACTTGAAAAATTACACCTAGTGTTACCGGCGGAGCTGTTTAAGGCTGGCGGCGATGAGCTGATAAGGTGCATGCATCACCTCATTACCAAAATTTCGTTAGATGACTGCAAGCCCGGTAGTTGGAGTCTTATTGTACAATGTAACCCATTTTACTATGAACCGAGTCTCTGGGCCGACTACCGTGGAATACGTCTTTATCCATAGCATATAAGGTTCTATCAAGTATAATGTGCGAAAGACTAAAACCAATTAACTCTGAACGGATTGGACTATAAAATCGACAACTGACCAGATTTTTACGCTATGCCAAATCTTGGAGAATACCCAAGAAAAAAAAATCGACACCTATCAGCAATTTGTCGATTATAAGGCGGCTGTCGATAGCCCAATACGGAAGAAGCTGAAGAATGCTGATTGGGCCGCCCTAATGTGACAGTCAGGTCGTTTGCGAAGGGTCGTGCAGCGTTTCAAGTAACCTTCATTGACTTCTTGGTACCCGTCGTCTGTCCTGTTTCACTTAAGCAACTGACGTTCGAAGGAGACCTTTCCACGAAACAACGTCTGATCTGATGTCAGCGTGTTAAATTGTATGCCCCAATCGTTCGTGTTAGTCCTGACGTACGGCCGGCATTGCTCGAAAACTGGGCCAAAATAGGACGTTCAGAATGCGCTTCGCCTTGAACAGCCGCGGTAGCCACATGCATGAAATCATTTTCAAAAGTTGATCGTATATTGAAGTTAATGCCGTATATAAATTAAATTTAAATTTCTGTGATATATTTTACAATTTTAATTTCTATCGACCTTAAAAAAACACCCCTTGTTTAGATTGGTTCTTAAAGTTTTGTGACAAGAAATCATTTTTGAAATTTAATTAAATTATTCTCAACACCAATGTTGCTGCAAAAAATTCTTACCAAACAAGCACCTTGTTTTTTTAGGCAAAGTGAAGGATTGAAGTAAATACCTTATTTTTTTGGAAATGTGGAGAATACTTTCAGGCGGTTGCTAAAAGGGTATAGTATTGTGTAAATACCATTCAAAAAACGGTTGCATACTCTTTAGCTTGTTGCAAAGTGAAAAATGAAGCACACTTTTAGGCTGTTGAATATTGTTGAAAATATATACTGAGAATGGGTTTTTAATTCCATGTATACTCTTCTTAAGAATTCCTCTAGTTTTCATATTAAATTAACACCTTTTTTTGGTTTCCTTAATCTATAAATCATATACAGTTCATAAAACTCTTTCGCAATACTGTTGTCTATTTCCTTTCCTTTTTTTGCATTAAAAAGTCTATTAAATAAATAAATTCACAATAAATGTGTATTTTCCTTCACTTGTTGGGAAATAAAATGGGATTTAAATGTCAGACAATTTGTGACTGTTCATAGACTCAATTTATGTAGATATTTTTCATTTCTCTCACACACATAATTTTGTTTTCTTTTTTTTGTGCTGGCAGGAAAATGTGAAAAGCTTTTCATAATAATCCAGCAGTAATATATAAGTATAAACAAGGAAAACATACCAATGTATTATCGCACAAACACTTGAGAAAATTAGGGTGTAGCCTAAGTGACAGTCTGATGACAAACATAATTTTGCATTCATGTGTGTTATAAAAAATTTGTTTCTCTGAACGTACAAAATACTTTGGATTCTTTATAGAATATAAATTGGGCGGTTTACATGCTTTCTTGTATCATCGTATTTGTTGCGCTGTGTGATGCTTCCAGCAATTTATTTTTTGTAAAAACTGTTATAACTTACGACGATTCGATAGAGCATACGAACGACTCAAACAGTTCCTTACTATCCCTACATTTTAAAACACAGTTTTACTGCTCACCCTATTGTTTATTTGTGTATGCAATGAATGTCTGTAGGTTGTTAAGAAATAATCCATTTTTGCCACTGGCTTTAGGGTATTATACATGATTTAGCACAAAAAACACCTACCAACCCCTAAATTCCTAGAAACAGGAATCAATTCAAAAACTCTTGTTGGTAAAATTGAAAACTCCAACATGTTTTTGAAAGGGAGTCAGGTTGAGTAAATAAAAATAATTGATTTTCAAGGGATACCTTAAAGGTTAGCTTTGTCCCTATGGAAAAGTTTATGTTGCAGCACCTAAAAGTAGACTTTAATTTTTGTTAGTCATCGAACTTTTGATTTCTAAGATTTTAGGAGTCTCCTGTTGGTCATTTTGCAGAGATGGTGGATGGAATATGAAATGAGCATATTTTACAAATGCTAAATACACTGGTAGAGGGGTACAAAAATAATCTATGTATATCACCGGAGTTTTGAAAGTTTACGTGTGAATTTTTTATAAGGGGGGTTGATATTTTCCCCGTTTTGCACATTCTGTTGATGAATTGACTCCGACTTTGCTTCGTAGAGTTTATCCCGTATCGGGATATCGAAGGCCGCCTTATAATCGACAAATAGGTGATAGTTGTCGATTTGTTTTACGGATTTGGCGTATCGTAAAAATCTGGTCAGTTGCCGATTTTCCAGGCCTAAATTCACACAGGTATGGTCCAATCAGATCAGAGATAATCGGTTTTAGCCTTTCGCACATTATACTTGATAGAACCTTATGCAAGGTTTATACCACGGTAGTTATTGGATACAAAGTTTATTCCATGGCAGTTGGTACAGAGACTCCGGTTACCATTTTTAAATATGGGACATTGTACACTGAGACTCCAACTGCCGTGCATGCATTTATCTGATCAAATTTTGCTAATGAGCTGATGCATGCACCTTATCAGCTCATCGCCGCCAGCCTTAAACAGCTCCGCTGGTAATCCAGCGGCACCTGCGGCTTTGTAGTTATTAAGCCGGACAGTAGCTGTTCTGACCTCGTCTTGGTTAGGAGAGGGCAATCGACGTCATCGTCCAAATTTTGATCGATTGTCTCATCGTCTTTGGATATCTCAGGTACCAGTAGCGCCGAGAAATGATCTCTCCATATTCCCCACATGGTCAGCACATCTGCGGTGAGGTTTCCGTCCTTGTTTTTACAGAAGTGGGCCCTGAACAATGTCCATTAGTTCCGTTTTTGACTTTGTGGTAGAATTTTCGGGCTTCGTTCTTCCTTCTGTATGTCACAATTTTCTCACTCTCGTGCTTTCTCCACTGCCGTTTCTTACGTCTAAAGAGACGGTTTACCTCCTTTCTTTTCTCCATATACCGGTCAGTCGCAGCTCGCGTTGCAATTAACTGAAGCATTGCCATACGTTCAGCGTTCTTTTCATCATTTGCAATGCGGCACTCTTCATCGTACCAAGGTTTGTTGCGAAGCGGTTTTTCAAACCCAAGTACGGTTGTTGCAGCAGTTTTTATAGAGTCGGAAATGAGTTCCCACTGCCTTGCAGGCTCGTCATGGAGAGTGGGTGTGGTCTGTGCAAAAATTTCCGAGAGCTTCCTTTAGTAGGCTGTGGCTACCTCTGGATATTGCAGCTTTCCGATGTCTAGCTTCCTCTGCGTCTGGTTTCGTACGATTTTCGCTCTACTTAATCTTGCGCGAACCTTTTCTGCTACCAGGTAGTGATCAGAATTGATATTAGTTCCTCTGTTCATTCGCACGTCCATTACACTGGATGAGTGCCTTACATCAATTACCACGTGATCAATTTGGTTCTTCATTCTCTGATCACGGGACACCCAAGTGGTCTTTTGGATGTCCTTATGCTGGAATCTCGTACCACTAATGACCATGTTTTTGCCGCGTCAAAGTCAATCAGTCTCATACCGTTGTCGGTGATGTTAGCATGTAGACTGAAATTGTCAATAGTTGGATGAAACACATTTTCCCTGCCTACTTAAGCATTAAAATCTCCTAGTACAATCTCAATGCCATGACCATGACAGCGGTCGTACGTTTCCTCTAGGCGCTCACAGAATATGCCTTTGGCATCATTACCTTTCTATTCTGCCAGGGCAGGCACACAGATTAGGGAAATATAAAAATATTTCGCTTTAAATCGGGTTGAGGCATTCACACACAGGATTGAATCTAGAGACTAGATGTCGAATTTCTCTATCAATCTACAAATCCGCAACCAAATTGATGGTTTTCTCATGGCAACTGTGGTATATGTCGCAGTTATTTGTTTCTTGTGCAGCCATGTCCTGTTCATCGCCTTTCCTGGGTAGGGGTAATGGTAGGCCTTGTAATCTTCGAGGACATCTTCCAATTCGACACTGGCACCGGATCTATATAGAGTTCTTACCTTTTAAGTGCACATCCGTTGATCGTGGTCATTATAACATTTGCATCAGTCACCTACTAAACCTAAGACATATCAGTGATCGCATAACCAATCAGGCTATAAAAGAAACTTACAAATTGTTAATCCCAAATAAATCTACTATGAAAATTCGACTTTTTTAACATTAAGCACACCTGAGCTCCTTTATGCGTAAGATCAATTTCTTTTTTAGGGTTTAGTTTAGAATATTTTAATCTATAATAAAAATAAATAAATATGTATGAAAAACCCCTACCGAAATTTTTTACAAAATAACGAATGTGAAAAAGTTGATAAAAAATTCTATATTTTTGGACATATAAATCAGAAATATTTACCAAACCATTGTCTTTCAGAAAAATTTAGTAATTGGTGTACGTTTCTGCGAAAAATCTAAAGAAAATACTGAATGAATCATGGTGCCTTTTCGGGAAAACGGTGTGTTATTTCAGGTTGAACAAAAATTTCACCTTTGAAAAGTCGGATTTTCCAAACGGCTTGAACTAACTTAATATTTTTTACAGTGTATTTTTTTAATGAAGTGTTCCCAAATTAGTGGTGTCTTCAGACATATTATTTTCCGTGAAATGACCAAGTTATTGACAAAAAACTGAAGAATGTCAATGAAAAAATTGGCAATTTTTGAATTTCATAGAGAATATCTTCATAACGGTAAAAGCTGTTCCCCAACATATAGGGTAATTCTTGTTTGTACTTTTTGCCCTTTTTAAATTTAGTGCCATTTTTTTGTGCAAGTGGCAACTCTGAAATTTGGCAGCTGTCATATATGTTTATGCCGATTATTAAAAATGGAGCGCTTTACGAAAGAACAACGCGTTATAATTGTGAAACATAGTACACAAATTTGGAAAGTTATGCCTGAGACCGCTCGCAAACTTCGAAGAATTTTCGGACGAGAAAGTGCACCTAATGTGTCAACCATTCGAAGTGTGGTCAAAAAATGTTTAAGAAACTGGGTCAGTTATAGACAGTAAGACTCCTGTGCCCCAATGTGCCGGTCGGTCTCTTGAAAAAATTGCTGCTGTAAACAAGAGTGTCGCCGAAAACCCGGAAAAACCAATTCGGCATCGTTCTCAAGAACTTTAAATTTCCCGAAGAACTGCGCAGCGAATTTTGACAAAAGACCTCCACCTTCATGCGTGCAAACTTCAGCTTACTCAGGAGCTCAAACCAGCACACCATGGAGAGCGTTCGTTCAATAGATAATGGAGCAAAGTGAAGTCAATGCTAATTTTTCAAAAAAATTTCTTCTTTTCCCATGAAGCGCATTTCCATCTGAATTGTTTCGTGAATTCGAAAAATTGTCGAATTTGGGTCTCAGAAAATCCTCATACTATGCATGACAAACAAATGCACCCACAACGAGCAACTGTCTGGTGCGAATTTTGGTCAGGCGGCGTGATTGGGTTTTACCTTTTTATTTGACGATGAGACCGAAGTTGCAGTGACTGTGAACTGCATTGCTTACAGGAACGTGATAACGGAGTTCATGTGGCCTCAAGTGGAAGGCGTGGATCTGCACCATATGTGGTTTGAGCAAGACTTCGCCACCAGCCACACCGCGCATGGAACATTCGATTTATTGCAGCAACGATTTCCAGAATAAATTATCTCAAGGAATTCTGATGTCAACTGGCCACCAAGATCATGCGATTTAACGCCGTGCGATTTCTTTCTTTGGGCTGCTGTGAAATATCGGGTTTATGCAAATTAATCAGAAACAATTCTTGATCTCAAATCCGAGATCCAACCCGTCATCGGTGAGATACAGCCACATCTGTGTGAAAAAGTCATGGAAAATTTTATGAAAATAGTAATGGTCTGTCATCAGAGCTGTGGGGGACATTTGACGGATGTTTTATTCCATACTTAAACGGAACATGTCTTCTTTACCATCCAAAAAAAAGTCATAACGTGTTTTTATTTTAAAATCATAAAGTGAATTCTTACTAAGACACCCTATACTATATTCTCGAAAGTAAAAGTCTTTGTAATCGGCTTATAAGTGTAGAGGTACCAGGCTGTGAAAGTTGCAACAGCACCAAAGTGCATCCTTACAGTATGACTTTCATACGTGTAGTCGATGCATGCCTAACGCGTATTGTGGGTAAGAGGTGTGGTGTTGCTGGCTGGTTAGACTTTCACGCACGATACGAAAATTTTCTTGTTTGATAAATTTAATTAGAATAGACCACTTTTACAAATTTTTACGAATGTAAGAATGAGGGAGATCAGCGGATTAAACGTTAAAAACTGCAGCAGTTGTTGCAAGCCAAATCGCAAAATGTATAACTAATGTAACCGTGATTTACGTAGGCTTTTTAAAAGAGAATAGCTTGATAATTGCAGCCTGACAAGCACAATATAAATGGGGAGAAAGTGGTCAATTCAGACACCCTGAAGCACTGACTAGGGTGCCCTTGAATGCAATATTCTAAAGCCCGACTCCGCCTCCTCAAATGATTGGTACATTCTAGAATGATGAGAATAATAGTGTGTTGTGTCTTTGTTTCCATGTTTTTGTTTGCAATCGACCCCACTATGCCATGTACTGGGAAATTAAACAATTTTCTCTGGCTAAGGCCTTCTCTGAAATTACCTAGGAAATTCTTCACCCTTGTGTATTTCCGTCAATGCTATAATAGTACGATACAGATAAGAGAAATAAATTTAAGAGATCCAATATTTTAATATTCACCAAAGAAAAAAATATAAAAATTGAAAATGACGTCAAATTCAAGTCTGCCAAATCCAAATATTGTGACGATAAGAATTTTTTCCCAAAATCTTAAGCAAAGCAATTCATTAATTCTGATTTATTTAATTCATAAAATGTATACAGTCAAATGCTATTTCAATGGAAAAAAATTCTACCGGATGCTAAATGATGATTTTGAGTTATCAATAAATTGACTGAAAATAATTTGGGAAATTATATTTAGACAAAATGCGGGGATTTTCTATATTCAGAATTTTTATTGTCGTATTCAGAGTTATTTTACGTTTGTTGTAAAAGAAAATCCTTAATTTATAGGTTTGGCTACAGATCTGGAAACTGGTAGCAATTTCACAATATACTGGAAGAACCCCCCCCCCCCCATGAAATCACATATTACCAAATATTTGCTGACTACAATGCAGAATTTTACAGACCCATAAGGAGAATAATCTATGAAGCTCTCAATCAATGACTGAGTTTCCGGGTGCAGTACAATATCTTCGGAGAAAGTCTGACAGAGAGAGTCTGTTAGGAAGTCTGTTTAAAATAATTAGTCGCATGCCATAAAATATTTAGCGCCTTATTCATAAAAAGTTGCGTGACATTTGACAGACGTTTTTTGTATAATAAATCGTCTCTTAAACCTCTCATAACTTTTTGTGAATAAGTCCGTTAGTTTTTATTTGATCGTTTCCGGTGCCCGGCACTTCCTGTATAATATTTAAATACACTATAAATAAATAAATGGTTTCCCATTACATCCCATGAAGGAACCGGGGAGAACTTCTCACAATCACTGAGCTGTGTGCTTTCCAGTTTTCACTCACTCACACTACAGTTTTACACCAATTCCGAACGGTATTTTCAGAAGCTTTTTCATGGCTATATACTCGATAGTGTCGCCGTCACTAAGCGAGGTGACCGTCATCGAAAGGAAATTTTAAGGTGGTTGGAGCAGGGATCGAACCCACGATCTCCTGTACAAGATGCGCGCACACTACCATTGCACCACCGACGGTCACATTTACAAAATACACTAGCCATTACATAAATGAGCAGCCTGATTTGGTTATGCGATCACTGATGTGTCTCAGGCTTTGTACGAGTAGGTGACTGATGTCACTGAAGCTCATCAAGCTATAGGGCATATTATTTTGTCCTTTAGGAGGCGGATTAGCCAAACATATGGGCCAACGGCGGATAAAAAACCAAAAGAAGAAAATCCAGGTTCGTCAGCGTTTGATCCATAATGGACGCCTGCAATCAAATATCCTGGCAGTAGGTAAAATGCAAAAATCCGGTTTACTGGGTTTGCCTCCCGGCGCCGTTCATAATGGCAGTGAAAATACAAAAACGAAACAGAAACATAAACAATCCCTATTTGTTGACGACCCCCGCAAACGTTATAAGGACCACGATTTACGGATATGCACCTGGAACGTAAGAACTCTAAGATCCGGTTCAAGTATCCAATTGGCAGATGTCCTCGAAAGTTATAAGGCTGACATTACCGCAATCCAAGAAATGCGATGGACATGACATGGCTGAACACGAAAAAGAAACTGCGATATATACTACAGTTGTCATGAAAAAAGAACATGAATTTGGTTGCGGATTTGTAGTTGGCAAAAGACTGCGACATCTAGTCTCTAGGTTCAATCCCGTGAGTGAACGTATAGCCACAATCTGCATAAAAGCGAAATATTGTTATATTTCCCTAATTTGTGTGCATGCCCCGACAGAAGAGAAAGATGATAATGCCAAAGACATATTCTATGAGCTCCTAGAGGAAACATATGACCGCTGCCCTGGCCATGACATTAAGATTGTACTAGGAGATTTTAATGCTAAAGTAGGCAGGGAGAATGTGTTTCATCCAACTATTGGCAATTTCAGTCTACATGCTGACACTTCCGAAAACGGTATGAGACTGATTGACTTTGCAGCGGCAAAAAACATGGTCATTATTGGTACAAGATTCCAGCATAAAGACATCCACAAGGCTACTTGGGTATCCCCTGATCAAAGAACGAAGAAGCAAATTGATCACGTCGTAATTAATGGAAGGCACTCATCCAGTGCAATGGACGTACGAGTAATCAGAGGAGCTAACACTGATTCTGATCACTACCTGGTAGCAGAAAAGGTTCGCACAAGATTAAGTAGAGCGAAATTCGTACGTAACCAGACGCAGAGAGGAAGCTGGACAGCCTACTCAAGGAAGCTGTCGCAACTTTTGGCACAGAACCCTCCCCTCCCGATAACGATCCTGAAGCGCAGTGGATACCCATTTCCGACTCTACAAAACTGCCGCAACAACCGTACTTGGTGTTGAAAAACCTCTTCGCAACAAACCATTGTACGATGAAGAGTGTCGTATTGCAAATGATGGAAAGAACGCTGCACGCATGGCAATGCTTCAGTCAATTGCAACTCGAGCTGCGACTAAGCTGTATAGGGAGAAAAGAAAGGAGGTAAACCGTCTCTTTAGGCGTAAGAAACGGCAGTGGAGAAACCACGAGAGTGAGAAAATTGTGTCATACAGAAGGAAGAACGAAGCCCGAAAATTCTACCAACAGGTCAAAAACGGAACTAATAGACATGGTTCAGGGCCCCCTTCTGTAAAGACAAGGACGGAAATGTCATCGCAGATGTGCAGAGTATATTGGGAATACGGAGAGATCATTTGCCTGAGATATCCAATGACGAGACAATCGATCTAAATTTGGACAACGACGTCGATTGCCCCCTCCTAACCAAGACAAGGTTATAACAGCTATTGCCCGGCTTAAGAACAATAAAGCCACATGAGCCGATGGATTACCGGCGGATCTGTTTAAGGCTGGCGGCGATGAGATGATAAGGTGCATGCATCAGCTCATTAGCAAAATCTGGATAGAGGAATGCATGCCCGGCGATTGGAGTCTCAGTGTACTATGTCCCATATTTAAAAAGGTGACCCGAGTCCTTTTATCCATAGCACATAAGGTTCTATCAAGCATAATATGCGAAAGACTAAAACCGATTATCGCTGACCTGATTGGACCATACGAGTGTGGCTTTAGGCCTGGAAAATCGACAACCGACCAGATTTTCAAGCTACGCCAAAATCAAATTGACACCTATCATCTATTTGTCGATTATAAGGCGGCCTTCGATAGCTCGAAACGGGGGAAACTCTACGAAGCAATATCTGAGCTTGGTATTCCTGCAAACCTTATACCCTTTGCAGGATGACCCTGACGAACACCAAATCCGAAGTGAAAGTTGGTAAGGATCTTAGACAAGGTGACACCCTACCGTGCGATGTCTTTAACATCTTAATAGAGATTATTCTGAGAAAAGCTGCTGTCAACATGAATAAAAACATCAGCAGCAAAAGTCACATACTAGCCGCGTATGCTCATGATATAGATATCATTGGACACACAGTTAGATAAGTTACTGCGGTGTTTCCGAGAATTGAGAAAACACCTGTAGGAGTCTTCGAGAGAAAAATACTCCGAAGAATTTATGGCCCTATAGTGCACAACGGCGAGTATCGGCGACGCATGAACCATGAGCTGTATGACATCCCGACATTGGCATAGTTAAGCGGATCAAGATAACACGATTGCGCTGGCTAGGCCATGTCAATAGAATGGATGAAGACGAACCAGCACGAAGGGTTTTCGAAACCGAACTCGAAGGAAGACGAAAAATAGGAAGACCAAGACTCCGCTGGAAGGACCAGGTTGATGAATCCCTGCGTACACTTGGTATTGCCAACTGGAGAGATTAGGCAAAAGATCGAACTGGTTGACGAAATATGTTATCTTCGTTTTGTAAGTTCCCTGACCCCTCGGGGTTGTTCGTGACCGGATATGTAAGTAGGTAAGCCATTACATCATAGACTGATGGAACTTTTATCATCGACGTATGTATTTCAATAATAAAAGAAAACTATTTCCATTAATAGGTACATTAATTCAGACACGAAATCATTGAAACAGCAATTATATATTTATTTCCAAATTTTCAATATCAAAATTGCGAACATTGATTATTCTGTATTTAATCCATTTTCAAATGAAATGGATATTAAAAATTCAATTTATTTTCGTTGTTAATAAAATGTACACTTCTCCAATGGATTCATTCTACTAGCACTGGAACACTGGAAAGCTTGAGAAAATTCCTCAGAATTCATTGCTATCTGATTCAAACGTACTTCGTCTGACTCGTGGGACTTCATAGCGGCCATATCGCTTCCACAGAAAAACTGAGCCAAGTTCAGGAAGAACAGTTGTTGCCATGGAATTTGGGTAAAAACCGGTTGTAAATGAAAATCCGCATCATAAGCTTGATAGGCCACCTTTGTGCCAACAAAATCTGCTACACGTTCTCGGATGAAATCCGTACGATGTTGATTTTGCATACACTCGAGGGAGTCATGGAAGTAGGGCGATGTTGTTACTATGTCATCGATCAGAAGGCTGGAATGATATGCATCCATTTGTAAGGTGTCAGGATCTATGGCGTGGGTGAACTCATGACCAATGCTGAAACCCAAGAGTGACAAAGTGAACAGGGGATGCAACTGGTAATGATACATGGGTGGTTGTAGTGACGACAGTGGTATGACCAACAAATTCTGTACCACATAGTTCATTGGACTACTGTTCAAATTGGGGTCACAGGCCACGTGGCCTAAACATGTGGACGATTCCATGAATTGGTGCTTTAATAGCAATAAGTCATTCCTGTAAAAATTGTTTACATCCAAATCAGGTATGTCACTGAAAAATGCATCAACTTTGGACAAATTGACATCTTTCGGTAGATTGCCCACATTCAACACCATTTCTCTTATTCTCTGCTTCGTCCTTTGCATTTGTTGGGGAGTGTAATGCAAGCGATTTCTGTCTATAGTTTCCGAAAAGTGTTTGAATATTATCTGTGTTAGACTGGTCACATTGGCATTGAGTTGCTTGCCTTCCTGCAAATATATATTTTCATAGTACATATAATTCACAGCCAAAGACATTTTTCGCCGTAACCATGTGGTGCATTTTTTCTCCTGATTTCCTTCCAAATACAACAGGAACTTTACTAGCAAGTAATTACTGATCTTCGCCATTTCGTGGGGCTGCCACTTGTGTCCGACCAGAAACTCAATATAGCTCAGACTGCTAAAGAACACCGTATCCTCGGGTTGTATTTCCAGAGGAAGAAAAACATTTTCCAAGAACTTGGCAAGGGAGGGATATAGGTACTTCACTTCGCCAAATGTTTTTATATTCATATCAGCATAGGACGAATACTTCTTATATGAACTCTGCCAATAATTGTCCATTTTAAGAAGTTCCATGGTAAGCCTTGAATTGGCTTCCCCCGGAAATCCCAAGGACGAGAGTATACGAGTAATTTCTTTGGCCATGATAGTTGCGTGTTCCGGCACTTGAATCGCTAAAACAAGAGTTCCATTTGATCTTTGAAATGCCAGTTGTATCATGGCACTATTAAAGTTATAACTCCCCAAACTGCCTAATAATCCGAAAATATCCAAATCTGTTAGTGATTCTTGATCAGGGTGATGTTGATTACGCCCAAAATCATTGGTGGTGGCGGCCAATAATTCTCCCAGCAACGGCCACTCCAAATCATGGTCAAGCTTAATTTCGTGTATATATTTTAGCAGATTTAAAGTGCCCCTATTCGTGCAGGAGTAATAGTAAGTCAGAGCTTTTTCCATGAAATTCTGGTTGTGTCGATTTATAAAATTTTGATCCGGGTATTTGCTTTTGATCACATCCTCAACAGCAGCTTCGAAACGGTCATTTAGCAAAGTTATAATTTCGAATACATCTGCTGTGGCAAAGTGTTTGGCCCAATTGCCGCAGGCATAACCGTAGAAATTGTCGCAGGGATTTACACTGGCGTTCAGGGATTTTTCAATATTTCCCAACAATTGCAGATTTTCTAAATTGTTTTGTGGAAAACACCAGGCAATGCCAGAAAGAAATAACACTGCAGTTGCTGTATAGTAGATGCCATGAAAGGCTTCTTGGAAAGCCATTGCGAAAAAGGTTTTTTGAAAATATTTTTTTTTGATTTCTCTTTCTTGAAATCTCAAAATTTGTTTTAGATTTCTGATCACTTCTTTTGAAATTGTTTGCCGTTATGACACTTCACTGAAGGCTATGTTTATTCATGCGATATATTTTAAATACTGCAGCCAGGTTTCTTTGATAACAGTTGTGCTGGCCCACAAAAACTGCGATTCTTGTTGCCAAAATTTGGAAATATTGGGGAGAGGTCAAGAGGCAGTTTTTTTTTAACGTGGTTCCGAGATAAGAATTTTAATTAATAGTATGTATTCTAGTTTTTTGTTTTAAATTGTATGTTTTAAATTAAAGGCATGTGTTTGTTAAAATACCGTATCATATGTATAAGTTTTAGTCAAAAATATAATTGTCTTAAATCAAGGTTTTTTTTCCAAAGGTGCATTAGTTTCGAATACTAAAGAGAAGTAAAGAAATATTATTTTTGGGAAAACTTCATGATCACTTAGTTACAATAAAGTGGATATTACACTGTTTATACCTTCGCTTATGTCGAATTTTGTGAAACGACTTCACCTCTACGAATGTTGTTTTGGGAGCAGCTTTAGAGCTGACGCAACCATGACAGAGGAAATATACAAGATGTACTTATATTTTCGTCACGCATTGTAAACGCACGCCCACAGCTCGCTCACTTACCCCAATCGGAGAGTAGACAAATACACCTAGTCGTTGGTCGTGAGGTATCAGAAAAAAATACTGAGAAGTAGGTTTGTAAGGGAGAGTTGAGCTGGCAATCGCTTACCAACCATAAGGTATGATTTTTATGAGAAATGCCCCACTTGGCATCGCTGGTTAAGGACGACCAAAAGCATTTATTTAGATGCAACTTGGATGTTGTAAAATCATGTATATTATATGTTCACAATCACTCCTAGGAAGTTCATATGTTCTAGAAAGTTGTTTACTGAGATCTTAGGTACATTCTTGTAGTTGATTGTATCCTTGAATTTTTAACGGTTTGCTACCTATGGACCTGAACAGGGGAAAAAACGTAAAAACAATCAAATTTTTTAAAGTTTTTTTTTTGCTATTTTGACCTTGAAGATGATTTTTTTTGATTTTATATGTTCACAAATTTTGACAAGAGCTACAACTTTTCCTCAGAGAGTAAATCAAAGATTCGAAAGATTTGCAAGATATAAGCCTGACAAAATGATAACGTTTTTTGCAAAAAAGTTACAGAGGCACCAAATTTTTGGGGGCTCATAAAAAAAGTGCATGACTTTGGGCAAAACTGGGAGACACGGGTCTTTTTTTTTTGGTATTTTATCACGTAGTGGTGTCCGTATATGGTTATATTTATTCGTGTTTCAAAGTCAAAAAACGTTCTGAAAAATATTGAAAATTGAAAACACAATTGTAACACAAAACATTTTAAAATTTGGTTATTATGTTTTACTACAAGTAAAAACTTCAGAAAACAAGTGAAATATTAGGTTTATATTGAATACGAACAATATAGCCACGGCCTTTGTAGAGAAGCTCACTGAGATACTGATGCAGAACGCACCCGGTCTCATGATTCTGAAGCGATTTCGATTTTTTACCTTTTTCCCCTTGTTCAGGTCCATAGGTAGCAAACCGTTCAAAATTCTAGGAGACAATCAACTACAAAAATGTACCTAAGATCTCAATAAACAACTTTGTAGAACATATGAACCTCCTAGGAATGATTCATAATACTGTTTAGGAAATTGCCCAAATATTTTTTAATTTAAATTAGTAACCGAAAAAATATAATCATTGCCCCAGCAAAAAATTATGCATGCTAAAAAGCAGTAATGGAAGCAGAAAGCACTAGCCAATGCGCTGATAGATGCGCATTATTTTCGAACAAAGTTCCCACTTAAAAGCCCTCGATAGTGCCAAATTAAAGCAACATACATGCATTGCTTTCAAGAAGCTCTTATTTGTTTGCAGAAAAAACCTTATTTTTTCATGTGCTTATTTTGCGTCTCATTAACAGTTTGAAAGAATGCCTAAAATTATGTTTCGCATTTAGCCCTTCCAATAAGCAAAATTTTTGATTTGTTGTCTGTTCGTACGAAAAGAAACACGGGAAGTTTTCTCGCTTACTTTTGAGCTCCATGGAAGTACTAAAATTTGATTATTTTCTAATGACCACAAAAGAATATAAAAATATTTAATTTATTGCTTATAAGAAGCACTAGAATAAGGCAGAGCCATGATTCGACCAAAACCTGTGTTAAAAAAATAACCGAATTTTTTGTAAACATCAATCGGCCTTATTCCCGTTGGCGTCATCAGATTATTATTACTTAATTATCTTTATTATCTTTACTTTATTATTTTTATTATCTTTATTATTATCTTTATTACTTCGTTATCATATTAAGAAACTTCGAGTTTTTAATGTCCATGTGTTTTAAATTTATTTTGCTTGAAGTAGACAGTAGGCATTTTTCTAGGTACAGTTTTTACTTAAAACAAAACACACGTTAGCAACACAGCTTCTTTCCAAGACATTATATAGGAAAATTTAAGCTCCAAACTTTTCAGAATATACTAAGTTAAGCGATAGTTAATTAGATAGAAAAATTTGTGTATGAACTGTAGTGTGGTAACTGTAAATCTTCAAACTATATATATATACATATGTAATATTAAATGTCTCCGTACTATAGTCACATTTTTAAATTTTAAAATGGTTTAAAGCTCAATAAAATTCCCTATTAATTTAATTAAGTGTCAAGTATTCAAGATTACAATTACAAGAAGCGCTTAAAAATCAATTCGGAGAAGCACTTCAGTGTAACATCGTTTTTATATCTGTACTCTACCTTACTGCACTGCTTAGAAGAAGCAAGAAGCAGTAAAGAGCTTTTAAACACTCCAACTGCTTCTCATTTCTAATTATTTTTTGCTGGGTGCCTTACGATGCCACATACAAGGAAGCGATATAGTAAGCAATAAACATTACTTTACTTTCGTTTGATTTTCGCAATAGATTGAAGGATTTCAAACAATATTATGCCTTACTGTATAGAATTGTCGTATGTTATCTCCCGGCTTAAGAATAATAAAGTCGCTGGTGCCGATGGGCTACCCGCTGAACTTTTTAGGTTAGGTGGCGAAGTACCGCTAGCCCACATATACGAGTATTCAAAAGGGGTGATCAGGGTGTCTGTTCCAACTACCGCGGTATCAGTCTTTTATCCATCGCGTGTAAGGTCTTTTCCAGTGTATTATGTGAGAGACTAAATCCAATTGTTGAAAACCTGATTGGACCTTCTAAGTGTGGTTTCAGACCAGGCAAGTCCACGACTGACCAAATATTCACGCTATGACAAATCCTGGAAAAGACCCATGAAAAGCAAATCGATACAAAGCATCTCTTTGTCGATTACAAAACTGATTTCGATAGCCCCATACGGGGAAATGTACGAAGCTATGTCTGAACTTGGTATTCCGGCAAAACTGATCCGCCTCTGTAGAATGACGCTGACCAACACCAAATCAGCACTGAAAGTGGGGAAAGACTGCACGTTTTGGTACTCTATGTGTACTTTTTCACTGAACCATTCTGTAACAAGCGACGACTTAGACAAGGCGACACACAATCTCTTCAACATCTTAACAATCTCTTCAACATCTTAATGGAGATAATAATGAGAAAGGCTGCAGTAAATACGAACAAGACCATTAACACGAAAAGCCATATGTTGCTGGCGTATGCTGACGACATAGACATCATTGGGCGAAATTTGCGAGAGGTTACTGCAGTATTTTCAAGAATCGAAAAGGAATCAGCGAAGGTGGGTCGTTCTCTTAATGAGGGCAATACAAAATTGATGGTGTTAACGACTCGAGGAAACCTCTCGACTTGGTCCGCACTTGAACGTTGACAACCGATTTAATTTTGAAGTGGTAAATGAATTACCTTGAATCCGCCGTGAATAATGACAATAACGTCTGACTGGAGATAGATAGGAGAATTGTGCTTGCACATAGATACTATTTTGGGGCTCAGCAAGCAGATTAGGAACAAAGCCCTCTCTCGACGGGTAAAAGTCCAGCTATACCAGACTCCCATTTTATCTGTCCTGACATATGGCTCCGAAACTTGGGTCATATAGCAAGCGGCTGAAAAACACCTGGTAGTATTCGAGAGAAAAATTCTCGGTAAAATATATATGGTCCTTTTATATGGTCCTGTTAAAGAAAACGGCGAGTACCGTTAGCACCAAGCGCCATATCATTTATATTCTGACGCGGACATAGCTGGGCGAATCAAATTATGCAAAATTGGGTTGGCTAGGACATGTTATCAGAATGGATGAAGATGAGCCAGAGCGAAAGGTTTTCGATAACGTACCCGAGGGAAGCAGGAAAAGAGGACGACCAAGACTCCGCTGGAAAAACCAGGCAGAAGAAGGATAGAACCAGTTGGAAGAATATGTTGAAATTTGTTTGTTTAGTATAGTATATGTGTGCAAAATCTGACCCCATGAGGTTTTAAATGACCCCATGAGGTTTTATATATTAAATGTAAAGGCTTCCAAGTAAGCTCTTCAGTATGCCAATAAAGTTTGCTCATACTTCCGTGCACTTAAAAGTTTTTGCATGGCTGTAAAAAAATCCGCGAGCACTTGTGAAAAATGCAACAAAACCGAACGCGGCCGCGAGCGAGGTGCGTGTGATTTGTTTAATTGCATTTCCGCACGTTTCTTAACGAGCGATTCGGTAGCATTTCTCAACCGCATAGGAGTTGTAAAAGCTATTGCATAGAGACGTGGGAGTAAACGGGTCCAATAAATATATATGGATCGGAGTTCCTATAATGTGTAGCAAAAACTACAATACAATTAACATAAAGTACTTAGCATGCTCCTGAAAGAACATAAACTGGTACAGAATGTACATAACGTTTATCAAAGATGTACGTATATAAGTTCTACAAAAAGTGAACAAAAGTCAACAAACGTCCATTACATATAAAATAAGATAAAAATTCGTAAAATGTACGATAAATGACATAAAGAGTACCAAATGCTGCATACAATGTATTAAAAAGTACATAATCTACCAAGAAGTACTTAATGTGCTTTATCAGATACTTAAAGTGACTTAGAAGTGTGCTATAATGTATATAAAGTGTGCCAAAACTTAAAAAATGCGTACCAAAAAGTACATAATGTGTACCAACAATGTTCATAAGTTCTAGAAAAAGTGAACAGAACTCATCAAACATATGTAACGGGTAGCTAGAAATTCTTAAAATGTACGATAAATGACATAAAGTGTGCCAAATAATGCATGCAATGTACTAAAAAGTACATAATCCACCTACGAGTACACAATGTTTGCTAGGAAGTACTTTAAGTGACTTAGAAGTGTACGAAAAGTAAGTTTGAAGTACTATTTTATTATACTTTTGTGCACACAATTCACCTTTTTTACACTTTTGGTACTCTATTCGTATTTTTTCGGTATACATTATGTACTAATTTTTATTACAAAGTATAGTTTTTGGTACATTTTTCGCTACATTGTACTTTTTGATACGCATTACCTAATAGTTTTCGCACACTCTATGTTCTCTTTGGTACACTTTTTGTACTTTTTGCTAGATTTTACCACACTTTGATACAATATGTGCAACATTTGGTACAACATATGTGCTGATTGTAACCCTTAATGTACGTTTTGGTACATTTGTTGTACATTGCTTGTACACTTTGGGAACATTTTCCATATGTGATTTTTGGACATATTCGTACTATTTTTAAAATATTTATATTTCTCACAAAATGGGTTTAAAGACGAGAGCAAGCCATGCGTCTTTAATTCAGGCACGAGGTCGGGAGCGAATATATTTTACAGAAACGAAAGTAATCACGAGTTATTTTACTGCTCGATTTTCGCAGGTACTAAAGAGCGCATGCGTCTAAGATTCATACTTCGAAATTACTCGCGTGCAGGTGACTTTCCTACAACAAAACTCTGCAAACTAACGGCCCCAGCAACATATTGCAGGAATATCTGCTGCTTTTTGTTTCTTTATTGTTTGTCATGATTTTGTTCTCAGTGGTTTTCAACAAACAAATACATATATTATAATCTATTAAGCATTGTGCTGCAAATATATTATATTGAACAGCAAACACAATGTGTTTGGACATAAGTATACTATATTTACGGCAAGCTACAAACACGTTATATTTGCATGTAAACGATAGAAAAAGACAAATTTTTCAGCTTGCATATTCACCAATTTTCAGACTTCTGGCTCCAAAAAAACATATTTTTCACGCCGCTCCGTCCACTGTCTAAACATAGTTGAATACTACCTGCGGACTAAACTAACAAATTGTCCAAGATTAGTGTTACTCGGTCCAGTGGTTCTCGAGTTTTAGACGTTCGTTCCCGGAACGTCCATATTTATACATATATTAAGATGTATTACCGAATTGAAAATTAATTCGTTTGTACCAATGGAATTCATGAGAAATTCGGTTACACCAACATAACTTTTCATAAATACGGTTGTTGCATCTGAATTTAGCGAGAATTTGGTTATAAAAAATTTAGTTGTTAGAAGGAATATGATTGGAAATTCAGTTGCCACATCCGAATCAATTATGAAGGTAGGATGTTGCAACCGAATTTCAGTTGTGGAAACTGCTATTCGGTGACAACAGCCACATTTTGCCACGATCTCTTTTCATGCAATTTATTCTAATGGGTGTCTCAGTAAGGTTTCACTTTCTAAATTTAGTATAATTTTTTTTGTGGAACTCTGAAATTTGGCAGCTGTCAAATATGGTTATTCCGATTATTAAAAATGGAGCGCTTTACGAAACAGCGACGCGTTATAATTATGGAAACTTATTACAAAAATTTAGAAAGTTGTGCTGAGATCGCTCGCAAACTTTGAAGAATTTTCAGTAGAGAATGTCAACCATACCAAGAGTGGTCAACAAATTTGAAGAAACTGTGTCGGTTATGGACAGTAAGACTCCCGTGCGTCAACGCACCTGTTGGTCTCTTGAAAACCTTGCTGCTGTAATCGAGAGTGTCGCCGAAAACCCGAAATCATCAATTCGGCATCGTTCTCAACAACTTCAAATTTCACGAAGCACTATGCAGCGAATTTTTTCAGAAGACATACGTACAAAATTCAGCTTACTCAGGAGCTGAAACCAGCAGACCATGGAATGCGCCGGAAACACATTCAATTGGTTATAGAGCAAAGTGAAGTCAATGCCTATTTTTCAAAAAAAAGTCATCTTCCCCGTTGAGGCGCATTTACATCTGAATGGCTTCGTGAATAACACAAAATTGTGGAATTTGTGGTTCAGAAAATCCTCATGCAATTCATGAGAAACAAATGCACCCACAACGAGTAACTATCTGGTGCGGATTTTGGTGAGGCGGCTTGATTGGGCTTTGCTTTTTGAAAATAAGGCCGCAATTTCAGTGACTTTGAACGGCATTCGTTACAGGAACATGATAACGGAGTTATTATGCCCTCAACTGGACGCTATAGATCTGGGCGACATGTGGTTTCAGTAAGACGAAGCAACCTGCCACACCGCGCATGTAACAATGGGTTTATTGGAGCCGCGATTTCCAGAATAAATTATCTCAAGAAATTCTGACGTCAACTGAACTGGCCACCAAGATCATGCGATTTAACGCCGAGAGATTTCTTTTTTTTTGGGTTTTGTGAAATCTCGGGTTTATGCATATAAACCAGATACAATTCCTGAGCTCAAATCCGAAATCCAATACGTCATCGGTGAGATACAGCCACATTTCTATGAAAAAGTCACGGAAAATATCATTTAAAGAGTAATGGCCTATCATCACAGCCATGGAGGCCATTTGACAGATATTTTATTCCATACTTAATCGGACCATGTCTTGTTTACAATCCAGTCAAGAAAATCATAAGTATTTGAAAAAATTCGGGTTTTTATTTTGAAATGATAAAGTGCAGTCTTACTGAGACACCCTTATGAGTGTATGGCGTATAGTTTCGAAAGCTGCCTAATATAGTATTATAATCTATATGTCGTTAATAATTTTCATCGCGTTTCTGTCAACTTAAGTTCGATACATATGTGACAAATCTTTCCAATCTTTAAGCAACAATTAAGGGCAGGTTTTATTATAATATTCCATAACAATATATGTATAATATTGAATAACGTCTTTTTTACTACTCTTGGCCTCCAACCAAATCCACAATTTAAATAAACTAATTACCATAATTTTTATTTTTATAACTTTTGTCATTTCTTTTGACTCTCATTTCAAACTTCCTAGATTTTGTTTATTGACTTACTGCTCTCATTTATGCTGACTACAAAACAAATCACAAAATCATCCAAGGATTTGAATAAACTTCGGAGGCAATCATAAGCGCCCGCACGAAGAACTCTCATAATTCTTAAGTCTAAGATGGAGAAAAACGACCAAAGTAAAAAGTTAAAAGTCAAATTGGTCATAAACCTATCACAAGCGACGACCTCCTTTCAAATAGGTCTCTCAATTTATGGCCGAAATAGAGAAAAAACAGTATCATAAAATAGAAATTAATTATGATATATTTCAGGGGGGAGGGGGAGAGAAATCACAAGAAGAATTCAAACACCGAAATATAAATCCTTAAATGACTAGCAAAACTTGGGGTTTTTTCTATCGTCCTAACTCTTTTTTTATGTAGAGCAGTTTGTCTTTCGAAAGAATTGTATTGTATGGCGAAAGTGGTTAGAATATTTCAGGGGTGGATGAAGGAAACCCCAATATTTTTTCTACACAGTTTATAATGCTATATAACTTTTTTATATGCTTTGTAATTTTTTCCTGTGAGTTGTTTTAACACACACACAAAAATTCCAATTTCTATGTAAATTTGAGTACGCTAACCTCTGTAAATTGTATAGAGACTCGATAAGAAAATGTGTTATTCTTGGTTCATCATAAGGTTTGTAGTTAAACTGAGCATCAGAGTTTTATATCATAAATACTTTATACTCGTACACATCAAACGATCAAGACGAAGACCAAATCCGCAGTGAAAGTTGGTAAGGAGGTGGCCGAACCTTTCGAAACTAAGCGAGGCCACTTTAACATCTTAATGGAGATCATTATGAGTGTTTCGATTTACCAGAGCGGACTGTATTTGAGATTTTGAATATTGAAACACACTTTTAATGTTATTTTTCCTTTTATTTATATGTTTATGTAAAGTTAATAGAATACACGTTCATCGACGACGAGTTGTACATAAAAACTCAATTCAAACTAAACAAACAAATGCATTTCAATTCGGTGCACAGAGTTGCACAATTTGGTATCAAAAAAAAAGGGTATAATTATGTTAGACTTCAGGTTAGGTAATTATTTACCTTAGAATTAATAGTAGTAAATTATCAGTTTAATATTAATTATGAAAAGTATTGAATTATTGAAGGCAAATTTACTATTATAACAACATGTAATTTCAAGAACATTTATAAGTCAAAAGACAATAAATAGATGACAGCAATGATCCGCAAGAATGAGAAAAACTACAGTCAACATGAACAAACCCATAAGCAGCAAAAGTCACATGCTGCTCGCGTATGCTGGTGATATAAATATTATTGGGCGCACAATGAGAGAAGTTACTGCGGTGTTTTGGAGAATTGAGAAGGAGTCAGCAAAAGTGGGTCTGAAAGTAAATGCGGACCAGACAAAATTAATGATTTCAATGAGCAGGGCCTCCACGCGATTACATCAAAGCGTAAAGATTGACAACCGTTGTAATTTCGAGATGTTAGACGAATTTACATACCTCGGATCTGCTATAAACAAAAACCGCAACGTCAGCCTTGAGATCAAGCGGAGAATTGTGCTTGGGAATGTGTGTTATGTTGGGCTAAGTAAGAAAAATTAGAGAGAAAGCACTATCTCGAGTAACAAAAGTCCACCTATACCAGACTCTCATACAACCTGTCTTGCTTTATGGCGCAGAATCCTGGATCTTATCGCAAGCAGACGAAACATCTCTAGGAGTGTTGGAGAGGAAAATACTACGAAACATTTATGGCGCTATCGTGTACAACGGCGAGGCATGAACCGTGAAATGTATGGGCTATATCCCGACATTGACATTGTTAGGCTCATCAAAATAACGAGATTGCCCTCGCTGGGTCATGTCAGTAGAATGGATGAAGTCGAACCAGCTCGAAGGGTTTTCGAAATCGAACGCGAAGGAAGACGAAAAGTAGGAAGACCAAGACTCCAGTGGAGAGATCAGGTTGACGGAGGCCTGCGCACACTTTGTATTACCAACGGGAGAGATACGGCAAAAGATCAAATTGGTTGGCGAAATATATTATCTACATTGTACAAGTCAGTATGTTTGATATACATATATGTTGCTTGCTATTTACTGTTTTGTATTGGTACACTCGGGTTCCCTTATTTAAAGGCAATAAAAATTCCATATTCAGCAGCCTGTATCTTTTGCAATTTCTAACCGATTGTTTTTTTTTTATGGAAATGGAATTTTAAAATGGAAATGGAAGCTAGACATCTTGAGATATAAAAAAAAATCATGACAATAGTGGTTTCTAGACTAAACAACTTTTTTGAGCAATTTATAAAAAAAGTCCAAAAAGGTGTTATTCTTTTTGATTCACTTGAATACAGGCACTTTAACTAATTTTAATGAATACAGTTTTTGTTGTTTTTTTAATTTATTTTACTTTATTTAAGAACTATTAGTAATGGGTACAACCCCCTTTGTTTTTAATAACTTCAAATATACGGGTTTTCATTGAGAGATAAAGAGAATTTATGTAATCCAACGAAATTTGATTCCAAGCATCCTTAATGGCCTGAATTAGTGATAGCTTGTCATCAAATTGTCTACCTCCTTCATAGACCTTACGAGATAGACAACTGCAGGCATTTCCGATAATGTTTGGATCCGGCGTATAGGGTGGCCTGTCAAGAATATTAACATTTTGGCTTGCATTGAACTCCTTTACTACTCTGGCGTTGTGTATATCCTGTTGCAATATCCAAGATATGGGACCAAATAGTTCACTGAACTTCGGAAAAGCCGATTCTTGCACCATAAATTTTTGCACTTTGAAATTCAAGATCGATGGTGCCATAGTACGTAATAGCACCCCACACCATAACGCCGCTCTCTCGACTGTGATGTCGGTTCAAAAAACGCTTTTCTTTGCGCACATCATGGAAATAAAAGTTGTAGCCATTAGGCCCACCCAAAATAAACTCCTTCTCATCCGTAAATACAACGGTCCTTGACCTCTTGGCTGCACATCCCACACCATGTAGTCTCTTGCGAATTTAAGCCGCTTTTCCTTACGAGGAGCATTAAGTGGCGATTTTTTTAATTTCAGGTATTTAAGATACTCACAGCTGTTAATTACTCTGCATACTGATGACTTGCACGCTTCCACTCCAGATTAAGCTCTTAATTTTGACAAGGATAAAGCAGAATTAGAAGCAATTCTGATGATTTTTCTTTTCTTGTACGTAGATAAAGACAATGAAACCCATCCTTTAAAATTTTTTCCATACCCCTCGGGGTCCTTGATGTAACTGTCGACAACTGTTGGGCTTCGTCCAATTTTTTTAGCTATTACGCGGTTAGAATATCCTTCGGAACGGTAAAAATCGATTTTAGTTTTTTCCGATAGATTTATTTTGGACGTAGAATACGTCTTACCTTACGGTATGAGGAGTCATGTCAGGTTTTTATTGTTGTAATCTTTATTTCATTGAATTTGAGGAAACGGCTAGATGAATTTTTTTAAAATTTTTTTTGTAGGTAAATGAAGATGTTATCTTTCGTTTGATATACATTTCATATTGGTTGATATATTTCTAGTATTTTAATTTCTCAAATGAAAATTGTTTAAACACATACACTCAAACATATGTGTGGTGTTTGGTTGAGTGTTTTTGGTTGCTCAACATTGCTTAGGAACATGTATCTAGTAAAAAGTGAAACGAACAGCAAGCTAATGTTGCTTGGCAACATGTATCTAGTAAAAAGTGAAACAAACAGTAAGCTAACGTAATAAAGCTTTTTTGCGAAAGATTCAATAAAGCTGTTGTAACATTAATTTTGAATTGTAAAGCGTAAAGCTTTCACACAACGCTCGAATGCTAATGCGAAGACTCGATAAGGTAAACCTTTTTTAATATTAGGGCGGCCCTCTCAACATTCGCAGAACTTATTTCAATAAAAATATTAATTAAAATACATAAATTAAATTAAGTTTAAAAATATTGAACATAATATTTTTTTTTTTAAACGGACTTGAATCAAATGCCGTTGGTAAATATAAAAATTACAGCAGACAGTTGTCCGAGGCCTTCGGCCACGGACTGTCCCTGCAGGCTGTGTCAGAGACACGGCCATTAAGTTTAACGTAGAATACGCCATCCGATAAGACAGAAAACATATATAACAATAAATGATAAATAATATAAGCAAATGAATTTATTGTTATATATGTTTTCTGTCTTATCGGATGGCGTATTCTACGTTAAACTTAATGGCCGTGTCTCTGACACAGCCTGCAGGGACAGTCCGTGGCCGAAGGCCTCGGACAACTGTCTGCTGTAATTTTTTTTTGTTTTACCATTTTGACTTGTAAAATGATTAAGATGTAATAAATTGTAATAAACAAACGCGCCCTACAAAAAAATCATCGCTTACTTTAAAAATAATACAAAAATAATAAAGTGCCTTTATTCAAGTGAACCAAAAACAATAGCACAGTTTTGAACTTTTTGTTATAAATTGCTCAAGAAAAGTTCGTTAGTTGAGAAACCACTGTTGTCATAATTTTTTATATATCTCAAGATGTCTTGGTTGCATTTCCATTTTAAAATTCTGCATACGGTTACAAATTGCAAAAGATACCGGCTGCTGAATATTAAATTTTTAGTGCCTTTAAATAAATGAACCGGAATGTATTTGGCCGTCGGTGGTGCAGTGGTTAGTGTGCGCATCTCTTGTACATGAGGTCCTGGATTCGATCCGTGCTCTAACCACCTTTAAATTTCTTTCGGCGGCGGTCACCTCGCTTGGTGATGGCAACACTATCGAGTACTTAGCCATGAAAAAGCTTCTCCAAATACCGTTCGGAATCCGTGTAAAAACTTTAGATCCCAATCAGTGAGTATAAAATTAGAAAGCGCACAGCTTACTGGTTATGAGAAGCTCTCCCCAATTCCTTCATGGGATGTAATGAGAGGCCATTTATTTTTATTTTATTAGTATTCGCTATGTGCTTAGTGCTGTTTGCTATTTGATATTTACTTTTTACTTTTAGCTATTTCCAATTTATCTGTTGTTGGTTGCTATTTTCCATTTTTGGAATGAAGTTCCTTATCGCACGTTACGGGGTGGTGGCTAAATGGAAAAAAAAACTTTTTTTTAACTCTATTATGCTACCACCCAGTATTATCGACCATAGTCAAAGGACATAATAGATACAGCGCGCCCCCTGTTTTATCGACCTCGAGAAAGCTTTCGACACGATTTGGTTACAGGGGTTAATAGCAAAACTTATGAGCTACAAATTTCCTCTAAACTTGCTTATACTTATTATATATAATATGATTTTTGGCAGAAAATTTATTGTGCATGTAAATAATTCTTTTACAAGCCATCCATTTGATGTAGCAAATGGTCTTTAGCAGGGCACAGTCTATGCTCCTATTCTTTTTAACTTGTTTATAAACGACTTATTGGAAAAAATCGATAAAATAATTGCCTTTGCGGACGACATAGTAATATACCACTCCAGCGAGAAGATAAACGATTTAAATGTCCATCTGCAAAAAAATTTAGATATTATCGAACAGTATTCCGAAAACTGGCATCTTAGAATAAATGTTAACATATGTGAAAGCATTCTGTTCAGACCTCCTGTAAACAAATGTAACAGCAATATAAGAAAATGTTGAAAACAGTTCGGAATTACTTCAAGACAATGAAACGACTGTATTCCTATTTCAGAAAAAGTGAAATATTTGGGAATTCACCTCGATAAATTTTTATATTTCAGTGATCACATAAATCTGCAAATCGAGAAAACTAGAAAAGCATTCTATTTACACAAAAGAATGTTTAGTTCAAGGTTAATAAAAAATAGAATTAAAGTGCTAATGTATCAAACTCTAATAAGACCAATTCTTTGCTATGGCTGTTCGATCTGCTTTAATATATCTCCTTCGTACATGGAAAGGCTAAGAAAATGTAGTGACTATACCAATTACGTTTCAAATATCAAACTTTATAACTCATCACAAATCGTTAGAATTGATAATTACACTATTAACCTAACCAGGAATCATATTAGACGATGCCTTGACAACATGGATAATCCCCTGATTAAGGCTCCATACTATGAAAGTGATGAGTATTTTAGTCTTGCAGTTAGAAATGGATTTGCAGCTCCGGAATGCTTTTTATATCTAGATAGAAATGGTTACATCCAAGACTCTGACGGCATTCCATTGATTTATCATATCTACAGAAGGGCCAATGACAGGATAGTAAATAACAATGTTTTAAACAATGAAAATAAAAGATTTGATTTGTCCATATCGGAAGCTGACAAATTATCATCCTCTTCCACTAGGAAAAAATGCTGGTGGTTAGCACATTAATTCACTCCTTCTTTTGTACCATTTCTGTCTTCCCTTATTTTATCTTAGCTTTGAGCATTTTATCTTTTCTTTATAGTAATGCAGTGTTTTTATGGAATTTTCACTGCAATACAGTTCAAACATAATGTTACCTTACAAATATTATATTAACTTTTCTGAAAAGGAAGCTTTAATTTGTATAATTCTTTAAAATGAGAGCTCGACTAGAGACTATTTTTAAGTTTACAATTTAATTATACTTTTGATTATTTTAGTACTTAAGAAAATATGTAATAATAACAATAAATACTCAATAAAAAAAAAAAAATAAAAATAAAAATACAGCGCGCCCATTGTCAACTTTGTTGACTAGGTGCTGTTCTGTACTAATGCCACTTTCCCTGAAGTTTCCCATAATTCTCATTGACGTTTATTCAAAATTGTGGGAAATTTTTGTTAATGTAATTTAAACAAAGGAAAATGTGACAAAATTTAAATGATTTTATATAATAGCATTTGCCTCTTATATAAAAAACAATCTCAAAGCCATGAGGCCGGTGTTGGTATATTTATAAGAGAAAACCCGTAACACCGCCCAAAAATGAATACGCCGGAACGCCTTTTTAATCTAAAAACTTCCCCGCGCAAAAACTGTACCAACTTCGCAGATGCCAATTCCGTTAGAGTGTCTGAGGACTCTCAACAAGGAAAGGTAGCTGGACCGGAGGCAATTCGATTGCCATCAGGTATTCTACTTTAAGTAACGTGTTGTATTCTTGTTTTGAAGTGATATTTTTATTGAAAATAATTTTTTCTTTTGATTAGAAATTTTAGAATCTTCTTGTCATATTTTTTTACTTTTGTTTTGGGAACAAAAAATATCCCACTTATTGTTTTTAACGACATCTAGAAAATTACCCATTACTCTAAATTTTCCCAACACTTGTGCTTCATCTATTAGTTTACTTTATCTATTTTGATATTATTAGTTATACACACACGAATTCATCCAGCTCGAAGGACCAAATGTTGGGGTGATAAAGAGCATCGTGGACAATTGGAACTCTAGTCAGGAATAATGCCTGATGGGAAAAAATCACTCTCATAAGTCAAAACGAAATCAAAGAGAGATGTATGACTTTGTCGCTCCACAGTAATGGTGGAGAAGAATTACCAAACAGGTTGAATTGGATGGAAGCAAAAAGAAATAAAACAAAGTAATAAGAATATTTCTATGTTGGATTCCATATATCGCACCCGTTCAACAATACTGTATTAACTCAAAATTTTTTTATTTTATCTTGTTGGCAAAAAACAAAACATAACACTATCTGCAAACAATAAACAAATAAAAAGGTTATGTGGTGCAATACAATAATTGATGGGGTCTCTAAATATTGCCTAACTTTTGTTAATGGAAAATTCCTTAAGCATTAAGAAAACAGTTTTTTGTCTCTCCTGAACACTTTGAAGTTTTTGAGTTAATACAGTATTGTTGAACGGGTGCGATATGTATTTGGATTTATTTGGAAGATCTTACAAGTACGCCGGTTGTAACAGAACAATACCGAGTACCAGTTTTCGCTCACGGAAGTTGTTAATTTTTAGTTTGACATTTAAATTTGACGAAAACATTTTAATAAAAGTCGATAACTTATGTGGATGCCACACGCTAAGTTAATAAAATAAGGGGATTTTTCAATACGATTTCAAGAATTCATGTTATTACTTCTTATATCAATATTAATTCATTTAACGTAAACATATGTTATCAACTATATTGGGAAGTTTTGCTTTGGTTTGTGCCTAGACTATCATGTGTTGGGAAATTTCTTGTTTAATGGGAAGTTTTCTAGGTGGTGGCTGTGACCAATATTTAGTATACTTATTTATTGTAGTTTCGAATCCAATAAAGAGTAAATTTAAAAAAGCCAAAGTGAAAGATGTTTTAAAAAAGAACATTTCCTTAAATAAGTGCCTTTTCTGAAAAAAAGTAAATTTTCTCCAAAAAAAAATAATAAATTTAAATTTTCTTACAAAATGTACATTTTCTTAAAAAAGTAAATTTTCTTACAACAAATTGCCTTTTCTTAAAAAACTACATTTTCTTTAAAGAGTAGATTTTTTGTGAAACAAAATTATTACTTGAGACAAGTACCTACTCTTAAAAATTTACGTTTTCTTGAAAAAGGACCAATTCTTAAAAAAATTCCCATTTCTTAAAAAAATCCGTTTCTTCAAAGAAATACCTTCTCTTAAAAAAACCACCTTTTCTTACCAAAATTCCTTTTCGCGAAAGCATCTTTTCTTAAAAATAAAATAATAACTTTTCTTTTCTTATATTGTTATTTTCGTTTTTATTTATTTATTCTTATCAGAAACTAAGTAAATTTTCTTAAAAAAATTACCTTTTCCTAAAAAGAGTACCACTTTTTTAAAAAGTAACTGTTCTTAAAAAAGTACTTCTTTGTAAAATAAATTCATACTGAATAAGTGATGATTTATCCGACCTTTCCTATTGTATTCAAAAATTAAATTGTTCGAGCGTTTGGTCGTATATTTAATTAATTTTATTCTTCCATATTTGCATCGTTAAGAAGATAAACACTATTAGTAATTAGAATCGAAAAGAATTTCAATTCAAACGCTCGAACAATTTAGTTTTTGAAAAATTCATACTCTTATGGCTTTTTCTTCCAGAAAGTACTTCTTCTTAAAAATAGTAGTTGATTAGTTAGTTCGAAAAAAGGGGTGCGGTGTTGAGAATTCAAAAGGAGCACTCTAAACCTTCCCATGTCAGTAAGACCTACACTTAAGCCGCTGATTCGACCTGTTATGCGCTCTAATTTTACCCTACTAATTTACTATATCCTTTATAGAAATTCGGTGCTATTCACGAAATTCCTTAAATTTTTCCAGTCCATACCCACAAGTTTGGTCACGTCCGGTATCGTACTATCCGAAAGATATCTGGATCTAGCTTGTGTGAAGGCCGGGCAGTGGCATAAGAAATACTCCATCGTTGCATTGTCCTCCATGCATGCTCTGCACTCACTATTCGCCACTAGTCCAATACGGTCCAGGTGGGCCCGTAATTCCATCCTTTAATTCCATTTGTCCTCAATCTCAATCTTTGTCATCCTGCCTACTGATTCCTGGTTCTACTTGGCTTTATGTGCGGACTCCGCCCATTTACTCAACTTAGCCTTCGTCACCCCAAAGGGTTTCGCTCCATCTAGGCTCACCGTTTGGAGTTTACTGGCTTTCGTTGCCAGGAGGTTCGCTCTTTCTTTGCCGAATACTCCGCAGTGCCCCGGCACCCAGAAGATGTTGAGTCTGCCGTGCATAGAATAATCGTTTATCACCTTCTTACAGTCAAGGACCATCCTAGATTTGATATTGCCTTGATTGAATTTCCGCCTGAAAGTTTGTATTATGATCCGGGGGCGTAGATTGGATTCGGTTGCTGGATTTTCAATGAAGAAACCTAGACCCGTTCAGCAAGTCCCATTTGGCATTTGTGCCAGAGTCCCATTCTGCCAGGCGTCTCTAGTTAGCGTTAAGGTCACGCAATTCGCCTTAACCCTTATCTCAGGTATTCAGTCAGATTCACTCGTAACTTGCGTGTACCCGACTAAGGCCTCAAATTATTCGTTGGTGTTTTGACATAAGATCCCTGTTGATCTATTCACCTGTTGCATTTAGACGTTTTGCCGCAAGGGCGGCCTAGTATTTGACTCTAATCTCGATTGGCTGGATATATAAAATAGTCTCCATGGCTCTTGTCGAGGTTGTCCTTATTGCACTGCTAATACCAATTCAGCATATTCTCTGAACCCTCTGCAGTATTGCGATGTTACATTTTCTCTCAATTGCCGTCCACCATACTACAGAAGCTTATGTTAGTACACTTTTCTTAAAAAAAACATTAGCTTTTAATAAAAGAAGTACCTTTCTTTAAGAAATGAACTTTTCGGGAAAATATAATACATATTCTTACAAAAAGGACCGTAGTATATACTTTTTAAAAAAATAATACATTGTGTAAAAAAGTCTTAAAAAAAGTTTATCATTTTACAAAAAGTATCTTTTCTTAAAGATCCATTTATATTATCGTATTATTCAACGGACGCTTTAGGCGTGTTGGAACTAACTAGTAGATAATATATAGCGAAATAAACTTCGTTCCAACCGGGTGACCCCTGACGCCTAATGTAATTTGTATTTCCTATGTATTGTTTGCTATGCGCCCCTTGCTATTTGCTGTTTGCTATTGGTGTTTGCTCTTTGTTATTTGCTGTTTGCTATTTGCTTTTACTGTGTGCTATTTAAAGTTTGTTAGTTGCTGTTTGCTATTTGGTATTTACTATTTGCTATTTACTGTTTGCTGTTTGGTGTTTGTTAGTTGCTGTTTGCTAGTTAGTTTGCCAGGTAGTTTCTATTTGTTTTATGATATTTGATGTTTGCTATTTGCTTTTACTATCTGCTATTTAACGTTTGCTAGTTGCTGTTTTCTATTTGGTACTTACTATTTGCTATTTACTATTTGCTGTTTGGTATTTGATGTTTTGTAATTTGCTATTTACTATTTGCTATTTACTGTTAGCTATTGGTATTTGCTTTTTGCTTTTTACTATTTGCTATTGATATTTGCTATTGGCTGTTTGTTAGTTGATATTTGTTGTTTGTAATTTGCTGTTAGCTATTGGATTTTACTATCTCCTATTTAACGTTTGCTAGTTGATGTTTGCTATTTGGTGTTTACTATTTTCTATTTACTATTTTCTGTTTGGTATTTGATGATTGGTAATTTGTTATTTACTATTTGCTATTCACGGTTAGCTATTGGTATTTGGTTTTTGCTATTTGCTATTCATGTATGTTATTTGCTGTTTGCAGTTGCAGTTGCAGTTTCCTACTTGGTAGTTGCTATTTACTGTTTGTTATTTGCTATTGCTATTCGTAGTAGAAACATTTTAATATTCAGTTTAGTTTCCATAAAACTTACGCTTCTCCACATAACCAAAGTTAACCTATTCTGAAAACTGAATATCATTAATGCTCTTTTGATGTACTTTACTTTACTTTTATTGACTATATTACAACCTCATGAGGTCAGACGTCTTACACATATTAATTAAACAAACAAATTAAACATATTTCAACATATTCTTCCAACTGGCTCTATCCTTCGCCTTTTCTCGCCAGTTGGTAACACCAAGGATACGGAGGGCTTCTTCTGCCTGGTCTTTCCAGCGGAGTCTTGGTCGTCCTCTTTTCCTGCTTCCATCGGGTACGTTATCAAAAATCTTTCGCGCTGGCTCATCTTCATCCATTCTGATAACATGGCCTAGCCAACGCAATTGGCACACTTTGATTCGTGTCCACGTCAGAATAGAGATTATATAGCTCTGCGTTGCAGCGACGTCGGTACTCGCCGTTTTCCCTAACAGGACCATATATTCTACGGAGAATTTTTCTCTCGAAAACTCCCAGGTGTTTTTCATCCGCTGGCGATTTGACCCAAGTTTCGGAGCCATATGTCAAGACAGGTAAAACGAGAGTCTGATATAGGTGGACTTTTGTCCGTCGAGAGAGGGCTTTGATCCTAAACTGCTTGCTGAGCCCAAAATAACATCTATTTGCAAGCACAATTCTCCTATTTATCTCCAGGCTGACATTGTTGTCCTTGTTCACTGTGGATCCAAGGTAGACAAATTCATCTACCACTGCAAAATTAAATCGGTTGTCAACGTTCAAGTGCGGACCAAGTCGAGAGGTTTGTCACCATCAATTTTGTCTTGCCCTCATTAACAGCAAGACCCACCTTCGCTGATTCCTTTTCGATTCTTGAATATACTGCAGTAACCTCTCGCAAATTTCGCCCAATGATGTCTATGTCGTCCGCATACGCCAGGAATATATGGCTTTTCGTGTTAATGGTCTTGTTCGTATTTACTGCAGCCTTTCTCACTATTATCTCCATTAAGATGTTGAAGAGATTGCACAAAAGTGTGTCGCCTTGTCTAAGTCCTCGCTTGTTACAGAATGGTTCAGTGAGGTCTTTCCCCACTTTCACTGCTGAGTTGGTGTTGGTCAGCGTCATTCCACAGAGGCGGATCAATTTTGCCGGAATACCAAGTTCAGACATAGCTACGTACAGTTTTCCCCGTATGGGGCTATCGAAAGCAGCTTTGTAATCGACAAAAAGGTGGTATGTATCGATTTGCTTTTCGTGGGTCTTTTCCAGGATTTGGCGTTGCGTGAATATTTGGTCAGTTGTGGACTTGCCTGGCCTAAAACCACACCGGTAAGGTCCAATCAGGTTTTCAATAATTGGCTTTAGTCTTTCACATAATACGCTCGACAAGACCTTATACGCGATTGATAAAAGACTGATACCGCGATAGTTGGAACAGATACACGGATCACCCTTTTTGAATACAGGACATAATACACCGAGACTCCAGTCGTCGGGCATAGATTCCCCCAGCCATATACCGCATATCAGTTGATGCATGTGGGCTATCAGTCCTTCGCCACCTGCCTTAAAAAGTTCAGCGGGTAGGCCATCCGCACCAGCGGCTTTATTATTCTTCAGGCGGGAGATCGCCGTTCTACTCTCGACGCGGTTGGTGGGGGCTCTACTGTACTATCTAGTAGAGCTGAAAAGTGGTCTCTCCACATTTTGAGCACACACTTCTTCTCAGTCACCAGATTCCCATTCTCGTCCTTGCTGGAGGGCAGCCCACTATTAGGCCCGTTGGTCGATCTTCTTACCCTCTGGCAAAAACTTTCGGGATTCACCATTCATCCTGCACATTTCGGTTCTTTCACTCTCTCTGCTCCCACTGCCATTTTTTCGCCTAAATAGTTGGGTTTCCTCCCTTCTCAGCCTCTCGTACCGCTCACTCGCAGCACGCGCTGTAACTGACTGTTCGTTGCCATACGTGCAGCGTCTTTTTCATCAGTTGCAATGCGACATTCTTCGTAGTACCATGGCTTATCCTTCTGCGGTTTTTGATAGCCAAGTTCAGTCATTGCAGCGATTTCCAAAGAATGGGAGATGTGCTTCCACTGGGTTTTCGGGAGGGGAGGTATTCTGATCCAGCAGGAGGGAGAGTTTCTGTCGATAGGACATTGATATCTCCGGTATTTGTAGCTTGTCAATATCCAGCTTTTCCTGTGTTCGGCTCCGTACGTTTTTCACCCTGCTCAATCTCGTACAAACTTTCACAGCCAATGATCCGAGTCGATATTGGCACCTCGAATCACACGTACATCCATTACACTAGAAGAGTGCCTGCCATCTATTACCAAGTGATCAATCTGGTTCTTCTTATGTCCTTATGAATGCCTTATGAATGTCCTTATGCAGGAATCGTGTGCTACTAACGACCATGTTCTTTGCAGCGGCGAAGTCTATCAGTCTTATTCCATTATCGGAGGTGGTATCATGTAGACTGTGATTGCCGATGGTTGGTCGAAAGACACTTTCCTTTCCTAATTTGGCATTAAATTCGCCTAGAATAATCTTAATGTCGTGGTCAGGGCAGCGTTCACATACTTCCTCCTCTTTTGATGTAGTAGATCTAAAATTCGACCTTTACCTTTTGTGAGTACCTAGCAATTCCAATTTGTCTTCGACTTGTTGCTGTCTGTGGCAAACCAATAAAAGCCCAAGAATAAAAACAAAAAACAAATCATGACTTTAACAGAAACCATTTGTAAATATTTTACAACTTGTCCATGTCCTGAGTGTTATCTCTCTAAACGTTTTTGGTGTCGTTGCCGTTATTTGCCTTTATTTTGTTGTTGCTGGTGTTCATCTAAATGTTATGTTAACAATTTATTTTTTTTTTCGGGGATCCTGTTCATCCTTCCATCCCATGTTGTTGCGCATCCTTGCCTCTTCTCATCTGCGAACGTTTACAAATTTGACTTGTCGTTTTTCGCTTTACATTTTTTAAATGTTTTTGATCTCTTAGCCAAGTTTCGTTTTTGTCATACTGTTGGCTTATTTTCCCACCTACCTACCCACTTCTCCTTCTGTTTTTCAATTCAGGACCGTTTGGTTTAAATTGTGGCTTATTGATTTTGTTCTGTGATTTGGTTTATATATCTTTCAGTATGTGTGTGTTTTATTTTTTTGGTTTTGTGTGCCTTGACTTGATATGGTTTGACACTTTTGGTGTCAAAAGTTTTTCTTTTTCCTTGTGTTTTTTTATGCTCAAAATTTCTGCTAACAGGAAGTGAAGTTTGTATTGTATATTGCAGTTCGTTTCTTATTGAGAGTTTCCGCAATTTCTTCGTTGTGGTGGAAGCGATGATTTAAGATTTGTCAGTTTTTTCTCCTTAGTTTTTGTGTGTGGGTGGAAAACAAGTGTTTTTGACAGATTGTTTAGAAATCTTCCGGGGGGGAAAGGCATAGTAAGAATACAAAATACAAAATTTAATTTAAAGTCACGAAACAAGTTTGGTAATAGGACAAATTGGATATGGTAATATTTGTGGATATTGTAGAAGATTCTTATTAAGATAACGATATAAAAAATTTATAGTAACAGATATAGCAGTATGAAATAGCTAATTGAAACTATTATATAGCAGATAGCAAATATCATATATTAAGTACACGCTGAAAAATAACGGCCTCTCTAACTTCTCCCAAACATATCTTTGGAATACATTTCAAACATTTATATGTTTGAAAGTCCCAAACTTACTTGTATTTAAATGCAAACAGTATCATGTTTACTGACAAACATGTATGCTTTTACGTTGAAACATATGCGTTCGTCTCCCAAACATCCATATACTTACGAGGAAGCATTCGCGTGTTTCCCCCAAACCTACATATACTTACGCGGAAACATATGTGAATTTCTTCCCAAATATAATAATATTTAGAAACGAATTATTCTTTGATTTCAATATATATGTATTATTTATTATAATTAATTTTAAAATATAAATCCACATTTATAAATAAAAAAAAATAAATGGTTTCCCATTACATCCCATGAAGGGACCGGGGAGAACTTCTCACAATCACTGAGCTGTGCGCTTTCCAGTTTTCACTCATTGATTGGGACCTACAGTTTAACACCGATTCCGAACGGTATTTTCAGAAGCTTTTTCATGGCTATATACTCGATAGTGTCGCCGTCACTATTCGAGGTGACCGCCGCCGAAAGAAATTTTTTTTTTTTGAAGGTGGTCAGAGCAGGGTTCGAACCCATGATCTCATGTACATTTATAAATAATTAATACAAAAACTTAAAAGATTGAAAACGGCCCTTTTTACATTTATTTTCATTGAATGCAGTATTTGTTTTTTATTCATGAAATGAGAATCTACTGCTCTTTAGCTTCTCTTTTCTTTGTTGTCTCTCACGTTTTTGTTTCCAGAAGGTTTCAGCTACGAGTTGGTTATCACTATGCGTTGGTACACAAACAATGTACAAGTCTTGTTCATGCAAGCCATGCGTGGATTAATTACTTGTGTTTTTTCTATTACACTTATTTCATAAATGGTCCGCCGTTCCGATTTTCTCAGTAAAGGCTCGGACAGACAGAGGGATTCAAATCCCTTCTCACTTCGATAGTACACATACATATATACGAGAAACATCCACAAAATCCAAAATAACATCACAAACCATTTAATCGTCCGAGCGTTCGTTTGTTCTTTTTTCACTGATCAAGCGCTTTAGACATCCTCTGTCCAATGAACCATTGACGACTGAATACACGAAACTAAAACGCAATTAATCAGGCACAATAAGAAACACTTCATCTGTAATTTACACGCAAATTCAGGAATAGTTTTGACTCACTGACTGAGAGAATAATGCAAAAATACAGATAAACACTTACAAGATAGACTCTCTCGTTGTCCCTCTTTTATTCTCTTGCTCTCGAGAGAGCATACACAGTGCAACAAACACAGCTTTATTTGTATCACAAACATAAATATATGTCGGTCGCAAACACATATATTGTAACATAATAATCATTGTGTCTCAAACATGTAATATTGAATAGCAAACACAATGTGTTTGCACACAAGTATATTATATTTGTGGCAAGCTCCAAACACACTTTATATTGGCATCCAAACAACAAAAAAGTAAGATTTTTCATTGTGTACCGAAAAGGAAGTATCAATTATCAAATCCCAAATATCAAATAGTAAAGAGCGAAGCTTCAAGTAGCAACGGCATAGGTGCCAATGATTTTAATAATCTTTTTATAAAAGTATCTGACTAAAGATCGTTCCAGCCTGTTATAAAGAAGGCGCCAACTTCTAAAAGTTAAAGCCTGCTTTTGGGAGGACTGAATACTAACGGCCATATTCCTTACATAAAAAGTTAGGAGAGGTTTGAGAGAGGATTTATCATACAAAAAACGGCTCTCATATCTCTCACAATTTGTTTTTGTATAAGGCAGTAAAAGTTTGTCTATTCTACACTGAGACTATATTTTGTGGGTATTCCGAAATATTGTTCTTTGTAAATATTGTAACGAGTTTCGATAGATTTCTATATTTACACAAACAACATTACCCAGGCAGAGTCTAAAGTGACGAAAAATTATAAGTATAATATTGTATATCGGAAAAAAATGCAGTGGGGACAAGACTGACGTATGCCAAAAGGTATACACACGTTGGCACTATGGTAACGAATTAAAAGACACGTCTATCTTCCCACATATCAGATTTAAGGGCCGCCTATGAAACATAAAACAGCATTAGCAGTCTACTGTGCCACGACGGGTCATAATCATAACTTTGACGACGTTTACATTTTAGTGGAGGAGATCAATTACTTACGACAATTTACTCTACAAATGCTGTCCTCAGTGCCTGTTGACGGTCCCTCAGAGAGAAGAATCAATTATAAGACCGATATTGACCGATGCGCTCGAATATATCGACACAAAATAAGCAAACACACAAAAGCAAAACTGTGGACGAGTAATTTTTTTTGAGATTAATAACACTGTGCGGCAGCCAAAATCAGCAGTTGTTCTGACTACCGGGAAAAGTTATATCGGTCAAAAAAAAAAAAAAGTTATACGTGTGACGGTGTTTCGATGGGTTACGTCTAGGAATCGAGATATATCGATTTGAAGTTAGTAAGTATCATATAGGGGAATTTGTCACGTTCGGCCTCTATTGTTTGACATAGCTCGATAACGATTAGTCCGATTTTGCTGCAACAAGCTTAGAAAAATTAACAATTACAATCACTTTAATCCATTGATACACTGTTTCTCTATATAATGAACAGTTTGGCAGTTATAAATAAATTTATGGGGAAAAAAAATAATAGTTTGCCTAAAAATTTAACTTTGGTGAATGTTAAAAATCAGGGAAAATCCAAAACGGGAAAAAGTGTCAAGTCTTATTACTTTCACGTAAAGTCACACAACCAATGAATATAATGAGACATAGATCATGAAAATTGATGAACCCATAAACTTTACTCCCTGTACTTTCTTGCGTGGTGGTTCGCCTTCTTGTTCGGAATCTGTATCGGATGAGGAGCTGTCTTCATCTGGAAAAAAAATCAAACAGTATATCAATAGTTTAAACGAATTGTAATTCTTAATTTTTCTAAGTTTGTTGCAGCAAAATCGGACTATTCGTTCTCGAGTTATGTCAACCAAAAGAGCCCTTAATGAGACAAATTCCCCTATATGATGTCAACTAACTTCAAATCGTTATATCTCGATTCCTAGACTTGGGCCAGCGAAACGCCGGGACACGTATAACTTTGTTTTACCGATATAAGATTTCCCGGTAGTCAGAACCCCCGCTGATCCCTGAACCCTACCATTTGTCGCACAGTGTAATACATGCAATTATTATCAATTATTTTGTGATCAATATGTCAATAATGTTAAATATTTTTGTGTATACATAGAAGCCTGAGAATGATGAGCGATGCTAACTGAAATATTGGGAATATTTAATAAATCTTGAAGAAGGAATCAATCCCTCTGGTATAGTTACTTCATGACCTCAAGCCAAACTAATTCAACACAGATAAAACAAAAGTTCAACAATCAATATCATAATACTTTATTATTTTGGCTCAATAATATCGTTTGACAGTAACATAGTTATTTACTTACTTCTCCGGTGTCGACAAACACCTCGGGTCAGGCACCTTACTAAATGAAGATAACATATTACGAAAACCAGTTCGGGCGTTTGCCTAATCTTCCCAGCTGGCAATACCAAGTGTACGCAGGGGCTGATCAAACTTATCCCTCCAGCGTAGTCTTAGTCTTTCTTCGAGTTCGGTTTCGAAAACCCTTCGAGCTGGTACGTCTTCATCTATTCTACTGATGTGGCTTATCCAGTGCAAGTAGGTTTGATCCGCTTGACTATGTCATTGTGTCATTGATCCGCTTAACTATGTCACTGTCTTTCGTCGCCCATACTCGCCGTTGTGCACTAAAGGGCCATACATTTTTCGGAGTATTTTTTTCTTGAAGACTCCTACAGATGTTTCGTCTGTTTGCGATAAGGCCCAGGATTCTGCGCCATTAAGCAAGACAGGTTGTATGAGAGTCTGGTATATCCGGATTTTTGTTACTCGAGAGAGGGCGTTATCTCTACCGTGCTTACTTAGCCCAAACTAACATCTATTCGCAACCACAATTCTCCGCTTGATCTCAAGGCTGACGTTGTTATTTTTGTTTACGGCAGTTCCAAGGTATATAAATTCCTTCACCACCTCGAAATTATAACGGTTATTAACGTTCACGCTTTGGTCTAATCGCGTGGAGGCCCCTGCTCGGTGAAACCAATAATTTTGCCTTGTCCTCATTTACTGTCAACCCCACTTTTGCTGACGACCTCGCAATTCTCGAAAACACCATACTGACTTTTGCTGCATACTGGCTTTTGCTGCTGATGGTTTTCTTCATGTTGACTGCAGATTTTCTCATAATGATCTCCATTAAGTTGTTAGAGAGACCGCACGGTAGTGTGTTGCCTTGCCTGAGAACTTACGCAGTTTCAAAAGGTTTGGTAAGATCCTTACCAACTTTTTCTACGAATTTGGTGCTCGTCAAAGGCATCCTGCAAAGGCGTATGGGTTTTGCAGGAATACTAAGCTCAGACATTGCTTCGTAGAGTTTCTTCCGTATCGGACTATCGAAGGTCGCCTTGTAATCAACACATAGATGATAGGTGTCGATTTGTTTTTCGTGGGTCTTCTCCAGGAATTGGCGTAGCGTGAAAATCTGGTCGGTTGTCGATTTTCCAGGCCTAAAGCCACACTGATGTGGTCCAATCAGCCCAGCGATAATTGGTTTTAGTCTTTCTCACATTACACTTCATAGAACCTTGTATGCTATAGATGAAAGGCTTATTCCACGGTAGTTGGCAGGGAAACTCGGGCCATCTTTCTTAATTATGGGACATAGTACACTGAGACTCCAATCGCCGGGCATGCGTTCATCTAAGCAAATTTTGCTAATGAGCTGATGCATGCACCTTATCAGCTCATCGGCGCCGGCCTTAAACAGCTCTGCCGGTAATCCGTCGGCTCCTGTGGCTTTGTTGTTCTTAAGCCAGACAATAGCTGTTCAGACCTCGTATTGGTTAGGAGGGGGGCAAACAACATCGTCGTCCAAATTATGATCGATTGTGTCGTCATCATTGGATATTGCAAGTACTGGAAGCGCAGAGAAATGATCTCTCCATATTCCCAACATGCTCTGTACATCGGCAATGAGATTTCCGTCCTTGTCTTAATAGAAGGGGTGCCCTGAACCATGGCCATTTGTTCCGTTTTTGACTTTTTGGTAGAATTTTCGGGCTTCGTTCTTCCATTGCTTACCCTTAAAGATACGGTTTACCTCCTTTCTTTTTCCCCTATACCCCTATTCCCCTGACTGAAGCATTGCCATACGTGCAGCGTTCTTTTCATCATTTGCTATGCGACACTCTTCATTGTACAATGGTTTGTTGCAAAGCGGTTTTTCAAAACCAATTATTGTTGTTGCGAAAGATTTTATATACAGAAATGAGTTTCCACTGCGATTCAGTATCATCATCGTTAGGGTGTGTTTTCTGTGCCGAAAATTGTTATAATTTTCAACTCAGTTTAAAGCAAAGGTGAGCAAGGATATAGTTAGCTTTTTCCCATTTTCAAAAATCTTATTTAAGGAATCATAACTGATGTCTCACAATTTATGCACCTTAATGTGCCGTAATTACTCCTCGTGGCAAATTAACTGCTAATATCTTTCGAAATTCCACCATATACTTACGTACAAACAACTCTCATAAAAATCCTTTTCAAGGACTTTGGTTAGAAGAACACCATTTTCCCTTACTAAATCATTATTACGTCTATTGGATTTCCAACACCTTTTCCTTTAACGACTTTCTCCTTTGTCGCAATAAAAAACGGAGAACATTTGGAATAAAAGTATATTCGATTTGCCTTCTTGTTCAGTGTTCAAACCAAATTGACCGAGTTATTTTTTATTGCGTGTAAATCCTAGCCAGTTGAACCGGCAAAAGGGTCATGCTATAAATTACCTTAACAGCCTTAATACCCAGGTCTCTTCATTTCTCTTCAAAAAAAAAAGAAGAAAAAATACAATAATCGCACTTAACTAACAAAAATCCATTACAACCATAAAACGAACAGGACTGAAAAGGACCCTCACTGTTGCAGTAGTAGTTATACTTGGCCCCGCTACCACATTATGGGCTGTGGTCGAACGGGAATGGCATACTGAGATAATTACCCACACAGGTCGACAAATCAATTTGCGGGTGTTCAAATGGCAAACGACGATGTTGCCAGTCCGTTTGGTGGCTCAGAAGGCGACGTCGTCGTTGTCTTCATTGCTCCGAGATAACCTGCTTAATGAAGCCAGCAAAAAGCCACACAAAAAATATTTTCTATGTAAGCAAATTTATTACCCGTCGCCCGGCATTTTTGGTTTGTGGTCTTGGTCCGTAGTAGTTGTAGCAAGCAATACTGAGAAGAAGATATAAAAGGAAACAAAACGGATACAAAAAATTACAAGACTAATAAAGCAAAAGAAAAAGAAATGGTCATGAAAAGAAAAGAGGAAATTCGTACAAAAGTCCGATGAAGATTGGGAGTTCCGATTTTTGGGGGAAAACAATTATGTATCATTGCAAGCGGGGTGTTGGCCTAAGGGTGTGGATTAAAAGGGCCTTCGTAAATAGATGCTTAGCTTATAATTTAATATTAGCATCCCTGCCGATACTAGGAAATATTAGATGTTTTGGGATAATTAATTATTACTCGTATAATTAAATTCTATTAAGCCGCAGGATATTTACGCTGCCACCCAGTTTTTTAGGATTAGGTTTTCACAATGTAATTTCGAAGATTGTGGAGAATAAGCCTAAACATATGCAACAATATATTTTGTTCCAAGGGAAGATAACTTTATTATATAATCCATTGTATAAAACTGATTTTTGATCATATTTACGAATTTTCTAAATACCCTTCTAAGCGATGTTTTTAATTAGCGTTAATAAAATAAGATGATATTTTAACTACGATAGACAGGTTACCTGTTTGTATCAGTTCAGCCATTTCTACAACCATCTCACAGTAGCGCCATGTACTTTCCCCATTCGTCTTAAAGGCTGTTAAGCAAATTAAACGCTAGTGATGAAATCGCACGCCATCTGGCTCACTATACAATAAGTCTGTACTCAATAACACTATTACTTGCTCTTCCGTAGTTCGAAACCAGGCTGACTAAGCATTCGCTTCGAACCGGTAGCCCCCTCAATTTTATCGATACTTCTCAAAGGCTCTTAAGTGAATTAATCACTAGTGACCACATCGCACAGTAACGCCATCTGACCCACTCTACAATAAGTCTTACTCAATAACACTATTACAAGACTTTCACACGTTTGAAATACAGCTGACTCAAGTTTCGCTTCCAATCAGTTATTTATGTATATCAGTTCAGCCGTTTCAACAACCATTCCGCCATGAATTTTCTCCATTCTTCTTAAACGAATAAATCTCTAGTGATGAAATCTCATAGTAACGCTATTTGAAACATTTTACAATAAGAAACATCTTAAACATTTTACCCGTTTGAAAATAGGGTGACTCAAGATTTGATTCGAATTGGGCGTTTATATCAGTTCAGCCATTTGTAGAGTCATCTCATAGTAGCAGCATCTATTTTCTCGATTCTTCTCGAAAGTCCTTAAGCGAATTAATCGATAGTGATGTAATCATATAATAACATTATCTGATACACATTGCAATAAGTCTTTACTCCCTGACGCTAGTACTAGACCTTCATCAGTTTGTAATCATGCTGACTCAAGGTTCACTCCGAATCGGTTATTTATATCAGTTCAGCCGTTTCTAGAATCATATCGTATTAGCGCCATATATTTGCTCGATTCGTCGGGAAGGCTCGTATGCAATAAATCTTAACAATAACACTATTGCTCCACCTCCACCGGTATGAAATCATGCTGACTCAAGATTTACTCCGGATCGGGAATTTATATCAGTTTAGCCGTTTCTAGAACCATTTCGCAGTAGCGCCACCTATTTCCTCGATTCTTCCGGAAGGCTCTTATGCGAATTAATTATTACTGTTGTAGTCACATAGTGTCTCCATCTGTTCTCGATTGTTCAGAAGTTGCAACCGCGTAATTTGCGTAAGGCTAAATCAGGATCCACTGTATATCACAAACTGTTTGTTCACATTCCAATGTTGTTTTGGCATTCTGCTGATGTAAAAGCTGATTAAGCGAAATATTTAAAGCATTTGTCTTAACTACGTATTGTTGTGAATTTATCCTTTTAAGCGCCGTTTTATTCCTCGTTAATAAGACAAGGTTCCTTTAGTAGTGACAATATTACTTTCTTTGTATTGGTAGAGTACAAGAATTTAAACATCCAAACTAAGTCTTTATTCAGTAACACTATTACTCATCGATGTATAATTTTACGCGTTAGAAACATGGCCGAGCGAAGATTTGTTCCAATCGATTATTTATATCAGTTATAACTTCCCGACAGCCGTTTCCAGAACCATTTGATAGTAACGCCATCTGTACTCGATTGTTCAAAATAATTCTGCAACGTGTTAATTGCTACTGGTGAGATCGTATAGTAGCGCCATCTGTTAGAAGGGGTTGTTGGAGTATTCATCAAACATGCCTGGTGAAATTGTATATAATTTAGTTATATAGTAAAATACCAAGAGTGTGCATCACCTGGTTTTCTTGGACCGGACACCTTTGAAAGTCACTGGAATAGTTGGAGTCATAGAGTGGTACTTTTTGATGGCAAAATGAACATGGAATAAAATATAACAGACATTATCAGTAATCAAACATAATTTAAAATGCACTGTTATCAATCAAGTGCCCAAAAATATCATTTAAACGTATTTAAAACATGGTTTACTGCGAGTCAGTTATAGCTTATTATTTAATTACACTCTATTACTCCAACTACAAAGTTGAACAGCTGTTCTATCGAAATTAGCTGACTTTTGTAACTTTCAGTTTATGTACTCATCGACAATAAGATCTAATAATCAGCCTAACTGTCAGAGCAATCAAGGTGTAATACACACCACAAACTATTTGTCGACTTGCCAATATTTGTGCTAAAAAGGGAAGTGACTTAAGAGATCTTAGGGCTGAAGTTACGGATACCATGATCACCATCAATCACCATCTGCCAAATTTTGGTTTAAATCGACTGATATTTCCAAAAATAAGAGCCCAGAGTCTATTGACTTGTGTCATTTACAGTCGACATTTCACACGGAATAACAATTTAACTCAATGTAAGGTTTAATATTAATTAAAACATCCTGTGGAAAAGCAACTTAAGTCAACATAAGTTATTTTCCCAAAATAATATATTAATGCTCAGTTTCACAGTTTAAAGTTCTCCATTTAAATGGATTGATGTTTGTCATTTCATATGAAAATTTTCTGTGAGCTTTCAAATGGAGCTTTTAAATAAGGAGTGTGGAAATTCATTAAAATTTAGTTGTAGAGAATACAGTTTAGGAGGCCATGAGATCTGCAAAATTTGTCTCCAAAACTAAATAATCGATATATTTAAGGCATATTCTCAACTTATGGGGACTCCCATCAAACGCATCAGCTTCTAGGGGACACTGAATAATTTCTTCAGAAATATCTTATAACTTGAAAAATTACCTCCTAAAAAGTATGAAAAATTCTCATAAGTTGTTCTTCCGTTTCGGCACAGATATTACTTTGACATACTGGGGATTCAAATGTCAGTTAAGCCAAAACTATAAAGTAGTTATCTTAAGAGTATTTTATTTCATAATATGAGCCTTAACATATGCAATAGTTTTTATTTGTAGATAACCTTGAAGGTAGGCACAATTTTGTTATTAATATTATTTAAATGTAACGGCATCATATGATTGAACGCTGTTTTTTATTTTCCAATGTAACATTTACTAATGCGTTCATAGAAATCGAACGGGTACCGTGTATATATGTAGTATAATGAACCTGACCAACTGTCCCGCTTTTGGCGGGATTGTCCCGCAATTTTCCGATCTTATACCGATCTTAATTTATAATAATAACAGAATTATTTACTAAATAAAAGGCTTTGTTTTATAGATTTAGTCGTAGTTTAACTAAATGCATGTACTTATATGTATTTTTGTTTATTTTTTCATTGTAAACCGAAAAAGTCAGCTTTTTTACTCATTGTGTCCCGCTATTTGGTCACAACCAGATGGTCAGGTTAAGTAAGGTAGATTACGATTGCATCCATCAAAGAAAGCCTAAAACTATACAGTAGTTGTATTGTACTTGAACTGTTTCTTTAAGTAGAACACAGGGATCTGCGATTGGTGTAGAATAAGAAAGGAGTGCGAGTATTTATTGATATTTGACTTAAACCTGCATATTAATCAAAGTTGTACGAATAACGGAAGGTTGACGATTATTCTACATAGGAAAAGTCCGGCTGACAAACAAATTTCCTGCAATGATATACAGACTATTGCTTGTAATAGTGGTGCGCACTTCAGTAAATCCGCGTGGCCCCGCTGAATAACCTGACCTTTGTAATAATGTTAGGTGTACCATCGGAATTCGTCTCCTTAAACTATGTGTGAAACAAAGACACACAATTCTCACTCCGGAAATGTTCCAGAGATGTAATAAAGCCGGCTACAAAATTGTTATGAACAAATGCTTTGAATTTTGGGCATAACTAGCTTTGAACGAAACGATAACAGTTAATGGTGTAGATTGCTGTTTGCTTGGTTCAACAACTAAGCAGATTTGGGAAGCTTAATGCTAACCATGAAGATAAGTTCTTCATATCTGTATGGTTAAATTCACCATATATGATCTCACCACGAATGGTTGATGAAATCGCTAAGCAACTTCCTGGACTAATCGAGAATTCGGTAATGTGTAACACTATCATAACCCATCATAGCATTCTTCTGAACCCGGTCTAGAAGTTCTACAGAAAACTTTGGACCTCCCTTTATATATGAGAGTTGTACTCCATTTCGTTAAGATATAAGTAGTGTATATTTCTGAGAAATTTAGAAAAACAATCGAGTGAATCCAAATGCGCTAAAATGAAGAACAAGCGCTCATTGTCGTACTCTATCGAAATCCTTGGAAATATATAGAGCTATGTCAATGCTTTCAAAAACTTTTTCTATTGACCGATTCCTTTGTACTCATAGGAATATCATCAGATTGCCCTTAGATCGGTTTCTACAAAAGACATACTTTCGCTAGTTGAGAAAGACGTTGGTCTTATGGCAAATCACATAATGGTAATTTACCAAGCTCTTAATAACCCTAGAGATAGCAGAATATATTGTTATTATTGGGTAGTTCCCAGGTTTCTCTTTCTTGATGTCGGCTCTACATTGGTCATCTTACATCTGGATGAAAAAATAGCCGTATGGTATAAAAGCGTAAAAACTACAAGTGCTTAAATACCATCCGGGACCGTGGAGTTATTTACGTTAAGATTCGCTAACTGCTTTTTGATTCCACGTGTATGCTAAAATATCCGCGTCTGCAAACATGTATTTGGTCACTCACAACAAGTCTTGACATTGAAGACAATGAACTCGCCTTAATTCGCTTTACAAACTACTGGGTTTCCAGTAAATATGAGTCTAAAAGTATGCAAAATAATTTCATTTCTATAGAAAAAAATATCTAATAGGGTTTTAGTCTCATTGTAGTTAGTGATTAGGAAAATGGTTTCACATTTGTAAAATTTATTTAAATTACCTATTGTAGAGTATTGTGCCAAACATTCATAGTATGTTCTTCTTTGTCATTCAAGTTAGACTTTATTTATGCTACTACTTCTTCTTCTACTTCCTCTACTTCTATGCCAATGTTCCCACATTCCGATCAATGTCATTAATACGGCGTCGGGCTAAAAACTGAGAAAACTCCAATTGTAGGCAAATTTCCTGAGCTCAACTTCTAAACTCCAACTCCGACTTTACAACCCTGTTTTTTTTGCCTGAGAACGCCAAACCCTTTGGGGGTTTTACTATACTGACCTAATAGCATCACCCTGATTTGGAATTTCTCACCCCCCAGATTGGCTGTTGCACTGTGTTATTACTTATCAGACCTACACTGAGGAAAATTCAATGTTACCGTTTCTATACGAAAGTAAATGATAATTTGAGCCATAAACTATAAAGAGTCTACGTCTTCTCATCTACAAATTTTTGGGTTATTATCACACTGAAGAAAATTCAATGTTACAATCTCTATACGAAAGTAGGAAATAATTTGAACCTTAAACTTTAAAGGTTGTACGTCTTCTCATCTAGAAAGAAAAACAATCAAAAACAATATTTCTCCAAGAAGTATGCAATGAAAATGTATGCTGAAGATAAAACTATGACTTTTTATTGTCTGGAAAATTAAATTTAATTGACTTCAATTGCATTAAATGCAGTGTATTTTAATTGAATTGAACTCAGAATTGAAATAAATTGAAGTGACCGTCGGTGATGCAATGGTAGTGTGCGCGGCTCTTGAACATAAGATCTGGGGTTCGATTCCTGCCCTGACCATTTGAATGTTAATGATTAACAGAGGTGAGAGTTGCAGCTTGGTTGTTCTGCCTATTGACAGATTAGTGACGCTTAATGCTAACGCAGTGCCCATCATGACTGTAAGTTAAAAGCTACCACAAACGATCTCACCACGAAGGGTTGATGAATTCGCTAAGGAAATTTCTGGATAAAGTACAATAACTGAAGTATTCTGTCTGCGGTAAGTCATGGTAATGGATACAATGCGTTGCGACTGACACCATAGTATAATTTCGGTGCAGGCTTCGCTGATGGCCAGTACCACCGCTTAGAAACGCTGCACTTGTCTGGGAGTTTGAATGATAGACTTAGGCTTGACTCTACGGAGAAGACACCCGAGTCGGTTCCACATTCCATTTTGGATGGCAGCCTGGGATAGGTTCCTTGTCATCGTATTGCCCGACGCCGTATTGCTCAACGCCTGGGATGTAGCTTTGTCTGATTTACAGAAGATCATCCACGTGGTTCTCGTGGCCCACCTTCGTAGATTATTATACTCACTCGAGTTGCCGCTTGTCTTTTGAAGAGTTTTATTAAACAGTCGTCGGTTGGAGTTCCTTATATCCGTAACTTTTCCATTATTTTTCTTTCTCTTTAGTTGCGTTATTGGGTAAGAGGTTTGTAACGACTAGTTGGGAGCACACGTGACCATGTCCAATATATTCTCTATGTCATTTATGCATCGTATCGCCACAGATGTCTGTGATCCCAAACAACTTTAGCATGTCTTTTCAGTTAGGGACCAGTCGTCTTCGTCATATTGCGATGAGCTACTTCAGGTTGGGTCATGTTCCAATCAAACTAAAAACCGATGTATGCGATACAATACCTAGTGGAGGATTTAAGAGAAACAGATTGAAGTGCACATGGGGGGAATTCGAATGCTGTACGAATTCCTTATTAACGAATTATACGAATTTCTGATTAATTAAGGTTTGTAGCGGTGTCACGAAAAGGGAACAACAGGTCTACCACTGGCTTAAGTATTTGCCCAGAATGGGTCACGAATCGAGTCACAAATTCTTTGTATTTTTTTTTCTCAACCTAGCCTGACCTCTTAGTGAGATAGAAAACAGTGCTATAAAGGATAAATTGTAAATTCGTAACAATATCTAAAGTGAATAATGTAGTACCGCAGATATATTCATTGCCTACTTTTAGGATAATTTTTGGGGAAATTGAGTGGCCCTTATTTAAGTTGACGTTAGATTGTTAAATGTACTTTAACTTTGTTAATTTCATTGCATACGTTAAGGATCATTAATGGAGAAAATATGTGTCCCTCTTTTAGGTTGATTTTGAGTGCCACAAGTACTTCAAGTAAGTTAATTGTGTTTCGTTTTAAATTTTTTCTGAATTTGCTTTAAAATAATTTAATCTCATTTCAATAGTTGCATCTGAATCAGATTCCATTACAACAAAAGTTGATATCATTTAATTTTCCAAACATTTGAATTCCATACAGATAAAGTCATCATGGATATTTACACCGGAGGGGCCCACCACAAAAACAGGGTCACTGTGCCAGCCACCAACTGACCGTGATGTGATGGTTGGCAAAACATTATCATTTTCATGAAGTTGTAATTTGCCATGATTATACGTATGTATGAAGTTTGTTTCGCTCCCTGACTTTTGCCGTGTTTAATTTGGCGGTTGATATTGTTGTTGTTGTTATTATTGTTGCTGGTGTTATTATTTGTAGGATTTTTCGCTCCGGGCGTATAAACGGAAATCACGACCCACACATCCATGCACGTACTACACAACGCAGTAGACCCGGAGTTGGAACAAAACTATGTTGGTTAACAGAAAATAATGATAATTGCAAACTGTGCAAGTATGTGTGTGTGTGCGCGCTCGCGTGTTTGTGGGATGGAGCTCATTTTTAAATAAGTGTGAGTCTGTGTGTCTGATTGTGTGGAATTTTTGCAGGTAACCCACATAATGGTCACAGTACTGTAACTATGGGTGTGTACAATACCAGGCATTATAACTTGGCAGCTTCTCCCTTCACTATGCTGGGATAGCAATTTCAGTTTTTCACAGATTTGCTAACAGAACAAAAAAAAAAAGGAAACCAAAATCTTTCATTCACATTCATGTGCACACATTTACTCCATTCTATGATGTGCTAATACAATAAAAGGACCTTGACTTATGTTTTTGGTGTCCTTTTTGTATGCTGTTTTTGTATATGTTTATGCGACTGCTTTGTGTTTGTTTCCATATAGAGGATTCGGAAAAAGTTACCTTGCGAATATTTTGTAGAGCAGGGAATTAAATAGAAAGGGTTAAGCAAAAAAAATTAAATTCATTTAGAAAAATTTTATATATTTAAAATGGCATAAAAACCGACTCTTTAGAACCCGCTAAAATTATGTTGGGTAATTTTATTAATAAATTTAAGGGGCAGCCTTAAGGTAGGCAATTTTTTTTGGAATTTAGGTCATCCAGTGATAAACTCACATTGGATGTTTTTCACAACATCATGGTATTTTTAAACAATGTAATTCAAATATTTCAAGCAAAGGAAAACTACTTAAAGGAAAAACTATTTACGACATGGTTATTAACTGATTGATCTTCTCTGGAACAAGTGCAGGTAGTTCAATGGTTCTGAGCATTTCTGATTGGGGAATCTACAGTGCCAGGTTCAGTAGCTCCCCATGAGTAGCATTGGAATGTGAGTTATGTATTACTATTCCTCAGATACCTTCTCCGGCTTTGTTCTTCTAGAGTAAGTGATGCGTGCTCGCTAAAAAACCACCGTGTGCGGGGTTCTTAATGAAAGACGAAGGAACGTGGACGTATTCGTCTAAAGAGTCTCTTGAGATTCTTCTGGGTACCCACTTTCCCAACGATGACAGGAATGCTAGTCATCAGCCGGAAGAGTTAGGCGGAAACTCACCTAGCATAGAAAAAGTTCGCTCAATAGTGAGCAGAAAGAATCTGATATGGGACCTTAGATGCTTTAAGCCCTATAAATCAGCAGGACCTGACGGGTTAATTCCCGCGAAACTACAGGGGCACTATACCTATCTGGTATTTGGTTCGATGCAATCTTCAGGGGCTGCTTTATGCCGGGAGTCATCCCCAGCATTTGGAAGCAAACCAAAGTTGATTTCGTCCCGAATGCGGGCAAATGCTCTCATGTCAACATAAGACATTTGAAAGGATACTGGACATTCATGTTCGAAGTAATCTTCCACAGAATCTACAATCGAGTGCTCAGCATGCCTATATCAAGGGCAGGTCAACTGAGACGGCTCTCCACTCTATAGTCAGCATAATAGAAAACTCTCTTGAGAATACGGTCTTCGCTTGGGGGACCTTCCTGGACATCGAGGGAGCCTTCAATTCAACCTTCGGCGATTCTTAGGCCGTTACAGAATCTAGGAGTTGACAGCTTAGTGACACGCCTAATTGGGAAGCTTCTGGTGGCTAGATCCGTCAAAGCTGAATGGGGGGGGTGTTACAATTGCTAGGAACGTTAACAGAGGGTCACCGGAGGGGGAGTTCTGTCTCCACTATTATGGTTAACTTCAGTCAATGAACTTCTTGAATTGGACAGAGCCGAATGCCAGGTCTTTGCCTATGCCGATGATATTGCTATCATCTGTACGGGAAGAAACCTCAATTTACTTAGCATTCGTACAACCAACCTAATTTGTCTGACTTCGAACTGGACCGTTAGCAACGTACTATCGCTTAACCCACTTAAAACCGAGCTTATCTTGTTCTTTTGGAAATTTAAAATACCCGCATTTGAACTGCCGTCAGTTATTGGGGGTGCAATTACAGTTGACGGAAAAGGTCAGGTATCTGGGAATAATTTTCGACAGAAAACTGTCTTGGAAACCGAGTGTGGAGGAGAGGGTGAAAAAGGCGTTTGTTGCTCTTTACTGCTGTAAAGGGGCGATAGGAAAGCGCTGGGAACTGTCTCCTAAGATCACCATGTGGATTTATACGGCAATAGTCAGACTAATACTTCTCTATGGCATTGTAGTTTGCTGGAGGTCCCTCCAAAAGAAATATATTCTGAATTCCTTGATGGAAATTCAAAGATCAGCACTGATTAGCATTAGTGGGACAATGGGCACGACGTCAGGCACTGCATTTAGTGCTTTCCTGAACATCTGTACTCCTGATATCATGGCCGCTACTTCGCTGGTCAGAATCAGAGATTGTGGCGTTTTGATATCGGGGCATTCCTGACACGGTGAATTACTACATCAACTCTATTACCGTAAAAACGGACTTCTGCATCCCCTACCTTCTACCAGCGACAAATCTAAGGACTTTCATTCCGAACAGGAATACCTGGGAAAAGTCACTGGCAGAGGACACTAGTAGTATCAGATTTTTCACGGATGGATCAAAGTTGGACGAGCACTTAGGCTATGGGGTCCATTCACCGGGCCTAAATGTAAATATCTCCTTCAAGCTGCCTGATCTCTGTAGTGTATTTCAGGCGGAAGTTGCAGCCATACTGGAGTTTGCTGAACTACTGAAAAGAAGTGTCACAACCCTCCGGAGAATATGTATCTACACAGACAGCCAGGCTGCCATAAAATCCCTGGAATCCATGTATGCTACGTCCCTGACATTGAAAGAATGTCACTCATCACTTAGGGTGATGGCAGAGTATTTTGAGATTAAGCTCATCTGGGTACCGGGACAGCGACGTTCCACGCAATTGTGTAGCGGATGCATTAGCTAGACAGGCCACTACGGCACAGGTTCTTGCGGAAAAAGAAGGTGTTAGTTTACCAATCTCTACGAGCCGTTTGCAGATCAGGCAGTGGGCCTATAATATGTTTAAGGACAAGTGGAGACTTACTTCAACTTGCAAACAAGCTAGGATCCTCTGGCCACAGGTGAACTGGGAGGGGACTAGGCAACTACTTAACTTGCCAAGAGGCAGGTTATCCACAATGATAGGAACACTTACGGGACATTGTCTTGCAGGAAACACACCCTAAGATTGGGACATAGAAACTCCACTCTCTGTAGATGCTGCATGGATGAGGACGAGGAAACACCTTCTCTTGGATTGCCCCGCTCTGGCAGGACTGAGAAGTAGTATATTCGGAACACATTTAGAGAGCACCGTAGCCCTACAGGATATTCCTGTAGGTCTTATAGACAAATTCACTGAAAGAGCAAATTGGCTAGACGACTAGTCAATAGTTCCTATAGAGGAAACTGCAGGTATCACATAGGGCTTCTTTAGCCTAAGTGTGCTAGACAGCGTGCTGTCTTGCAGCTAACACATTTAGTTAGCACCGTAGCCGTACTGGATATTCCTGTAGGTCTTATAGACAAATTCATTGAAAGAGCAAATAGGCTAGACGACTAGTCAATAGTTGCTATAGAGGAAACTGCAGGTATCACAATGGGCTTCTTTAGCCTAAGTGTGCTAGACAGCGTCCTGTCTTGTAGCCTTTTCAACCAACCAACCAAGTGATTCAACACCTCAGCGTGGAATATTGAGCCGTAGTTCTCTAATGTTCCAAGGAGTCATTCTCACCGATAGACTTGAGTGTAAATACCATTCAATACGGGGTATACAACTCGTGTCACATGTACTTAACCCTGCTGTTAGATTAGAAAAAACTTACGAATCTTAGATTGAGGGACCATTTGGTCCATACTGCAATTTTCATCCAAAATAATAATTTTATCTTATTCTTTGTAACTATTTTGGTTCAAAAATTTCTAAAGCAAGTATTTGACATATCAAAAACATCCGCTAACATATCAAAAACATCTTCTAAATATTTGACATGAATTTACATTCGCTTGGTAATGAAAAAATTTACGAATCTTAGGTTGAGGGACCATTTGGTCCATACTGGAATTTTCATCCAAAATAATAATTTTATCTTATCCTTTGTAACTATTTTGGTTCAATAATTTCTAAAGCAAGTATTTGACATATCAAAAACATCTTCTAAATATTTGACATGAATTTACATTCGCTTGGTAATGAAAAAATGTACTATTGACCAAATGGTCCTCTAACCTAAGATTCGTCATTTTGTATTTTTCTCAGTCCTGAATAAAGTTAGAAAATTTAATTTTCGCACATAACATTGTTTTATTAAAAGACCCCATTAGCAGAAAAATTTAGTCAGTATATATCACCGTTCCAAAGTTACAAGGGAAAACAGAAAAAATTTAGACCAAATGGTCCTAATCTAACAGCAGGGTTAAGACCTCGATAAGCCATTTAAATAACAAGCCTAAGGATATGCAACAACTTTTATTTTGATTATGCTTTAAAACTGGACAATGTAATGTCATGAAGTAGTCTTGCCGTTTTGAAGTTTTTAATGTAACATTGAAAATTATTGTACTTAAAAATAAGCCTATTTCAAAAAAAAAAATTTAGTAATTGACAGTTTGCGGGAATATGAATAACTGGCAATATTTTGTTATTTAATTAAGCTGCTTTAAATAAAATTATTGTTGTATTTAGTCTCTTTGTTGTTTATATGGCAGGAAACATTATTGCTTATTTAAGTAGATTTATTACCTGAGCGTTGGGGTGTATAGAAGAACTAAAACGATTTATATTGAAGGTTACGCAAACTGACAACTTTTGTGCGATGGTACTATTAGTCCCTTACCGGCATTACAAGTTTTTATTTCTAAAATATAAAATGTTGTGGTACTGTTGTGTCAGGAGTGGTATACAACATAACAATGGTATATACATTTTTGATAGAGAATTTGTTTCAGAAATCATGTACACGCTTATTATGTATGAAAATGTGGAAAACATTTTGAGTTTTCTTGTGAATTTTTAAATATTTTTGTCGTGAATTCAGTATATTCAGTTCAGTGCAGCCCATCATAAAAATACTAGGCTGTTAAAATTTTAAAAATATTGTTACCATTAAAAAAAAAGCTTTTACTTATGCTTAATTTCAAGTTTAAAATAATGTAAATAATTGGCGATTAATGTGGCGCCTGAAAGTATACCTTTACAAAAAACAGTTTGATGATTACGCTTAAAATTCGTTAAGATATCAAATCGATAATAATTGAAATTTCCATGTTCAACTATAGCGACAACAAAATATCACGGATAGTGTAGGAACTACTAGAAAGATTGGTATGAAGTAATGGAACTAATATAAATAGCAGCTGATCAACATTTGGGAGTCATATAAATTTGTCGGCAATAGTGATATCTACGTTAAGTAATACATAGTAAAAATTTTGAAATATAGACTTGTTTTAAAGTGTTAATTTGTTATTGTATAATACAGTGCAACACATAAAATGCAGACTCCTTGTCGTGTGAGATTTCTCGAAGTACTTATCGAAGCTAACAAACCCCTATTTGGGATCTGCTAGTTTAGCTGCTGTTCGGATGTTATGACCTCATATATTTTTTCGAAGAACATGCAATTTTTCTCACGACTATATCTCAGAAACCAATTGGAATGTGGTTTCCTGTCTTGGCACAATTGTACCTATAGATTAGGAGAAAAAAATTACACGAGGTGTCAGAGGACACCCTCTTGTAACGAAGTTTCTTTCACTGTATATTATCTACTAGTTCGTTCCAACACGTTTAAGGTGCCCGTTGAAAAATACAATGTTTAAATGGACCTTTAAAAAAGATACCTTTTGTAAAATGATAAACTTCTTTTAAGATTTTTTTTGTATACAATGTATTTTTTTTTTAAAAAAAGAGTATATTTTAGGTCCTTTATGTAAGAATATGTTTTATATTTTTTAAGACAAGATAGTATTTTTAAGAAGAAGTACTTTCTGTAAGAAAAAGCCATAAATTTACTTTTTATTGGGTTCCAAACTACAATATATACTAAATATTGGTTACAGGCTCCACCTAGAAAATTTCCCATTAAACTACAAGTTTCCCAACATAGGTGAGACATCTAGTTAATATATTTCTCTATGATCCAAGCCGGTAGTCTAGACACAAACCAAAGCAAAATTATACAATATAGTTGATAATAGTGGGTTGTAGCATAATAGAGTTAAAACAAAAGTTATTTAGTTTTTTTTACATTTAGCTCCCATCCCGAACGTGCGATAAGGAACTTCGATCTAAAAAATTTATACTAAATTAGCCCCAAAAAACTGCATCTAATGCCCCAAAATTGAAAAAATTTAGACAAATTTTAATTTTTCTATCTTCTTTTACAATTTTCGACAAGAATTGCGATTTTTATTTGGGCTGCATAATAATGGGTAATTAATATTTTTATTTGAATTCAAATTTGAAACACTTGCCCCTCATGTTATGCCCCAAATATCATATTGAAAAAGAAGTACATACTAACGCACGTGCATTTTATGACACGGATTTGGATAAAACATATTTCCAATTCTGATCTTATTCGTCGGAAACATCATATGAAATTGTTTAGTGTTTTCAAATACAAAGTAGTTTATTTATATTATTGAATTCTCGTGAAATTTACGAACAAGGGGCCACAATGTGGCACAAGGAGATCATCAGGTCACCATGCCAATGGAAAAACGATACGAAGGAAAAAGTTGGATTCATTGCTTGTAGAAGTTTATTGATGGAGTCATAAGCTATCCCAATATTAAGATGAAGATGCAGGTACCGAAATCGCGGAGGATGATAGATTTAAAGGACACACCGAAAGAGATATGCCACTGAATATACTATCAAGCATAGATGATGATGATGGTTCAGATCATGGCCCTGAACCACCAACGAAAAAACCAAGAGCTACAACTTTACAGGCTTTTTCGTTGTAAAATACAGCTGGAAAATAATTTTTTTAATTTTTGTTTCGTGTGAAAAACTGATGTAAGTTCACGGTTTGGCAGCTATGGTCGAAAATGGTGAACATTTTTGTCGACATTTTTGTAATTTTGAGGCACTAGATGTAGATTTTGGGGGTTAGTTTGTTTTACACTTTGTGTCTCCTGGTCCGTAGCTATAATTATACCCAAGTCAGGAAAACAATTTTCAAAGTGGTTTCCGAGATATAGCCGTTAGAACAATTGCTTGGTCTTCGGAAAATTTAAGTTTTAGCCAAAATATACGTGAGGCCATAAAATTCAAACAGCAGCTGAACTAGTAAAACCCAAGTAGTGGTTTGTTGGTTTCGATAAGTCCTTCGAGTTATTTCACACGAGAAGGAGTTTGCACTCGACGGCTTCAAAAATTGAGCATAGTGTTATTAAAATAACAATAACTAAAACTGTTGAACACGTCTTAATTTAAAACGAATGTTTTATTAACGGAAAATAAAACAGCTCTTTAATAGCACGATTAAGAAAATTCGTGAAATTCGGCGGTAGGGTGTCAAGTGTAGCGTCGGAAACAAAGTTTGGGATTTCCGCAAATCAGGTTTTCAAAACTTTGTTTCAGATTCAATGATATAAAACCAAAAAAAAAAACAATTGCTAATAACTTAAAAATCCTCTGCTATCTGTGCTGGAATTTTTTAATTTGCATTACTTTATCTAATGCCAATCGAAAATAAATAGCGTTGTTTCGAATTACAGTTAAACAGTTTTACATTTCCATTTACACAGCCAATGCAAATGACTGGTTGCGGAATCGGATACTAATTGAAATGAAATATGGCAACGCTTTGGCTATGTGTTTGGCAATTCCATTTTAAATATATTTTCAAAGGTATTACAAGAAATATATATGTTTGATGGTTCTACTGCCACCAACTCGATGTGAAGTCCAACTCCAATTACTCCAAGAAAAACAGCCTTCTTAGTATATTTCTCTTTGAGAAAAATGATAGAGTAATACACCAAGAGTGAGATCAACTGTGTTCTTGAACCGGGAACCTTGTACAGTCTGTGGAAGAGTTGGAGCCTTCAACGGGAATGACGTAACACAACAGATTCACAATTGGCGTTTTAATTGGAATAAAATAAATAAATAAATGTTTTCCCATGAAGGGATTGGGGAGACCGTGGAACTAATTGGATTGTATATCTATAGATTTACTCCAACACTTCATTGTCTTTTGACTTCTTTAATTTGTAATCAATTTCTTGCTGGAACTTAATACCACAAAAATACTCTCAGTAGTTTGTTAAGGTATATAGCTGGTGGAATCATCGGTACATACTTCTCCAAAAGAAATGGGGCTGTTCGGAACATAACTGTGAATGACGCCAGTCAACGTGTAACGGAATATTTCCTATCTGAAATCTATCTGATCTCGGTTTCAACAAGATGGCGCTACTTGAAAAACATCGCAGTAGAACCATTGCAATACTGACAATTCACGCCTCTAGACATTTATCTTTGGGGCTATATAAAATTGAAAGTCTGCATGAATGAGTAGGCTGCATTTGAGGAATTATAATCCAGAAGTAGTCGCTTTATTTGTCAAATACCGATCGGAGTGGTACAATGCGTTTTCGAAAATTGGAAACTCAAAGTGGAACATGTCAGTCCCAGTTACGGCCAGCATATTTTTACCGATTTTCGAATTGTCCTTTTTAACGCTGTATAATTTTCCGTTAAGAAAGCAAATTTATTTTTAAATTACCATAAGTACGGCAATTTTCTTTCTTGGGACGAAGCTCCTTATCGCACGTTGCGGGATAGGGGCCGAATGAAATTATATATTAAACAATTTGTTTAAACATTATTATGCTAAAACCCCGTATTAGCAACTATATTGATTATTTTGCTTTGGTTTGTGTCTAGACTAACATATGTTGGGAAACTTTTTGTTTAATGGGAAGTTTTCTATGTGGAGCATGTAAGCAATATTTTGTATATCGTCACCTAAAATGCAAAATGACGTAGCAACAAAATTGCAAAATTTTCTTTCTGATTGCTTACGATATGTTTGACTAAAATACACGATTTAACAAAGTTGTAACCACCTTAGTTCAAAATCAACGATGTTATTAGAAAGGTAAAATAGATGAAGTTTTTGATAAATCCACGTTTTTTTCTTTGAATTCTAATTTTATATAAAATTTCGATGCCCCTATACTTACAATTGACTACACTACATATTCCCACAAACTTTTAGACATCTACCGCCCAAAATGGTAATTTTATTCACAAAATTCCGATTCTATATCTAACTATTTTTTGCCTCTCCTGTAAAGTGATGAAAATGTTGTTACGTCTTTTTGCATTTTAGGTGACGATATATAAGTATTGTAGTTTTGAACCCAATAAAAATTACATTTAGAAAAGCCAAAGTGAAAGAAGTTTAAAAAAAGAACATTTCTTAAATAAGAAAAAAATGGTGTCCCATAACATCCCATGAAGGGATTGAGGAGAGCTCCTCACAATCAGTGAGATGTGGGTTTTCTAGTCTTACACTCACTGATTGAGACCTACTGTTTTACACCGGTTCCGAACGGTATTTTGAGAAGCTTCTTCATGGCTAAGTACTCGATAGTGCTGCCATCAGTAAGCGAGGTGACCGTCGTCGAAAGAAATGTAAGGTGGTCTGAGCAGGGATCAAACCCACCTTCCCATGTACAAGAGCTGCGCACACTAACCATTGCTCCAACGACGGCCTTAAACAAATGCGTCTTTTTAAAAAAATTAAATTTTCTCAAAAAAAATACCTATTCATAATCTTAAACAAAGTACCACTTCTTAAAAAAAATACCTTACCTATTAAAGAAGTACCTTGCCTAAAAAAACCACATTCTCATACAAAAATTACCTTTTCTTAAAAAATTTATTTTTTTTTAAATAAGTACATTTATTTTTAAAAAAGTTAATTTTCTGAAACAAATTGCTTTTTCTTAGAAAACTACATTCTGTTTAAAAAGTAAATTCTTTTTGAACAAAATAACTTTTCTTGAGATGTGTACCTACTCTTTGTAATGTACTTATTTTTGAAAAAAATTCCCATTTCTTAAAAAATCTTTTTCTTCAAAAATAATATCGTACTCTTAAGGCTTTTTCTTACAGAAAGTACTTCTTCTTAAAGATGGTACCTTTTCTTAAAAAAATCATTAGCTTTAAAGTAAAGAAGTACCTTTCTTTAAAAAAGGCCATTTCAGAAAAATATATATTCTTACAAAAAGAACCCAAAAATTAACTGTTTTTAAAAAAATACTTTCCATAAAAAAAATATTTTTCTTATAAAAAGATTACCAGTTTAAAAAGACTATCTTTTCTTAAAGATCCATTGAAATTATCGTATTTTTAAACGGGCGCCTTAGGTGTATTGGAACTAACTAGTAAATAATATATAGCGAAAGGGACTTCGTTCCAACCGGGTCTCCCCTGGCACCTCATGTACTTTTTGGAATTGTACACTTTAAAAACTTTACAATAAGTATTTATCAATAATATTATTCCTCTCCGATTTATATTTTCACTGGTTTGAAATTAGACTGACGTCAGGTTTACTGCAAATCTGATATTTTGTACAACTTCAGCCATTTCCAGAACTATCTCGTAGTAATACTGTACGTTCCCGATTGTTCTCCAAATTCAATACCGTTACAATGATTAGTGGTGAGGTGTCATATTTTATCGACTGTTTCACACTGTTCTTGCGTTATCATCCAGCATTCGTGGTGAGTTGATATGAGGTAGATTTTCAAATTGCAATGACTGCATACTTTTAGGCATGATTAACTTTTGGAAATCATGCAATACATATCACATACTATTTGATGACATTCTAACATTATTTTGTAATCAATATTAGTTATGCCAAAAATGTAAATGTAAAGCATGATTGTAATGGGTGGTTACTTGTGTGATAATAAAAATTACCCCGTAGAATTGCATTTTCTTTATATACAATATGAAAGAGTACATGTAAATTAATCATCCTTAATTTTATATATAAATTTTTATATACAACTTTTCCTTGACATTTCAGAAGTGGGACAACATTTTTGTACGCAATTTGTTTAACAATTATTATAACAATTTATCAAATATCGTTAAGTAACTTTTGAGAATAAGATTACTGAAAAAGGATTTTTTTTTTTGCATATATACTAAGGCCGTGAGCTTTAATCTTTTGAAGACCAATGAATTACAGTCTGCACAACTAGTTTTAATTTCCTGTTCTTTTTTCCCTGAAAATTATCAGTATTTTACACTTCGACAGCACTTGCTTATCCTAAATCCTGAGTTCATGAAGACTGATCTCAGGGACTAATGTTGTGTACACTTTTTGCACTTTTTTGTTAACTTTTTGTTGTTTTTGCTATTGCGTACACTACTTGCAATTTTGTGTACAGGTTCTGGATGTTTGTGTACACCGTATGTACCTTAGTGTACATTCTTTGTTCTTATATTTGTAAGGGGAGGTGTTACGCTTATTCTATATGTTATAACGCCACGTGTTACACACTCTGTTACAGTCACAGAAAATGTTTCAATTCCATTCCTATTCGGTAGTTACACTACCAATATTTTGAACCACTCTATCTTTAGAGTTCCTGTTAAACTTTAATGTACGTCAATACTGAGAACGCCTAAACGTATGCAACCCAGATATTGCTCGAGTCTCGAAGTACTTATCGAAACTAACAAACCCCTATTTGGGGTTTTATAGTTTAGTTGCTGTTCGGATTTTGTGGCCTCATATGTATTTTGGCTAAAACTTAATTTTTCGAAGAACATGGCATTTTTCTCACGGCTGTATTTCGGAAACCAATTGAAATATTGTTTTCCTGTCTTCGGCACAATTGTAGCCATTGGCTAGGAGAAAAATAAACTATCCCCAAAAGACTGCCACTCGTGCCTCAAAATTTCCTTGACATTTTAGAAGTGGGACAAAATTGTTCTACACAAATTGTTTAACAATTTTTAACATATGACGTTGGGTAACTTTTAAGACAAAAAATTGCTCAAAAATGGTCAGCTAATTTTGTTACTTATATATTAAGGTTGTGAATTTAACCCTTTGACAACCAATGCCTTATATGAGTCCCGTATGGAATTTTTCCAATAATTCCAATGGAAGAATAATGATTAGATAATTGTGGAAAATTTGGCATAAATTCAGATAAGGCACAAATATCGCATTGGCCATCAAAGGGCAGATAGGGACTGAACAATTATTTTTAATTTCCTTTTCTTTTTCCCCTCATAATGTGTTTTTTTCACTTCGATCGAGTGATGTTAATTGTTTTTGTATGCTAACTGTACACCCTAACATATAGGAAAATTACATTAAGATTTATTGAAGGTTTGAGTTTTTATTCAAAACCATACGAGGATATTTACATACATCAGTTGAACAAGGACATCTCCAATTGAAGCCTTTAAAATTAAAATTTTCACACTTGTTTCATTATATAAAATCAATATGCGAAATAGTTGGTTAGTCTGTTAAAGCACATTCGTTCGTTCGACGCAACCATTGGATTATTAACTAAAAGTCAGCCTAAAGATATGCCACAACATTTACTTACAGAACACCTTTATGGTATGCATTAATATTGCATGGCAAAATAAAAAAGAGTTGAGAATATTAAATATAGACGCGGATTTTTAATAAATATTTAATAATCTCGCTTGTTATGGACAACTAAAAACTTTGGGTATATTCGAGAGTAACACAGGCTGTGAACTCTTAAGACAAACAATAATCATTTATTATCAATTTATGTTAAAGAAAATGAAAAAAAAAAATCCAAAAAGCAGAGCAAATAATAAATATAAAAAAGTTCTTCGTGGCTGTAGGTATTAAAACCCTTTAGCTTAATTTAATAAGGGTGTGTTTCAAACACTTTGTCCAGGATATGGTCAGCCTTTTGCCAAAATAAATGTTAAAGAAGCTGAAAGAAGCATATATTATATTCTACTGGGAACGCAAAGAATTTTCCCTAAACATTTACAAAAGTGACTGTAAATACTTAACAGCCTTACATTATGGGTTTTAAAATGGTCCTGAGAAAAGTTGAGAAACCTTACGTCCATTAATTTGAACTTGTTTGCCCAATATGAGGGGAAAATATTCAATTATCAAATCTTTATGTAAGTAATTAGCAAGAAATGTAAAAAGCCTAAAAGAAGGCAATAATTTAGTTTCCGAACAGCGTCCTAAAGATAGACCTTTTATAATTAATACTCTATATTATTATCGCCTGTAGGTATACACCAATTTTTAAAAAATTTTGCTCGTTAGGGTTTTTTTTATAGAATAACTGTGTTTAATAAGGCTTTTTATTGTATGTAATAGGACTAGCAGTATTAATTTTTTATGAAACATCACTTGACATGTCATAATTTGTTGTTTTGGGATTAGCAATTAGAAAACAGACCGTAGAGATGAGAATGGCTTTAAAGACTATTAGAATACAGTTCGCCTGACAGATACTAAAGTTTTTATTTTTATATTCATCGTTAAAAACCCGCTAAATGTGCATCAGCCTAAAACTATGCAACTGGTTTTGTTTATGTTTGTTGATTTATTTAAACATTTTTTACAGTTTACAAAATTTAAATATATACATCGACCCACATGGGGTTCTCGAGTGTAATCTTTAGTAACACTACAAATTATTATTAATATGGCAATCTTGTGTACATATATTCGAAAGTTTAATGTAATAATCGTTTCCTTGTAATGACATTCCGTTTTTTATTCTTATAAATAAAAAAGTCGAGGTATTTCTTATGGTATAAATATTATCTTTGTATAAATATTATCTTTGTCTATACCGATGATACATTACTGAGCTGACATTTTCATTCTGAGTTATAGCATTGCTATCAAGAAACAGGAATGATTCTGGCGAAACAAATCCCTTGAGAGTGGAGGATGTTATGTATTCTACATCTGATTATAAGGGAGGGGGGGTTAGTTGTTGTTGCTATAACTTTTCTACATTTAAGATAGTTTTACAAGGATTTCATTAAAGAAATCCAACATTTGACCATTAGCCTAAAACTATACAACACGTTTTTTTGTAATTGTTCCCAAAGGTTAGTGCGACGACTGTTAAATGGATAAGATAGTGAGTCAGGGACTTATTCATAAAATCTTATAACAGGTTTGAGAGATGATTTATCAATTAAAAACTGTGTCTCAAAACTGTCACAACTTTTTATGTCTGTAAATATGAAGAAAAAGTTTGGAAATGATCTGAATTTTTTTTTTGATTAAATATTTTAAAATTAATGTTAACATTTATGTCTAGAGAGGCACAAGAAAACAGATCACTTTCCGCATGTGCCAGAGTTATAATGAAAAATATGATACTAAAAGGGGGATACAATTCTGGACAGAATACTGCCCTGAAGGATTTTAACTGGAAATTGAAAGTGGTGACATCCAGAAGGTATGCAGCAACTTTTAGCAAATATTTTTTTTCGATGGGTTTGCAAAATCTACCAATTGTTGAATATTATACCAAATTTTCTAGTTGTTCTTTTTTGCGCTATTATATTTTCCGTTAATAAAACAAGGTTTGATTTAAATTACGATAAGTTCAACAGTATTTTACTCCTAAAGTACAACTGAGCAATTTCCATGAAGTCTGATCTCAGTAACACTATTGCCGACAATATGTACTATATTTAGACGAAAAATTTGAGACAGATCCGAATTTCACTGAACCTTTCGAAACTAAGCGAGGCCTCAGGCTAGGCGACACCCTATCATGTGAACTCTTTAACATCTGAATGAAGATCATTTTGGGAAAAACTGCGGTCAACGTGATTGAAACCATCAGCAGCAAAAGTCACATGCTGCTCGCGTATGCTGATGGTGTAGATATCATTGAACCACAATGAGAGTAGTTACTGCGGTGGTTTCGAGAATTGAGAAGGAGTCAGAAAAAGTGGATCTGACAATTGATATACTGTAAATATACCTCGGATCTGCCGTAAACAAAAATAACAACGTCAGCCTTCAGATCAAGCGGAGAAATGTGCTTGCGAATAGATGTCATTCTGGCCTAAGCAAGCACTTCAGAAATACAGCCCTCTCTCAAGAAACAATAGTCCAACAAAACCAGCCTCTTATACAACCTGTCTTGCTTTATGGCGCAGAGTCCTGGGTCTTATCGCAAGCAGACGAAACATCTGTAGGAGTCTTCGAGAAAAATATACTCCGTAAAATTTGAGGGCCTACAGTGCACAACGACGAGTATGGACGGCGCATGAACCATGAGCTGTATGAGTTATATCCCGATATTGACATAGTTAAGCGGATCAAAATAACGCGATTGCGCTGACTTGGCCACGTCATTAGAATGGATGAACACGAACCAGCATGAAGCATTTTCGAAACCGAACTCGAAGAAAGACGAAAATTAGGAAGATCAGGTTGACGAATCCCTGCGTACACTTTGTATTGCCAGCTGGAGAGATACGGCAAAAGATCGAACTTGTCGACGAAATATGTTAGCTTTTTTTTGTAAGGTCCTTGACCCCCGGTGCTGTTCGAACCCGGATATGTAGGAAAGACAGGTTCAGATTGTATTGATCAGTTCACAAAAGTTGTTGAACTGTAGCATGGTTAAAATTTTGCCAAATATTGTGAGTGAAAAATTGTTACTCCCTTGAATTTATGCTGAAAAAAGTAAAAAAAAATAGTTTTTTTGTAAAATAAAAGTCCACGAAAATCTGAGAATTCGTAAGAATCAATTTTTTTTTAAATTTTGCCTTGATACAGACATTACATGGGTATTGATCAACTCCATAGACTTACCTCTAACCGCCACAGTTTACTAGAATGGTGATATAAAAATTTCATACCAAACACTACAACAGAGTTGTTAGTTAAATGATAGAAATTTTTCGAAGTGTGTCGTCTTATGCTTGAACAAAATTGGGAATAATTGATAGTATTCTCAAAAGTCCTGAGGCTTCAGCTCAATCTTTAAGCAATCTACGATATAAATTAGTTTCAGAAAATCGTACCAATACCATTGGTTTTTTTTCGTAACTTCCGGAGTTAGGTAGTTACTATTCCTTCCTAACCATTGTTAGAACATTTTCCCCCAAAGTTCCTCCCTAAAGTTTTTCCAAACGTTACAACTGACAGGTTCAGGAACATACACTACATCATTGGGTTATGGACATATTCAGGAACATATGCATACATCACTATTGTTTAAACTAGAAATCAGCCTAAATGTAGGCAACAATTTTAATCCACCTTAATATAGGCAACACTCTTAAACAAGTTGTCAGAAATTGCTTACATAGAACACCTAAATTTGTTGTTGGCTTTATCCACAACCCATTTTAGTTACGGTGTATGTATGTATATTCAGACCCCTGTGCATCTTCGAATAAAGATTAAAAATTCCGGGGTCATCGTCTAGCATGGGATACAAATTGAGTCCCAAAGTTCATTTTACAACCTTATAAAGTGGAAAATTTAATTGAAAATCAAACACTTTAAAAACTAAATAAACACACTAACACTGAATTAAGTACAAACAACTATTATACCGTTCAAAGAAGTTTTTTGAATGCCTACAAATATGCCTCAATATTTGCTTTCATTATACCATTGGTTAATTAATCAATTGGTAGTTCTTTCCTTCTCATTCGCTCTGTCCCTCTCTGTCTCACTTTTTGGACCACTTTGCAATTATATTGGATTTTGGTGTTAACCACAAAATTAAACAAGAAAAACTTTTTGTACATGTCCTACTTTTAGAAAGCTGGTAAACATCATAATTTAAAGCATACTTTCAGGGGTCATTTAACACAATCATGTATAGTGTTTGAACAATGGAAAATAAACAATCATCTTATTAACACTTCATATACGAAATGAAGATGAAAACAAAAAGTTGTGCTGCAAACGAGGCTTGTCAGGGAATGAACAGGAATTGGTAATAATAGTTAGTACTAAAGAAAAATGTGGAGGGAAGTAGGGGTCAGAGTGGCTGCTAAATGTAAAAGGTGGTAAATAAAAGAAATCTTTAAAAATATTGTTTAATGGTTTAATATTGTTACATACCCTACGGGAAATAGGGTGTCAATTGGCACAAAGTACTTACACTCCGATAAATTAAGAGCGGTTATGTTTCCACACTGGTTCCAAATTGTTAAATTGGTGTCAACATGGCTAAACTGCAGTTGGTAGGGCGGTTTTAAGAAAAATGAATAATGGACAATTCGAGAATGGACAAATGGATTGGACCCATGGGGCCCACTGGACCTCAAGTGGAAGGTATTTTTCTGATGGTTTCTCCACTAATATAAAGCGACAGAAATTTATGTCCTTGTTTCATATTTTACCTTCCAATAACTACACGATTTGCCGAAAAATTTTATATAGCTTTTTCAGCTTATGTTTAGGTATTTTAAAAAAGTTTCATCTTTCGATATCTCCATAACTATGCACGTTGTGAAAAAAATTCCTTCAATGTTTTTCGATTATTTCCTTAGTTAAAAAATTTAAAATATGAGAAAAATAAAGAAAAATATGTCAAATTTTTATTTAGAAATTAATTTTTGCAATAACTATCGGCAAATTTTTATCAGTTCATTTAAAACGCACCACAGACTTGTCTTCCAAAAGACTGCGACGCCTAAGCGAAATATTTCAACATCTCGTTAATTTGTGTACACACAGACAGGGGATAAAGATGATGAGGTCAAGGAAACATTTTATGAGGGCCTGGAGAAAGTATACGAACGCTGGCCTGACCACAACATTAAGATTATTCTAGGCGATCTTAATGCCAAATTGAGAAAGGCAAGTGCCATTCTGTCAACCATCGGTAACCTCAGTTTACATGACACCACCTCCCATAATGGAATAATACTGACAGACTTCGCCGCTTCAAAAACATATTAGTTAGTAGCACACGATTCTAGCATAAGGATATATATCTGTGGTCACAAACAATAACAGCCTAAGTCGATTCTAAAATTTTTCAGGGAAAGCAGTTTAAAGTTTAATATCTTTACTGGAAATCAGGAGTCGGAGTTTTTGTGATAACTTTGTTACAGATAACAAGGAAACGAATTCTTTTACTTACTTCTAAACAAAACAGAGTTGCTTTCTTCCCAATTTTTATCCTAACTCGAGTTATGCTGTTATTGTTTGTGACCACAGATATAAGGCGACCTGATCAGAGAACGAAGAACCAGACGTGTGATTCGAGGTACCAATATCGACTCGGATCTTTACCTGGTTGCTGCGAAAGTTCGCACAAAACTGAGCAAGGCTAGGAATGTACGAAGCCGAACATGAAAAAAGCTATATATTGACAGAATGCAAATACCGGAGATATCAAAGTTCTATCAACAAATGCTCACTTTCCTGCTACATATCCCATTCTTTGGAAACCGCTGCAAGGACTGAACTTGGCTATCAAAAACCGCAAAAGGATAAGCCTTGATACGACGAAGAATGTCGCATTGCAACTAATGAAAAAGACGCTGCTCGTATGGCAACGAAACAGACAGTTACAACGTGTGCCGGGAATGAGCGGTACAAGAGGCTGAGATGGGCTACCCGCTGAACTTTTTAAGGCAGGTGGCGAAGGTCTGATAGCCCACATGCATCAACTGATATGCGGTATATGGCTGGGGGAATCTATGCCTGACGATTGGAGTCTCAGTGTATTATGTCCTGTATTCAGAAAGGGTGATCCGTGTGTCTGTTCCAACTATCGCGGTATTTATCCATTTTTATCCATCGCGTATAAGGTCTTGTCGAGTGTATCCTGTGAAAACCTGATATGAACAGCAAATCGATACATACCATCTTTTTGTCGATAGCCCCATACGGGGAAAATTGTACGAAGCTATTTCTGAACTTGGGATTCCGGCAAAGCTGATCCGCTTGTGTAGAATGACGCTGATCAACACCAAATCAGCAGTGAAAGTGGGGAAAGACCTCACTGAACCATTCTGTATCAAGCGAGGATTGAGAAAAGGCGGCAAACTTTCGTGCAATCTCTTCAACATCTCTACAACATCTCAATATTGAGAAAAGCTGCAGTAAATATGATTCAGACCATCAGCCAGAAATGCCATATGTTGCTGGCGTATGCTGACGACATAGACATCATTGGGCGAAATTGGGCAAGACAAAATTGATGATGTCAATGACTAAACAAACCTCTCGACTTGGTCCGAACTTGAACGTCGACAACCGATTTAATTTTGAAGTGGTAGATGAATTTGTCTATCTTGGATCCGCCGTGGACAAAGACAACAACGTCAGCCTGGAGATAAATCGGAGAATTGTGCTTGCAGATAGATGATATTTTGGGGCTCAGCAAGCAGTTTAAGTACAAAGGCCTCTCTCGACGGACAAAAGTCCAACTCTATCAGACTCTCATTTTACCTGTCTTGACATATATCGCAAGCTGATGAAAAGCTCCTAGGAGTATTCGAGAGAATTATTCTCCGTAAAATATATGGTTCTGTTAGGGAGAACGGTGAGTACCGACGTCGCTGGAACCATGAGCTATATAATTTATATTCTGACGTGGACATCTTTACGCGAACCAAATAAGCCCAGTTGCTTTGGCTAGGCCATGTTATCAGAATGGACGAAGATGAGCCAGCGCGAAAGGTTTTCGATAACGTACCCGATGAAAGCCGGAAAAGGGGACGACCAAGACTCCGATAGAGAGACCAGTCCGAAGAATCCCTCCGAATCCGTGGTGTTACCGACTGGCGAAAAAAGGCGAAGGATAGAACCAGTTGGAGAAATATGTTACAATTTGTTTAATTTGTTGGTTTAGTTAATATGTGTAAGACATCTGACCTCATGAGGTTGTAAAATATCCACAAATACAAAATATCCAGCTAAAATTTCATAAAATGTCACTACAAAACTTTGGAATTTTTCAATTTAATTGCCAATTAGTATCCATGGCAAAATAAGTAAGGTAGAAACAGTAGGAATTGAAGGCATTTTGTTTTTATTTCAGGAGCCGACCGTGTAAAATTCAGTTGATTGACATTGTCAAGATGTATTTATTTCAGGTTATATCAGGAGGGATTGTTGTAATTTCTAGCAACAACCACAAGGACAAGAAAAACATTTAATGTGCTGTTTTAACGCTACCACCTGTACTAGATACATCTGGGAATTGGTATAAACTACATTTGTCAAGGTCGGACCACAAGGACAAGAAAAAATTTAAATCAGCTGTTCTAACGCTTCCACCTGTAATAGATGCATGTTTTTTGTATCGTGAAAGAGCTACAGTATTCAGGGGCAGATTTTTGTCAAAATAACTACTGATTTGTATCGTTAAAAAGTTACAGAGCTATGATATTAATTTACCTTACATTTTCTTTCCCACCCTCATACTTCCGTTCTCAATTAATACAAATAAACCGCAACGAAAACAATCAAAATAAAAATCATCAATAGAAACAAAACAATATCAACAAAAACAGCTCATAATTCATTCAACCATTAAATGTTTCAGACCATGCCGCGGCGCTTGTTTGCGGCCATAGAACTCTGCTGAAACAGAAAAGAAGAAAAAAAAGAACAATAATTGGGTTAGAACAATAGAAATGAAAGTGTAGAACAATAATATTAACACAACGAACCGAACCGAAAACAACATTCAAACTCAAGCCTATTCCACAAAACCGAACCATAACCGAAATCGTAATGCAAACATACAAAAAAGAAAAAATAACTTAGAAATAAACTTGTGTTATAGACAAACAAATAAACTCATAAAAACCAATACAAATAAACGAATGCGAATGTATGTAAACAAATACAAACATAATTATCCTTCATAATTCATAGACAAAAGAACAAACATTCAGAAGGGTATAGGGGGAAGAAGAAATTATAACGTTAGGATGGCCATAAGTACAAAAAGGCAAGCGGAATCTGTGTCAGACGGACAGCCAAAGGGAAAACCCAGAATGAACACATTTTCACAGACCAACAGACATTCATCCAACAATATGCCAAGGACAAACATATCACAGTCAGACATACAGACAGCCACAATACGTACGAAATTTGTGAGTTTTATTAACTAAATAAAAAAAATGGCAGTAAAATCATTTTAACAGATTTACTCACGCACAAACATGTTGGCTAAGTAAAATAAAGCATATTTTTTGGCTACTACATTTCTCTCTCTGTTGGCGTTGCCTACTTTGGGGGGCTGGGGTGCAATGACAAACAGAGTCATAATGTTAAAGATTTACTATAAATCGTTTATAGTTTTTATGCTAGAACTTTGTTTTTAGGATGCTATGATGATTTGCCATAAAATGTGTTAATATGTTTGCATTCGAATGATGATTTGTCTGGTTGTAAATCTAACATCAAATATAAAGCGATTAGTTTTTCGTTTTATTTTTCTTTTAGCTTAAAGATTTTGGGTCATATGATATGGGAATTCGTTTTTCGCGATTTTTATATTCCCAACCACCACTGTGGTACACTGAAAGAAAACCGCTTCGTTGCAGGTATGTAACATTGTGATAAATGTTTTTTTAGCGCTGTATTATTTCCTATTAATCATACATGGGACAAATTAGAAATTAGTTTAATTTGAATTACCTTTCGAAATGCAAATTCAAAAAACTTTCAGTACCATTGGCAATTGTACTTATTTTCAAAGCATTTCCTTCATATCTGGCAATTTTGGTTTTCAAATAGTTTATACAGTCCAGGTTTTCGAATTTGAAAGTACTATGAGGCAGTACCTATCGGAGCCACAAACCTCTACATATAAAATACTTTAAAAACAGAATTGCCAGCAGTCAAACAAATTCAAAATAATTACAATCATTGCCATATTTCATTACAATTGGCATCCGATTCTACAACCTGCATTTGCATTGCCTGAGCAAATGCAAATTCAAAATTTTTTAATTGTCATTGCGAACAATGGTAATTATTTTGCATTTGCATTAGATATAGACATGCAAATTAAAATCCAATGCAAATTAAAAAAAACCCTTGTATGCTGTTAATAAAGAAAGGCTCTTTTTAAAATACGATAAGAAAAAAAACTTCTATATTTTATTTGAGAACAATTTTACCACCTTGGGGACACGCGCTAGAAAAAAACCAGAAATGGCATCCTCTTTTGAATTGTTTACAGAATACAATTCAAGTTGGCCGAAAGGGGGAAATTGCCCCTAAGGCCCAAAAAATCAAAACACGGGCCCCCGAACTTACAGTTAAGTGTTGGTATTCAAATGGAAGTATTGGTTCCTTTCTACGTTGCTCCTACCGTGTGCTAGACCTATTTCAAAATCGATAAGTAGTATAATTATATTCCACCTTGGGTTCAAATTCCTTCTGTACCCTAAGTCGAATTAGGCTCAATTTTTTGGCGACTCACAGCCTTCGGATGTGAAAAGTAATGGCAACAATAAAATCATAGGACGATTTCCTTTCATTTGAGTACCAACACTTACCTGTAAGTTCAAGGACTCGTTTTTTTAGATTTTTTAAGGCTCAGGGGCAACTTCCCCCTTTCGGGCAACTTGTTCCCGACTCAGGAGCTCAAGTCAAACAAAACTGCATATTCAGTTTTTTCCAGAGCGTGTCCCCAAGGTCATAAAATTCAGACTTTTACTTGTACAGGACAAACTTAAGTATTTACAACAAGTCTGCTTTTTTAATCTCCATTAAACTAATTTTTCGATCATTTTATATGGCGAGCTAAGCGATATTAAGCAATTTTAAGCGACAACCCGGTATCCAAAGATTGGGAGCCTTCTGCTCTCAATAATCTTTCATGACTTTTTCCTCCACGTAGTGGTTCCCGGACAACGGTAGGATACTAAAATTTTTTTCCAGCGGCTGAAGTCAAGGCTTTCCGTTGAGCAGCCTGATTGACTATGCAACTACTGACGCTCCTCATGCTAGTAGGTGACTGATGTCACTGAAAATCAGACAACCACAAGGCTACTTGGGTATCCCCTGATGAAAGAACGAAATTGATCACATGGCATTTGATGGAAGGCACTCATCCAGTGTAATGGACGTAGGAGTGATCAGAGGAGCTAACATCGATTCTGATCACTACCGAGTAGCAGCAAAGGTTCGCATAAGATTAAATAAATAAATAAATGGTTTTCCATCACATCCCATGAAGGAACTTGGGAGAGCTTCTCATATACAGTGAGCTTTGCGCTTTCTAGTTTTATAATCACTGATTGGGACCTAAAATTTTTACACCGATTCCGAACGGTATTTTGAGAAGCTTTTTCATGGCTAAATACTCGATAGTGTCGCCGTCACTATACGAGGTGACCGCCGTCGAATGAAATTTTAACGTGGTCAGAGCAGGGATCGCGCACACTAACCATTGCACAACCGACGAGATTAAGTAGAGTGAACAACGTATGTGACTATAAGTAGACGCAGAGAAGCTAGACATCGGAAAGCTTCTATTACCAGAGGTAGCCACAGCCTACTCAAGGAAGCTCTCGCAACTCTTAGCACAGAACCCACCCCCTCCCGACGGCGATTCCGACTCTATAAAAACTGCCGCAACAACCGAACTTGGATGAAGAGTGTCGCATTGCAAATTATGAAAAGAACGCTGCACGTATGGCAATGCTTAAGTCAATTGCAACGCGAGCTGCAACAGAGCAGAATAGGGAAATGATGTAAACCGTCTCTTTAGGCGTAAGAAACGGCAGTGGAGAAAGCGAGAGGGTGAAAAAATTTAAACATACAGATAAGATAGAAGCTCGAAAATTCTTCCAAACCATCAAAAACGGAACTAATGGAAATGGGTCAGGACCCCCTTCTGTAAATACCTTCATCTCCGATGCACACGGAATGTTGGAAATAATGAGAGATTATTGCTCCGCCCTACTGGTACCTGACATATTCAATTACTATGAGACAATCGATCACAATTTTGACGACGACGTCAATTGCCCACTCATAAACAAGTGGACGTTAGAACAGTTATTGCCCAATTTAAGTACAACAAAGCCCTAAGAGCCGACGGCTTGCCGGCGGTCATGTTTAAGGCTGGCGGCGATGAGCTGTCAAGGTGTGTGCACCAGCTCATTAGGAAAATTTGGTTAGTTAAATGCATGCCCGGCGATTGGAGTCTCAGTGTATTATGCCCCATATTAAAAAAAAGGTGATCCGAGTTCATATGCCAACTACCGTGGAATAACTCTTTTAACCATATCATATAAGGTTCTATCAGATATAATGTTCGAAAATCTCAAAAGCAACTATCGCTGGCCTGATTGGACCATTCCAGGGTGGCTTTAGGCCGAGAACTGACAACTGACGGCAATCCTGAAGAAGACCTGGGAAAAAAAATCTACACCTATCATCTGTTTGTCGTTTATATGGTGCCCTGCGATAGTCCGGTGTGGGGGGGGGGGGGGGTGGGCTGTGTATTGCAGAGAAAGTGATCCCTTGGCTCGAGGTCCTCCTTTCACGCCCTACATTAATTTTCATCCACACGCCGAATTTTGTTTAGATGTGCCCTCAGAGTGGACTGTCCAGATAGAATACCCATGAGTCGGTTCACTTCGAGTTTGTACAGTTTTATCAGCCTTCAATTCTTGTTCCCATCCACTACGTCCCACAGGGTCTTTACCGTTCGGCTCACGTCTGATATGTTCTATAAACTGATGTAATTTATTTTGGCTCATGTTGAAGTTCGGCATTTTTGACATAGAAAAGTTTCGCGTTCTCCATTTTCAAATTTCACTGGCTGCAAACCATTCAATCCAGTTCGTCTGCCCCTTCATTTTTCCAGCTTCCGCGTTGACCAGAGGTGCATATGATCTTAAGACTGCCAGTGGTTGAGAATTTACATTTCGCCTCCTAGCACTCGAGTATCGTAAGCGATCTCATACTTTTCGACGATATCGCATTGACTGCCTGTTGACTGTCATATTTTTGACATATGTGTGCCCACCTTCACCATTCCCTTATCTTTCACGGGCTGTAATCACCTTAGCCTCTGACTAAAATACATTGTTGTCACCTGGAAGACAAAAGTATTGTTCAATATTTACGTCGTTGATGAGAGTCCTATCCTCCATTCATTATTATGCGCGAGTATAACAGTGGATTACACCCTCGCCATAGAATGGGAAGCCCTCCGTCCATTACTCTTTCTGTGGGACAGTTCTATATCAGTTTTTCGTTAATAATTTCTATGAAATGTCATCTATTTGTCGATGACATTGATGGTTCGGATGGTTTATTGGTGAGTTGGTTTGTGATCCTCTCGGAGGAGATTCATCCCCGATACTTAATTTGTTCCTCAATGGGGCTTAATGAAAGTATTGAGCCCTGATCGTTATGGTTCTTATCGCACCACTGATACCCAGACAGCATCTGCGTTGAAACGTTTGCAGTTTTTCAATATACAGGGTGTTTTTTATGTTCCAGGCCGATGGTTTTGACCGCCATTTCTGTTTGGTTGACATTTGTTAATTTGTATTTGACTGTTATGCAGAGTAGTCGATAACAATTTATTATGGAGCATCTAACGCATCAACAACGTTTTGAATTTATTAAAATATTTTATATAAAAAAATAGTTCAATTGTTAAAACGCGAAGAATTTTGCGAGATTTTTATTTGGTTTAAATAATATGCCGAGCAGGTCAACCATTCAGCGTATGGCAAAGAGTTTTGATACTGTGTACACGCTGAAAAACCTAAATTTGTAAGTCTCTCAAATATAACGTATTTGTATCTTGTCGCAAATATACTATACTTGTGCCCAAACAGAATGTGCTTGCTATTTAATATAACATATTTGAGACAAAATGATTAAAATGAAAATAGGACCCAAATGTGGCTATGTTTGTTAAAAACCGCAACTAAAAAAAACGAAACAGAACACAAAGAATTGAAAAGGCTACAGATCTTCAATTCATGAAGACATTACTTGGAACCATTTACATGTTTCGTGCAATATTTTGCTGGGGCGGTTAGTTTTCGGCGTGTATACACTGGAAAATAAAGCGTAGTCTGGCCGAATTTGTAGCATACTAAAAAAAATTTTGATGAAAGTCCAAACACGTCAGTTAAAATTTCAAATGTCGTAGTCAACTTTTTTCAAACTATTCAAAAAGATTTGCATTTATACACGTATACAATTCACCTAACTCAGCAACTAATAGATAATGACCATATGCGGAGACGGGAGTGGAGTGAATACGTTTTGCACCTCATCCGCCTGGGACATAAAAATCACCCGTATCACCTTTTTAACATTATAGTTGAACAGACTACAGGTTCGTAAGTCAAAATCGACCATATCACGTTCACCTAGAGCCTGTGTGTCGTCTGAGGAGTGAGGCCACATTTTGAGCCTATAACTCTTCTGCAAATGAACCAACATCTGTGAGGTTTTTCCACGCTGCTCTCTATGTGGTACTTCAAAAGTTATTTCCATTCCAATACTACTCCCAAGTACTTGAACATTTTGTACAACCATATGGGCTTTTCAATGAAGCTTGGTTCCCTGTAAGCGGAAATATTCCCTGATTTTCGTAAATAAACACTATTCTGTTTTATCCGGACTTACATTCAGTTTCAATAGAAATGTGATGGTATCACTTTTTTGTCGGCATAAAAGTTGTCCATGATTTTTATCGAAAAGTGCTGTCATCGCCTTTAGCGGCTTTATAACAAAAAGTGAAGCACAAAAGTGATAACAAAAGTGATTTTGTAGAAAATTACAACTTCACGTTTTAAAAAAAAAAATAATACTTTCACGTGTTGATAGAAATATGATGATGTCTTCATGTTTTTATAACGAAGTGATGTTTGGACATTTCTATAGAAAAGTGATGCCTTCACTTTTATAAAAAAAAAAAATTTATGACATCAGATTTCTACGGCAAAGTATGGCACTGACGTTTTTTCTATTGGAAATGATGCCCTTAGGGTTCTATATAAAAATGATGTCATTAAAAAGTAATGCCATTACGCTGCTGTAGAAAAGTTAAATCGCCTCTCCTTTATTGAAATTTGGCGTCTATACGTTTCTAGGCGATAGTGATGCCTTTAGCACAAAATTTATGCCTTCACTTTATTATACAAATATGATTGGTTCAAATATTTATAAAAAAAATATAGCTTCAGGTTTTTTAAAAAAAATTTTCTGAATGAAAGTAATGTCTTCTCGTTTTTATAGACACACGCTGAAAATTCTGTCTGTTTTGGTTGTTTGGATGAAAATATAAACTATGTTTGCAGCTTGTCGCAAATATAATATACTTGTGTGCAAACACATTCTGGTTGCTATTCAATAATACATGTTTGAGACACAATCATTAATATGTTATATGTGTTTCAATAAATTTAATTTTATTTTTTTTAAATTTTTTTGTAAATATTGTGGTTTTTAAAGAAACATAATCAATTAAACTACCAAACCATTGTATTTCTCTTATTTTTCGGATTTTATTGAAACATTTAATGCATTCACATTCAATATTAAACAGTTTTATACACCTTCAGGTTCAAAGTTGTTTTACAAAAATTAAAATATTACGACCATTTCTTTTCCGATATACATAATTTATATATCATTTCAAAGGTATTAAATAGCGCTTTTAACTGCAGGTAAAAATTTGCAACATTTTTTGCGATCAATGTAGTTTTAAATGATAACTTTCGAAAAATTTTGAAATACCACCGACGAAAAAAAAATAAGCTGTAGAATTTAACGTTATGTATCAAAGAACTATACCGAGCTACGAAGCTGAGTTTATAACCTTCACAATGACATCTTCAGTGTTATTCTACGAGTAAAAATGAGGGCGTTATTTTGATTTTTTCTTAGGACTCCACGAAAATCCACTAAAAAACGGCATTTAAACTTCTACAACTCAATCAACTTCAAAAATACAAATAAAAACAATATGTGCAATGCAAGAACTCCTAAAGGTCTACGTATCCATAATAAATTTTCCAAATATCTGCAACATCTTAAAAGTTACACCCAAAAAAACCTGATAATTAGAGGTGTTTTTAAAGCAAAATAGCTCACATTTTACTGAACCCAGAATCGCAATATTTTGAAAATAGTTATTAAACACTCTGAACTTAATTTTTAGGTGGTGCCAGCAGCAATTTTTTTTACCCACCCTAATATACATGCTTGTGATACAAATATAGCTGTGTTTGTTGCACTGTTTATGCGTTCTCGAGACGAGGAGAATTAAAGAAGGACAACGAGAGTCTATCTTGTAAGTGTGTATCTGTATTTTTGCATTATTCTCTCAGTCGGAGATTCATAAATATTCCAGACTGTGTGTGTAAATTGCAAATGAAGTCAGTGTTTCTTATTTTGGCTGATGTTTTGGGTTTTAGTTTCATGTATTCAATGGTTCATCGGAAAGAGGATATGAAAAGAGCTTGATCAATTGAAAAAGATTAAACGAAGGCTCGGACAGTGAAATGGTTTTGTGATGTTGATTTGGTATTTTTGTATGTGTTTCGTATATATATGTATGTGTATTACCAAAGTGAGAAACGATTTTGAGGAAAGAAACTTGAAAGGACAACAACGTGAAGCCCTTTGTCGGTCTGAGCCTTTGCTGAGGGAATCGGCACGGCGCCTGAATTGTGAAATACGTATAATAAAAACAAACACAAGTAATTAATCCACGCTTGGCTAGCATGGCACGCTTGGCTAGATTTGTATATAAACATATTGTTTGTGTACCAAGGCATAGTAATAACGAAATCGTAGCTGAAACCTTCTGAAAACAAAAACATGAGAGACAGCAAAAGAAGGAGAAGCAAAGGAACAACAAATTCTCATTTCATGACAAAAAAAAAACAAATTATGTAAATGTAAACAGAACCTTTTAAGACTTTTAATTTTTTATATTAATTATTTACGAATGTGGATTTATATATATATAATTAATAATAATAAATAATGCAAATATATTGAAAGCGAAGAAAAATTCGCTTCTAAATATTACTATGTTTGGGAGGAAATATGAATATGTTTCCACTTAAGTATATGCAGGTTTGGGCGAAATACGCGAATGCTTCCACATAAGTATATGGATATTTGGAATTAAGAGCGCATATGTTTTCACGTAAAATCACACCTTTTTACCAGTCAACATGATACTGGATACATTTAAGTTTGGGACTTTCAAGTTAGGTTGGGGCTTTCAAACATATGAATGTTTGAAATGTGCTCCAAACATATACATGGTTCCTGCAGAATATGTTTGGGAGAATATGTTAGAGAGGCCGTTATTTTTCAGAGTGTAGGGAAGTTTTTAACATTTTTATACAAATGTGGCTCCCTCAAGTTTTCTATAGCCAAGTGATGCTTTAAGTTAAGAAACTGATGCCTTAAGTTAATAAAGTGATGCCTTCACTTAAAAAAGTGATGCCTTGAGTTAAAAAAGTAACGGCACATATTAAGAATGTTATGCCTTTACATTTCTATAGCAAAGCTTCTATTGTAAAGTGATGCCATAGGACAGTGATGCCTTCACGCATCTATCGGAAAGTGGTGCCTTTACGTTGTTAGAGAAAAGTGATGCCTTCAATGCCTTTCGTAATGTGAGGCCTTTACTTTTCTATATTAAAATGACCACATTCCTATAATAAAATATGCCTTTAGTTTTCTATAGGATTGTGATGCCGTCATGACTGAAGTTTTTAAGAAAATATACTAAATAAATGTAAATGTTCTTCTATACAGTAATAGTAAAGGATATGTTATTGGTAGGTAAAACTGCTTTACATTTCTATAGAAAACATGACAAATATATTGTTAACAGTGAACTTCTCTGTACTATAGAGGAATATAAGCCCTTGTTATTGTTTCTCAATTAACTAGGATTTCATCCAGTTTATTTTAAATGTGAGTATTGAGTCATTCGTAAAATATTTAAATTTTGTCATAATAAGCAATATCATTATATCATAACAAGTACGTACTAAATAAAAGAACAATCAATAAAATACATAGAATGCAAACATTATAGCATTCGGAAGACAAAATCCGATAACAAACAATATTTAACATATCTACCATCCTGTAAGGACACACAACGAACAGTTACACAATGGCATGTAAAAACTTTAATTCCACTTTACAGCTACGAGTGTAACAACGAGCCAGCCCACCCGCCTTGTCTTTAAGGCAGGACAGTGCAACAAAATCATCTTCATTGATATTGAGACTACATTCAACAATTTATTCCATTTCCATACAAAACCCATACATGGACCCCAAAAATCGTAGATCACTAAAAAATTAAATGAATGCAAGAATAGGACTTCTTCCTTTCAGTTCCTATTCAAAGATAACTCAAATTGAATGCCAATAATGTCACAAATATAACAAAAGGGAGAAGAAAAAAAATAAGAATCAAATAAAATAAAGAACAGCAACAATGACAAACGCCAGGACAAAAAAAAAATGTACAAATATAAATGGACAATGACAATATTCCGCCCTCTTTGAACGGCAACAAGAAGTTTGGAATACAAAGGACCCTCTATGCGCTCAGAGACGAAACATCTTTGCGATGAAAAAAATAATAGAAAATGCCCTCAAGTTAAGGAATAACAATGAAAATGGCATCGCAAAATAAAGTCCTCTTAGTTTCTTTCCATGGCAACCCAACAATGCATGGGTAATAATAGCAAGATAAGATGTCACGTCACGGATAGTGTAGTAAGGTGGGGAATTTTAAGTTGATGATGTTTCTCAAACCTATTGCTGATATTTCAAATTACTGACTCTTGGTGTCTGTTCTTGAAGTTTATATATTCTCTTCTTGTGGCAGTTTGTATAGTATCTTCACAGAAAAGCGATTCTTTATAACAGAATAGTGATGCCATTTTAAATACATTCACGAAGATTTAACATTTCTCCAAAAAGTGGAGCCTTTGCTATTCTGCAAAGAACAGGTCCTATTGCTTTACTTAAGAAAGCTGGTAGTAACAACAATAAATATTGGGGGAACCAGAAAAAATAAAATAAATTCAGTAAATCCCTCAAATTTCCAGAAAAAATAGATAATTTGTATTTCGAAAAAAACGATTTCTATCGAGAAGTAGTACCGGTAAGTTCCAAACAAAAATTATGTCCTGACTTTGATAACTCACTTTTTTATTCCCAAGAAGAGTGCCACTTTACTATTGACAAATGATGAATTTTGTTTCTAATAAAAAAGGAAAAAGTTTATAGAGACGTGACGGTTTCATTTCTCTTTAAAAAGTGATGCTTTCGCTGTTTCTTAATGAACAGGTGCCATGAAGCATCTTAAGAAAACTGATAGTACCACGAATCAAAATTTTTAATACCAGAAAAGATAATATGCTCGAAACAGCAATTTTCTTGTGCCTCCGCTTTGTGTGGTGCCTCCGCTATTCTATAAAGAACAGGTAACATCGATAAAGGCTGCAAGACAGCACGCTGTCTAGCACACTTAGGCTAAAGAAGCCCATTGTGATACCTGCAGTTTCCTCTATAGCAACTATTGACTAGTCGTCTAGCCAATTTGCCCTTACAATAAATTTGTCTATAAGACTTCCTTCCTGGCCGCCGGTGGTGCAATGGTTAGTGTGCGCGGCTCTTGTACATGAGATCCTGGGTTCGAACCCGGCTCTGACCACCTTCAAAAAAAAATTCTTTCGGCGGCGGTCACCTCGCATAGTGACGGCGACACTATCGAGTATCTAGCCATGAAAAATCTTCTCAAATTACCGTTCGGAATCGGTGTAAAACTGTAGGTCCCCATCAGTGAGTGAAAACTGGAAAGCGCACAGCTCAGTGATTGTGAGAAGTTCTCCCCAGTCCCTTCATGGGATGTAATGGGAAACCATTTATTTATTTTTTTATAAGACTTCCTTTAGGGCTACGGTGCTAACTCAATGTGTTCCGAATATCCTACTTCTCAGTCCTGCTAGAACAGAGCAATCCAAGAGAAGGTGTTTCGTCGTTTCCTCGCCCTCTTCCCCGCAGCATCTACAGAGAGTGGAGTTTCTATGTCCCAATCTTAGGGCGTGTATTCCTACAAGACAATGTCCGGTAAGTGTTCCATCATTGTGAATAACCTGCCTCTCGGCACTTTAAGTAGTTGCCTAGTCGTCTTCCTCTCAACCTGTGGCCAGAGGACACTGGCTTGTTTGCAAGTTGCAGTAAGTCTCCACTTGTCCTTGAACATATTATCAGCCCACTTCCTGATTTGCAAACGGCAGGTAGAGATTGGCATACTAACACCTTCTTTTGCCGGAAGAACCTGTGCCGTAGTGCCCTGTCTAGCTAACGCATCCGCTACGCAATTGCCTGGAATGTCGCTGTGTCCCGGTACCCAGAGTAGTCTGATGTCAATATACTCAGCCACCAGCCTAAGTGATGAGTGGCATTCTGTCACCGTCAGGGACGTCCCAGGAATTGACTGTACCACGATAAAAAGTGGTGTCTTCGCATTTCAATTGATGAGTGATGCCTTTGCTTTTCTGTAGAAAAGTGATGTCTTCACATTTCTTTAGAAAAGTGACGCCTTCACATTTCAATAGAAAAGTGATGTCTTCACATTTCTATATAAAGGTGATGCCTTCACATTTCTATAGAAAATTGATGCCGTCACATTTCTATAGAAAAGTGATGAATTCATATTTCTATAGAAATATTATGTCTCCGTATTTCTATAGAAAAGAGATTCCTTCATATTTCTATAGACAGGTGATGCCTTCACATTTCTATAGAAAAGTGAGGAATTCAAATTTCAATAGAAATGTTATGTCTCCGTATTTCTATCAAAAACCGATGCCTTCTCATTTATATTGGAAATTGATGCCTTCACATTTCTGTAGAAAAGTGATAAATTCACATTTTTATTGAAAGAAATTTCGAATTTCTATAGAAAAGTGATGTCTTCGCATTTCTATAGAAAAGTGATGCCACAATATTTCTATTGAAAAATTATGCCTTCGAATTTATATAGAAAATGATTACATCATATTTCTACAGAAAATTGATGCCTTCACAATTCTATAGAAAAGTATTGCCTCCACATTTCTATAGAAAAGTATTGCCTTCACATATATCTATAGAACAGTGGTGCCTTCGCATATATCTATATAAAAGTAGTGCCTTCACATATATCTATGGAAAAGTGGTGCCTTCAATTATATCTATAGAAAAGTGACGCCTTTACATTTTTATGGAAAAGTGATGCCTCCACATTTCTATAGAAAAGTGATGCCTTACCCATTCCCTAAGTATAATTCCCCAACGTAATGGGTAAATACCCATTATTTTCCCAATACCCTGTGGGAAATGGGTAACCCATTGTCGAGGGTAACTACCCATTATTTTCCGTGGTGGGTAACTCCGCATTGTTTTTCCCATACTGGGAAAAAGTTCATTACCCATTACACACGGCGAAGTGTATGGGTTACACATGGGAGGGTAGATACGAACTCTGTTTTAGACACGTTGAAAGTTGCTGTCACTTCCTCTCTCGCTTACATATGTCTAGCAAAGTAAGGGATGGAAGCTGTTAGAACCTACAAAAGTGATTTTATGTTGTGAAAGTGAAGACTGGCTATACATTTTTTAATATAACTACAAATGAAATTACCAAGCTATGCATGGGTGTAGTTAGGATATCCTCTTTATTACAGTGCAAACTTTTACCATTCTCCTCTCACTACCCCTCGTTCAACATCAAGCGATAAGTAAGTCTACATATTCTTGGAAAAAAATAAAGAATTTGCTCAATACGTTTTTTCGACCATTTCTGGGAAGAAATTTATGTGGCAGATAATAATCTTAACATTCATACATATTTGACATATGTAAGTTATACATACATACATAAGTAAGTTTCTCTTTTTTTTTTTGATTTTCTTATGAGGAGGGCGAGATGCAAAAGGAACTCTGTGTTCCATTTATATAGAGTAGCCGTTTGTATGATTTCTCTTAATATCCAGTTCATATAACTGTGTAAATATATGAAGTGTCAACGTATGCTGGGTGGTTCTTGTTCATGGGTGAGAAGTTTCTTCTATATTCTCCCTCGTAGTTGTTAAGAAACAAACAGAAGTCGACACAATTTGTGACAGCTATTGACACTTTGTATTATTAGTGTTAATGTTTTCAGTTGTGCTTTCTTGTTTGGTCTTTTTTGGTTTGTTTGTATCGGGGAGTGGGAGAAATGTAATAGGAGGGTTGGACATACAGGACATTGGGCGTGAAATGTGCGATTTCTATTTCTATTTCTACTTCATAAGTTGATAACAACAAGTGAAATGTTGGGAAATTGAAATACAGGACATGTGTTTGGAAAAAGTGTCAACAAAAAAGAATGTGAAATGTTTAAAACATTTTCCAGGAAAATTGAAGGCAGAATGTTTTTCTCTCCTTATTAACAATAATTGCGGTAGATGTTGTCGCTAACGGATGTTGTCGCAAACGGTAGATGTTGTCGCAAACGGAGACTTCTGAATTCAGAGCGAACATTTCCAATTGAAATTCAAAAAATAAAATTGAATTTTTTCAAAATAATAATTTAATTTTAAAAGTCATTAATACAAATTTGAATATATACATGCATGCAGCCAACTGTTATTACATATTGCTTACATTGCTCGTTTAATCAATATAAATCAAATTTGTTGTTATTATATTGATTGGAGTGTACTTATATATAGAAGAAATGAAGAAAAATTCAAAGAAAATAACGGAATTCCTCTCCAAAAAACAATTCTCAAAACGATAAATTTCCCCAATGTGTTGCAACGTGGTTTTGTCGACGGCGGAGGTAAACTCAGCCATGTCCAGAGTCGTTCGTTAGGATCCACCAAACCTTTCGAAATAAGAACAGAATAGTTTACACTTTCCGAGGGTTCGAATTCACATTCTTTATTGATCTTTCATTTACAAAGTAATTTGATTTACAGGAAGAACATCAAGTGATTCACTCGTTGCGAGCGCTCCTCTTAGTTTGGGAATACTCGTCTTGGTTTGACAACACTCTTCCCTGGGGCACTTGCCTTGCCTTGACAACATTCTTCCGAGTGGCACTTGTCTTGGCCTGACAACACTCTTCAAGGAATACTAGTCTTGGCTTGACAACACTCTTCTGGGGGCACTTATCTTGGCTTAACAATACTCGTTGCGGACTGCTGATTTTAAGATGAACAGGAACTCAGTGTCATGCACGCGCGACTATTCGGTTTCGCTGCGTAGATCGGATATGCGGATTACTAGTTCGGTGAGAACGGTTCGGGTCGGTTATCATGGGGTTGGTTGAATGGGAACAGTGAACCGAAGCACCTGTGTAGGAATGTAGGAACAGTGAACCGAATACCATGTGTACGAACAGTGAGCTGAATCCCCTGTGTAGGAACAGTGACCCGTAGCTTCTGTGTGGGAACCGAAGCCTCTGTGCAGAAATCATAGAGAAATAGCCCCTATCCCTCTCTTCACGATCTCTTGATGACGACGAGGTAGTAAGTCATTTCATTTCGAGTTGCTTTTCTAATTTACTCTTTGGTTGGACATAATACGGATAGAAATAAATTCTCTTTTTTTTAGTTCAAATCAAAGTTCGATCAAACACTATTTAAAACCATTGCTGTATGGTCTATAATCTCTATGTCTTCATTGATCTCTCATTCTACATAATTTCCCTAGTTTCTTTTCGATCAGCTGTGCAATAGAAACCCCCTGGTAGAAATGTATTTTCACCATCTTTACTAAGAAATGGATCCCAAAATTGCTCCTGTCCTTGGCAGAACTATAGCCCCAGATTAAATATTATAATCTTATCGGGTTGTGCGCTCGAATGTGACCTTGAGTCTAGTCGACCTTAACATTAAGTACTATAGCGGTAGTGATTTAAATGAGAATTGCATCAAAGCACTCATTCTTGTGTGGCCATTGAACTATTTCGCAGCTACTATTTACACAACGTCGATAGAGCTGGTGTATTTGTCAGTGAGTGTGATTGTTCGCGGTGTTTGGTGTAAGTGATGGCTGTTGTGTACGCTTAGGTGACTGGTTGACCAGGGAAGCATGGGGGTGTGGATGGCGGTGAGTGTTGTAACGACGAGTTTTCCTCCTTGAAGCTAGGATACGCTCGGGGGTAGCTAGAGTCCGTTACATACAATTTAGAGTCGCTTTTACCTTAACAAATTTACAATTTGCGTGTTTAATGCACACTCTACGATACTTCACTGGGATAATCTTCTGGATCTGCTAAGCCTTGTTGGATTCTCGGCGGGTTGCGCTGTAGTTGAACGTTGTATGCACAGGAGTTTTAGACGGCTGGCATAGGATCTGGCGGTGTTTCGCGGAAAGGGCTCTTTCGAACGGCAGTTGCTTTGGTAAAACAGACGACGGGTCTAGTTTGTGACTTGAAATGCTTCAAGACCCTTCAGGGTACGGGTATACGTTGTCTTATGCTGCAAGACGATGGTAGTCCTGTCGGTTATGATAGGGCAGCCAAATCAACCTCCTTCTGAAATGAGACCAGACAAAGTATCGTCAGGATACGCGAATCGGATTCCCACAGGCAGGGTAGAAGCAGTAAGAATTGAAGGCAGTTTGTTTTTATTTCAGGAGCCGACCTTGTCAAATTCAGTCGATCGAAATTGTCAAGATGTATTTATTTCAGGTTATATCAGGAGGAATTGTTGGTACTTTCGGCAACAACCACAAGGAATTTCGTCTGCTATTTTAACGCTACCACTTGTACTAGATACATATTGGAATTAGTATAAACAACATTTGATAAGGTCGGACCACAACGACAAGAAATAAATTAGCTGTTCTAATGCTTCCACCTGTAATATATACATCTTGGACTGACTTGTTTGAGCTGTGCTCACCCCTATATATTTTCCAGTCATGCCAATGTGTGTTTATAGTTGTGTGAACAACACATACACTGTCGCTCAGTGGTTTGTGCGGCGCAGCTGTTCTCACTCAGTTATTGGCTGCAATCACTCTCAGCTGATCGTGGTGAGTTCATCAGAGGTGCATAAAATAGGCATAAAAATGGATATTTAACAAAAGGGAGTTTTATATGTAAATCGAAATAATTCCATATAAACTGTGTGATGTGGATGGAAACAAGTCTACGACTTCCATCCTCAGAGGGTATATACTATTATTTACGGAAGGATTATGACGGCACGTTACAGTGTAACAACATTTGACTAGGACTGTATATGCATAGAAGTTTTCTTTTCTACTTTTTTTCTGTAGATTGATGTTGGAGAGATCCCGTAGTAAAATATTGGTCGTTAAATTGTATCTCCATATTGTTCACAACTTCAAGAAACTTCGTTAAATTTTTAATTTTTAGCAGTTGCTGTCTCTTGAATAGTTTCTTGGCTGGCTGGCATTCATAATCCTAAAATTTTCGATTGCTTTCTCTTCCAGAAATCTAGATTTATCGTACAATTTCTTGTCTAATTTATCGTCTATAGTTCTTGAACTTTCCTTCTTGTTCGCATTTATATTTGTAGAATTTTCTTCAAGTGTCTTAATCAGTTTCTCCACTGGGACTACAAATGTTACAGAAAAATCTATATTACCAGTTGATCACTTTGGGTGTTCCACAATTGCTTCTTTTTTGATTTTGATTTTACGTTATTTGATTTTTCAAAATGTGTGAAATGTGAAATTTTGCTCAAGGGCTTAATGATCTGTATGATCAAGTTTATCTACAGGGATATGAGATTTCAGACAGAAACTGATAAGTTATCGAGAAATATTGATTTTCTGCAACCAACATATAAGTTTTTTAAAAATCAATAAAGGTCACAACGTGAATCCGATTAGTTTTCTATTTATCCTTATCTTGATAAGTATTAATCTTCACCACTCATTTTAGCAAGACAAAGGAATGCAACAATTGCTTTTAAACTTTACTATTGAAAATAAGGACATTCGAGTATATAGTAGCTTCGTTTTCGTTAGAAAAGTTTGTACGTCTGAGTATCTACAATCACATTACTAGATATGGAGCAAAGGTCCTTTCATAAACATCCTTGGAGGTTCATAATCATGTTTATACTTCGCTACCACTTTAATTAATTCACTTAACTTTAAATATTTACAGACGTTTACTATTGTTTGCGTTACGTGAGTAACTGCACGTTTTTGAAAGCTGCCAAAAAATCGTTGACAGTTGTTTACATAATTCACGGTTTAAATTCATTTAACAACGACACCACCATTTGTCTATTAGTAGCAGAATTTCTGTGACAATTTAACGTAGATGACGATAGATGATTAGCAACTAAATCTCATTAAAGTCTTAAACTTTTGGAGGCGTTCGAATATTGTATTGACTTTTTTGGTTTAATAGATGGGGCTACAATAGAGCGAAGAAAAGAGAACGGTTATGATGACTTAAGAAAATATAGTTTCATGTGTTCGGAAATTTTTTTCACAAAAGTGACATATTAATAAAAATAAATAAACCAAATTTTCTTCGAGCTTAAGGTCAAAATCATTTATTTTTTTTATTTCCGATATTTCACTACACCGTTGGGTAGCATCATCTGGAAACAGACATTAACAAATTAATTTGTTAATTTCATTGATTTGGTAATTGTTGATGTATCTATTAACATCTATAGGCGCGGGTAGGGACTAAATTCACAAATTGAATGCATCCAAACCACTGGTGACCAGCCCATACCGCAATTGCGGAGACCAACACATAAACAAAGTCACACTTATTATTATGCTCTTCCATTCAGTTGTCGTTGAGATAGCGACGTGTAAACAAGTAAGCGGGCATATGCGTCTTTTGCTGATATATCAGTACAAAATTCATATACCCGTGCTCATGTGCATACGTCGTTGTCTAAACGACGACTGAAGCAACATCGTTTTTCTCACCAATACTACACCATAAAAATTTTTGGTTACCTCTGATCCAAACACAGTTTTTCCGACTGCGACCACACAGATTGTCCGACTGCGATCACACAGATTGTTTGGCGTTAAACTCCTCCGAAACGGCTGGACCGATATGTATGAAATTTTGTGTGTATCTCGGGTAGGTCTCAGAATCGCCCGACATCTATTTTTCATGCCCCTAAATGATAAGGGTGACCCACCTCTACATAGAACAGAAATTTATGCGACCGCGAAACACAGATTGTCAGACTGCGAAAAAATACACACTGATGTAGCGGCAGCGAATAGTTGCATTGTGTGGGTGCGGAGCACTCTCAGAGCAAAGAGAATAATGACTTATGTATGTACATATGGAGACGTGCCTGTTGCTTTGCATTCTATTTTTTTTTTGTGGGAATAAAACAAAAAATATTAAGCAAGAAAATAATGACACATGTGCTTGCACTGGTGTTTAAATAATTTAAAGTATTAATATTATTTAAATGTAACGTCATCATATGATTAAACGCTGTTTTTTATTTTCCAATCTATCATTTACTAATGTGTTCATAGAAATCGAACAGTTACCGTGTAACAAAAAGGTGTTAACACATCGCCCGTGAGTTCGAACACTCATTGGATTTTGTTTCATAGAAAATTTGCATTATATATTGGCAAAACCAAGATCGAATAACAAAATATGATTATTAATAAATGAGACGTGGGGCTCTCCATGGAGGTGGAAGGTTTCTGATAGGGAGTGGTCAGAAATGATTCCTTCATAAGGCCGTCACCCTTCATAATGACAGGGAATATTCAAAACGGAAAAGAAAATATAAACAACCCATATATACTTGCGACCCCCCCAAACATATAAGGGTCAAGATTGTCGTATATGCTCGTGGAATTTAAAAACTCTATATATATCTGGTGCAAGTATCCAATTGGCAGATGTCCTCGAAAGTTATAAGGCTGATTTTACAGCTATGCAGGAAATGCGATGGACAGGACATGGCTGCACGACGAGTAAACAATGCGACATACACTAGTCATGAGAAAAAACATGAATTTGGTTGCAGATTTTTAGTTGCAAAAAGACTGCGACATGCAGTCTCTAGGTTCAATCCTAAAGCGAAGTATTTTTATATTTCCCTAGTTTGTATGAATGGGCCGACAGAAGAGAAAGATGATGATGTCAAAGACATATTCTATGAGCGCCTAGAGGAAACGTATGTCCGCTGCCCTGGACGTGACCCTAATATTGTACTAGGATATTTTAATGATAAAGCCGGCAAATAAAATGTGTTTCATCCAACTATTGGCACATTAAGTCTACATGCTGACAGTTCCGAAAACGATATTAGACTGATTGACTTTGCCGCGGCAAAAAACATGGTCATTAGTGGTACGAGATTCCAGCATAAAGACATCCACAACGCTACTTGGGTATCCCCTGATCAAAGAACGAAGAACCAAATTGGTAATTGATAGAAGGCACTCATTCAGTGTAATGGACGTACGAGTGATCAGAGGAGCTAACATTGATTCTGATCACTACCTGGTAGCAGCAAAGGTTCGCACAAGATTAAGTAGAGCGAAAATCGTACGAAACGAGAAGACGCAGAGAGGAAGCTGGACAGCCTACTCAAGGAAACTCTCGCAACTTTTGGCACAGAACCCACCCCCTCCCGATAACGATCCTGAAGCGCAGTGGAAACCCATTTCCGACTCTAAAAAAACTGCCTCGGCAACCGTACTTGGTTTTGAAAAACCGCAACAAACCATGGTATGATGAAGAGTGTCGCGTTGCAAATGATGAAAAAACGCTGCACGCATGGCAATGCTTCAGTCAATTACAACGCGAGCTGCGAGTGACCGGTATATGGAGAAAAGAAAGGAGGTAAACCGTCTCTTTAGACGTAAGAAACGGCAGTGGAGAAAGCGCGAGACTGAGAAAATTGAGTCATATAGAAGGATGAACGAAGCCCGAAAATTCTACCGAAAAGTGAAAAAGGGAACTAATGGAGATGGTTCAGGGTCCCCCTTCTGTAACGGCAAGGAAGGCAATCTCTTCACAGATGTGCAGAGCATGTTCGGAAAATGGAGAGAGAGAAAATCGAGTCATACAGAAGGAGGGAACGAAGCCCGAAAATTCTACCGAATAGTGGAAAAAGGAACTAATGGAGATGGTTCAGGGTCCGCCTTCTGTAACGGCAAGGAAGGCAATCTCTTCACAGATGTGCAGAGCATGTTCGGAATATGGAGAGATCATTTCTCCGCGCTACTGGTACCTGAGATATTCAATGACGATGAGACAATCGATCACAATTTGGACGACAACGTCGATTGTCCCCCTTCTAACGAAGACAAGGTCAGGGCAGATTTTGCCCGGTTTAAGAACATCAAAGCCTCCGGAGCCGATGGATTAAGGAGGTATTTGGCTGGCGTCAATGAGCTGATAAGGTGCATGGATCAGGTTATTAGCAAGTCTTGGTTACATGAATGCATGCCGGCGATTGAAGTCTCAGTGTACTATGCCCCATATTTAAAAAAGCTGACCCGAGGCTCTTAAGCAGGAAAAGAGGACGACCAAGACTCCGGTGCAGAGACCAGTCCGAAGAATCCCTCCAAATCCTTGTTGTTACCAAATAGCGAGGGAAAAGACGAATGATAGAACCAGTTGCAGCAATATGTTAAAATTGGTTCAATTTATTTATTTCCTTGTTTAATTAATATGTGGAAGACGTCTGTTCTCATGAGCTTGTAAAATAGCCAATAAAAGAAGGAAAACACCCAAGTCTATGTGCCAACTACCGTGGAATAAGCCTTCTAGCCATAGGATTTAAGGTTCTATCTGATTCTTCTATATCTATACGCTGAAATATAATGGCCTCATCAACATATTGCAGAAGCCATGTACATGTTTGGAAGTTTCCTGAATTGAAGATCAGCTACTTTTTGTTCCTTTATTGTATGCCACGTTTTTGTTTTCAGCAGTTTTCAACAAACAAATCCACATTTGGGTCAAAAATACATAGATATTATATCCTACCTAATCATTGTGTCCCAAACATCTTATATTGAATAGCAAACACAATGTGGTTGGGAAGGAGTATACTATATTTGTGGCAAGCTTTGTTATATTTGCATCCAAACAGTAAAAAAAGACAAATTTTTCAGAGTGAACACTTTGCATAGAAATTGGTGACAGTGGAGCGTTTCTGCGCCAACATACAACACTGGGCTTATGACGGGGTAAAGTCAAATCTATTTCTCTGACCCCTCTCAGATTTTAAGACGAGATCCTGGTTCATTTATACATTCATAAACTGTCTCCTGGGCAAGTCGTCAGCAAGACTAGGGCGTCGATCGGATGTACAGAAGTGCCATATAATTCTGTCATTCGCGAATCAAAACGTAATTTTGGAAGATCAAGAATAGAGACGGGGAGAGCACAGAGCCTTAATGTACCCTTGCATTCACATTATGCTCTTTAGGTTAGGATAGGTATAGTGTGTGAAAGACTAAAACCAATTATCGCTGATCTGATGGGACCATACCAGTGTGGCTTTAGGCCTGGAAAATCGACAACTGGCCAGATTTTCACGCTGCGCCAAAGCCTGGAGAAGACCAATGAAAAACAAATCGACACCTAGCATGTATTTGTCAATTATACGGCGGCCTTCGATAGCCCGATACGGGAGAAACTCTACGAAGCAATGTCTGAGCTTGGTATTCCTGTAAAACTGATACGCCTTTTCGGGACGATCTTATCGAACAGCATATCCGCAATGAATGTTGGTAAGGATCTTACCGAACCTTTCGAAACTAAGCGAGGCCCCAGGCTAGGCGACACCTTATCGTGCGATCTCTTTAACATCTTAATAGAGATCATTTTGAGAAAGGCTGCCAGTCACCATGAATAAAGCCATCAGCAACAAAAGTCACATGCTGCTCGCTTATGCTGATGATATAGATATCACTGGGCGCACAGTGAGAAAAATTACTGAGGTGTTTTCGAGAATTGAGAAGTAGTCAGCCAAGTGGGTCTGACAAAAAATGGGGCACGACAAAATTAATGGTTTCAACGAGCTGGGACTCCACGCGATTAGACCAAAGCGTGGACGTTGATAGCCGTTATAATTTCGAGGTGGAGGACGAACTAATATACAGCGGATCTGCCGTAAACAAAAACAACAAGGACAGCCTTTAGTTCAAGCTGAGAATTATGCTTGTGATTAGATGTTATTGTGGCCTAAGCAAACATTTGAGAGATAAAGCTCTCTCTCCAGTAATAAAAGTGCAGCTATACCAGACTCTCATACAACCTGTCTTGCATTATGGTGCAGAATCCTGGGTCTTATCACAAGAAGACTAATCATCTCTAGGAGTCTTCGAAAAAAAAAATACTCCGAAAACTGTATGGTCCTATTGTGCTCAACGACGAGTATTGGCGACGCATGAACCATGAGCTGTATGAGCTATATCCCGACATTGACATAGTTAAGCGGATCAAAATAACGCGATTGAGCTGTCTAGGCCATGTCAGTAGAATAGATGAAGACGAAGCAGCACGAAGGGTTTTCGAAACCGAACTCGAAGGAAGACGAAAAATAGGAAGAACAAGACTCCGCTGGAAGGATCAGGTTGACGAATCGCTGCGTACACTTGGTATTGCCAACTGGATAGATAAGGCAAAAATTCGAACTGATTGGCGAAATATTTTATCTACGGTTTGAAAGGTCCCTGACCCCCCGGAGTTGTTAGAGACGGGATAAGTAAGTAATGGACCATTAATTGTAGGTAATCGTTAAATATTTGTTCACATCCAGTAAGATGTTTGATATCTTCATTCATCAAGACAGGGTATTTTGAAGCCGATTCTCTTATGTCCCACATAATTCGGTATATTTGCTTGATTCAATTATATTTTATTTTCAAATTGTTTTCAGTTTCGTATATAACAATTTATAAATCTTATAGTGTAACTCATAAAAAATTTTATTTTCTACTTGCAGGTAAATAAATTCAAGTTTTACATAAGTCTACATGTAAATGAAAAGTCCTGTATAGGTCGGAATTATATGGCTGTTGGTGAGTTTGTTCAATGTAGATTTTCTTGTGTCCATTAGTTGGTGTACTAACTTAATATAATTTCATGGGAAAGCCAGATTTGGCAATAAAAGAATTATTTCCAAATTGGAACTGCACAGATCTTACTGACGCCGCACTATGGGAGCCCAAGTTTGACAACGTCAGCCATCAGAAAAATATTCACAATTCATCGGTGAATGGACCAGTCGTACAGAGACCCCACTTACACCCCTGTTCTCCTTTGACTACGGTCGAGTTGTTCCAGAGAATATCTGGGAGTTCTATACCCTATATACGAGTTGTATGCCAGTTTATGTCAAATGTATGTGATGTAAATATTCATGAGAACAGATGGGGTGAATTATTTCTTGCACCGCTTTAAAAAGCCCTCGAACTTGAATTCTTCTATCGACACATCTAATATGTATTTAGTCCAACGAACGTCCCCTTGTGTTTTCGAACCTAGAAGATTAAGAGTATCTGTTACTTGCATAGAAATTGGTGACGGTGTTCAATTTGTGGAACCTGCATTTGTGGAACCTGGCCGTCGGTTTTGCAATGGTTAGTGTGCCCGCCTCTTGTGCATAAGATCACGGGATCGAACCCTGATCTGACCACCTTACAATTTCTTTCGGCGGCGGTCACCTCGCATAGTCACGGCGTCACTATCGAGTATATAGCCATGAAAAAGCTTCTCAAAATACCGTTCGGAATCAATGTAAAACTGTAGTTCCCAATCAGTGAGTGAAAACTGGAAAGCGCACAGCTTAGTGATTGTGAGAAGCTCTCATGGGATGTAATGGGAAACCATTTATTTTTTTTTTAGTTCGCCAACAAAAAAAAACTTCACTTATGACGGTTTAAAGTCAAATCTATTCCTTTGACCCCTCTCAGATTTTAAGACGAGTGCCTGGTTCATTGATACGTTCATCACCTGCCTCCTACACTGGACTTCAGCAGGGGTAGGTCGTCGATCGAATGAGTTGAAGTGCCATATATTTCTGTCGTTAGCGAAAGGTTATCAGTTATAATCAAAAGGTAATTTGAAAAGATCAAAAATAGAGATTGGTAGAGGAGAGAGCCTTAATGTACCCTTGCATTGACATTATAAGTTGGACTGGCAGCCCGCATCTCAGCCTCATTTAGACTTTGTAGTCTATTGTGATACTACCGGGATAAAAGAAAATATATGGGATTTTCTGAGTCTATCCCGTTGAAGTAGTTTGATTGATTTAAAAAGCTCAAGGGTTGGCGGATGCTAACATCAGCATGATTTGGGCCGTCGGTGTTGCAATGATTAGTACATGACATCCTGGGTTCGATCCCTTTCGGCGACTCTCAAAATACCATTCGGAATCGGTGTAAAACAGGTCCCAATAGAATAGAACCAGAGAGAACCCAACTCACAGGTTGTGAGAAGCTATCCCCACATCCTTCATGGAATGTAATGGAAAAAAAATTGTTTTGTTTTATAAACAAAACCAGTACATAAGTTTCAGTCGGGTGAACCGACTTAATCACACCCTCACCCTAAGTCACCCATTGCGTGCGAGTTCTGTTAAAAACGCCCATACTCAAAGGTGACTATATTCAATTACAGTATTATTGAATACCGAAATTAGTTAGTTTCCTCCCAATATTTATATGCGTGGTACAACAAAAATGGGCATGACAAGTTGTTGCCAAAATTTTGATCAGTACCAAATTTTATTAAGATCGGTTATGGTTTACTGTATATATGGGGTCGGCAAACCGCAAATACGCCCAACTTTTGTATGGGAGGTACGAAACTGGGCGTGGCACAATAGTCAGTTATTAATTATACAGTAGCTTTTAGCAAAATTTTGCCTAGTACCGATTTTTATTAAGATCGGTTGTAGTTTACGAGAGTTATCGTCTCGATCAACAGGTCATCCGCCCAACTTTTATGTGGGATGTACCAGAATGGGTGTGGCAAAACAGCTCATTTTCTATGGGAGAGTTTTACTTGACTAAATATTGACTAGTACAAATTTTCATAAAGATTTGTTCGGTTTTGCGGGACTTCTCATGCCGATCAACCACACGCCCAAACAACTTTTGCATGGGAGGTACCACAATGGGCCTGGCAAAATCGCCCTTGTTTTAATCGGTGATTCGCGTTTGATAGCGTGAAGCCTTATACCTAATTTCATTAAGAGCGGAAGTGTTTCACGCGATTTATCGGATTGACAACCCGAAGGAGCACCCTGGTCTGTATGGGAGGTACCAGAATGGGCGTGACAATCTAGCCCATTTCCTCCAGTTAAGTAGGCATTTACAGATTATTACCTGGTGTGTGAGTTGAAGCTAATAACATCCACCAGAAGAAAGGTGTGAAAGAAATATGATTTTGTGCTAAATATGTCGATTTGTATGGGAGGTACCAGAAGGGGTGTGGTCACAACGCCCATTTTCAATCCCAAACTCAATATTGGCAAATAATAGTCACTGACAAAATTTCATTGTGATCTGCAAAGATTTACGGCAGTTATCGTGTTGACCAACCAGCCAGACAGACAGACGGACATGGCTCAATCGTCTTAAAAAGTCCTAAAACGAATTTCGTCCAAAGATACTAAGGGTCTAATATGGCTCCTTCTATGTGTTACATTTTTTTACGTATTAAATGATATATACCACCATCCCAATGGGTGAGGGTATAAAAATGTGATCGTAGTGTAGCCTGCCGCGGTATGGAAATAGTGGGGCACAGAAACAGAGGAATTTATATTAACACCACCTCCTATTCGCCACCACAGCTTCTGAAAATTCCATTTCTCAACACATTAAATCTCTCTGCATGCCTTTCAATGTGACAGTCACCCGTCATGGTAGATACGAGACGTCCGGTCCCTATAACAAGCAGGGCGTTACTCCGCTTCAAGTTTAGACGGGGCCACATCAGCTTGGAATGTCCACAGTTCCCTACTAGTGATCATCTAGCGATGGTTGTCATATGGTCATAATCCTCAAGAAGTCCTTGCAAGTTGCCAAAGGCATGCCCTCATGTTATAAAGGGTGTCTCAATAAGAATGCACTTTTTGATTTTAAAATAAAAGCACGTATAGTTGTGATTATTTTATTGGATTGTAAAGGAGACATGTTCCGTTTAAGTACGGAATAAAATATTCGTCAAATGGCTCCCACGGCTGTGATGACAGGCCATTACCCTTTTTATGAAATTTTCCATGATTCTGTCACAGATATGTGGCTGTATCTCACCGATGGCGCGTTGGATCTCGAATTTGAGCTCAGGAATTGTTTCTGATTTATTCGCATAAACCATCTCTAAACCAGAAAGAGATCGGTCGGCATTATACCACATGATCTTGGTGGCCACTTGACATCAGAATTAAATAATTTGGGCTGGAAATTGTCCTGGTAATAAATCGATTGTTTGATGTGTACAACTTGAACGTGCACAACTCGGTGGTTGTGAGAAGCTCTTCCTAATCGCTTCCAGGGATGTAACGGGAAATAATTTGTTTTACGAACGCAGGAACGTTTTTTATGTCGCAGATGTGCAGAATATGTCGTCCAGATCCAGACCATTCAGTTGAGGCCACAAGAACTCCGTTATCATCTTCCTGTAACTAATGCCATTCTCACTCACTGCAATTTTGGCCTCATCTTCTCCAAAAAGTAAGGCCCATTCACGCCCCTGACCCAAATCCGCCCAGACGGTTACTCGCTGTGGGTGTATTTGTTTCTCGTGGATTGCATGAGGATTTTCTGGGCCCCTAATTTCGACAATTTTGTGTATTCACGAAGCCATTGAAATGGAAATGCGCTTCCTGGGAGAAGATGACTGTTTTTTTTTTTTTAAATTGGCATTGACTTCACTTTGCTCCATTAGCCATTGAACGAATTGCCGGCGCTTTTTATGGATTGCTGGTTTGAGCTGAGTAGTGTGCGCGGCTCTTGTGCATGAAAACGTGGGTTCCATCCCTGCTCTGACCACCTTCAATTTCTTTCGATAACGGTCAACTCGCTTTGTGATAGCGACACTGTCGAGTATTTAGCCATGAAAAATCTTCTCAAAATACTGTTTGGAACTGGTGTAAAACCGTAGGTGCAATCGGAGAGTGTACAACTTGAACGCGCACAACTCAGTGGTTGTGAGAAGTTTCTTCCTAATCGCTTCCACGGGTGTAAGGGGAAATAATTTGCTTTATGAACGTATGAACGTTTTTTATGTCGCAGATGTGCAGAATATGTTGTGAATATGGAGAGATCACTTCTCTGTTTTACTTGTCCGAGGAAACTTCAATATAGATGAGGCTGTTAGGCACATAAAGGACGAGGAGGTCGACTGCCCCTTCTCCTAGTGAAATCGATAATAGAACTGGAATTTCCTAGCTTAAGAACAGCAAAGTCACTGATGCTGATGGATAGCCAGCTGAGTTTTTTAAGCCTGGTGGTTATGAGCTGGAAAGACCTAAGCGGGCTTTATCAGTGTGGAATCAGTGAAATCACCTATTGACCAGATATTCAGATTACAACAAATCCTGGAGAAAACGAAAAGCAAATCGACACTTACCACCTCTTTGTGGATTATAAGGCTCCATTCGATAGCCCGATACGGGGGAAACTGTACTAATCTATGTCGGAGCTTAGCATTCTTTTTAAGCCGACACGCCTTTGTACAATGGGTACACGAATAAAACTTTCTGCAGCAATAGTCAAATGCTGCTCACGTATGGTTATGATTTAGACATCATTGGGCGAAATGTGCGAGAATTAACTGCAGTATTTTCAAGAATTGTGAAGGAATCAACAACAATTGGTTACGCAGTAAACGGGCACACGACAAAATAAATGGGGTTTCAACAGAACAGAACATTCACCCGTTTCGAGGAAAGGCTGACCGTTGACAACCCTTATTATTTCGGGGCAGTGACCGAAATAATTTTCCTTGGATCTACCGTAGACAGTAGAAATATCGTGAGCCTAGAAACCAAATGGAAAATTGTGCTTGCAAACAAGAGGTTTGTCGTGCTAAGCAAGCGCTTCAAAGTTTCGGCCCTCTGTCGAGAAATACAAAATGAACTTTACCAAACTCTCATACAATCTGTCTTGTTTTATGACGCAGATGGAACATCAGTGGGAGTCGTCAGGAGAAAAATCAAAAGGAAAAAAGAGAAGAATTTTAGAATACCACTGCCTTAGTAAAGATTGGTAAAGATCTCATCGAACCATTTAGTACGTAGTGGAGCCACATGCAGGACAACACCCTATCATGCGATCTCTTCAACATATTAATTAATTCAAAAGTTGCAGCCAACACGAATGAAACTATCAGCAGCAAAAGTCGCATGCTGTTCGCATTTGCTGATGACTTAGACGTCATTGGACGAAAATTGCGAGAAGTTGCTGCATTATTTTCGAGTATTCAGAGGGAATCAACAAAAATGGGGCTGTCAGTAACCGAGAACAAAAACAAATTAATGGTTTCGACAAGCAGATCGTCCTCAAGATTGGAAGAAGGGGTGAACGTTGATAATCGTTATAATTTCGAGGTAGTGGGCGGAATCATTTTCCTCGGATCTGCCGTAAATAGAAGATATAACAGCGATCTTGAAATCAAATGGAAAATTGTGCTTGCAAATAGGTGTTATTTCGGGCTAAGCAAGCGCTCCCAAGATAAGAGTCTCTCTCGAGAAATACAAATCTAACTCTACCAGACTCTCATACTACCTGTCTTGTTTTAGGGCGCAGACTCCGGCGTCTTATCGCATGCTGATGGAATATATCTGGGAGTCGTCAAGAGAAAAATGCTTCGGAAACAATATGGTCCTATAATAGAAAAAGGCTAGTAGTATCGGCGACGGATAATCTGCATCCCAACATCGAGAATCAAAATATCGCATTTGCGCTGGCTAGGTCACTGACATGATCAGAATGAACCGGTGCGAAAGGCATTCGAAGACGTAGTCGAAGGATATCGGAAAATGGGACGACTAAGCCCGCGTTGGATGAAAGATCAGGTGGAATATTGACTGCAATAGCTTGGTGTTACCAACTGGAGGCAAAAAGCTGAAGACCGAGCTGGTTGGAGGAATATGTTATCCTCATATTTTAAGGCCCTTGATTCCTCGGGTTGTTTGGGGACACTTAAGTAAAGCAAGTAAGTAAACTGTTAGAACACTCAATCATATACACGACACACTCTTTGTTGACTTTATAATATGTACTACTTTGACTTACTGAAGATTTCTGTCGATTCAAATGGTTGTTTGGTAAAATATGTAAAGCATATTTTCGGGACAGTATATGTAACGCATAGTCTCTAGACAGTGTTAGATCCTCTCTTAAATTATTCTAGCAGCAATTCAAATGGAATTCGGAACCATTTGACGGCTTGAGTTGAGGGCATGCTTAATTGGTTTCACCCTTCTGAAATTTCAGTGCTGATTTGTGTAAAAATGCTGCTTTGTACCAACAGTGGTTATGTGACGAAATTATAATAATATTCAAATTCGTTGAGGTTTTGGACACAATTTATGCAAACCTTTCATTATAACAGCCACCATTAACCTGCTTCGTCGATTCCCGTATTTTACATTGAGTGAAGTCATTTTTTTCGTTGGGTATGCAGTTACTCTCGTGTTAATTTTATATAATAAAAAATGCATTTCTTGGACAAAAAAATAAAAACTTATGTGGAACATTACCCTCATTAGACGGCATGAAAATCACGGCCACAATACGCACGTAGATATCTAAGGACATGCGTAAACTCATACTCATGGAGTTTGTTATTCAACTTGTCAAATACACAATGACATCATCATGTTAAACGTCCACTTGTTTACCCATGCCCTTCCCCACCACTATGACCTCCGTCGGTTCAGTAAGTACTTACATGCTTCCGACACTTGCTGCCTTCTTTTTTATCCGCCGCAATAAAAACAAAGACCAGAATGTTTCCTCTACCCAGTGTCTTTTAAATTACATTGTAATTTACATGTAAATTTAAATATGCCCTACTCGCCAGCTCCAAAAACATATGTAACAGAAAGATATGAATATTTCCTCCATGACCCTGCTGCTGCTGCTGCTGCTACACATTCAGTGGCATTTACATTTCCACCATTCTACTCACCGCCCTTAAAGTTCTCATTAGTGTAAATTTTGTATACATTTTGGACGACGAATAAAATGAAGCAGTAAGCGGGAAGGGAAAGCGAAAAGCTACAGCAAAACCACGAAAAACTGCCCTCAGGAGTATAATTGTTTTACATGCTTTTTAGTTTGGTACACAATTTAATGAGCACCTCCTCCACTTGACTTGTGTACAGACTTCTATATATCAACTAGCAGGAGGATGTAACAGGAGACGTTGTGTGGCGTTCCTTTGTCCGCCCTCCCATTTGGATGTATTTTAATTGCCGAAGGATTTTTTCTGTGTTGGAAAAAAATTCAAAGTAAATAAGACAATAAGTCAGTCACGGTTTTAGGTTTAGGTTTAACTAAAATAAAGTGGAATAAGATCACTGGAGCAAACGGGCTTTGTGAATGGAAGCAACAAAAAGTCGTTTGTGTGTATGGGAACATGGGATCGTTAACACTACGTGGAAAGAGAGTCACTTGCTCTAAAAGTACGGGAAGGTCCAAAGACACTCATCCAATGTTGGTTTGATATATCTTTAAAATTTAGGGGCATAATTTCATTGTTGGTTAATGTGTATTTCGACCGTTTAGTTTCTATCTATTAGCCTTTGTAGCTGATATCGGTCTAGTGGGTGCCACCATTTAGGATCCTTTACTCATATTAAGCCACGTTTCAATCGATCTGGCGAGAATTCCGGGAAACAACTTCTCGCGCTCTTGTCGAATATGCGTTTTGAGAGCCGGTACATGAATTTCAGTCGGGAAAAGCGACTTAATCATTGCCTCACCCTAAGTCATCCATTGCGTGGGAGTTCTGTTAAAAAACATCTATATTAAAAGTTACTTACCTGTCCGTTCTCGAATAACCCCGGGGTTTCAGGGACCTTACAAAACGAAGATAACATACTTCACCAACCAGTTCGATCTTTTGCTTTATCTCCCCAGTTGGTAATACCAAGTGCACCCGGGGATTCGTCAACTTGATCCCTCCAGCGGAGTCCTCGTCTTCCTTCGAGTTCGGTTTCGAAAACCTTCGTGCTGGTTTGTCTTCATCCATTCTACTGACATGGCCTAGCCAGCGCAATAGCGTTATTTTGATCAGCTTAACCATGTCGATATCGGGATAAAGCTCATACAGCTCGAGGTTAATGCGTCGCCAATACTCGCCGTTGTGCACTATAGGCCCATAAATCTTCCGGAGTATATTTCTCTCGAAGACTCCCACAGATATTTCATCTGCTTGCGATAAGAACCAGGATTCTGCGCCATAAAACAAGACAGGTTGTATGAGAGTCTGGCATAGCTGGAGTTTCGTCATTCTAGAGGGGGCTTTATCCCTAAAGCGCTTGTTTATCCCAAAATAACATCTAGTGGCAAGCACAATTCACCGCTTGATCTCAAGGCTGAGGTTGTTGTTTCTGGTTACGGCAGATCCGATGTATATAAATTCGTCCACTACCTCGAAATTATATCGGGTATCAACGTTCACGCTTTGGTCTAATCGCATGGAGACCCTGCACGTTGAAACCATTAATTTTGTCTTGTCCTAATTTACTTTCAGACTCACCTTTGCAGACTCCTTCTCAATTCTCGAAAAACCGCAAAAATTTCTCTAATAGTGCGCCCAATGATATCGCTATCATCAGCATACGCGAGCAGCGTGTGACTTTTGCAGCTGATGGTTTTATTCATGTTGACTGCAGCTTTTCTCATAATGATCTCCTTTAAGATGTTGAAGAGATCGCACGATAGGGTGTCGCCTTACCTGAGGCCTCGCTTGGTTTAACCTTACCAACTTTTCCTACGGATTTGATTGTCGTCAAGTTCATCCTGCAAAGGCGTATAAGTTGTGCAAGAATACCAAGCTCAGACATTGCTTCGTAGAGTTTCTCCCGTATTGAGCTATCGAACACCGCTTTGTAATCGACAAATAGATGATAGTTGTCGATTTGTTTTTCGTGGGATGTTTTTCTTCAGGATTTAGCGCAAAGTGAGAATCTGGTCAGTTGTTGATTTCCCAGGCCTAAAGCCACACTGGGCAGCTATAATTGGTTTTAGTCATTCGTACATAATACTAGATAGAAACGTATATGCTATAGATAAAAGGCTTATTCCACGGTAGTTGGCACAGAGACTCCGGTACCCTTTTTTAAATATGGGACATAGTACACTGAGACTCCAATCGCCGCGAATGCATTGATCTAACCAAATTTTGATAATGAGCTGATGGATGCACCTTAGCAACTCATCGCCGCCAGCCTTAAACTGCTCCGCAGTAGCACTAGCTGTAAATTGTGATTGTCTCATCGTCATTTGATATCCGAGATACCAGTAGCGCGAAAAAATAATCTCTCCATATTCCCAACATGCTCTCCACATCTGCGATGAAATTTGCGTTGTTGTCTTTAGAGAAGGGGGCCCTGAACTATGTCCATAAGTCCCGTTTTTGACTTTTTGGTGGAATTTTCGGGCCCCGTCCTTCCTTCTATATGTCTCAATTTTTTCGCTCTCGCGCTTTCTCCACTGCCGTTTCTTATACCTAAAGAGACGAATTATCTCCTTTCTTTTGTCCCTAAACAGCTCAGTCACAGCTAGAGTTGCAATTAACTGAAGCATTGCCATACGTGCAGCGTTCTTTTTATCATTTGCAGTGCTACACTCTTCATCGTACCATGGTTTATTGCGAAGCCGTTTTTCAAAACCAAGTACGGTTGTTGCGGCAGGTTTTATAGAGTCGGAAATGGGTTTCCACTGCGCTTCAGCTTCATCGGGAGGGGTGGGTTCTGTGCCAAAAGTTGCGAGAGCTTCCATGAGTAGGCTGTGGCTATCTCTGATAGTTGCAGCTTTTTGATGTCCAGCTTCCTCTGCGTCTGGTTTCGTAGGATTTTCGCTCTACTTAATCTTGTGGGAACCTTTGCTGCTACCAACTAGTAGTACCAAGTCAATCAGTCTCATACCGTTGTCGGAACTGTCAGCATGTAGACTGAAATTGCCAATAGTTAGATGAAACACATTCTCCCTGCCGACTTTAGCATTAAAATCTCCGAGTACAATCGTAATGTCAAGGCCAGGGCAGCGTCATACGTTTCCTCTAGGCGCTCGGAGAATACGTCTTTGGCATCATCATCTTTCTGTTCTGTCGGAGCATGCACACAGATTAGGGATATATAAAAATGTTTCGTTTTTATGTGAATTGTGACTATTCGTTCACTTACAGGATTAAACATAGAGACTAGATGTCGCAGTCTTTTGCCAACTACACATCCGCGACCGAATTCGTGTTGTTTCTCATGTCAACTGTAGTATATGTCGCAGTTCCTTTTTCTTGTGCACCCAGGTTCTGTCCATGGCATTTCCTGTGTAGCGGTAATGTTAGCCTTATAGCTTTCGAGGACATCTGCCAATTGGATGCTTGCGCTGCTCTTGTACATGAGAATGTAGTTACGATCTATGCTCTGACCACCCTATACTTTGTCCGACGACGGCCACCTCGCTTAGCTAATATCGAGTACTAAGCTATGAAAACGCTTTTCAAAATACCTTCCAGAACCGGTATTAAACTGTGGGTCATATTCAGTGAGTGTAAATACCAGAAACCACACAGCGCACTGGTGAATGATACAAGGATTTTCAGTGCCCCAGCAAAGCAAATTTTGTTTGTTTACGTATCCATACAGTTGGCAATGGACCCAGTCGCTTATGATAAATTCCGACCGATAATCGTCCACATCCACGAAATATTCAGCATCAGAGGCGATATTCTGATCCGAACGTGCACTAGAAGGCCTACCAGTGCTCCTTTTGATTCGTTTGGTACCAATCTCTTCAAGGCGAGCGGCTAATCGGGAAATCAGCGTCAAAATTCACGTGACTCTAAAAGCATTGACGAATTATTCTGCAAAATAAAAGACTCAAGTGTTCGCATGTTATCCGCAGTATGTTATTCCATGGCTTATCGACATTTATTCTGTATCTGAATATTTTACAAATATCAAAACAAACCTGACAGTGGCCGGCATTTGCTAAAGTTACAGGATCTTCCGATAGGGCGATATATTTTGGGCCATGTTGTATATATCCCGAGATTCATATTTTGAGTCTTGGCAACACTAACTGTAGGTAGACGACAGCTGATGTTTCTACTGAAAAGTTAGGCAATTTTGACCATAACCTCATTCAGAAAGCTTTTTCATTTAAGCGCGCTTTGAGATGTTTACCATTACTTAAAAGGTGTGTTTCATCAAAACAAATGTTTTGCGGTTTATTATGATTTTCGATGTGGATTGTCAGGACAAGAGTGCGTGCTTAAACTTCCTTCCACTTTTGGCAATCAATACAATTCAATTCAGTTTAATGCAATTCAATACAATTCAGTTCAATTCAATTCAATTCAATTCAATTCAATTCAATTCAGTTCAATTCAATTCAATTCAATTCAATTCAATTCAATTCAATTCAATTCAATTCAATTCAATTCAATTCAATTCAATTCAATTCAATTCAATTCAATTCAATTCAATTCAATTCAATTCACTTCAATTCAATTCACTTCAATTCAATTCAATTCAATTCAATTCAATTCAATTCAATTCAATTCAATTCAATTCACTTCAATTCAATTCAATTCAATTCAATTCAATTCAATTCAATTCAATTCAATTCAATTCAATTCAATTCAATTCAATTCAATTCAATTCAATTCAATTCAATTCAATTCAATTCAATTCAATTCAATTCAATTCACTTCAGTTCACTTCACTTCACTTCACTTCACTTCACTTCACTTCACTTCACTTCACTTCACTTCACTTCACTTCACTTCACTTCACTTCACTTCACTTCACTTCACTTCACTTCACTTCACTTCACTTCACTTCACTTCACTTCACTTCACTTCACTTCACTTCACTTCACTTCACTTCACTTCACTTCACTTCACTTCACTTCACTTCACTTCACTTCACTTCACTTCACTTCACTTCACTTCACTTCACTTCACTTCACTTCACTTCACTTCACTTCACTTCACTTCACTTCACTTCACTTCACTTCACTTCACTTCACTTCACTTCACTTCACTTCACTTCACTTCACTTCACTTCACTTCACTTCACTTCACTTCACTTCACTTCACTTCACTTCACTTCACTTCACTTCACTTCACTTCACTTCACTTCACTTCACTTCACTTCACTTCACTTCACTTCACTTCACTTCACTTCACTTCACTTCACTTCACTTCACTTCACTTCACTTCACTTCACTTCACTTCACTTCACTTCACTTCACTTCACTTCACTTCACTTCACTTCACTTCACTTCACTTCACTTCACTTCACTTCACTTCACTTCACTTCACTTCACTTCACTTCACTTCACTTCACTTCACTTCACTTCACTTCACTTCACTTCACTTCACTTCACTTCACTTCACTTCACTTCACTTCACTTCACTTCACTTCACTTCACTTCACTTCACTTCACTTCACTTCACTTCACTTCACTTCACTTCACTTCACTTCACTTCACTTCACTTCACTTCACTTCACTTCACTTCACTTCACTTCACTTCACTTCACTTCACTTCACTTCACTTCACTTCACTTCACTTCACTTCACTTCACTTCACTTCACTTCACTTCACTTCACTTCACTTCACTTCACTTCACTTCACTTCACTTCACTTCACTTCACTTCACTTCACTTCACTTCACTTCACTTCACTTCACTTCACTTCACTTCACTTCACTTCACTTCACTTCACTTCACTTCACTTCACTTCACTTCACTTCACTTCACTTCACTTCACTTCACTTCACTTCACTTCACTTCACTTCACTTCACTTCACTTCACTTCACTTCACTTCACTTCACTTCACTTCACTTCACTTCACTTCACTTCACTTCACTTCACTTCTCTTCACTTCACTTCACTTCACTTCACTTCACTTCACTTCACTTCACTTCACTTCACTTCACTTCACTTCACTTCACTTCACTTCACTTCACTTCACTTCACTTCACTTCACTTCACTTCACTTCACTTCACTTCACTTCACTTCACTTCACTTCACTTCACTTCACTTCACTTCACTTCACTTCACTTCACTTCACTTCACTTCACTTCACTTCACTTCACTTCACTTCACTTCACTTCTCTTCACTTCACTTCACTTCACTTCACTTCACTTCACTTCACTTCACTTCACTTCACTTCACTTCACTTCACTTCACTTCACTTCACTTCACTTCACTTCACTTCACTTCACTTCACTTCACTTCACTCACTTCACTTCACTTCACTTCACTTCACTTCACTTCACTTCACTTCACTTCACTTCACTTCACTTCACTTCACTTCACTTCACTCACTTCACTTCACTTCACTTCACTTCACTTCACTTCACTTCACTTCACTTCACTTCACTTCACTTCACTTCACTTCACTTCACTTCACTTCACTTCACTTCACTTCACTTCACTTCACTTCACTTCACTTCACTTCACTTCACTTCACTTCACTTCACTTCACTTCACTTCACTTCACTTCACTTCACTTCACTTCACTTCACTTCACTTCACTTCACTTCACTTCACTTCACTTCACTTCACTTCACTTCACTTCACTTCACTTCACGTCACTTCACTTCACTTCACTTCACTTCACTTCACTTCACTTCACTTCACTTCACTTCACTTCACTTCACTTCACTTCACTTCACTTCACTTCACTTCACTTCACTTCACTTCACTTCACTTCACTTCACTTCACTTCACTTCACTTCACTTCACTTCACTTCACTTCACTTCACTTCACTTCACTTCACTTCACTTCACTTCACTTCACTTCACTTCACTTCACTTCACTTCACTTCACTTCACTTCACTTCACTTCACTTCACTTCACTTCACTTCACTTCACTTCACTTCACTTCACTTCACTTCACTTCACTTCACTTCACTTCACTTCACTTCACTTCACTTCACTTCACTTCACTTCACTTCACTTCACTTCACTTCACTTCACTTCACTTCACTTCACTTCACTTCACTTCACTTCACTTCACTTCACTTCACTTCACTTCACTTCACTTCACTTCACTTCACTTCACTTCACTTCACTTCACTTCACTTCACTTCACTTCACTTCACTTCACTTCACTTCACTTCACTTCACTTCACTTCACTTCACTTCACTTCACTTCACTTCACTTCACTTCACTTCACTTCACTTCACTTCACTTCACTTCACTTCACTTCACTTCACTTCACTTCACTTCACTTCACTTCACTTCACTTCACTTCACTTCACTTCACTTCACTTCACTTCACTTCACTTCACTTCACTTCACTTCACTTCACTTCACTTCACTTCACTTCACTTCACTTCACTTCACTTCACTTCACTTCACTTCACTTCACTTCACTTCACTTCACTTCACTTCACTTCACTTCACTTCACTTCACTTCACTTCACTTCACTTCACTTCACTTCACTTCACTTCACTTCACTTCACTTCACTTCACTTCACTTCACTTCACTTCACTTCACTTCACTTCACTTCACTTCACTTCACTTCACTTCACTTCACTTCACTTCACTTCACTTCACTTCACTTCACTTCACTTCACTTCACTTCACTTCACTTCACTTCACTTCACTTCACTTCACTTCACTTCACTTCACTTCACTTCACTTCACTTCACTTCACTTCACTTCACTTCACTTCACTTCACTTCACTTCACTTCACTTCACTTCACTTCACTTCACTTCACTTCACTTCACTTCACTTCACTTCACTTCACTTCACTTCACTTCACTTCACTTCACTTCACTTCACTTCACTTCACTTCACTTCACTTCACTTCACTTCACTTCACTTCACTTCACTTCACTTCACTTCACTTCACTTCACTTCACTGCACTGCACTGCACTTCACTTCACTTCACTGCACTGCACTGCACTTCACTTCACTTCACTTCACTTCACTTCACTTCACTTCACTTCACTGCACTGCACTGCACTGCACTTCACTTCACTTCACTTCACTTCACTTCACTTCACTTCACTTCACTTCACTTCACTTCACTTCACTTCACTTCACTTCACTTCACTTCACTTCACTTCACTTCACTTCACTTCACTTCACTTCACTTCACTTCACTTCACTTCACTTCACTTCAGTTCACTTCACTTCACTTCACTTCACTTCACTTCACTTCACTTCACTTCACTTCACTTCACTTCACTTCACTTCACTTCACTTCACTTCACTTCACTTCAATTCAATTCAATTCAATTCAATTCAATTCAATTCAATTCAATTCAATTCAATTCAATTCAATTCAATTCAATTCAATTCAATTCAATTCAATTCAATTCAATTCAATTCAATTCAATTCAATTCAATTCAATTCAATTCAATTCAATTCAATTCAATTCAATTCAATTCAATTCAATTCAATTCAATTCAATTCAATTCAATTCAATTCAATTCAATTCAATTCAATTCAATTCAATTCAATTCAATTCAATTCAATTCAATTCAATTCAATTCAATTCAATTCAATTCAATTCAATTCAATTCAATTCAATTCAATTCAATTCAATTCAGTTCAGCTGTAACCCTCGCCGCGTTCGGTTGTGTTTTAAGTGTATACGCATAAAGCGATATTTATAAAAAAAAAAAAAGAGAGTGTGCTTTAAGACCACACAACTGAAGTAAAACTTCTTTAGCTCCATCTACATGTTTATATATATGTTTGTATATGTCTATATGTATAATGTATACAGACATATAATAATTTTCTACAAATGTTTAAATTTAAATTCCGTTTCCATTGATAAATAAACATATTTGAGTTGAATTTTTATTTATTATTTGTTTTATTATTTTTAATCATTATTTATATTATTTTCATTATCGGATACATGAGTAGTTACTGTGGTTGATTGTAAGACTGAGACAATAGGCTTATGGTATGAAAAATATGATACATATGTTTTCGAATGAAAATTAGAAAGAAATCTAGAGAAAACTGCATCGATTGTTGTTCCATGTCGTGTGGTAGGCTCATTTCGGTTATTATTGATTTCAAGTTCTAATTTAGCATTTGGATTATTATACAATTGTTGAAAAGGATTAGGCTCTGGAAAGCGATTCGCAACATCTTGAACTTCAGTTTCATCATCGTCTGGATTCCCGTCTTCACGGCACAATTGTCGACAGGTTTCAATTGTTTTCTCGATGTCTAAATTTGATTCAAATTCTTTTCTTCTTTCCAAAATTACGGCTTCATTTTCATCGTAGATATTGATAAATTTCATTTCAGCTAAAATTTCTGCATCTTCGTTTCTTTGTCTAAACAAACGAACTGTGTCAACAAACTTGAAGGAGTTTAAAAGAAAATGTCAACAGAATTTGTTTAAGCGAAGAGAACAAAGCAGAATTTGCGAGAACGGCAAACACTGTTCTCACAAATTTTTGTTTCTCTTCCTCTCTCCCCCTTGCCTACAAAGTCAAGACTTCGCAAATAAATATTTGCTAGTGGAAAAGGGGACTTAACAGCAAAAAACCCTTCATTTCTATTCATCAAGATAATATCGTCACTTACCAACACTGAAACAAATATATACTCCCATAGAAATGCAACTGTGCAGCAAATAGCAAACGCTTTGACGTTTTGCCTTTACTGATTGTGTAAATTCTTTTCTAGTGACATACGCGTTTTGTTTATATAAATAATTTAGTAAATATTATACAATTGCCTAAGCGTATACACAATATATCCCGCGCAAAAAACTAGCAAAAGTTTTGCGGATTTTGGCGTTGACGTTGGCAATAGTGAAAACTAATGCGATTGCATGAGGCATTTGCGAAAGCCCTCTGTAAAAGGCACAAGCGGAGAAGACGCATTGAGTATAGCCGGCAAAGTGGTAGCCGCCACCGCAGGATAAACAAACTTTCATTACGGAAAGTGCAATAGACGGGACGACGCATGCCACCGGCACTAGTACGCACTTCGATGTACGTACAATTTTTTGTTTTTTTGTTTTAATCGTCAAACTCTACTCTTCACCTCCCTTGTCATGATTTACGTTGCATACTTTTGGGGAACTTCGTAACAGCTTCCGCTACATTACAAACTTCCGGTTCCGTTGCATTAAAAAATGTTTACCCCTCCATATAGAAGTTTTACTTCAAAAAAAAAAAATATACATATATAATTGGAGTGTGTGCAAAAATCAAAGAGAATGTCTCAGTTAGGAGTGCCGAATCATACTTGCAATCAATGCAACGAGCTAATTACAACGACAAATTATGTTCTCTGTCAGCACTGCAACAAAAAATACCATTTTAGTCTCTGCACTGTTGTATCCGAAAATACGTATAGTTGTATGGGCATTGGGAAAAAAGCAGATTGGAAATGCCACCAATGTAAACCGCGAAGCAGATCTCCCAACAACATATGCGTGTCATTCGCTGTCAACGAAATTTCACAACAATCGCAGAATAAGAATCAACGAGAGGACGATGACACAGAGGACGAGTGCAGCAAACGTTATAAAAACGCACTGGATTCTATGTCATCCAATAACCTGAGTACAAATGCCCAGAAATCTGATGTTGCTGAAATCAAGTTAGGCATGGTCGACCTAAAAAGCACTATGCAGCAAATTGCCCAAAATATGATTACCTTGAATGCGTCGAACAATGCTATAAAGGAACAACTGGCCGATGCTATTAATAAAATTAATCAAAACTTGGCAAATCTGAATGTTCGAGTTAAAGAACTGGAAGACAGGGATACAGAAAAAACTAAACAAATATCCGAAATGGAGAAACGAATCCAGCGTCTTGAACAACAAGCAATAAACAAAAATATTGAAATTAATAATGTGACCGACACAGAAGTAGCAGCAACGACTGTTATAAAATCCATTTCTGCGTCGGTAGGCATAGATCTGTGTGATACTGATATTAGCAGCGCACATCGCATTAGAAAAAACAACAAAATTATTGTAGAATTTGCGTCTGCTCAGAAAAAGAAAGAGTTGATGAGCAAGATGAAAGGGCATAGAATTGATGCCTGTGTAATAAGCAGAGAGACGAACCCTACACACAACTACATTTACGTCAACGACGAACTTACACCATATAATAGGCGCCTTTTGTGGATGGCGAAAACTAAAGCGAAAGAGTGTAAATGGAAGATGGTGTGGGTACGAAATGGCCAAATTTATTCACGCAAAAATGAAAATTCATCACCTATTGTTATCTGTAATTCTTCCGATATTGAATCCATAACATTCACAAATTAAAATCTTATTCTTAACACAATAAATTACCTCGAAAACATTTCTACATAATATTTTTTTCTCTTTTTTTAATTAAAAAATGAACAATTTTAACAAAATAATAAACAATTTCGATGAAATCGATAAAACATTGCTAAGTTATCCCACATCCTTTATACACATGAACATCCGCTCCTTACGAAAAAATTTCATACCCTTGATAACACACATAAAAAACATCAGAAATAAAATATGCCTAATAATTCTAACCGAGACAAATATAACAGATGCCGAAAACAATCTTTATAACATAGATGGTTACAGATCCACTTTTTTAAATAGAGAAGGCAGAGGAGGTGGAATAGCTGTGTACGTTAACGAGAACACCAACTACGAAACAATAACAATAAACGCATCATCATTCGAATCTACCCAAATAAATATAAACACGAACAACAACAAAATTGTCACCGTCTTACCCGTCTACCGTCCGCCAAATCAAAACATAAAAACCTTCATAGATGAGTTAGACGAATGCATAAACAATATCAACAAGAAGCAAGACGCAATATTAGTGGGAGATATGAATGTTGACATAAAGAGAGATAATGCAATAACAACAAACTACATGGATATGCTGTCGTCACACGGAATGCAGTGCATGGTGACGGAGACAACGAGAGAAGATGTTAACAACAACACGCAAACATGTATAGACCACATATTTATGCGGTGTAACATAGCGACAGCAACCGCACACTCTGCCGTGGTTACAACAACAATATCGGACCACTATTCTCTTTTTGGCTGCATCGAAGAAAGCAAAACAGAAAAGACCATCGAAGATGAGCAGGGTACGGATTTTAGTGCAAAAATAAATAATGTAAAAGTTAACCGTCTAATAAGTGAAGTAAACTGGAATGATGTTATAAATAGATCAGGCAACACAACTGAACTTTTTGATAATATACATAACATTTTTACCGAAATTTATGAGAAATCAAAAGAAATACCGAAGGTGAAATTTAAAAAAAGAAAACCATATCCGTGGCTTAGCGTTGAGTTATTAACATATTGCGATATTCGGGATAAACTTCATAAAAAGTGGCAAAATAATAAAAGCAATACAATTAATGAAAAAATATACAAAACGTATAACAATAAGTTAAATAAAAAAATTATAAATGCAAAAAATTCATACAATATGCGGCAATTTCAAATAAACAGAAATAACATAATAGGAACTTGGCAACTAGTAAACGATATAACTGGTAAAAAGTCCAATAATATAGATAAAACAATTAAAAGGAACTTTCCACATGAAAATACTCAGAATTTAACAGAAAGTTTCGCACAAAAATTTAAAGAAAATGTGCAAAATATAATACACATATGCAATATAAAAACAAACACAAATCCAGAAACAAATACACAAAACACAATGTACCTGACTTATGCTACTGAAGGGGAAATATATGTAATACTCAAAAATCTAAATGCTAGAAAAAGTCCCGGAGCTGATGGAATTAGAGCAATAGACTTAAAAAGTAATGCGAATTGTCTAACAAAAGTAATAACAAAGCTAATTAACAGCAGTCTAAGCGAGTCAAAAATCCCAGAGTTATTAAAAACTTCTATTATCCGGCCAATTTACAAAAATGGAAGCAAATCGGACTTCAATAACTACAGGCCAATTTCAATTCTTCCAGTTGTGGAAAAGGTGCTAGAAGAAATATTGGTGAGGAGATTGAACGACTTTCTGTCTAAATACAACATAATAAGTAAAAATCAGTACGGGTTCCAAAAAGGAAAGAATATCAATCAACTTCTAGGTTCGTTCTCGAACTTTGTAAACCAAAGTCTAAGCAATAATCTCCAATGTCTTGTACTGTATATAGACTTTAGTAAAGCTTTCGACACCCTACCACACGAAAAGCTAATTGAAACACTTGAAAGAAATGGAATACGAGGCACGTGCCTAGAATGGCTCAAAGACTACCTACAGTGCAGAACATTTCGAGTCAGGATTGAAAATTATCAGAGCAAAAATACCAATGTAATGCACGGAGTTCCGCAAGGTTCCAAGCTTGGGCCGTTGCTGTACATAATGTATGCAAACGCGATGATAAACCAACTTAAAGAAAGTAAAGTATTTGCATATGCGGACGATACTGCAATAGTCGTATCACACGAATGTATTCATACTGCTATAAGAATTATGCAAAACGAATTAAACAATATAACCAGATGGTGTCATGACAGTGGACTGATAATAAATGCAAACAAAACTAAAATAATGCACATAAGATCGCGACATACCCATCCGACAGATATTACAGTGACCTTTCACAACACTGATTGCCTGCACAAGACATATGCTAACAACAACATTCCTTATAATGATGACTGCTCCACAAAAATAGAAGTGGTTAGTACATATAAATACCTAGGAATACATATAGATGTACACTTCAAGTGGAAAACGCACATCGAGAAACTACAGAAAAAGCTACGTCAATCAACCTTTGCGTTATATCACTTAAGCAAATGCTCTCCGTACAACGTTCTGAAGCAGGCTTACTTCTCGCTGGCGGAATCCTATTTACGGCACGGGATAACTGCATGGGGAACATCAACATACTGCAAGACACTTCAATTAACGCAAAATAGACTCCTTAAATTACTACATAAAAACCAACAACATAAAACAAACTACATGTATCAAAATATTCCGAACATAAACTTTCACACAACTAACAATCCCGAAACGAGCAACACAGCCAATCAAAACAACAACGCTCGCATAAATCGCTCCCAAACAACACAAAATGATATCAATTTATACAAGCAACACCAAATACTGAATATTGAGGGAATATACAAAACCTCAATAGTAAATGAATTTTACAATGATCCAAACTTGCTTGAACATATTGACCATCAACAGAACACGCGAAGAAGGGCACAAGGGCGCTATAAAGTACCGAGCTTCCGAAATGATTATGGAAAGAAGTCATTAGCCGTAACTCTACCAACAACTCTAAATAATATGCCAACAAATCTATTAAGCATACATAATAAGATAAGTAGAAAAAAATTAATAAAAAACCACTTCCTAAATTAAATTAAATCTTTAGAATTAAAATTAAGAAAACCAAATTGAATTTAATTATATTTTATATTAAATTAATATACATGAAATATGCACACAGCTGAGCTGAAATAAGCATACTAGTATGAACATTGCTTTACACAACTATTTATCATCCTGCAGACAAGCCGCAATGGCTTCGCGGGAATTTGCATTAAGATGAAATGTAAAAAATATTTTTTGTTCAATAAAGCTCAAAATACTGAAAAAAAAAAAAAAAAAAAAAATTCAATTCAATTCAATTCAATTCAATTCAATTCAATTCAATTCAATTCAATTCAATTCAATTCAATTCAATTCAATTCAATTCAATTCAATTCAATTCAATTCAATTCAATTCAATTCAATTCAATTCAATTCAATTCAATTCAATTCAATTCAATTCAATTCAATTCAATTCAATTCAATTCAATTCAATTCAATTCAATTCAATTCAATTCAATTCAATTCAATTCAATTCAATTCAATTCAATTCAATTCAATTCAATTCAATTCAATTCAATTCAATTCAATTCAATTCAATTCAATTCAATTCAATTCAATTCAATTCAATTCAATTCAATTCAATTCAATTCAATTCAATTCAATTCAATTCAATTCAATTCAATTCAATTCAATTCAATTCAATTCAATTCAATTCAATTCAATTCAATTCAATTCAATTCAATTCAATTCAATTCAATTCAATTCAATTCAATTCAATTCAATTCAATTCAATTCAATTCAATTCAATTCAATTCAATTCAATTTAATTTAATTTAATTTAATTTAATTTAATTTAATTTAATTTAATTTAATTTAATTTAATTTAATTTAATTTAATTTAATTTAATTTAATTTAATTTAATTTAATTTAATTTAATTTAATTTAATTTAATTTAATTTAATTTAATTTAATTTAATTCAATTTAAGATGCTTTATATTTTTCGTATCAGTGACGCATAGTTTCGCATAGTGACGGCGACATTATCGAGTATTTAGCCATGAAAAAATTTCTCAAAATACTGTTCGGAATCGGTGTAAAAACTGTAGGTCCCAATCAGTGAGTGAAAAATTAGAAAGCGCACAGCTCACTTGTTGTGAGAAGCTCACCCAATCCCTTCATGGGATGTAATGGGAAACGGTTTTTTTTTATATTTTTCGTATCCTGAACTAATTGTGAGAAGCTTTCGTGATTACACGATAGTCTCATGGCTTCTGTGCTAGTTGACCATAAATTTATGGTTGCCTGTGCGGAAATTGAACACGATTGCGTACGCTAACTATTACTAACTAAAAATTGTAGATCAATCTGACATGATGAATTCCTTTTTTTTTAGAGAAATAGTAGTTAAATTGTTTGTTGTATACTGATTTTCCCATATCTTCAGAAGAGCTTCTATTCCGTAGCTTCCACTTTCGTCTGAACAGTAACAATTTGATTGTATTTGTATATTTTTTCATTTGATTTATTGTAAAAAAAAGGATGGTTACTTAAATCTTTTAACATTCGAATGAAATTTTTATACACAATTTTTACATAATAATTCTCTTAAAGCTCTTTTGGTACTAAGAACAAAACAGCTTAATTCCCTGCTGCTAATTATTTACATTTACTGCACTCCTCTTCACCTTCGCAAATATCACAAAGTTTGGACTCGACCTCATAGAACTCGGTTACCTTTTTGCTCGAGTCATAGTAATCGTATAAAACCATGGAAGCAGGTTTTTGCATGGCAACGGCGTGAGTACGCAAAGCTTCGAACATGAAGCAGACCTCTTGGTCCTTGTACAAATGATCGTAGTAAACGACCAACAACGAGTCGGAGTTCTTCAATTCAGTGTTCTAAAGACAAACGACAAAGAAGATTAATATTCAAATATTCGAAATAGTAACCGCTGTTTTCAAACTTACGCTAACTCTTTCCAGATCGTTGATAGCCTGCAAGCTATCTGCATCTACAATATATCCTGAGGGGGTATTGATTTCCAAGACGGCCATGTTGGAGGCCGTGCCGTCGCCGACATATTTTGCACACACTAAACGGCTGAGGTAGGAAGGTCTCTCCTTGTTGTCGAATTTGGTGGAGGTTATGGTAAAACTGGGCTGGGGATTCTTTTCGAAGATGTTATATTGATATGATATTTGTACTAAAGCAGTGCCGGTACCCTTGGCCGAGAAGTCAATAGTCTTAGTTTTTGCTGGCATCTGGAAAAAGAATATGGGGAGAGATAAGATAAATGGATTAATTTCCTTTCTAAAACTTTTTCCTGTATCATAAATATATTGCTTAAGGTATTAAACAAAGGCCAAACTCCCTTCTAATTCTTATGAATTTAATACTAAAAGCATCGTCTGCACCTTAAATAAATGTTTTAGAGGTGTTTATCTGCACTCCAAACTTCACTTCAATTTCACATCATATTCCATATGATGGGGCCTGAACGTTACATAAAAGCTCGGATGAATTGTATTTGAAACTCTCTGTCTTACCTTTTTAACAACATGAACCGAAAGCTATTTCGAGCTGATAACCTAAAAATAGGTTCAAGTTAGACAGCATGCTTTCTGTCAACCCTCTTTTCTAATATAGCAAGAGGAAGCTTTCACAACTTTATAACTCTAAGGTTTTAGGGGAATAAACTATATATTTTTAATGGGATGATTAAACTAACTTACATATTTGTGGCATTATACAGAGCAAAGCTTTCGAACGACCGTCTCTATAACAAACGAAAGCTTTTCGGCCTAGTAACTCCAAAATAGGCTAAGGATTTGGGGGAAATAAACATTATATGTATAATGGCCAGTTTCACAGTTGAAAATTCTTCATCTAAATTACCTTTAAATGCCCGATGTTTGTCACTTAAATGTCATTTAATACGTTTGTGAGCTTTTAAATTGAGCTTTTAAATGTCGTGTGTGAAACCCGCTCTAAGTGAGACGATTAAAAGCTCAATAAACATTATTTTACTTTAGGACGAAAAAGCTTTCGTTTGACCATTTGTATAACATTGTCAAGCGCTCACACCCTAAAACTAGGCTAGTAAATTAGGGAAATAAACGTTGTCTTTATTAGCAAGATGATTAAATTTTAAAAATATTATTTATGGACTTTATGACAAAAAGCTTTAGGTTGACTATTTGTTTAACAACGTCAGGCGAAACATTTCTCGAACTTAAAACCATACTGACGCTGTCGGGAACCCTGACTTTATTAGTGAAACGATAAAGGCTTTAATCAAAGTTACTCTCTTTTGATCCTTTCTAAAAGGCAAACGCCTTTTTGAAGCTTACAAAGTACAAATAGGCCAAGAATATGGGAGAACCCACGGAGACCGAGGAGAACCCCACAACCTCGGGGGGTCAGGGACCTTACAAAACGAAAATAACATACTTCGCCAACCAGTTCTTCATTAGTGTTACGAATAAAAGATGATTAGTTTGTTTTGCTTTATGAAGATCGACCTCATAATGTAAAACTAGACTAAGGATTTCGGGAATACAACTCTGTCTTTATAAGTGAGACGATGTAAAGCTCCATACGTTTTTTGTTTGACTTTGTTTGACGCCCTAAATATATGCTAAGGATTTAAAGAAACACACATTGTGTTTATTAGCGAGACGAAGAAAAGCTCAATAGTTTTTTTTTTACTTTATGATAAAAAAGCTTTCGTTTGACCATCAGTATGATAATATTAAGAAGAAGTATTTACAATCTGATAACCTACATATAAGCACAGATTTTAGGGGAATAACAATACGTTCAGTAGGGAGATCATTTGATGCTCAATTGACGATTTTCTCGCGTTATTATGAAAAAATTTGTCGAACGCCAAACTTTTAAATAATGCCAAGCAAAACATTGATCGATCTGTAAAGCTTTAGGGAAATAAACGTTGTCTGTATTAAAAAAATAAATATTTCCCATTACATCCCATGAAGAGGTAGGGAGAGCTTCTCACAATTGCTGAGCTGTGGTCTCTTCAGTTTTCACTCACTGATTGGGATCTGCAGTTTTACACCGGTTCCGAACAGTTTTTTGAGAAACGATATCTCTAAGCGAGGTGGCTGTCGTCGAAAGAAGTGTAAGGTGGTCAGAGCAGGGATCGATCTCATGTTCTCATTCCCAACAGCAGCGCACACTCACCGTTGCACCACCGACGGCCACAAGTGTCTGTATTAGTGAGACGATTAAAAGCCTAATTAAAAAGCTTTCGAATTTATTTTGACGAATTTTGTTATTGTACTTGTTAGTGTACATGTTAATTATTGAGAAGTTCATGCTACAAGTTTACTAGGTCGGAAATATTTTCCTTCGTGAAAAGCTATTGCTTCGTGAAACTCGACATACGCGACAGTAACGTTGGCGGAAGCTGTTTAACTTGTCAACCTCTCTAATAAATGTAGCTGATTATTTAATTAACATTGTCGTTAGTAATAAAACGAATGCTCAGAAAGCTCGGCGGAATTGAATTTTCTAAGATACGATGTCTAATGGCTATTCAAAAGTTTAATTTCAAAAGTTTAAGGGCGATTTCAAAAGTTTAAGGGCGAGTTTAACAATCGTCAGTTTAAAGCTCGATTTAAAAGCGTATAATAAATTTCATATTAAAAGAAATTTAGGGCGAGTTTTACACTCATCATTTAAAAGCTTAATTTAAAAGCTCAGAGACAGTTTTCATTTAAATGCAGTTTCTGCAACTGTGAGACTGAAATAGATGTGATTTTGACAGTTGCGGAAAGGGGGTACCCATGACACATCTGGTGGACTCTGTAGTAGGAAATTGATAGGAAAAAAGAGTGTATAGGCGGGAAAGCGAAAGGTTACAGAAGCAAACCATGCAGCAAACTAAGTTTAAAAGGTGTTTGATTGATACTAATGGCAGCTAAATTATGTTTTATGTTGGTTGTATCGACCGAAAATACGCATATCCTCTTATTTCCGTTCGTTTTCTATCAAATCAAAGAGTAAAATGCAAAAGTCACCCGAACTCGATGAAATGACCAACAACCTCGTCGTCATCGAGCGAACGTAAAAATAGGGATAACAACTCTTGTATATTTCTCTTTACTATAACTAACGTTGTCTCCCTCAATATTCTTTAAAGTGCTCACCTAAATTTCCCCTCTTCCTTTCATCTCTTTTTAAAAGTTCACATTACTTTAGCTCTCTCTTTGCCAGGTTTTCTTTCTTTTCTCATTATACTTTTTCTCGTTCTTTTTTTCTGTGATTGTAGTTTTGCTAATTTTCTCTCTTAACTTCCGAGAGTTTTCATAAATTTATCTCTGTCTCTATAGCTCTCTTACACTTTCTTAAGGGTTTAATTGACTTTGTTGTCTTCTCGCTCTCTCACTCTTTATCTTGTTCTTCTTTCGATACCTTGAAATTTCAATAAATTTTTATCCTGTCTTTCATCTTCTATGCGTTCACTTAATTTCACGCACTCTTGTATAACTTTAAATGGCACCTTAGACCAGCGGATTATCGGGCCGACTTTGAGTCGGACCGACACATCTTCCAGTGCGAACTAGTCGTGCTAAAATCAAAACTAGTTTGATTTTCAGAAAGTGGGCCGGAAAGTCTGTTGGCGTAAGGCGAAACAATGCCCAACACAAAAGTTGTCGGGCGACTAGTACTCAGGTCTAAATTGCCCTTAACTACCCTGTGATGTAGTAACACTTTACTCCTCTTTCTTGTTTAACTCACCTCTACAGTTTGATATAGAATACCATTCTCTTCAGTCAAATTGATGGTTTCCTTCTTGTCATTGCTACTACCTTCTGAGGAAACTTCAACCTCCATCTTGGCAGGTTGATAATTGGCTTTTTTGGCAAATTCAATCAAAGCTGTCAATCCGACAACAGTATCCTGTGTGGAGGCAAAACCACCATAGCTATTACGTTGAGCAACCAACCATCTAATAACTGGTAAAGCATCTTCCGCCTTAGTAGTGGGATCATCCAAAAGGCTCAATAACACATAGGAACTAATCTCAACATCATTGCTGAACACATAGAACCACCATCTGCGGTTAGAGGGTCTCTCTGTATCCGACCACCACATGCGATCAGCATCAGTTTTGGCAAGTGCCTTCAATTTGGAAAGTTTCTCCTTGGCTGCGGAATGTTTGGCTTTGTTTAAAGTATAAGTGGCAATAGCTTGAGCATGGAGGGACTTAGATTCATCTTCGTTGTGAGCAATATATTCGGAAGCCTTCTCAATTACTTTGGCGTATTTGGCAGACAAGGTCTAGAAGATAAAAACAAAGGAATTAGAAAATAACTTAATGTTAGAAATAGTTCCTCTAGCTTTACATCATTTTGCAGGTATGCCAATAATACGGTACTGGTCAGTGAAATATGGTTGGCCTGGGATACATAGAAGTAATCACCCTTTTCGGTGAAAGTGCCATTGGCCGCTTGTTGCTTTGCCAAGTATTCCAAACCACTCTCGACAATCTTTTGATCAACGTTTATGAATTCCTGTAATTGCACTAGAGAGCGGGTAACATAAGCGGTCAACCAGGTAGAACCATTACGAGGCTTTTCCTTGTTCTGGGGAGGTCCAAAGGAGCTGAAAGAGCCATCATTGTGGCGATAGCTTAACAAATGTTGATAACCATTCTCCATGTTATAGCGAAGTTTGGTATCCAAAGCGGGCGTCAGAAGATTGGAGTTCTATAAAAAAAATACAAGGATAAGTGAAACTGACAAACACTTCGTCATCGTTATTAACGTACCTTCAAGTATTTCATCACCAAATAGTTGGGCAACAAGGTAGACATAGTCTGTTCACCACATCCGGTGGGCAGACGCACCAAATTATCCAAATTATTAAGGACAGGACCCATAATATCACCAACGGCAGCCACTTCAACATGTTGCGAATCGGGCACAATATCTTCGGGTAATTCCAAATCGAATGACGATTTTTGCTCGGGTTCCTCTTTCAAATTAACGAAGTACGCACGATTGGCATATTGTGTTATACCTTCGGGTACCACTTTCAGGGACTTGTGTATGGCATCACCGGCCACCGGGGATACAGCGGTGTATTTTAACATAACATTGCCCAAAGTCTTGGGTGTGATCAAGAACGAAACGCCAGCAGCACCATTGGCGGGAACACGAACCATCTTGGTGCGTTTCTGATCGCCGATAACTTCGTTGTTCACTTCAGTGAATTCATATTCGCCATCTGTATTATCGAGAGTAACAGCAACATCCAAATCTTTGTTCAAGTAGTTGAATACTAAACAGGGGATATTTATGACTTCTCCTAAACGGTGAAAAAGAGAACAACTTTAGGCTTTGGAATTTAAAAGAGGAAGAATAAACGTACCTCTCTTAACAGAGTAGGGCAAACGAATGGAGATAAAGAAAGGCTGGAATGTGGTGATCTTGGTCTGGTCTTTGGTAACTCCCAAACCTTTGTCAGCATTCATGGAGAAGCCGGTAACCACCCAGGAAGTGATAGTATCAGGAATCTTCTTAGACCAGGTAAACTCTTCCGTTTCCGTGCTATAGTAAAGTTATATTGCTCAATAGAGACAAAACTCGTTAACTCTCAATTATTGTACCCACTTTTCGATATCAGCAAACAACCAAGTTTCAGAAAAATCTTTGCGAACTTGTATACCACTATCGCCAGATACACCAGCATGTCCTACCATGATACCAGGGGAAGCTTGGGCCGAAAGTGAAGTCTTTAGATTAAAAGCGTCATTAGAAACAAAACCACGATCAGAAGCTGCTATACCTGAAAAGGTAGCTGAGTAAATATTAGTAAACATACCGTGTAAGGAAAACTGGCCGACTCTATTTCTTCCCTGAACTCACTTTGCGTTAAATAGTCGGGTTTGGTCCAGTTATAGAAATAGTCCGCGTTGGTCAAAGTGACACAGCCGCTGGTAGTTCCGGGATAATCGGAATATCCACCCTGGTGAGGTGTACTGGAACTGTAGGAACCCACAACCCAGCTAAACTCATGACCCATCAAATCATTGTTCGACCTCAACAGCAAGGTACTTTGGTCGACAGCCAATAGAGCCACAAAAGAGTTGGGTGAAGTTTTAATTTTTAAAGCAACTTCCTCTCCAGGTTTAACTTGCTCGGCAGCAGTAATATTGATCTATAAAGAAGAAGTTTGATATGTGTAGAATTTGGATATCCTTTATCCACAGGTTAGTAACCACATACCTCATTTTGTAATTCATACGGAATGTGGAATCGCTGTTCGGCATAGTGATATTCGCCTTGCTCGTCTACGTAGTAGACATATAGTCCAAAGTTGGGGGCCCAAGTGATGTCGGGAGTCAATGTAAGATTGTAGACCTTGGGTTTGTCAGCCAATTCGACGCGTCCACTCTTCAAAATATTACCGCGACCAATGACATTATAGTCAAAGTATGACAAAGGTTCGCTTGAGTTAAGGGTGAATTGATCGGGTTTGTTCAATTTTATGCTATAAGGGAGACAGAGACACAAGAGAAATATAAAATTAAGTTATAGGAAGGAAACTGCAGTTACGCGTACGAAGATTATCGCTTTTCGGGACTATAATTGTCAAACTCCATAAGAAAAAAAGTCGATAATCGCAAAAATTCGATAATCTTCATACACCGCCTAAAAGAGTAACTGACATTCACATTGTATGTAATAGACAAGGGTAATAGATAAGAGCTTTAATCCGCCGTTTCTCTTGCGGTCACCGATGTAGTGGGATATTTGTTAGAGTTCTAGTTGATCTATAGAGTAATAGATACGAGTTTCCCTCAGCTGTTTTGAGTTCGCTTGCGGTCGCCGAGAGAGTTTGAAGTTTCGTAGAGTTCGTGTTGCTGTTGTATGTAACTCTTTGCTTGGATATTTAACGAATATAATTAAAAAAGAATGCGTATTTTTGTTTGATGCAACCATCATCAAACATAATTAGAGTTCGAATATAGTTCATTTAGGCTGACCAGACAACTCCCACCCTCACGAACGTAATACACATGTTCGATACGGCGAGTAGGTACGTGATTTTTATGTCTGGGCACCTTAAATGAACGAGTTCGAGAACTAGTGAACGAGTTCGACACAAGTCTAAACATAATGCAGCTGCCATTAGTATCAATCAAATACTACTTAAACTTAGTTTACTGCATGAGTTGCGTCTACTTGTTTATCGCCCAATTTCCCATCCCACTGTTCGCTAACAAATTTCAACAACCATTTCAGTCAGCACTGGCATGGACAACCCCTGGTTGGATATAAACGAACAGGAATCTAAGAGTATGCGTTGTTTTTTTCATACGTAGCAATCAAATACGATGTAAACTTAGTATACCTCCGGTTCCTTATCGCTCATTCCGCCACCCAGCCGTTCCTATATCCATTCCAGCCGTTCCTCTATCGCAGGGATTCCTAACAATAGTTGTCCAAAGACCCCCTCGCTATAATGACAAGAACCCCCACTAATTCCTAAACCTAAAGCAAAAAATGTTCTAGATCTTTATTGTTATTATTCAATTTTCGATCATTACACAAGTTTGTTTTTATCTGGGTTTTATATATCTACGTCCATACAGTTCGTTTTCATTTTCGGCTCTTAATGATATGAGTCATATCTGACCTTTGAGTCCAATATTTTTGAAATGTTTGGTTCAAAATTTGACACTTCCACCCTGAAATCCGACCGCATGTCAAGCCGATTCCTGTACTTGATTTTCATGAAGCACATGGAGGAGAATGCTTGTTCACACTGATAGGTAGTTGCAAATGGAAGGATAGTATTTTTCATTGACTTATCTCCAAGTTTGCTTGCGTGCTTTGTATTCCTTGCGTGCTGTAGCTCAGAAGTCTGCAATTTTCTCACCATTAAAAATGTTCTTCATTGTACCACAATTAGACAGATTCACATGTTAATCTTGTGCTTCTACAGTGAGGCCTTGGATTTTTTCTATTACTTGACAGCTAAAGGGATTTCGAATCCAACTATTGCCAGGGTCAGGTTCAGGGAAATACTCCCTAAAAGTGGTGGCTAGGCTGTGTAGATGCTCGGCTACGTTGCTCTTTATCTATTCAGGCCAACTCTCCTCTGAAGCCTCCAGGAATTGTTTCAAAGTAGGGAAGTTAGTCAAAGACTCCCAGATCTGACCCTTTTTGACCATAGCACTAATCTTATCTTCAACTTTGAACATGTCTACATTGTACCCTTAGAAACTTAAGTTTAACACATTTAAGTGTTCAAACACATCAGCTAAGTAGGCAGTTGAGCAAAGCCAAGAAAAGTCAGTGAGAAAGTCTGCGCACTTGGTGTCAAGAAGGAAGACACGAACCTCAACTCTAAGTTCAAAAAATCTTGTCAACATCTACCTCGAAAGAGCCATCTTACTATATGACTGTCTTACATCTTAGCCATCTCTGTACGAATAAGAAGCTGCTCATGTTCAGTGCCAATATCTTTGCACAGCAAAGAAAATAATCTGGATTGCAGAGGTCGAACTTTAATGTAGTTAATGATTTGAACTACTTCGTTCAGTATGTTCTTCAAATTTTCAGGCAATGTTTTGGCTACTAAGGCTTCACGATGAATACAACAGTGTACCCATTTCACCTCAGGGGCTACGCTTTGATACGAGCTCGAAGTCCTGTTGTTTTGTTGCCAGCCAGTTTTTTGTAATGACTAATCTAATGATATTTTTGCGAACCCCTAGGGGTCCGCGGACCACCTGTTGGGAACCAATGCTCTATCGAATACCCTAATAACATTTCGACAAGCTGTGGCATGGTGCAATAATATGTACATGGTAATAGCAGCAGGCGTTGTTGTAACTGTAGACAGCAACAACAGGCATTTTGATTTTGTTCTAATCACGTCAGTTGTCAAACTTTACACGAATGCTTATCAATAACACAAGAATGCCAAAGAGTATATAAACAAAATACATGTGTGAGTTTGACAGATGAAGCGAAATATCACATGAAAAAAAATTAAATCAGCGGTTCAAATGACTTTACCATGTACTTATATATTATTATACCATGAACTTTGACGTGGATACCCCATGAAACGCGTGACCATCGGTTGAATTGAAAGGCACCTAAGACATGTGGATTAGTCGACCGACTTGTAGTCGAAGACAGTACGAGAGAGAGAGCAGAGAATTGAGGCGCTTCTCTACTTCCAAATCTATACTCTTTGACATACTTGTAGTTAGGAAAACAACAGCTGTTTGTCATAAACTAGCATCTATCCGTTCGCTTCATAACCAGTCGTTAGACGCAGTTCAGTTAAAGTATTATGCATTGAAAATCATTAGTCAGATGATAGTCGGTGGCTAAAATTTCGTTCTGAATATGGGATTAATGATCTATCCAATGGTACCACTTCAGGCACAGTGAGTAGGCATCTGATGATGAACTTGTCACGGAGTTCGAAACTAGTCATGCCAGTGAGTGTGCTTTCCTGAATTATCTATTATTCCAACAAAAAACCAAGCATTTTTCACTTAAAAAATTGTATCAGACTTTGAAAACTTGTAGTACTACGAACTTCTCGTACATTAAAAATTCAAAACGGGAGTTAAACAAACTTTTTGGTGACAAATTTATGACGGTCTTCATCCGAGCTATCAACATTTTGATAGATACATATGTATAGAATTTTGGCTGATATCTCTTAGAATGGTGGCCGTCGGTGGTGCAATAGTTAGTGTGCGTGGCTCTTGTGCATGAGATCGTGGGTTCGATCCCTGCTCTGACCACCTTCCATTTCCTTCGACGACGGCCACCTCGCTTAGTGATGGCGACCCTATCGAGTACTTAGCCATGAAATAGCTTTTCCAAATACCATTCGGAACCGGTGTAAAACTGTAGTTCCCAATCAGTGAGTGAAAAATTAGAAACTGAGGTGCTCTCTCCAATCCCTCCATGCGATGTAATGGGAAACGGTTTTTTTTTATTTCTTAGAATGTTGTTTAACCAACTTTTATAATGTTTATTGCGAATTATTGAATATACACCATTTCCAATTAAAATTTGAAAAAAATCAATTGAAATTTAAAAATTGTATTTGAATGTATTTAATCAATTTATTTAATCAATTGACATTAGAAAATTCTATTTGAAATACATCAATTGAAATTGAAATGACATCAATTGAAATTTAAAATACATCAATTGAATTATAAAAAACATCAAAACATTGAAAACACATCAATTGAAAGTTGAAACACATCAATTGAAATTTAAAAATCTAACACATAAAATCGGCTAATAATTTTAAATTTGAATTGATGTGTTTGAAATTTTAATTGATGTGTTTTAAATTTCAATTGACGTATTTTAAATGTCAACTGATGTGTTTTAAATTTCAATTGATGTATTTTAAATCTCAATTGATGTGTTTTAAATTTCAATTGACGTGTGTTTTAAATTTCAACTGATTTCTTTCAAATTTCAAATGATGTTTTTTAAATTTCAATTGATGTGTGTTTTCAATTTCAATTGATTTCTTTCAAATTTCAAATGATGTTTTGACGTAGAATACGTCTTACCTTACGGTATGAGGAGTCATGTCAGGTTTTTATTGTTGTAATCTTTATTTCATTGAATTTGAGGAAACGGCTAGATGAATTTATTTAAAATTTTTTTTGTAGGTAAATGAAGATGTTATCTTTCGTTTGATATACATTTCATATTGGTTGATCTATTTCTAGTATTTTAATTTCTCAAATGAAAATTGTTTAAACACATACACTCAAACATATGTGTGGCGTTTGGTTGAGTGTTTTTGGTTGCTCAACATTGCTTAGGAACATGTATCTAGTAAAAAGTGAAACGAACAGCAAGCTAATGTTGCTTGGCAACATGTATCTAGTAAAAAGTGAAACAAACAGTAAGCTAACGTAATAAAGCTTTTTTGCGAAAGCTTCAATAAAGCTGTTGTAACATTAATTTCGAATTGTAAAGCGTAAAGCTTTCACACAACGCTCGAATGCTAATGCGAAGACTCGATAAGGTAAACTTTTTTAATATTAGGGCGGCCCTCTCAACATTCGCAGAACTTATTTCAATAAAAATATTAATTAAAATACATAAATTAAATTAAGTTTAAAAAAATTGAACATAATATTTTTTTTTTTAAACGGACTTGAATCAAATGCCGTTGGTAAATATAAAAATTACAGCAGACAGTTGATAAATCTTTGACGTTTGGGAATAAGGTCTTAAGTCAAAAAAATGCATTTTGGGTTTTTGATTGGGTTTAACTCAATTTTTTTTTCTCTTTCGTTTGGTATTAATAACTTAAATCTAGCACAACTCCATCCAATCGTAATCATTTGCTCTTTAGGCAATAAGTCAGAAAATTTCATATATAAATAATTTTCAATTTCAAATTACGAAAAACTACAGTTTCTGACTTAAGACCTTATTCCCAAACGTCAAAGAAATAATATAAGCAAATGAATTTATTGTCATATATGTTTTCTGTCTTATCGGATGGCGTATTCTACATTAAACTTAATGGCCGTGTCTCTGACACAGCCTGCAGGGACAGTCCGTGGCCGAAGCCCTCGGACAACTGTCTGCTGTTTTTTTTAAATTCCAATTGATGTCTTTTAAATTTCAATGGATGTCTTTCAAATTTCAATTGATGTATTTTAAATCTCAATTGATGTGTTTTAAATTTAAATTTATGTGTGTTTTCAATTTCAATTGATTTCTTTCAAATTTCAAATGATGTTTTTTAAATTTCAATTGATGTACATATTTCAAATTTCAAATAGAATTTTAAAATTTCAATTGATGTATTTCAAATTTCAAATAAATTTTTAAAATTTCAATTCATACTAAAATTAAAACTAAGTTGATATTTTTCAAATTTCAATTGGATATCGAAAAGTATTGACTCACAAACTGTACTCACCTATTTTGATGGTAATATTTATCCACGATCCTGAAATAATCCTTTGGTTCCTCAGTCATAGGTTGATCGACCTTCTTGGGTTCACGATATTGATATGCCGACGATAATTCACGTTTCTCATCCAGATACGAACTCTCCAAGTTGTAGTAATGCGAGTAACCTTCGTATTCCTGCAAGTCGGGCAGTGCGACTTGGAACGTCACAAAACCAGTCTCATTCATATAACCCTTAAAGCTCATGATGCGATCCTCCGACATGGGAGGAGTAAGAGTGGTAGGTTCTTCAGTATTTTCAGCATCATCTCCCATTACACGTTCACGATGATACCAATGATTTTTGCGTAAAACTTCAGTGTAAAAGATTTCGACCGGATTCTTGGTATCCTGGAGATGAGAACCATCGACGTAGGTCAATTGAATGGTAATATTCTTTTCCTTATCAGCCTCAAAGCTGTAGCAGTTATCATGACAGTTCATGGAATAGCGATAGGGATAGACGGTGGTGGATGCAGTACCATTGATTTTGACGCCAGTAAATTCTTCTTCCACTGTTGCGATAATACTGGCATAGCTGGGAGAGTTCTTGTAGGGCAAAAAGGCTGCGTATTCCTTAACATTAAGATCGATTTTAGCTTTGCCTTGGACCATAGCGGCTGACTTGATAATGGTGGGTGGTTGTTTAGTGTCTTCCTCCGACGGGGTGGAACGACCATATTCGAAATAGTGACCACTGCCCAAGTTCATTATGATGGTAGCTTTGCCATTCAAAGGTTTGCCATATGTATAGCTGGAACAAAATGGGTAATGAAAATGTTAATACGAAAGAATACACAGCAAAAATACCTATGTACTTACTTGGCTCTTACGACCACTTGCATGTCGCCATCCCTAACCGACACAGAGCCGGTCGCCTCTACTTTCACTACGTATTTGGGCAAAACATATTTCTCGACTTGGAAATATACATTACGATCGAAACGCCCACCATTTGTCACACCCATACGCCATCCGCCCAAAACGGGGAATTCCGAAATTTGGAATTTGCCGGTGTGCACACCTTTGGTCACGGTAAAGTCCTTAATTTCCTTAATGCGGTTTCGTTTGGCATCCTCAAACCAAATAGTAGAATCCTTTTCAGGTTTAGCCGGTTTCAAATCTTTATCCAAAAAGATCACACGATAGTTGATCTCATCTCCCGGTTTGTATGTGCCCTTATCGGTTTGAATGCGAACATACGTGGTGAACTTGGAATACTGCAATTTGGTGGAGTTTTTGAAATCGCCCAAACAGTTGACACCCTCAGCGGTGAGATTGTAGCTACCGTTCTCCAACTCGGGCACCTCAAAGTCCACGTTTTTAACTTCGTTTTCGGTGACATCCACCACCTTAGTTTCGTTAAACGAGGGTCCGGTAATGCCTACCTTAATTTGGCAGGGTTCGGACACGTGGTGCACGGCTATAGCAGCGGTATATTTGTCACTCGAATGGATGGTACCGGGAGCGATAACAGTATATTTTCTAAACACAACAAAAATACAGAGATATTGTTTAATACACATATGAGTTTTTGTTTTTCATAGCGATGAGATGTGACTTAAATAATCTACACGAATTGTCAATGCCACTGCACTACATCTGGGATTGGTTTGTTTGTTTAGGTCATTTGAGGGTTCGGGTGCACCATCAAATGGTCAATCTTATCTATATTTCAGCTCTAGTCTAATGCATTTAGTATTTACTGTCGCTGGTTCTGTGTGTCTTGAGCAAATATTTTGTTTTACTTTTAAATTCTTATCAGTTGAGTGTATATTTGAAAAATTGGGCACAATTTAAATATTATTGTTTTTAAGAAGACGACAAAATTTGACAAAGGTTCTTCTCAGATAACCCACAAATATCCGGCACAACAAATTTGTTTTGCATGAAGAAAAAATGTTCAACTATAAAACTATAAAGATCACCTTTGACTGGATTATTTAATGGTTTTGAGATTTGGGATTTTTAATTTAAATAAACAATTTGTATGTTGTTCCTCATGATTACACAAATTTTATTTTAAAAGAAAAAACTACTAAAACTACTACTACTACTACTAAAATCAACAACAGTTTTTGTTCAAAATTTACTTTTTCGAAATTAGTTACGTTATATGACAAAATTATTTCGCAAGATAAATATTATTTCCCTTAAAGATATCTTGTGTTTTGACATTTTATCAACTTTTTTACCCTACTGGGGGACTAAAGAATTTCCCAAAAGGGAATTTTTGGATTTATTGAAGAAATACATTTTTGAGACACAAGTAATACTAGTTTTAACAAATGTTTTTTTTTTATGTGAAACAAAAACATTTCTAGTACAATTTTTATGATACACTATTTTTTTATATATAAAATGGCATAATAGCTCGAACATTATCGCCTTAAGAAGATGTCAAAATTGAAAGAGGTTCTTCTGAGAGAACCCATAGCATCTGGCGGAAAAAATATGTTTTCCATGGAAATAATAAGTTTAACAATAAAACTATAAAAATCACCTTTGATTTGTTTATTTAATAATTTTGGGATTTGGAATATTTTTGAAACCAAAATGTTTCCACGATGCAATATCAATGAAATATCATGTTGGAAGAAGGTTTAACTGATAACTCAAGCTAAAATTAACAAAATGCCAAATGGGATTTTTAGTTTACAGAATTATTCATAACCACCTTTGACTGGTTTATTTAATCATTTTGAGATTGTGTTTTTTATTTTTTTTGTTTTAAACAAACAATTTGTATGTTGTTCCTTATGATTAAACAAATTAAATATTGTTTTAAAAGAAAACATTACGGTTAAATCAAGCTAAAATCAACGACAATATTTATTCAAAATTATTTTATTTAAAAATTTACTTTTTTTGAAATTAGTTACGTTATGACGCAAAATTATTTCGCAAGATATATATTATTTCCCTTATAGATATGTTGTGTTTTGTCATTTTATCAGCTTTTGTACACTATTGGGGGACTAAAGAACATTTAATAAGCCATTTCGAGGCGAAACTAAAAATTTCCCTGAAAATTTCCCAAAAGGGAAATTTTGGCTTTATTGAAAGAATACATTTCTTTAGACACAAATAACATTAATTTTAACAAATATTATTTTTTCATGTGAAACAAAAACATTTCTAGTGCTGAAAAGACACCGGATGACCCAAATTTCATCGAATAAATTTTTTTATGAGACACTATTTTCTTATTATAAAATAACATCACAACTTGAACATTATCGCTTTAAGAAGATGTCAAAATTGAAAGAGGTTCTTCTGAGATAACCCATAGCATCTGGCGGAAAAAATATGTATTGCATGAAAAACATAAGTTTAGCAATAAAACTATAATGACCACTTTTGACTTGTTTATTTAATAATTTTGGGTTTTGGAATATTTTTAAAAACAAACTATTGTCACGATGTTGTACAATGCTGCTAATGAGAATACAAATTTGCTTAATGAAATATGATGTTGAAAGAACGTTTAACTGATAACTCAAGCTAAAATTATCAATATGCCAAATGGGATTTTAATTTTACAGAATTAATCACAACCAGCTTTGACTGGTTTATTTAATCATTTTGAGATTTTGGATTTTTTATTTTAAACAAATGATTTGTATGTTGTTCCTCAAGATTAAACAAATTTGAATAATATAATATTGTTTTAAAAGAAAAGATTACGGTTAACTCAAGCTAAAATCAACTACACCTTTTATTTTCAAATTATTTTATTTAAAAATTTATTTTTCGAAAATGATTTCGTTACCTTGTCTTTTGTTACTTTATCTTGTGTTTTGTTACTTTATCAGCTTTTTTACACTACTGGGAGACTAAGGAACCTTTAGTAAGTCATTTCGAGGCAAAATAAAAAATTTCCCTCAAAATTTCCCAAAAGGGAAATTTTGGTTTTATTAAAGAAATGCATTTCTTAGACACAAGTAGCACTAACTTTAACAATTTTTTTTTAATGTGAGACAAAAATACATATTTCTAAAATATTTCGCATTAAATTTTTTATGATCCACTATTTTTTTATGTATAAAATAACATCATAACTTGAACGTTATCGCCTCAAGAAGATGTCAAAATTGAAAGAGGTTCTTCTGAGATAACCCATAGCATCTGGCGGAAAAAATATGTTTTGCATGAAAAACATAAGTTTAGCAATAAAACTATAATGACCACTTTTGACTTGTTTATTTAATAATTTTGGGTTTTGGAATTTTTTTTGAAAACAAAATATTTCCACGATGTTGTACAATGTTGCTAATGAGAATACAAATTTGATTAATAAAATATTATGTTGAAAGAACGTTTAACTGTCAACTCAAGCTAAAATTTGAAAAGATGAAAAAAGGGATTTTTATTTTACAGAATTATTCACAACCACGTTTTAAAATAAATACATTTCAGGAAGTGAAGTAAAATTACTTCATTTAGTGAGCCATCTCAAGGCAAATTAAAAAATTCCCTCCAAATTTTCCACACGGGAAATTTTAATTTACTTGAGAAAATACCTTTACCGAAACAAAATCACAAATATAAATATATATTTATTTCTCATACCTTGACTAAAAATTAACAAAATCGGTCCTAAATTCAAATTCAAATAAAAATGTCAATAATTTTATCAAACTATTTAATTTTTATATGAAATACAAATGCTCCTAGGGCCGAAACCACATGGGGTGGCAAAACGTTCATCGAATGAATGTTTTTATGGGACGTTATTTTTTTTATAGAAAATTCCATCATTATAACTTTTACGGAGATGGCAAAATTTAAAGAGGTTCTTGTTGGATAAACCATAGTATTTAGCGGAAAACTATGGGTTTCATAAACACAACAATTTCAACTATAAACATCACTCACCGTTAACTTGTTTACTTAATTATTTTGAGGTTTTGAAATTTTTGCTACCACAGTCAATTTCCATGTAGGTACATAATTTTCGTTATAAGAATATAAATTTGCTCAGTGAAATATCACGTTAAAAATTATGCTCACTTTTAAATCAAGCTAAAATCATCCAAATGCCAAGAAGGATTTGTATTCTATTTAAAAATTATGTTTCATAGAATTATTCACAAATCACATCCTGAAATAATTATAGTTTACGAAAAAAATATACTCTGCCTTAAACAAGCTTCGTGTTTTGTCATTGGACATTTTCACACTATTGGGGAACTAAGGAACTTTTGGCAAGCCATTTCCGGGCAAAATTAAAAATTTCCCCCAAAATTTCCCATAAGGGAAATTTTATTTTTATTCATGAAATACATTATTTTAGACACAAATATCAATAATTTTAACAAATATATTTTTTTCCCCATGAAACAAAAATTTTCCTAGGGCTGACAAGACACCGGACTTGAATTTTGACTCTTGAAACAACAAAATGTGTTGAAACTGTGTTTTGTTGCGAATCCTTTCATATTTGTTGGCTCATAGGAAACCCTGAGTTGTTATTTTATGAATCAAAATTAAATGTTTCGACTGATCCTGCCTGCAGCGTAAGGAACTGAAAATCAAAATTGTTTATACTTTGATGCTTTTTCATTTTAATTTCGATTATAAGACAAAAAATCACATGAGGTGTCAAGGGACACCCGGTTCGAACAAAGTTCATTTCGCAATTTATTATGTAGTAGTTAGTTCCAACACGCCTAAGCTGTCCGTTGAAAAATGCTATAAGTTAAATGGATCTTTAAGAAAAGATACTTTTTGTAAAATGATAAACCCTTTTAAAAAATTTTTTTTATAGACTATTTTTTTTAAACAAAAGTATATTTGTAGGTCCTTTTTGTAAGAATATGTATTATATTTTCCCGAAAAGGTTGTTTTTTAAAAAGAGGTACACCTTTTATTAAAAGAAAAGGTTTTTTTTACGAAAATGTACTATTTCTAAAAAGAAGTATTTTCTGTAAGTGGTACTCTCTTTGGGAAAAGGTTATTTTTTAAGAAAATTTACTTATTTTCAGAAAGACTACTTATCTCAAGAAAAGAAAAGAAAAGGTATTATTTTATTTTTAAGAATAGGTACTTTTAAGAAAAGTAATTTTTGTAAGGAAAGGTAATTTTTTTAAGAGAAGATATTTTTTGAAGAAAATGATTTTTAGAAATAATAAGTTTTTTAGAATTGGTCCTTTTTTGAGAGAAGATATTTTTTTGAAGAAAATGATTTTTAGAAATAATAAGTTTTTTACAATTGGTCCTTTTTCAAGAATAGGTAAATTTTTAAGAGCAGGTTCTTATCTCAAGAAAATTTATTTTGTTTCGCAAAAAGGTGCTCTTTAAAGAAAAGCTAGTTGTTTAAGAAAAGTTGTTGTTTAAGAAAATGTACTTTTCTAAGAAAAAGTACTTATTTAAAAAAAAAAAACTTTTTAAAAATGGTACTTTTTGTAGGAAAGTGACCTTTTTTTAAGCAAATGTACTTCTTTAAGATATGGTATTTTTTTTTAAGAAAAGGTACTTTGTTTAGGATTTTTTGGTGTGTTAATATCTATAAGCAAGGGTAGGGCAATCTATCAAAGTGAACACATGCAAACAACACACAGCGTTAGCATCACATATATGGATTTGGTACAACAATAGTCTGCCTGAAAATAAGTATGATGGTACTGATGTCGCGGCAGCGAACAAACAAGCAGGTTGTCGTCGCCAAAGAGTATTGAATATTATAGAGAACTCATGAAACGAATTGTGTGACTCAAAAGCACTGGCGACATCTGGGGAATGAGTCAAAACGTATTACTCTCTTTTTGCCATAACTTGGTCCATTCATAATTTTGATGTGAAACATTTATGCATTTTGAAACATTTATGCTTTTTGTATTGTTTTATGTAATAACATTGTCGATATGGATCATTTCTATTGAAATATTCTATAAAGAGAATAAGGCTCGTTTATGCTCTTTTAATCAGTCTCTCTACAGGAGAGCGGGAAAAGAGTGCAATGAATTCTCTATACTATTCAATACTTTTTGTCGTAGCTGTGTTTACAACAAAACAAAAACAATTATTTCCGTGAGCTAAATATTGCTTTATTTATTTAAACAATATTACATCTAATGTTAAAGCAGATGTAACAAAACAGAAAGTACAATAGCAAAAGAGCAGTGAGCACAACAACTATTCTGTATTTTATTTTCCAATGTAACATTTACTAATGTGTTCAGAGAAATCGAATAGGTACCGTGTAATAAAAACGTGTTAACACATCGTTCGCGAGTTCGAACACTCATTGATTTTTTTTAAACTTCTTTCACATTGGCTTTTCTAAATTTACCTTTTATTGGGTTCAAAACTACAATATATACTAAATATTGGTTACAGGCTCCACCTAGAAAACTGCCCATTAAACAAGAAATTTACCAACTTATATTAGTCTAGACACAAATCAAGGCAAAGGTACCCAATATAGTTGATAATACTGGGTTATAGAATAATAGGGTTAACAAAAAAGTTGTTTATTTTTTTTCGTTTAGCCCCCATGCGATAAGGAACTTCGTTCCAATATTTGAACAATGTACTGGGATTTAAGTAAGAATCACCAATTTTCCTTTAGGATGTTATGTGTTATGGCTAAAATATACAAATAAGGCATCAATGCCAGTCTAAAAACTGGTCAAAAGTTACAAAAAGATCAATAGCAAAAATTTCCCTAAAAATTTCCCAAAAGGGAAATTTTGGTTTTACACTCGAACTGGATTATTAAACAATAATATATAAATAATTAATGAGAATATTGACTTCAAGTTGAAAAACAATAATGTCCAAAGGGGAATTTTGAGTTAGGGACATTTTACGTGAGTTATTGGGCCGGTATGAAATTACAAATAATCTACTATGGTCAAAAATCATAGCAAACGATTCCTTAAAACAAAAGGGAAATTTTGCTATACACAAGAAAATGTGTTTCAATCTTTATGACCGATTATTTTAGTTAATGTATGAGAGGTTCATACTACACGCTTACAAGGTCAGGAAAATTAAAAAATGTTTGGTTTAACAGGTGTGTAAGGTGTTTCAATATTTGAGAATAGGATCTAAAAGAAAATATTACTTTTTATTGAAGCAGCTCAGCAAATTGATTCTACAAAATGTTCTAAATCTCATGTTTTGCACAAACACATTTGTACAAATATTCCATTCATGAATAACCTTCAACGATTTTTGATTGAAATTCTTACCTGCAAAATCGCTAACTAGGGTTGCTTTCCGCAACATTAATGCAGTGTATACAGAACCAGTTATAGCAAATGTTATTTCATTGGAAACATGTGTACGCAATATTTAGGGTGAAAACTGATTCCAGGAAACAGTCGGAGAACAAGTTAGTTGTTTAAATTTCGTTTATAATATTTTTCATAAAAATTTTGCTACAATTCCACGAAGTTGTTTTGGGAACATGTTTTTAAGTAAATGATAAAAGAAATAGTTCTTATTTGTAATATGGAGCACCTCAACTCGTTCTAAAATATACTGTTCTAGAATTCGATAATTGACAATTAAATCCAAAAAATATTTTGAGGTATTTGTATTTAACTGTGCTACTGCCGCACGTTCTGTATGATATGCATATTAAACCTTATTTAATAAACGATATTATTAACTAACTCTATTAAATATTAATTAAACCAGTATTTTATATGGGTTATGCCCATACATAGGTTTTTTAATTTTCATTGGATTTTAATTTGCATTACTGTATCTAATTCAAATGCAAAAGAATTGCCTTTGTTCGCAATGGCAATTAAATAATTTTGGTTTTGCTGTAGAATCGGATGCCAATTGCAATGAAATATGGCAATGCTTTTAATTGTTTCGAATTTGTTTGACTGCTGGCAATTCTGTTTTTAAAGTATTTTATATTTAGAGGTTTGTGGCTCCGATAGGTAATGCCTCATATTACATTCAAATTCCTCCACCTTGTATTAAGGAAATGCTTGGAAAATACGTACAATTGCCAATGGTATTGAAATTTTTTTGAGTTTGCATTTGGACAGGTATTTCATATTTAACTACAAATCATAATTGTCATATAATCAATTTGGCCCATGTATGGTTCTGTCATAAAAATTTTCTATAGTGAATTTTCAGTTGCAGTTACGGCAGTAAATTGTGTCAATACCGCAGTTAACTAAAATTTTTAGGTATAAAACAATTGACAAAGTTTTTTTATTTCTACAGCTATAAAAACAATACATTTTAATTTTTTTTTATATTCTACTATTTACTGGGAAACAATTTTTTTGTTTAATTTAATATTTTTTTTGTGCGCAACTTAACTTTGTTTTCCAAGTAAATCAGGCACTCAGCCTGTGTTTATTCTACGTTTTGTTTATTACCCCTAATAGCAAAAATCTAAAACAATACCACGGTTCTACCCTAATTATTTCCTAAAACCCCTAGAACATTTCTACTCTTCCGATTGAAAACAATGAAACAGATGGATTCATTCAAACTTCAACACAATTTGAAATCATGATTCTTTGTGGTTTTAGAATTTTTATGATCAAGTTCAAGGTAAAGTTCAGATACCAAATAAATATTGACTTTGAATAGCAATCGAAATAGTAAACAACCGCCAAAGACAATTAACAATATAATAATAGTAAATATATTAAATATTTTTTAACTAAACAATTCTACGGATAATTAACGTATAATTGTCGTGATGTTTAATATGCATAGACTAGCGAGATTTGCTAGCGTTACATCAGTTTTGAAGCACTATAATATTGGAACAGTGATTCGATTGAAACTATTTTAAAGAAATCATTAAATTGAATCATTTGCTGCTAGATTTCCGAAAAGTTTATGAGTCATATCGGAAACGAATTAAGACTCCTACATTCGGATTTTAATAAGTCAGCTGCCAAATTTCAGAGTTGCCACTTGCACAAAAAAAGAGTGTTCGAACTCACGGGCGATGTGTTAACACCTTTTTGTTACATGCTACCTGTTCGATTTCTATGATATTCTTCAAAATTCGTTGAATTTCTAATGGAAATAATGCAGATGTTTGTTTGTTCGTTGCTTGGCAGTCGGTATTGAAGGTGATTATTGGGCGATTTTCATATAATTTTCCCACGCGATTTTCTCCGGAAATTCATAACCGATTTTATTAATTTTTGGATTAAAAAGCTAGTGCGGGTTTCGACGAAGAGTTTAGGCCAAAAATTAAGGCGATCCGATATCGGCGAGCCGAGATTTAAGTGTTTTAATTTGGAGTATTAATTTGGAGTAATATTAAAAAAGTGTTTTGTTGATCTTCGGTTTTGTCTTATCATCATTTGTTTGTTCGTTGCTTGGCAGTCTGTATTGAAAGTGATTATTGGACGATTTTCATATAATTTTCCCACGCGATTTTCTCCGGAAATTCATAGCCGATTTTATTAATTTTTGGATTAAAAAGCTAGTGCGGGTTTCGACGAAGAGTTTAGGCCAAAAATTAAGGCGATCCGATATCGGCGAGCCGAGATTGAAGTGTTTTAATTTGGAGTATTAATTTGGAGTAATATTAAAAAAGTATTTTATGTTGATCTTCGGTTATATCGTACGAATATAACAATGTATGTATGTATGTACAAGTGTTTGTTGCTTTGCATTCTTTGACTTTTGTGGGAATAAAAAAAAAGTATTGAGCAAGAATATAATGACACATGTGCTTGCACTGGGTCTTTAAATAATTTTAAGTATTAATATTATTTAACTGTAACGTCATCATATGATTGAACGCTGTTTTTTATTTTCCAATGTAACATTTACGAATGTGTTCATAGAAATCGAACAGGTACCGTGTAGCAACAAGGTCTTAACACATCGCCCGTGAGTTCGAACACTCATTGGATTTTTTTTTTTTAAAAACATAACAAAAACTTTAGTTTTAACTTTTTCCCATAATTAATACTTTCTTAAACTGCAGAGTTGTTGTTAGATTCTTCTGAAATTTTTGCAATTTTTTAGCAAGTTCGGCTGTCGGTGCGACACGGTTCCCGCACGACAGTCGCATTGGATTGGGGTTTGGTTAAGTGGAATCAAGGCCCACTCCCACAGAAAACATATATCGTATATCAGAGTAAATGACATGCAAATCTGCTTGTGGTATTCGAATTCCCCAGGGCTAGATACTCGATAGTGTCTCCATTACTCATCACATGATCTCATGTATTTACAAGAGCCACGCCCGCTAACCATTGCACCACCAACAGCCACAAAATTATTTATGTATGTATGTAATATCCAACCCGCTCCTCTGAGACAAGTACCAAACTGGATATTAACGGGTTTTTCAACAGAGACGCTACAAAAGTAAATCGATAGGGACAGTAAATGACGCCAAATTTTTTCCCGCTCTTTTGACATTTCTCTTCAGTAAGGTTTGCCATTTCATCATGGCAAGATATACGAGTCAATAACGAGTCGAAATTATTACAATTTACTACCGAAATTTGGAGTCAGTGGCCTCAACTTTAAGAGCGCTACGTCCAATTTATGGTCGTCATAATCGTCCAACCAGATCAACAATTGAGCGTATAGTGGAAAAATTTTAATCCACAGGCACAGTACAAAATGTTCCCGTGCCAGTGAGACAAAGAAGTGCCCGTAGTGTCGAGAATATTGCTGCCGCTGAGGCTTCAGTTCAAGAAAGCCCAAATGTGTCTCTCACACGCCGTCCTCAAGCGTTGGGCATCTCTGTGACGTCGTTGTGGCGAATTTTGTGAAAAGATCTTGGCCTACATCCTTACAAGATCAAATTGACGCAAGAACTGAAGCCGCTTGACCACCATAAGCGTTGTATGTTCGTGAATTGGGCTGAGCAACAACTTGAAAATGATTCGGATTTTCATCGGAAAATCATTTTCAGCGATGAGGCTCATTTCTGGGTTATTGGTCAGACAGCAATCCACACGTAATACATGAGTCATCTTTGCATCCCGAAAAAATTACGGTTTGGTGCGGTTTATGGGCCGGCGGCGTCATTGGGCCGTACTTCGTCCGTGATGATCAAGACCGGCACATTACTGTGTGCGATTTGACACCGTTTGATTATTTCCTGTGGGGCTACGTCAAGTCTATGGTCTATGCCAACAAGCCAGCGACGACTGATGAATTTCGTACGAATATCGAACGTGCAGCAGTATCGGCGGATTTATGCTTGAAAACCGTCGGAAATTGGGTTCAGCGTCTGGACTTCTGCAAGCGTGCCCGTGGTGGCCATGCAAAAGAAATCGAGTTCCATACATAATGGCATCGAACGTACTTTCACAGGAATAAAGAATTTCATTGGTATCTAAAACCGGTTTTGTTTTATTTAAAAGCGCTTTTATTTGTAGCTCTCTTATTGAAAAACCCTTTATATCATCGGACAGTTAAGTGTTGGAGTCTCAATGCTTGCGTGGCAATGACAGAAAAAGTGTTACAGCATTCTATGCCAACGTTCTCTCAGAACGCCCATGAATAGAATTAGTTCAAGTCTTTGCATCATTCTATTAATCTTTATTTTTAACCCTGCTGTTAGATTAGAAAAAACTTACGAATCTTAGATTGAGGGACCATTTGGTCCATACTGCAATTTTCATCCAAAATAATAATTTTATCTTATTCTTTGTAACTATTTTGGTTCAAAAATTTCTAAAGCAAGTATTTGACATATCAAAAACATCCGCTAACATATCAAAAACATCTTCTAAATATTTGACATGAATTTACATTCGCTTGGTAATGAAAAAATTTACGAATCTTAGGTTGAGGGACCATTTGGTCCATACTGGAATTTTCATCCAAAATAATAATTTTATCTTATCCTTTGTAACTATTTTGGTTCAATAATTTCTAAAGCAAGTATTTGACATATCAAAAACATCTTCTAAATATTTGACATGAATTTACATTCGCTTGGTAATGAAAAAATGTACTATTGACCAAATGGTCCTCTAACCTAAGATTCGTCATTTTGTATTTTTCTCAGTCCTGAATAAAGTTAGAAAATTTAATTTTCGCACATAACATTGTTTTATTAAAAGACCCCATTAGCAGAAAAATTTAGTCAGTATATATCACCGTTCCAAAGTTACAAGGGAAAACAGAAAAAATTTGGACCAAATGGTCCTAATCTAACAGCAGGGTTAAGACTGTTATTTTACAGTTGTAAGATTATATATATCTAGCGATGCCATAAAAATGTGTTGCAGGATATATCCTCCTCTCTTCAGAAGCCTTGTATAAATTGTTTCTATTGTTGAAGCTGGGTTTTTATTGTTCGGAAAAGCTTCGCTTTTTTCATTATTTATAAGTAAATTTTACTGGTTATAGTCCATCCTATTCAGCTCCTCTGTTCCGTCATTTCTTAAGATGTCACCGTGAATATTGTTTATCTTTTCCGTGCACTTTTTCAATTGTAATTTAGAAATTATCAATTAAAATTCGGAATTTCAAATTGAAATTGAGTAACAATCGAATTAAATTCATATATTCGAAATGAAATTCAGAAATATCAATTGAAATATCAACAGAAAAAATTAAATGAAATTCAGAAAATATCAATTGAAATTCAGTAACAAATAATTAAAAATTCGGCAATTATCAATTGATATTCAGAAAATATTTACTGATATTCAGGAAATATCAATTGATATTCAGAAAATATCAATTGAAATTAAAAAAAAAACATTTCATTTGTTTTTCATGTATTGCATGAGGATTTTCTGAGAATCAAATTCGACAATTTTGTGTATTCGCGAAGCCATTCACATGGAAATGCGCTTCATCGGAGAAGATGCATTTTTTTTTGTGAAAAATTGGCATTAATTTCATTTTGCTCCGTTACTCATTGATCGAATTTTTGTAATAAGTGTTCGCAATTATAAACTGTTGTTCTTGTGTAAAGCGCTTCATTTTTAATAATCGGAATAAACATATGTGATAGCTGGCAAATTTCAGAAAAATTTAAAACAAAATTGACACTAAATTTAAAAAGTGCTTCATTTACATCGTATACAATTCCCAATTACCCCAAAGTAAATATTTTCGATGATGCAAAAAACAGTTTCGTACTTCCGACGACATTGGCGTTGCCACAATAAATATTTACGTCGTGGTGATAAATTTATACGTTATCTTACTATTGATTTAATTTTTTTTTAGTCTGTGAGAGAAATCAGTGAATAGAACTAAACTAAAATTAAACCTTTCATTATGTGATTCTAGAGCACTTGGAATTGGATTCATAGCATTATAATAACTATAAATTGTTTTTTTTAAATTGTAATTTTAAAATTTATAATTTTATATTATAAATTGTTTTTCTACTGACCTAACGCTCGAATATCTTAATTTTAAATAAATACTGGATTATTAAGAAATTTACCATATTTTATTCTCCCAAAACCACTGTGCCAGTTCGCCCCCTACAATGCCGCTGAATTGTATGTCAGATTTGTTTGCTTTGTTTTGGTTTTTGTGTTCAGATTTATGAAGATAAATTAACTGATCGTTTTTGTTAACGTTTTTTTATGAATCTCTTTCTTTTTTTTTTTTTTTGTTGTGGTTAACAAATTTATCATGTTTTAACACTTTTTGCTCACAACACTGAAACAAAAACAAAGAAAATGAAAAAAAAAAAAATGATAATGGGCTTGGCGTGATATTTTTGTGAGCGTTTATTTTGTATGTTCGTCTGTTTGTGTCCACTTTATTGCTACTCCCGGGAACTCATAAATATGGATGAGCTATATGGAGTAGGCACAACGCCATGTATCCATTTTATGGCCATTGGATTTGAATTGTCCGTAACTCAATATAGGGGAAATTTGTTTTTGGATTTGTGGGAGAAACCGGTATTTATTTAGTTTCCTTTGAATAAAAAAAAAATCCAAAAAAAAAAACACCAACAAAATCCCCTTCATTTGCTTAATCAGAAGCTGTTTGGTTAATTTATTTCTCAATTTCTGTGACACAATTTTGAGACGGAGACCCAAATGCAAAATCTCTAGACAATAAAATCTCATAAATGTTTTGTTGTTGTTTTTTTTAAATCTTGTTTTCCGTCATTTATATGTCAATATCAATTAGTTGTTGTTTTTTTTTTATTTATGTTGGTTAACAAAATTTCAAAATAATTTCATTAACTTTTGTTTTGTTTTGATTTTGCAAATCATTTGTCTGTGTGTTTTGTGGTTTATAAACAATTATTGTGCTATTCACATGTATAGATATTTTGTATTAATTAACCATCAAACAACAAAAGAAATAATTGAAATTGGATAAACAAAATTGAAAGAAAAATATTACGTAAAATTTTGTCAATATCAATGTGTGTTGGAAAGGTGCATTTGCAATCTGGTTAATAGACATTTCATCTCGAGTTAGTAACAATAGATTTGAAAATACAAATAACAATTACTGGATTTTTGATAACAAATTACTACTAGTTAAAGGCGGGAACTGTTCCTGATATTTAAACAAAAATACTAACAGCAGTAGCGCGTTTGAGGGGAATTTATAATCGTTTTTAATACAAACAGCTTCTGTTTTATAGCAACAATTTCGGTTGACCGCTTAAGCCGAGTTAGTTTGCCTTGTTAAACTGGTTTGACTTAACTATTTTTTATGTATGAGCAGATTTATTTCCTATAAATACATTCAAAAAACAAAAAAAAAAAATCGTAATGTATATAAAATATTCTTCATTTGTATTTGTCTACCTTATATTTGTCTGCGAGCATATTCACTTTGTCATTCCGTTTGTGACATTTCGAAATAATTACTTGGCTGAACCATAGAATAATACATACCATAGAAGCTTTTATTCGTTCAATAAATTAAACGTCATAGGTACGATGGAAAGTAAACATTGGATGCTGGAAAATATGGGTTCAATAATACCAGATGATGGCAATAGTATACAGCGATCCACAAAGGAACAACAACCGAATTTCGTGTTTTTGTGACAAACTAGTTGTGTTAAATACAATACAAATGTATACCAACGATAAAAGTCAACAAAAAAGTGCAAAATATATTTAAATTTTGCAGTTCTACACCAAAACGACAGGAAAAAGTTAAGTGAACATATTTTGTAACTCCACCTGGTGTAAGTTAATTTCAAATTTAATTGCGCTCATTTCCACAAGCCTACGATGAAGAGTGTGAAATAAAACGTCAGATGAGAGAATAAGTTTATCTACGTATGTATTATTCTATGGGCTGAACAAGTTTATGAAAAAAAAAATGTATATAATTCAGCACAAATGGCACCAAATACTATTTCACTTGAATCAATTATATGTGCACTTGAAATTACAGTCAGCCCGATTTTGAATATTCCCTCAGATTTTTCTCCCGGCGGATTTTATTTTCTCGAGAAAAAAATCCTCCTATTCTAAACAGATAATAAGGAAGAGAGAATTACGAAGTTTCGAAATCAGCTGTTTTGCTTTATGACGTTTGGTTTTAAATCAATTGTTAAAATTGTTAAATGAAAATCATTTTAAGCTAATAAAACTTAATTAAATAATTAACAATCAAAATAAGTGACAAAGTACATCATAGCCTTTGGAATGGTAGCAGAAGAACGACCGCGAGCAAGAGAAGCAACAGCAAACGTTTGCAAGGAGGCACTTACGCGATGTGACGAATTCACTTGAGCTGCCCCAAACTTTGTGAGTACAATAAGGGAATATATTTACTTTAGCACCAAATGCCCTATTTTTTAATTTTTTTTGGTCTGATAGGGCACGAAAGAAAAACGATGGTACATATTTTCCGAAATATAGACCTCCAAAGCTTTGATATATAATCGGGTATATGTCAACCATTTATTATTCGATCTATATGAAATGGGTGTCATTGCAAATTCTAAAGTCTATAAATCTGTGTATAAACATTTTTAGTTGTATTACAACCAAACGATTTTTTTAACTTCACTTTTTTGATAAAAATTTACTTTTTTGATGTGTTAACATCTATAGGCACGGGCAGGGCAGTCTATCAAAGTGAACACATGCAAACAACACACAGCGTTAGCATCACATACGTGGTTGTTGTACAACAATAGTCTCTGCCTGAAAATATGTATGATGGTATTGATGTAGCGGCGGCGAACAAACAAGCAGTTCGTCGTCTCCAAAGAGTATTGAATAGTATAGAGAACTCATGGAACGAATTGTATGACTCAAAAGCACTGGCGACATCTGGTGAATAATTCAAAACATATTACTCTCTTTTTGTTGTAACTCGGTCCATTCATAATTTTTAATTTCTAACAGCGTAGTCTGTAGCCACGTCAACCAATTTTAGTCAGCAGCTTAACACATACTTATCCCCGTAGTCAACGCTTATCATTTGATTAAGGTTTTTTGTTGTGTTAACATTTATAGGCACGGGTAGGGCAATTTATCAAAGTGAACACATGCAAACAACACACAGCGTTAGCACAACCACATACATGGTTGTTGAACAACAATAGTCTCTGCCTGAAAATTAGTATGATGGTTTTGATGTAGCGGCGGCGAACAAACAAGCAGTTCGTCGTCTCCAAAGAGTATTGAATAGTATAGAGAACTAAAGGAACGAATTGTATGACACAATAGCACTGGCGACATCTGGCGAATGATTCAACACGTACTACTCTCTTTTTGTTAAAACTTGGTCCATTCTTCATTTTGATGTTAATCATTGATGACTTTTGAAGCATTTATGCTTTTTGTATTGTTTTATGTAATAACATTGTCGAAATGGTGCATTTATATTGAAATATCCTACAAAGAGAATAAGACTCGTATACGCTCTTTTACTCAGACTCTCTACATGAGAGCGGAAAAAAGTGCAATAAGTTGTCTTTACTATTCAATACCTTTTATCGTCCCTCTGTTTATGACAAAACCAAAACAATTATTCCAGTGAGCTAAATATTGCTGCGTGTTGTTTGTTCACTGTGATAGATGGCCCTACCCGTGCCTATAGATATTAAGACATCAAAAATATTCTGGGGAAAAATGGCAACCTTATAAAACATATGGTGCAAGTTTCAAGGCGCCACATTGTTAAGTATTATTATTTGAGCCATCAAAAGTAACCGATTTCAGTGCATTCGTAAACATGGAAAAAATTGGTCACCCTTATGTAATTCAATATTTCGATTTGCAAGGTCTCAGTCCAAGCAATATGAAAGCCGAGCTAGATTTTACTATGGTCCTTCGTCTAAGACTGTAAAATGTTGGGTAGCGAGCGTACAGGAGGCCGTACAAGCTGCCAAGACGAGAACCGTAGTGGTGGAACAATTGAGGTGTTTACGCCAGACACGGTTAAGAGTTAAGAAAATTCTCAAAATGGTATTGGATGATCGTCGACTGAAGGTGCGTGAGCTAGCTGAAATGATAATCATTTCAAAAAGGGCTATACATTGTATATTGGTTGAAGATTTGAAGATGAGAGATGGGTGCCGCGCATGCTTTCAATATAGCAAAAAAAAGAGCGTCGTGAAAATGTTTCAGTACAGTGTTTGGGTTTCACCACAATAAAGCTGAATTTTTGCGTCAATTTAAAATCAAGGATGAGACATGGGTCCACCACTTCACACCTGAGACAAAGGAACAGTCAAAGCAATGGACTGGAATGGGAGCATCGTGTTCGAAGAAGGCGAAGGTCATGGCGTCTGTTGTTTGGGATGCGCATGGGATAATTTTTATCGATTATCTTCAGAAAGGAAAAACCGTTAACGGCGAATATTATGCTAATGTATTGCAGCATTTAGGTGGTGAAAATGTTGAAAAAAAAGCCGAATTTGACGAAAAAGAGAGTGTTGTTTCATCAAGACAATGCACCAGTTCACACATACACTATCGCGATGGCGAAAATTAATGAACTAAAGTTCGAATTGATTCATTGCGCACCTTATTCACCAGATTTAGCTCCCTCCGACTGTTTTCTATTTCCAAACTTGAAAAAATGTTTCGGTGGTAAAAGATATGCCAACAATGAGTAGGTGGAGACTGCGATTGATGGCTATTTTAAGGAATTTGACATTACTTACTATAAACGGAGTATCGAAGCTATTATCACTGGAAAAAGGAGATTATGTTGAAAAATAAGGAAAATTTTCCCCAACTTTTGGCACGAAGTTCCTTATCGCACGTTGCGGGATGGGGGCTAAATGCAAAAAAATAAACAACCCTTTTTAACACCATTATGCTACAACCCATGCAATAGTTGATAGTAAATTATACTGAGTTCTTATGCTTTGGTTTGTGTCTCGACTAAGATATGTTGGGATATCTCGTGTTTAATGGGAAGTTTTCGAGGTGGAGCCTGTAACCAATATTTAGTATATATTTTAGTTTTAAACTCAATAAAAAGTAAATTTAGAAAACCCAAAGTGAAAGAAGATTAAAAAAAGAAAATTTTCTAAACTAAATGTCTTTTCTTAAAAAAAGTAAATTTTCTCAAATAAAAAACTACATATTCATCTTCTTACACAAAGTACCATTTCTTCAAAACAATACCTTATCTTAAAGAAATATCTGTGCTTAAAAAGATTTTGTTTTCTTACAAAAAGTACCTTTTATTAAAAAAGTAATTTTTTAAAATAAGTAAATAAGTAGTAAATAAGTAAGCGATATTTTTCGAACACTTGCATAATGGAAAATTCTCAATTCAGATGAGTTTTTTTGCATTTAGTTTGATGAATTTTTCAAAAGCAGCATTCCAAACAACAGCTGATGAAGATCTGCGGCTAGATCTGAAATCGCTATACGGTTTGCCAGGAATAATGAGGATGCAAATACCTTTTTTTTTTAAACTACATCTCTATTTATAGATATATATATATATATAAATATATAAAAAAGTAAAGATAAAAAAGTAAAGTTTCTTACAAAAAATTTTATTTTCTTAAAAAACTTACTTTTCTTTAAAGAGCACCTTTTTGGTGAAACAAAATAACTTTGTTTGAGATAAGTACCTACTCTCGAACATGTACCCATTCTTGAAAAAAGTACCCAATTTGAAACAAAATTGCCATTTCTTAAAAAAAACTTTCCTTCAAAAAACTACTTTCTCTTAAAAGAATTCCTTTACAAAAATTCCTTTTCTTAAAAATAAAATAACACCTTTTCTTTTCTTGAAATAAGTAGCTTTTCTGAATATAAGTACATATATTTTAATAAAAAAAAAAAACTTTTCCTACAAAGAGTACCACTTCTTTAAAAAGTAGCTGTTCTTAAAAAAATTTTTTTTTTTGTAAAAAAATGCATACTCTCATACTTCTTCTTCTTAAAAATAGTACCTTTTCTTAAAAAATGACATGAGGTGTCAGGAGACACCCGGTTGGAACGAAGTTCCTTTCGCTATATATTATATACTAGTTAGTTCCAACACGCCTGATGAAGAATACTGTAATTTAAATGGACCTTTAAGAAAATATACTTTTTTGTAAAATGAAAAAACTTTTTTTAAGAAAGATTTTATTTATTGAATGTACTTTTTTAAAAAAAATTATATTTTCAGGTGCCTTTTGTAAGAATATGTATTATATTTTCACGAAAAGGTCCTTTCTACTTCTTTTATTAAAAGCCAATGTTTTTCTTAAGAAAAGCTACCATTTTTAATAAGAAGTGCTTTCTGTAAGAAAAAGCCTAAGAGTAAGTTTTTTTTTACAAAAAAGTACTTTTGTTTAGAACAGGTACTTTTTAAAGAACTGGTACTCTGTTTAAGAAAATTTTATTTTTTATGAAAATTGATGTATTTTCAGGAAGTCTACTTATCTCAAGAAAAGAAAAGGTATTATTGTTTTTAAGAAAAGGTACTTTTAAGGAAAGGAATTTTTGTAAGAAAAGGTATGTTTTTTAAGAGAAGGTATATTTTTTTTGAAGAAAAGCTTTCTTTACGAAAGAACATGTACAATTTTAAGATTTGATACTTATCTCAAGAAAAGTTATTTTGTTTTACAATGAAGGCGCTCTTTAAAGAAAATTTAGTTTTTTAAGAAAAGACAATTTGTTGTAAGACAATGTACTTTTTTAAGAAAATGTACTTATTCAAAAAAATTACTTTTTTTAAGTAAAGGTACGTTTTGTAAGGAAATTTACTTTTTGTAAGGAAATTTACTTTTTTAAGCAAAGGTACTTCTTTAAGATAAGGTATTTTTTAAGAAAATTTATATTGTTTAAGAATATCAATAAGTGTCTTTTTTTTGAGAAAATTTACTTCTTTAAGAAAACGCACTTAGTTAAGAAAATGTTATTTTTTTTAAACTTCTTTCAATTTAGCTTTTCTAAATTCACTTTTTATTCGGTTGTAATATGTAATAAACAGACTCCACCTAGAAAATTTCCCATTAAACAAAAAATATCCCCCGATATGTTAGTCTAGACACAAACCAAACCAAAAGTACGAGTGGAAGAGGAGTAAGTGTGCTGCCAAATGTAATTCCATGCTCTGGGTTGTATTTCATGGATGTGCCAGTCTTGCATTTTGGCTTTTCGAAATTTACTTTTTATTGAGTACAAAACTACAATATGTAATACACAGGCTCCACCTAGAAAACTTCCCTTTAAACCAAACCAAACCAAAAGTACCCAATATAGTTGATAATAATGGGTATAATAAAGTATAAGTGCGATAAGGAACTTCGTTCCAAAAAACATTAGCTTTTCATAAAAGAAGTATCTCACTTTAAAAAAGGGCCTTTTCCGAAAAATATAATACATATTCCTAAAAAAGGGACCTAGAACTATACTTTTTTTAAAAAAACAAAAAACAAATATGTTCTTTAAAAAAAAATTCTCAAAAAAACTTAATCATTTTACAAAAAATATCTTCTCTTAAAGATCCATTTAAATTATCGTATTTTTCAAGGGGCGCCTTAGGCGTGTTGGAACTCACTAGTACATAATATATAGCGACAGGTGTCCCCTGACACCTCATGTGTTTTTTTTGTGTCTTCTTTGTTAGGTCGACTAGTTTTGGGACTAGTTTTCTCTACTTAGAGAAAGTAATTTTCAAGTCTTAGTTTGTAATGAACCCAGTAAAATTTTCCGCAATACCATATTACGTTATAATGTCCATACAGTGTGGTTAATTATTATATGAAATTCAATTGCCATCGGCTGCCCCTTAAGTGATTAAACAATAATTGGATTTGATCTTACGTGAATCATATTGACATTAAAATTAACTGTAGGAAACTAAAGTACAAATTAAAAAGTGGATCAGAAAATACGCCCTATTCACTGACTAAACGTAGTTCTTGCCAGACTATCAAGTGATATGAGGGATTTCTGAAATCCAATTGTTTCTCATTTTCTAAACAGTTCAGGGACATTTTGTAGAATGATTCAAAGATCAGTGAAATAAAGTGTTTACAAACAATTGAGTCTTCCGGAAAATGGCTGCAAAAAGTTCGATATATCTGTGGTCACAAGCCATAACGGCCTAAGTCGATTCTAAAATTTTTGAGGGAGAGCAGTTTAAAGTTTAATATCATTACTGGAAATCAGGAGTCGGAGATTTTGTGATAACTTTGTTACAGATACCAAGGAAACGAATTCTTTTACTTACTTCCTAACAAAAAAAAAAGAGTTGCTTATTTAAGCACGGTGACTTATCAAAATTTTTTTAAATGTTGTCCTAAATCGAGTTAGGCTGTTATGGTTTGTGACCACAGATATAATTTTAAAATCTGCTTTTTAAATATTAACTTGCATTGAAGTGGTTGTTTACAAAAAAAGGACAATTCCGGAATAAAATATAAAATTATCGATATATAATTTTGAGATTTACATTTTACATATTGACTTAGATTGAAGTGGCTGTCGACAGAGTTGTTTCAAGTTGCCTGCAATCAGCAAAACAACCATTTCATTCAATAAATATACAATTCGTATGTCATGTGTGATTTTTTACACCAATTGATGAATTTGTCATGAATGTCTATTTAAGGTGGCATGTGTTTTAAATTCACCTGAAACTGAAATCAAAACAACCGGTTTTTTTTTTGTAGCTAGAAATCAATATTAAAAACAACGTGTCACGTGTCGGAGATTGGTTTGTATCTTTCTAAAGACAAAACTTGATATTATTTGTTTTTTTTTTGCCAAAATTCCATATTTGTGGTAATAAATTGTTATTAGCTAATTAAAAGATGTCGAACAACTTAATAACAAAATAAATCTATTAAACTTAAAAAATATATTTAAGTATTAAGAAATCAATTAGACAATTTGGCTAAGATTATTTAAGATATTTCAAGTGTCACGAATTACAATAGATAGAGATTTTAATTGCGCATTAAAGAGGAGATAAAAAAAAATAAATTCTTAATTAATTTGATGGTAGGAACTTCTGCGACTTAGTTAAAACTAAACAAAGAAGTAAATTAGCAGTCTACAACTAATATCTATATATTAGACTCCAAAAAAAAACTTCCTCTTGTTCACCCCTCAAGTGTTTTTTGTCCACCCAGCCCGTGAGCTGGACGATTTTTAAAAAAGGATTTTTTGGCGTAGAATACGTCTTACCTTACGGTATAAGGAGTCATGTCAGATTGTTATTGTTGTAATCTTTATTTTATTGATTATGAGGAAACGGCGAGATAACTTTTTTTAAAAATTTTTTGTAGGTAAATGAAGTGCTATCACCTTATATACCTTTCGTTTGATATACACATCATATTGGTTGATATCTTCCTAATATTTAAATTTCTCAAATGAAAATTGTTTAAACACATACACTCAAACATATGTGTGGTGTTTGGTTGAGTGTTTGAGTTTGTAGCGTGAACACAAACTATGCTGCTGTTTCAGTGTGGACACAAACCTTTGGCTGTTGTTTTGATTGATGAAATATTGAAATTTCGTATATTTACTTATGTATTTAAGTGAATTTAACATGGATATATAATTATAAAAAATATATGAAAAAATTAATTCATACATTTTTATGTTAAATGAAAGTGCTGCCAAGTAAGCAAAATAACAATGCTGCTTGATGCTGTTTGACAGCAACTGACAGTTGACGTTTAGTAAATTAAAATAAAAAAACATATTTATCCTATTCTTCCTACCATAAGCTTATGTATATTATCAAAAGTAACTATCAAATAAATAAATTCATTTGCTTATGTTATTTATCATTTATTGTTATGTATGTTTTCTGTCTTATCGGATGGCGTATTCTACGTTAAACTTAATGGCCGTGTCTCTGACACAGCCTGCAGGGACAGTCCGTGGCCGAAGGCCTCGGACAACTGTCTGCTATTTTTTTTTGGTTTTCAAAGAATTTTATACTTTAACAAAGTACAAAAGAATATAAGTACACTATTGGTATAATATGAACGGCTTTTTGAAGGCGCATCCCGTGGTGTATAAAACATGGCAAAGCATTTCCTGACTCACCCTTTTTTTCAGGGATATTCGGCAAAAAATAAAATTTTTAAATTTTTATTACGGAGTTTTTTTTGATTTTTTTCTCGAACAAACGAAAGAACGAACTTAATGAATTAAGAAATAAATAAAAGGGCATTTGAAGAAAATGCTTACAGAGCGATCACTGGCTTAATGGCGGGGTGATTTGGCGCTACAATTGAATGATAGAACCCTCAACACAACAATAATTGCATGATAGAAGAAAACAATGATGCGGTTCTATGTTAAAAGAGTAGAACATAGAGAAGTAGAGCTTATGTTCATAGTAAGTTCAGACATAGATATGTACATTAGGGTGTCCCGAAAAATTTTTCTTTTTCGATTTATAGAGTAAAGTATTTTTGAGATTTTTTCAGATTTTTCGGTAGAGGTTTAGAGGTCGCACAAGTCGAATTTCCCCCAAAAATTGGGTAATCCGGACATTTTTTGACTTTTACTTAAAACTCGGTCAATAACCACGAATTTCTTAGTTTGTAAGTCAAAATTGTTAAAGCAAAACGTTCAAACTTTTATTTTATATGCATAAACCACCAGTTTTGACAATGATTTTGTTCAATAAGGTACAACGTATTACATTTTTTCGTAAATTTTGGATACATTTTGTTAGTAACGCTTTATAACTTTTAAAATTTCTATGCAAATTTAAAAAACTATTGATGCATTGTAAAAGACGGATAAATTCCAAGCAATTCTATAGAAGAAAATTTTAATTTGCTGTTACTGTTCCAGAGTTATACCATTTTAAAGCCTTTTACGCATTGTATGAACCTAAAAGCATTATAAACTCTTTGCCATTTTTGCATCGGATTTGCTTTAAATTTCTATGGAAATTTAAAACACTAATGATGTGTAAATTCCAAGAAATTTTGTAGAAGAAAATTTTGAATTTGCAGTTACTGTTCCACAGTTATCCCATTTTAAAACTCTTTACCCATTGTATGAAACTAATAATACTAGAAACTATTTGGCAATTTTTCATCGGATTTGCTTTAAACACTGCATTCATGAAAAAATCTATATGCGCTAAGTAACGACAAAGAGTTACACGCAGAAAAAAACGGCCACAGCAACATATTGCAGGAAACATATATATGTTTGCAAGCAATCATATATATGGTTGCTGCAATATGTTGCCGAGGCCATTTTTTTCTACGTGTGATTCTTTGTCGTTACTTAGCGCATGTAGATTTATTCAATCATACAAGCAAAAGCAAATCCGATGAAAAAATACAAACAGTTTATAATATTATTATGGTCATACAATGGGTAAAGAGTTTTAAAGTGGCATAACTCTGGAACAGTAACTGCAAATTCAAAATTTTTTTTTTAAATTTCTTGGAATTTACCCATCTATTAAGATGCATCATTAGTATTTTAAATTTTTATAGAAATTTAAGGAAAATCCGATGCAAAACTAGCAAACAGATTATAATATTATTTGTTTCATACAGTGGGTAAAAGGCTTTAAAATGGTATAACTCTGGAACAATAACCACAAATTCAAAATTCAAATTTTTACACGATTGCTAGGAATTTATACATCTTATAAAGTGCAGCATTAGCTTTTTAAATTTTCATAGTAATTTTAAATATATATAGCGTTATTTACAAAATTACGAAAAAATTTAATACGTGGTACCTTATTGAGGAAAATCGTTGCCACAACTGGTGGTTTGTGCATATACAATAAAAGTTTGGAAATTTAGCTTCAAAAATGTTGACTTGCAAACTAAGAAAATCATGGTTATTGACCGAGTTTTAAATAAAATTCAAAAAACGCCCGGAATACCCGATGTTTGGGGGAAAGTCGACTTGCGCGACCTCCAAACCACTTCCGAAAAATCTAAAAAAATTCTCAAAAATACTTTATCCTATAAGCTTTTAAAAAAACTTGAGCAAAAACAATTTTTTATTGAGGGGACACCCTAATGTACAGTCACTTTTTTTGCGGCAAATTCTCTCGGAGTATGATGTGCGGCATAACAATATATGAACAACTGTGGCGTTACATTTTTGGTATTGTAAAAAAAAACCTTCCGCACCAAATGCAATTACCTTTACTCAAGCCAGATATTTTCGGTTATATGTTTTTGTGATTTTTAAAATATGAAAAAATTTTTTTTGTTCCTTTTAAATATTTCTTGTGGCGGTTCTTAGTTAAGATTGGTACGCTGATTACGAATCAGGTAGAAAAATGTATAAGCTATAAAAAACAGAAATAATAAAAAAATCCTCATATTTCGTATTATTTTTTTATTTTATTTCATGAAAATTATAATTTTTGCGTATCAAATACAAAATAAATGCTTTTTGAAGCCGCAAAACAGTATGATTTTATATATATTTTTTAAATAATATTTTTTTGTATATATAGTCAATAGTCAATTCATGTAAAAATGAATTTTTGGAATTTTTTCGTGAAACTACTCGAAACAAGATTTTGTTAAATCACGAAAAAGACTGAAAAAAAAATTTTTTTTCCTTATTTGTTGGATCGATAAATCTTTTTTTTTTCATTTGTAAGACAGATGTATAGACTGCCGTAACACCCTATCGGATAAACGAGATTTAAACTAAAATTTGGCATGTATAAGATTTTCAATGCAGAAAATTGTATACCTAATTTGAAGGAAATCGGATAATGAATTCTGGTACCTCCCATACAAATTGTAAAAATCTCGAAAATTTGTAATTTTTAGTTGTTTGGATGCATATATAATGTGTGTTTGGAGCTTGCCGCAAATATAATATACTTGTGTCCAAACACATTTCGTTTGCTATTCAATATTACATGTTTGAGACACAATGATCAATATGTTATAACATATGTGTTTGCGTACCAAATATATCTATGTTTGTTTGCCGAGTTTGTTGCACTCTTTATGCTCTCTTGAGAGCAAGAGAAATAAAGAGGTACAACGAGAGAGTCTATCTCGTAAGTGTGTAGCAGTACTTTTGCATTTTTCTCTCCGTCAGTAATTCATAAATATTCCTGAATGTGTGTGTAAATTGAAGAAGTCAATGATTTTTTTTTACAGATTTATTACGTTTCAGTTTGGTTGGTTCAATGGTTCATCGGACACAGGATATCAAAAGCGCTTGATATTTGCAAATATTTATTAACTAATTGTTAACTAATTTATTAACTAATTAAAGTAAAAATAATCTCGGACAAAATAATTCATATTTGACTGACAAGTAAAAAAGTAATTTTTAAAAAGCTTAAATATAAAAGAAGCGGAACAAAGCGGAGAAAATTTTGCATTTTTCTAATAGAATAAAGTTTAAATTAATTTATTATGAAAAAATATTTCACCGAATTTTATGCTGTTTTTTACTTTTTGCCATCAAAAAATGAGAATTTTTCAAATATTCTGCTTGAAAAAGTAAATTTTTAAAAATCAATTAAATTTGTTTTAACATCTATACGAAATACAAAAAAATACAGCAGACAGTTGTCCGAGGCCTTCGGCCACGGACTGTCCCTGCAGGCTGTGTCAGAGACACGGCCATTAAGTTTAACGTAGAATACGCCATCCGATAAGACAGAAAACATATATAACAATAAATGATAAATAATATAAGCAAATGAATTTATTTATTTGATAGTTACTTTTGATAATATACATAAGCTTATGGTAGGAAGAATAGGATAAATATGTTTTTTTATTTGAATTTACTAAACGTCAACTGTCAGTTGCTGTCAAACAGCATCAAGCAGCATTGTTATTTTGCTTACTTGGCAGCACTTTCATTTAACATAAAAATGTATGAATTAATTTTTTCATATATTTTTTATAATTATATATCCATGTTAAATTCAAATTCACATTTAACATTTTGTTTCACTTAAATACATAAGTAAATATACGAAATTTCAATATTTCATCAATCAAAACAACAGCCGAAGGTTTGTGTCCACACTGAAAAAGCAGCATAGTTTTTGTTCATGCTACAAACTCAAACGCTCAACCAAACACCACACATATGTTTGAGTGTATGTGTTTAAACAATTTTCATTTGAGAAATTTAAATATTAGGAAGATATCAACCAATATGAAATGTATATCAAACGAAAGATAACATCTTCATTTACCTACAAAAAAATTTTTAAAAAAAGTTATCTCGCCGTTTCCTCATAATCAATGAAATAAAGAGTAGAACAATAACAATCTAACATGACTCCCTATACCGTAAGGTACGACGTATTCTACGCCAAAAAAAAAACAAAATTTGTACCGCTTCTTACCTATCGAAAAAATAGAACAAAATTGAATTTCTTCCACAAATGTATTTTTGAACAATATTTTCCTTCAACTACGAGTACTAACAAACGAAACTAAAAAATCAAATTATTTAACATGCAAATCGCCCACTTTGAATTGCTTTGGAGGACAAAAAATCTATTTCTATGAAAAAATCTTTTCTGATTTTTATTAGCTACTCTGTTACCTTTAAAATTCAATTCCAACCAACTCAGATTTCTGATTTTTGTCCCTGAAACGGAGCATTGTGCGACACCAGCACGGCACCGACACCGGCATGATTTTTGCAAAGTGCTTACACATTACACGACACGATACAGTTGTTTACACGACATGCAGTTGTTGTTTGTCGATCTTTATTAAATTTTTAATAAATTTTAAACTTTTTTAAATTTAAATTTAAATTTTACTTAAGAAATTTCGCACAATAACAAAACACTGCACTGTTCATAAAAATATGAAAATGTCGTCGACGACATAACGAAATTAAAAAAAAAGGTTTTTTTTTCAAGCTCAAGTTAGCAACATTTTGCACCTTCCGTTATGGTTGAAAGTAGCGGCAAAACTACATAAATGTTATTAATTTTATTATAAAAAATAACAGGTTTCTTATCACAATTGAATCTCCAAGCAGAATTCAGAAATCTGCTTCTCCTGAAAAATTTAGGAAAGTGGCCTTGAGTCCTTCTTGATCAGCACGGCCGATGAGTGGAGTGTTTGCTTTTCGCCGACGTATCGTCGCCGGTATTACCCATATGTATGAGTCCATTGCCCATTGTATGAGTTTGAGCTCCCACTGATGTCGTTGTCGTGTCGGCTAGCGTGAAAACGCTTATCCAGAAAAATTCACCGTTTGGTGAGGTTTATACTAGTGCTACACAGAATCGAGGAACCGGTTCGAAAGAATTTGACCATGAAAAAGTTTCTCAAAATACCGTCCGGAACCGGTGTAAAACTGTAGGTCACAATCAGTGAGAATGATGTGAGAAGCTCTCCCCAATTCCTTCATAGAATGTAATGGAAAACCATTTATTTATGTTATTTAAAATTCATTAGAAACAAATAATTTGTTTTTTAGAATTAAATTTAGGTGCATTTTTGATTTTTTTGATTCAGCACAGTTCAGAATTTACTATGAAAAAAATACAAATTAACAATTTTAATTTAGGAATCGAATTTGGAAGCGAACCCCGCCGAACTTGTTGGCATTTTTTAATCCGATACCATCTTTACTCAGCATAGACACTTAATAGATGCAAATGAGGTGCCACCTATTGCCTATTTGAATGTAGATGGGAAGGCAGCTAAATTGAGGAAATATGATATCACAATTAACCTCCGAAATAAACTAAGCTCGATTTAATTATACTGTTGAAAGCAAGCTAGACTGACACTTGGTGCGTTTTTTTTACAATAAGACTGTAGAAAATACTCTGAATATATGCAAAAATATGCGCAAATATGCATTAAATGTAACTTTGCCGAAAGTAAAATCAAAAAAAAAAAAAAATAATTTATTTGACATTCAATTGAAATGAAACTGATGACACATTTAGACCAAATTATACTTTCACATGAATAATATACTCGTATTTAAAAAAAAAATCCAGTTCATATCGAAACAATAGTTGATGTCTCATTTACAAAAGTTGCACGGTTTTGTCAATTACCTCGCCGTTCTACATTCGAACTGTTACTCTGCTAATTTCATTACCATGACGTTTTGGAAGTTGCAGTTTTTATGATTATTTATAATTTTTTTTATCAACATTTCATGTGATTTAATACCTTTTGACCTCACTTGAAATTTATAGTATTTCCATTTTTCAAAATTTCCAATGAAATTTAATATTCACTCTTAGTATTTATCATTAACTAGTGTACATGCAAACAAAAAAAAAACGCAACTTATTGACAATGAATTAAATTGCTACCGCTTATTTGTGGAGGGGGACTGGGCCTTTTTCCACTCTGTTTTATTTAGTAAATTCTGTTTAAACTTGTGTCTTGGGGAAATCCCAAATGGCTATAACGACAGCGAGACTTCAACAACAATGACTGTTGTTTGCGTATCCAATTTACACGTTTGTTTGATTGGATATTTTGTGGTACTTACCCCTCCGCATTGACGTGGGAAAATATTTGCATTAAGCAAAAGATGAGACATAAAGCAGAACCTTTCATGTCGCCAATTTTTTTGTTTTAAATTTCCTTCAAAACTTCTTAATGCAATATATATATGATTGACGGTATTAAATGAATTGACACCGGCTTTTAAGTAACGGAAAACCCGTATGGTTTTCTTTATTTTACACTACACTAATCCCCCGGTGGGATTTAAGAACCGATCTTGTCGCTTTAACAGTCAGTAAACGACTGACAATACAGCGAGATTGGTTGTATCTTTAAAAGACGATTCACAGCTGAGCTGATGTGGTTTCAGTTGTTTGCAGTGCATCTCAAACTCTTGATGGTCTAAAGTGTGAGAGATAGAGAGAGGGAGAGAGTGACTGATAAGCTGCAGTGTTGTCATTTTAGCTCTTTTTATATATTTAGTCTAGTTTTTAGGCTGTGTGTTCATTGAAAATATTTCGGTCGTGGTAAATTGTGTTGAATTTATTTTTGTGTGGTGAAGATACAAAATAAAATAAATTTCTGTAAATAACACTATGTGTAATTTTTTAAATCATGGAAACATAACCATATACGGACACCACTACGAGATAAAAGACAAAAAAACAAAAAGCCGTGGCTACCAGTTTTGCCCAAAGTCATGCACCTTTTTTTATGGGCCCCAAAGGATTGGGGCCTCGGTGTCATTTTTGCCACAAAGTGATCATTTTGTCAGGCTCATATCTTGCAAACCGTTCGGAATTTTGATTTACTTTCTGGGGAAAGGTTGTAGCTCTAGTCATAAAGAACAAAAATTGTGAACATATAGACATAAAAACATAAAAACTTCATCTTCAAGGTCAAACTCGCAAAAACTTTAAAAATGCGATTTAATAAAAATGCGAAACGGTTCAAAATTCAAGGAAATAATCAACTATAAGAATGTACTCAGTAAACAACTTTCTTGAACATATGAACTTGCTATGAATGATTCTTAACTTTTAACTAACCGGAGAAAATATGATCTCTTAGCCTTAAAAGGAAATTACGATTCTTAACACCGTTTAGGTAGCGTTTAAGTAGCAGTAAAAGTGAAAAATTTCCGGAAAATTTTTTTAATTTCACTGTGTGTAATTTTTTAAGTCATGGAAATATAACCATATACGGACACCACCTTTATGACAAGAGCTACAACTTCCCCTTAGAGAGTAAATCAAAATTCGAAACGGTTTGCAAGATATGAGCCTGAAAATATTATCACTTTTTTGCAAAAATGACACCGAGGCCCCAAATCTTTGGGGGCCCATAAAAACAAGTGCATGACTTTGGCCAAAACTGGGAGACACGGTCTTTTATTTTTTGGTCTTTTATCAAGTAGTGGTGTCCGTCCGTATATGGTTATATTTTTTTGTGTTGCACTGTGTAATTAATCTAATTCAATGCGTTTTTCGAAATGTACTTAATTGCATTTTAAAATAGCATCATATTAAGTAAAGTTACATGTTCCTTGAAATCGTCTTAGGTTTGCTGACATTTTGAATTGTTTACTGTTTCGCACACTTACAAGCAATTGCTGCATAAAACCCTAACTAACTGGGCTGGTCAATCATCTTTGATTAACAATCAAACATAAATTAAACTCTGAGTTCAATTTTATAGTTAAGCCCCGTATTCAGTTCTTGCGAATTTACGTAGGAAATCTTGTCATTTACCTCTAAACGGAAAATTTTGTTACAGAGAGTTACCACATATCTCTGATTTACCTTGCAAACATTTCATTAATAATTCATCTTTGCACTCAATTTTATTTTTTACGCCTGTGTTAGTACTTTTGTGTACTAAAATGGTCAAAATGTCAAAATACCGGTCCTAAACAATTATCAAACAATTGTTTTCGTACGAAATAACTTTGGCGTAACAACCCTGTACTTGATTCTGCGTACGAAATTTTCGCAAAAAGCTGAGTAGCAAGAAAATTAAAAGTGACCGAAATTTTCGGTTGATGAAATTTTCGTTATTTTTTATACACGTACTTCTTATGGCAAAAAAATTTCATAAAAGCTGAATTCCGGGCCTTAATAGTTCAAATGTTTAAACAGCCACAGTATGGCATTTAAACTGTGATAAAGTGACCATACACTGAAAGAAAAACGCTTCGTCGCATGGATGAAGCATATTCGTTAATTTTTTACGTTACATCCGACAATTTGGTTGTTGCTGCATCGAACAATTTCATACATGATTTCTGTGGCAATTTCTCGTTTCGTTGTTACAACAATTAACTTTTTGTTCCTGCAACAATTATATTTAATTTGATTTTGGAGAAAAATGGACGAAAAATTTAAACGAGAGTTTATTATTGAGTGTTTGAGGTTTAGAATATTGTTATTTGTTTTATATCTTACTTTTCCCATAGTTGATTATTATTATTTATTTGTTTTGGCTGTTTGCCAATATTTCTAGTTGACGGAACAATTCCGTTGCAGCAGACGAATAAGTCCCTGATGGAACGAACTAATTTTTATGAAGATCAAGAGTGAAATGTAATGAAGGGAGAAAATGAGCAAATTTGAAATAGAGCTCAGCAGGACAAAATGGTCAGCATGAGTGATGGGTATTGTACACCATTTAAATCAGTTTCTTCTAGGAACTGACGGTGGTAACCATGTTTCTCCGTCGGAATGATTTAATTAAATTTTTCAAGTTTTAACTAATTAACACTATGCGACACCAAAAAAAATTATGGGGTTCTGTCAACGGATTCTGATAGAAAGGTCTAAAAAAAAATCAGAATTTTTTTTAGGGCGGGTCAAAGTTTCAGCCCCACGGAACTTTCCTGCAACATATCGGCATGGAAAATTTTGTGTTCCTAACTTCTGAGGTACAAAATATGTTCAGAAGTTTTATAGAAAAGATTCAGATAAACATATTTGTGAAATAAATAAACCCTCAAACTGTCACGTATAACCATAATTTTGATTTTTTTTGAAAACTCCCAAAAAACTGCTCCAAAATGATGTCAAAATGTTTTACAAAAATTATTGCCATAAAATTTCGCTACATGTGTCCGAACACTCCAAAACACAAATCTTAGCCCAAGTGCTAGATAATAATCAAAAACTAACTGCCTTCTAAGGGTTAATAAAGAATTTTGTCATTTTGCTGTTTCCATTAAAAATAGTCCATATAATGTAATGAATTTTGTCATATTTCATCCTTTATCTAGCACAATATAATTTTGTCTCACAGTGTAATTAGTTAACTTAATAATCGTCATTGGAAAAATTAAATTGTGTGTATAAATGTGTTGTGGTCGTTTGTATATTTGTAAAGGGGGTACAAAGAAAATCAACAAACAAGTAGAAGGCAAGGATCAACGCAACAGCAAAGAAAGTGACGCATCGATAGCGGAAATAACCCCGAAAAATGCAGTAGAATGTGCAAAGACGTAGGCAGTTGTGATTGAATATTTGTGTGTGTGTGTAAACGCGACAGTAAAGATCGCAACAAAAATATATCAAGTGTTTGTGCTTTTATGATAACACAATAGAACCAGTACAGAAATTTCATTCGGGTGAACCGACTTAAACATACCCCCATCCGAAGTCATACATTGCGACCGAGTTCCATTGAATATTGGCAAATGTCAATACCCAACTTAGTTACGATCCTAAGTGATTTTGGGAACGTATCGTGACTACCAGCCAATTCTCCACCCAATATTTAGAAAGTAGAAAAATGGGCATTGCGAAGTTGTTCATCTGTTTTTACACAGTATTACACAAAATATTGATCAGCACCAATTTTTGTTAAGATCGGTTGCGGTATACCGGAGATGTCGAGTCGCCCAGCCGGAAAGCCGCCCAAGTTTTGTATGAAAGGTACGAGAATGGGCGTGAACAATAGTTGATCTTAAATTTTTAAGAAAACATTGCCGAGTACCGAATTTCATTAAGATTGCTTGTAGTCTACGAGAGTTGTTGTGTCGATCAACCGGTCATCCCCCAACTTTTGTGTGCATTTGAATAAATTTTGCATGGGGGGTACGGGAATGGGCGAGGCGACTTCGCCCATTTTCTCTGATTAAGTAGATATTTACAGATTATTAAACAACGTTTGAGTTGAAGCTAATCACATATACCAGAAAAAGTTTGTAGACGAAATATGATCTCGTACAAAATGTGTCGATTTGTATGGGAGGTACCAGAATGGGCATGGCCAAAACCCCCATATTCAATCCTGGATAAATAATGGTCACTGACAAAATTTCGCTATCAGCTATAAAAATTTACTGCAGTTATCGTGTTGTCCAGCCATTCAGACAGACAGAAACAAAAACATTGCAGTAATTAAACGAGACAAGTTCATGGTAGCAACGAAACAAATTCATTGCAACAATGAAGCAAATTCGTTACAACAATGAGACAAATGCATAGCAGCAATGAAACAAATTCATTGCAGGAATGAGACAAGTTCATGGTAGCAACGAAAGAAATTCATTGTAGCAATGAAATAAATTTTTTTGCTTCAACGAAACAAATTTATTTCCGTAACAACCACAATATTGATTCACAGATTTTCGTACTGGGAACGAAACTGTACATTAGCTCTCTTTCGATGACAAAAGTTGTAGCGGCGGGGAAAATTTTCAATCTTGTGACGAAGCTTTTCCGTTCAGTGGATGATTTTGTCAGAAAACAAAAAGGAGAACAAACACAAATCTTCTAAAGCACTGGTTCCCAACAGGTGGTCCGCGGACCCCTGGGGGTCCGCAAGCCATGCCAGAGGGGTCCGCAAGATAACATTAGGTTAGACATAACAAAAAAACAACCCGTAAAAACACTATTGTCGTGCAAAGAGATTGGCAGTGAGCATGAGCTGCTTTTTATTCATACCGAAGTAAGATGTCTCTCACGAGGTAGGATTTTTTTGAACTTAGAGATGAGGTTCGTGTCTTCCTTCTTGACACCAAGTACGCAGACTTTCTCACTGACTTTTCTTGGCTTTGCTCAACTGCCTACTTAGCTGATGTGTTGGAACACTTAAATGTGTTAAACTTAAGTTTGCAAAGGAACAATGTAGACATGTTCAAAGTTGAAGATAAGATTAGTGCAATGGCAAAAAGGGTCAGATCTGGGTGGCACGGAATTAAAAGGAGTCTTTTACTAAAACAAACAATTCTTTGAGTCTCCAGAGGAGACTTTGGCTGAACAGATAAAGAGCAACTTAGCCGAGCATCTACACAATTTAGCCACCACTTTTACGGAGTTTTTCCCCGAACCTGGCGAGAGTTGGATTCGAAAATCTAAAGCCTCGCAGAAGAAGAACAAAATCAACTTGTGGATCTGTCTAGTTGTGGTACAATGAAGAACATTTTTAATGGTGAGAAAATTGCAGACTTCTGGGCTACAGCACGCAAGGATTACAAAGAACTTGGAGATAGTACAATGAAAAATGTGCTTCCATTTGCAGCTACCTATCAGTGTGAACAAGCATTTTCCTCTCCATGTGCTTCATGAAAAACAAGTACAGGAATCACGTACAAGTACAAGTACAAGATAGACACGAAATTTTCGAAAAACAAACCTAGGGGGTGGACAAAAACCATCTTTCCCCCACATTACAATGTGAGTCGGTCTAGCGTACATATTGGGTAATTCCAAATAAAAAAATCGACAAAATGTTCGAACCCGACCCCTATTGAATTGTATGAAATTAGAACAGAAGTTTTTCCTCGTCCATACGAATTCTAAGACATTCAAAGTAGTTTTTGTTTTATGGTTCGCTGAAGTAGGTATTGTATGGCACTTTCTGAAAAAAGGACCGATTTACAAATCGTATAACTTTGGAATACGTAAATGGATTTCAAAATGTTGGATATCATTTTAAAGCTTGCAATAACCGCTTTAATAGTACAATATATCAATATATCAAAAAATCAAAACTAAAACAGCAAAACTCCAGCAGTCTTTACCACACCCTGTATCTATTGATCCCATGGATATCCCGTTATGAAATTTTGCTATGATGCAGAGAAAAAGACGGCCTTTCTTTTTGGTGGGGGAATCAAAATTAAAGACACGTTATTGCAGGATATTCAAGTATAAAGGATACTTTGGAGGTTTCAATATCATGGAACCACAACGACATGACTGTTGTATTGACTATTATTAAAGCGGCCATTACAAGCTTTACAATGATATCCAACATTTTGAAATCGATTAACGCATTCCAAAGTTATACCATTTTTAAATCAAGACCTTTTTTCAGAAAGTGCCATACAATACCTACTTCAGCGAACCATAAAACAAAAACTACTTTGAATTTTGTCTCAATTCTGGTGTCATAGAGTTTGTATGGACGAGAAGAAACTTCTGTCCTAATTTCATACAATTCAATGGGGGTCGGGTTCGAAAATACTGATTTTTGTGTCGATTTTTTGGAATTACCCTATATATAAATATGGAAAAGTATATATTAGAAATATTGACAGAGTATTTTTATGCCACGGTGACAGTTTACAATCTTTATCAAACATATTTTCTATCCCAATTTTTCAATTCAATTATAAATTTTATTTAATTCTAGATTTTACATAAACACAATTCAAAATAAATACAATTAAGGTCAAATTCGCGTAATATATTGATAAATTTGCGAAAAATCAGGAAAAATATACTTCAAAATATCATCGCTTCAAATACTCTATTAATATTTCGAAACTGCATTTGATTCACATGTCGTTTGAGTTACGTGTTGAAAAAAACAATAGCGGCATTCATGCAAGCGTGAAAGCCGGGAACTTTTGCTCAGCGCAAGTTTTCCTCGCACCGTTACAAGTTGCTCAGCGTAGTTGTGCTCAAAACCATATCAGCTGACCAAGATGGATACATAAGGTGGTAGCAGTAGCAATTGCATGTATTATGTATGTGTACTTTTTCTACTGTTCTAGTGCTATCACCTTATTTATCCATCCTAGTCAGATGACAACGAGATGTCAAAAGTTTATACGTTTCTCCATCCCACGTTTGCGCAGCAAATTTGCATCGAAAACTTTCCACTTTTGAGCAAGTCGCTTTGTATGGGAAATTTGTTTGTTTAGACGTTTGCTGTGCAAGTTTACGATGTTTTCGAGTTTACGAAGTTCTTTCGAGCTTTCATGAACGCCACTAATATTTCTGTTTTGTCAAAACACACTAGGTCGAATTTTTAATGTAAGGTAGCTGATTAAAAATGCTCTCGCATAAAAAAAGTTCGTCTTTAATACTCATCTTTTGTGCCCCAACTCTCCTTCCAACAAATGTTTGCAGTAAACCCAAATATATATGCTGGTGAAAATTACAGATAGATGCACCTTGGGTGAACTTAAAGCCCATTCACCTGCTTATCTTCTCTAGTTGTGGTTGACTCAACCAATGCCCTTACCAACAACTAGTAAAGTTGAGTGATTGACATTGTAATTATCTAGTCAGTAAGTCTACGTCATTGTGGATTTGCCCGTAGACACATTTAACCGAGAATAATGCAATTTCATAACGATCATCACGTTTGTTATAAACATCATTATTATTTTAATTTGTTGCGGTAATTTATTAAAATTGGTTAAAATATTATGGTAGATTCTGTTAAACTATCACATTGTTTACATGAGTACTTTACAACAACTGTGTGAAACAGTAGGATTCACAGCACATGGAAACCTTAAGTTACAAACAGGGCTAGCAAATTCACAGTAAAAGTCCCTTCTGAAAGTCCCTCTCAGATCTCAAAATAAATCTTGTTAGATTTGAGTCGTATATTTGTGGACGCAAAATGCGCCTCGAAAGCTTTTAGTAGTATACTACCTACTCGCTCGGGTGTACGTTCAAAATGTAAATTATAAAAGCACGAGTCGTTAAGTACACTCGGAAAAGCAAACTAAATTTAAGTCCAAAACGGCAAAAACTAAAGATAATTTAAATTCGTATGGATTCAAAGATTTTTTAACTCAAATAATATCCAGGTTTTCCGTAGACACCAGAATATATGTGATTTAAAAAAGTTCAAATTCCAACACGCTGAAAAAACGGCTCCAGCAAACCGCGTATATGTTTGGAACGCTGTTTTCATGGATTAACTATCTGCAGCTTTTTTGGTCCATTATTGTCTGTCACATTTTTGTGTTCAGCAATTTTCAACAAACAAGGATAAATCTGGTTCAAAAAAAATGGAACACATATTTTAACATATTCATCATTGAATTTCCAACACATAATATGGACTAGCAAACACAATGTGTTTGGGTGCAAGCATTCTATATTTGCGACGAGCTACAAACACGTTCTAGTTGCATACAAACAATAAAAAACCCTGATTTGTCAGCGTGTAACACTGGATATGTTACACATTCAGAAGATAGCGCTAACACAAAGGATGGGTTACCAAACAGATACGGACAATCTCTCGCAGAGCAAGAGGCTTCTTGTGGCAAAGATATCTTGCAAAAGTGTAACACAAATCAGTAAGTAATACACTCTGAAAAATCTGTCTTGTTTTGTTGTTTGGAAGCAAATATAATGTGTTTGTAGCTTGTCGAAGTAAAGTACGTTTGTGCCCAAATTCATTGTGTTTGCTACTCAATATAACCTGTTTGGGACACAATGGTTCGTAGGCTATTGCCTTCAAAACATTGCTGCTTTAAACGAGTGTGTCGCCGAAAACCCGAACACATCAATTCGGCTTTGTTCTTAACAACTTCAAATGTCTCGAAGCATTACGCTGCGAATTTTTACAAAAGACCTCAACTTTCATGCGAACAAAATTCAGTTTGCTCAGGCGCTCAAACCAGTAGGCCATGGAAAGTGCCGGAAATTCCTTTAGTGGGTAATGGAGCAAAGTGAAGTAAATGCGAATTTTTTAGATAAAGTGTATCTTCTCCGAGGAAACGCATTTCCATTCCTTCGTGAATACACAAAAATTTCGAGTTTGGGGCTCTCAAACTCCTTATGTAATCCATGACAAACAAATGCACCCACAACGAGCAACTGTGTGGTGCGGATTTTAGTCAGGCGGCGTGATTGGGATTTACTTTTTTGAAGATGAGGACGGAGTTCGTGTGGCCTCAACTGGACGGCATGGATGTGCGTGACTTGTGGTTTCAGCAAGATTTTCTGTTATAAATAATTGTATATATAAGACGACGTTCTTACGAGCCTAAAATGCAGGGTTAGTTAAAGGAACAAAAGACACACAATACACAATACACAATCGATTTATTGCATTAAGGATTTCCAGAACAAATTATCTCAAGAAATTCTGATGTCAACTGGCCACCAAGATTATGCGATTTAACGCCGCGCGATTTCTTTCTTTGGGCTGTTGTTAAATCCCGGGTTTATGCAAATAAATCAGAAACAATTCCTGAGCTTATATCCGAGATCCAACGCGTCATCGGTGAGATACAGCCACATCTCTGTGAACAAGTCATGGAAAATTTCACTAAAAGAGCAAGGCCCTGTCATCACAGCCGTGGCGAACATTTGACGGATGTTTTACTCCGTACCTAATCGGAATTTATTTTCTTTACAATCCAATAAAAAAATCACAACTGTCTCACAAAATTGGTATTTTTATTTTAAAATGAAAAAGTGCATTCTTACTGAGACACCCTGTAGTATTAGTTTTATTATCAACAAACTTAAAAACAGCTTTTTTGTTGAAGTAAAGTTTTTCATAATTTATAAATATTTTAAAAATTAATTTTTCAGAACGCTATTTCAATTGTTGCCGCTTGTTGGTATTTGAATACAATTTAAGGGCTCACAAAAGATTTGAATGTTGAATTTATTATGCAGGGTTGTGCAAATGACTTGAGGGGGTTTTTATATTTAATTAATATCTTTATTTTAAGGTCAAATTAGTTTTTTTTTACCCGCCATTAGTGTGGAATTTTGCTAATTTAAACGAAAAAATAACGACGAATAAGTGGTGCCCATCCTCGGCTTCGCATAGTTGCGCTTTTTCGTTTTCCATGTTTCCCTAATTTTTTCAAGAGTTCCGGAGCTATCGTTCAAATTTTGCATACATGGGTTTTTTTTTAATTTGCATTGGATTTTAATTTGCATTACTTTATCTAATGCAAATGCAAAAGGATTACCATTGCGCGCAATGGCAATTAAAAAATTTGAATTTGCATGTGCTCAAGCAATGGAATCGGAATCGGTTGTGGAATCGGATGCCAATTGTAATAATATATATACGTAGAGGTCTGAGGCTTTGATAGATATGGCCCCATAGTAATTAAATAAATAAACTTGTACTGTATAAAATATTTGAAAACCAAAAGTGCCAGATATGAAAAAAATGCTTTGGAAATAAGTACAATTGTCAATGGTTTTGAAATGTTTTTGAATTTTCATTTCGAAGGTTAATTCAAATTAAACTACAAATTATAATCGTCATATAATCAATTTACCCCATGTATGGAATTTTGTCTCGAATATTATTTTTGATGTGTTAACATCTATAGGCACGGATAAGGCAATCTATCAAACTGAACACATTTAAACAACACACAGCATTAGCATCACAATGGTCTCTGCCTGAAAAGAAATATGATGGTATTGATGTAGCGGCGGCGCACAAACAAGCAGGTCGTCGTCGCCAAAGAGTATTGAATAAAGGGGTTATCAACACAGACGCTGCAAAAGTAAATCGATAGGGACAGCAAACGACGCCATATTTTTTTCCGCTCTTTTGACATTTCTATTCAGTAAGGTCTGCCATTTGATCATGGAAAGATATACGAGCCAACAACGAGTCGAAATTATTAAAATTTACTACCGAAATTTGGAGTCAGTGGCCTCACCTTTACGACTACGATTCGGATTTTCATCGGAAAGTCATCTTCAGCGATGAGGCTCGTTTCTGGCTGAATGGCTTCGTCAATAAGCAAAATATGCATTATTGGTCAGACAGCAATCCACACGTAATCCATGACTCATCATTGCATCCCGAAAAAATTACGGTTTAATGCGGTTTATGGGTTTATGAAAAAATTACGGGATTATGGGCCGGCGGCGTCGTTGGGCCGTACTTCTTCCGGGATGATCAAGACTGGCACATTACTGTGAATGCGAAGCGCTACCGTTCAATGATAACCGGATATTTTTGGCCCCAATTGGATAATATGGACTTGGAGGACATGTGGTTCCAACAGGACGGCGCCATAAGCCACACAGTGAATGCCACAATAAATTTATTGGAAACCAGGTGTTATCTCACAGAATGGCCCAGTCGATTGGCCGCCTCGATCGTGCGATTTGACGCAGTTAGATTATTTCCTGTGGGGCTACGTCAAGTCTATGGTCTATGTCAACAAGCCAGCGACGATTGATGAGCTTTGTACGAATATCGAACGTGAAATTGCAGCAGTATCGGCCGATTTATGCTTGAAAACCGTCGCAAATTGGGTTCAGCGTCTGGACTTCTGCAAGCGTGCCCGTGATGGCCATGCAAAAGAAATCGAGTTCCATACATAATGGCGTCGAACGTACATTCAGAGGCATAAAGAATTTCATTGGTATCTAAAACCGGTTTTGTTTTATTTAAAAAAAACTTTTGTAGCGCTCTTATTGTAAATCCCGTTAGTATAGAGAACTCATGGAACGAATTGTATGACTCCAAAGCACTGGCGACATCTGGCGAATGCTTCAAAATGTATTAATCTCTTTCTGTCTTAATTTGGTCCATTCATAATATTGATGTAAAATAGTGTTGCCTTTTCAAACATTTGTGCGTTTTGTATTGATTTATGTAATAACGTTGTCGAAATGGTGCATATACATTGAAATATTCTATAAAGAGAATAAGTCTCGTTTATGCTCCTTTATTCAGACTCTCTACATGAGAGCAAAAAAAATAGTGCAATAAGTTCTCTATACTATTCATTGCTTTTTGTTGTCGCTCTGTTTATGACAAAACAACAAAAAAACTTTCAGTGAGCTAAATATTGCTTGATTTATTTTAATAATATTACATCTAATGTTAAAGCAGATGTTAGACAAAAGAAAGTGCAATAGCAAAAGAGCCTTTAGCACACAAACTATTCTTGTTTTATTTTCCAATGTAACATTTACTAATCGGTTCATAGAAATCGAATCCAAATATAGTTTATCCGACTGCGATCACATAGATTGTTTGGCGTTAAACTCCTTCGAAATTGGCTCGACCGATTTGTATGAAATTTTGTGTGAATATCGGGTAGGTCTCAGAATCGGCCAACATCTATTTTTCATACCCCTAAATGATAAGGGTGACCCACCCCTATATAGAACACAGATTTGTCCGAGTGCGAAACACAGATTGTCAGACTGCGAAAAAAAACACACACTGCTGTAGCGGCAGTGAGTAGCTGTCTTGTGTGGGTGTGGGAGCACTCTCAGAGCAAATAGTATAATGATGTGGTTATACGTATACAACAATGAGATAACAAGAAAGCAACGAAAATTGTGTGAACTTGTGTAGCGTATGTACGAACATAACAATGTATGTATGTACATGAGTCTGTTTCTTTGTATTCTCTTTGTTTTTTGTGGGAATAAAACAAAAAGTATTAAGCAAGAAAATAATGACACATGTTCTTGCACTGGTGTTTAAATAATTTTAAGTATTAATATTATTTAAATGTAACGTCATCATATGATTGAACGCTGGTTTTTATTTTCCAATGTAACATTTACTAATGTGTTCATAGAAATCGAACAGTTACCGTGTAACAAAAAGGTGTTAATACATCGCCCGTGAGTTCGAACACTCATTGAATTTTTTTAAGTTGAGGTTAGCTTTGTGGCTTATTCACGTAAACACGTTCATTCAAGTACCCTAAAGGAAAATGTCGAGAGCTGTTAAATCCAATGAACGCCAGGACCACTTAAAATTTCTGTGTTATAAAATAATGCGTTCCTTAAAATGTGTCCCTTAACAGAACTATTGATTCTCTGGCTGTGGCTCCATCTTGTTCAGTATTGCACCTTTCCTATTTCAATTTATCAAGTCTTCTCTATGAAAATCTGAAAATTAAAGGAAAAAAGTATGAAAATACTGCAGTTATGGACTATTCAGATCCCTTTAATTCTTTTGCGCTACCCTGTACTTGGAACGTACACACTTATGTATGTTATTTATTTTATTATGACGACAATTGTTATAAACAATTTAATGGAATTTAATGTTCTCTATAAAATACATTTATCAATTATTCAAATAAACATAATGTTGTTTTTTATGATGTTGTTATTCACAAGTTTTGAATTATGCTTATGAACAGCTTAATTCCAAGACATGAGTATTATGTCTGGTTATACGTACACGCCGTCAACATAAGATAGTCCCACTTAGAAACAGAAAGATAATGCCGAATTATGATATTTTGTCAATCGCCACTATAAATTTAAATATTCCATTGAAAATAGGGTATTCTCTTTCTGTAATAACAAACAACATTAGAAGGGTCAATTGAAGTTAACAGTATTCTCGCTGTTGCTTTAATTAACAATTGAAGCCCCTGGTTGAAGAAAGTTTTAACTCACTTTTTACCAAAAAACAATATTTTCCTTCTTTCCTTCTGATTTAAACAATAATTTTAAACTTTAATTTAAATAATTTAAATAGCAGTTGTTGACTTTTTTCGTATCTAACACAAAATCAAATACCATGGAAATGTTAAAAGAGGGAAAATATTGTTTAAAAAAAAGTGAGTTCGGACCTTCTTCCACCAGGGGCTTCAATTGTAAAAAGGTGATTTTCAGTGTTAAATTGGATTAGCCTCACCTCATTCAAATGAATACAAAGTTTGGTTTATGTTTAAGTTTCACATTGTTTTGCAACAGTTTTAGGCGGTCCCAAATCTAGCCGACCTAACAAAGAAGGAACAAAATACAGGCTGGAGCGCGGTAGGTTGCTTATTTGGGAATGAAATGAAAAAAATTATGAACCTTAGCAAAATGTATTTTATATTTTAAGTATATTGAACAGTAAGGGAGTTTGTAAATTACATGGTTTTAAATAGAGTATCTGGCAAATGTCGACCTTCGCTATCCTCACACTGCTGCATATGTTTTCTGAAGTTTTCATGAACTGTAACAAGCATGTCGACTGGTATTCTGCTAATTTCAGCCTCAATATTGTTAATTAGGTCTTCCAAAATATTGGGACGGTTGATATACACCTTCGACTTCAGGTAAGCCTAAAGGAAAACATCGCATGTGGCTAAGTCTGGTGAGCGTGCCGGCCAGTTCACATCACCCCTCAAAGAGATAAGGAAACAATTGCCTCAAACAAAACATGGTAACACTCGCTGTGTGTGCAGTGGCACCATCCTGTTGGAACCATGTATGCCCTAATTGCATTGCCGCAAGAGCCGGCTGTATCATAGTATCATAGTCAAGTACAGTTCGGAGTTCACAGTTACGGCAAGACGGTTATCCTGGAAAAAGTAAGGGCCAACGATGCCTACTCGTGATATGGCGCATCACACAGTAACGCGGTTCGAATGCAGAGGTCTCTGATGAAGTGCTCTGGGGTTTGTTGCACTCCAGTACCGCATATTTTGTTTGTCAACGAAAAGCACGCTGCACTGCAATGATCGAGTGCGCATTTGAAAAATACGCTTCAACACAAAATGACCTCCCCTCACGTGTCCAATGCATGACGGCAACTGAAAAGCAGACGAACACAAGTCTCCCGTCAGCCAATATAAGCCACTCACACCCTCAACTCTCTTCGACCAACAGTGCCGCCACAGCCTGCAGTGAAAAAAAGGAAATGTCCGCGCTCCACCCTGTAGTTGGGAAACATTTTCTTTATTTTTTAACATAATCTCCTTTTAGCTCGATGCACTTTTTCCAACGATATTCAATATCTTCGATACTCTGTGCATAGTAAAAACTGACAAACGGCTTAAAATAGCCATCAACCGCAGACGCCACCTCTTCCTTTTTGACAAATCTTTTGTCACCGAGCCAATTTTTCAAATCTGGAAATAGAAAATAGTCCGAGGGAGCTAAATCTGGTGAATTTTAATTCCATAATTTTGGCCATCGCAATAGTGGATGCGTGAACTGGAGCATTTTCTTGATGAAACAACACTTCCTTTTTCGCCAAATGCATAATATTCATATTCGCCGTTGATGGTTTTTCCTTTCTGGAAATAATCTATGAAAATTATCCCATTCGTATCCCCAAAAACAGACACCATGACCTTACCTGCAGATGGTACCGTCTTCGCCTTCTTTGGACAAACAAGGATAAATCTGGTTCAAAAAAAATGGAACACATATTTTAACATATTCATCATTGAATTTCCAACACATAATATGGACTAGCAAACACAATGTGTTTGGGTGCAAGCATTCTATATTTGCGACGAGCTACAAACACGTTCTAGTTGCATACAAACAATAAAAAACCCTGATTTGTCAGCGTGTAACACTGGATATGTTACACATTCAGAAGATAGCGCTAACACAAAGGATGGGTTACCAAACAGATACGGACAATCTCTCGCAGAGCAAGAGGCTTCTTGTGGCAAAGATATCTTGCAAAAGTGTAACACAAATCAGTAAGTAATACACTCTGAAAAATCTGTCTTGTTTTGTTGTTTGGAAGCAAATATAATGTGTAGGTATCCATAGAAGTTTTATTTTATTTTTAAGTTCAATTAACATCTGCTGAATGGAAATTATCATTTCATTTTTATTATGGGTGTTAAGTGATGCATTAAATACTGAATTGCTGTCTGTGCAGATGACATGTTTGTTTCTTTTCGATTTGCAAAATTTTAGGGCTTCACAAATGGCTACTGCTTCAGCTTCAAATATGTTTGCGTTATGCGGTAACATTCCTGATGTTATGGTAAAGCCAGTTTCATCAACTACTGCAAATCCAACATGACAGGTTGTTTTCGAACCGTCAGTAAAGAGAAATTCCCAGTTGTCATTTTTTAGTTCGGAAAAAATTCTATTAAAATTGCTTTTATATATAATTGGTGCTGTGTTGTTTTTGTTGAAAGTTGTTAAATTTTTTAAGAAGATACTTTCTTTTAATCGCCAAGGTGGAAAGTTTACTATTGGTGGATTTGGTACTTGCAAGTTGAACTTTTTACCCATATTAAAAATATGGGTTAAGGTAGATGGGTATTTTAGCTCGGTTTTACGTCTTCTTAGTAAAGAGATGGGCTTATGTATAAGAGATGATGTCTTGCAGGACAGTTTGTGAGTTAATCGTAGTTGCAGTTTATTCGCATGTTTTCGAAGAGGTTCAAATCCTCCCTCCGCTAATAAATTCTTTACAGGGGTGGTTTTAAAAGCCCTCAAGCTAGTTCTTATCGTGGCGTTTAGGATGTTTTCAATTGGCTGTAATACAGACTTTGCTGCTTTGCTGTAAATCACCAGCCCGTAATCAATTTTTCCCAAAACTGTGGACTTAACTAGTCTTAATAGGCTGTTAGTATGCATGTGACTTTTTGCCGATCCCAGGTATTTAATTACATTTAACCTTTGAGTTAGGTTACGTTTTAGATAATTACAATGGCTCTTAAAACTATAGTTTTTATCAATATATAGCCCAAGAACTTTACAATTATTAACATTTTGTATGTGAATATTATTGAATTCTAAGTCTATGTTAGTGCATTTGTGTTTCCTGCAGATATGCAAATGGTTAGTTTTTTCAAACGAAACATCTGCACCTGATATTTTAGACCATTTGTCGATCTCAGAAAGTGTTGTAAGTAACGATTGTTGAATTTTCTCATTTGTCCTCTCCTTTGAAACAACGTAAAGGTCATCAGCATAAATGCAGTGGTCAATGTTGTTATTACTTTTTAAAATTCGACTCAGGTCATCGAAAGCTATAATAAATAGTGTTACTGACAATGGGGATCCCTGGGGAATTCCATTGTACAAGGGGAAAACCTCGGATTGAACGTTATTCGCGCAAACGGAAAACTTTCTATTTGTCAAGAACGATTTAATAAAATTAAACATTTTTGGTCCGATAGACCAGCTGGCGAGTTTTCGAAGAACCATATGAATTCCTATTTTATCAAATGCTTTGACAAAGTCAATTGACAATATTGAGGTATGATTTCTGGATGAACGATTTTTGCAAATTATGTGGTCTATGTATAATAGTGCATCAATTGTGCTAAGTCCGGATTGAAATCCGGTTTGATTTTGTGTTAAAAGATTATATTTTCTTATAAACCACATAAGACGGCTAGAAACCATTTTCTCCAGAAGTTTCGTGATGCATGGTAGCAGAGATATTGGACGATAGGAGTCTATATTGTCTATAGGTTTATTATGCTTAAAAATAGCAACTACCGAAGCGGTTTTGAAAAACTGCGGAATAATACCTGTGTTAAATATGCAGTTTAGTAGATCTAAAACTCGCATTTTGAATCCAAATGGGAGATGTTCAAGCATGGGGTAGGAAATTTTGTCCAGTCCTGGAGTTTTTCCCTTAGAAGTTTTCAGACTGTGTACAAACTCCTGAATACTAAAAGGTTCTTCTAGCGCTATGGACTTAGTGGAAGCACCCGTTGAGCGTACGTATTGTAGTGTGTGTAGCTTCTCATCTCGAAACTGTTGAGAAAATTTACCGTCATTTGAATTGTCGGACCAATATTTTGCAAATGAGTGGGATATATCGTGTGGATTAGAAACTGTATCTCCGTTTATGGAAATAGTTTTAATTGTGTGCGGGGAAAAGTTGCCAGTAAGCTTTCGAATGTTTTGCCATAAAATATTACAGGGGGAGGAAGGATTAAGATTTTCCGTGAAGTCATTAAAAGATTTAGTTTTCGCTAGTTTTTTGGCCCTGTTAAAAATAGAGTTTTTTCTTTTATATGTAATGAGATTTTCAACAGACATATTCCGCTGGAATTCTCTCCAAGCAATCTGTTTCTCATCTCTGAGAAGTTGGAGCTCAGGCGACCACCATGGGACAGTTTTCGATTTCCTATTTGTAGATGTTATTGGTATGCTTTCATTGGCAGCTAATCGAATTATCTTTCTTATATTTGCAGCTTCTTTATTGGCGTTGTCGGAAGGCGTTATCCGTTCAGAGTGTTGAGAAATTTTCCTCTGATATATGGGCCAATTGGCCTTTTTGGTGTTAAATTTTCTCGAGGGTGCTTGTCTCTCATTAATGCGTGTAAAAAGTTGGGTTTGGGTAGGAAAATGATCACTATTGTAGAGGTCATTAATAACATTCCATTTGCATGAGGGGATGAGGCTGAGTGAAACTATAGACAAATCTATGTGTGTCAAAGTACCATGGGTACTAAGATGCGTCGCAGAACCGTTGTTAATAGTGGCAAGATTAGCTTCCGACATGAAGGTTTCCAAAGTTTTTCCTCGTTTGTTCGGTGAAGGAGAACCCCAAAGAGAACTCCAAGCATTGAAGTCTCCAACCATCACTATTGGAGTTTCAATATTTTCAATTAAGCTCTTTAGCAAATTGATCGATATTGATTCCTGTGGAGGAAAATAAAGTGAAAAAATTGTGAATTTGGAAGTCGCCTTAATTTCTAAGCCGACCGCATTCAATAATAAGTTCGTGTTTATAATTTTATGAGGTATGGATTTCCTAACAAGTATTGCAGAGCCTTGTTTAGAGTTCGATTGTGGGTTGTAAAAGTATCCAGTATATTCTCTGGGTACTATGGGGTCTTGATTAACTTTACATTTAGTTTCCTGAAGACAAATTATGTCTGGGTTTAAATCTTTTATAAGAAGTTGTAAGTTTGAGTAGTTATTACAATATCCTCTAATATTCCACTGAATTATTTTAAGAGCCATTTAAACATTATAAAGAGAAATGGAACTGAATGTTAATTAATCGAATTTAAGAGCAACCTCTATTCAGAGAAGTCACTAGTTGCCATAAGGTAAGTTTTTCTCTTTTGTGATGTTTCATTATCAGAGGTAGAGTCTGAGAGTTGTTCATAGTATTTTGGAGATAAGTTGTGGGAGCTATTAGAGCTAAGTGGGTTTGATGTTGAGGATGAGTGGTTTGTCATTTCTTTCTGATTACAGTTGTTGTTGTTCTTATTTTCCGTGGAGGAAAAAGAATCGGATTTAAGAGATTTGTTTATAGGAGTTTCTACCTTGCTTTTGTTCGAATTGGGTTGTGATGTTGGGTTATAGAGTGGTTGTTTAGTAGATAATTTATCTGTAGTTTGCTTTGTCGTTTTCATATTAGCATTAATTTCCAATGTTGTTGTAGTTGTAGGTGTTGATGTTGTTTTGTTGGTGGGAGAGGTTTCGAGAGATATGTTTGGGGTAGAAGAAGCGATTGTGGAGTAAGAGGTGGAAGAAGGGGTCTTGTTTTGTTCGTTGTAAATTGATAGAGCTTCACGCAAAGAACATTTACGTTTTATTTTAATTTTAAGAATCTCCTTTTGCTGAATGAATTTTTTACAAGTGTTAGACGATGCAGGGTGGTTTTCTGCGCAATTGGCGCAAAATATTCTTGTACATTGGGTTTCTTTATGCGGGGGTAAATTGCAGCCAACACATGATGCAGAACCCTTACAACGCTTTTGAGTATGGCCTAACAATTGGCAATTTTTGCACCTCATTGGATTTGGAAAATACTCACGTACTTTAACCTTATACCAAGAGATATCAAGAGTCTCTGGAAGATTGTACAGATCAAACGTTACCAACACTACGCCTGACGGAGATTTGATACCGTCTATTGTTCTTTCGAATTTAAACACATCAACAACCCCTTGGGAACTAAGTTCTGTTTTAATTTCCTCGTTTGAAATATTTGAAAGGTAAGGTGCGTAGATAGTGCCTTTTGTGAAATTTAGGTGTTCGTGAAATTTGCATGAAATTTCGCACATTCCAACTAAGCTTTTCGCATCAATGAATTTTTTTCCCGCAGAAAGATCCTTAACAAGTAAAAGTAATTTACCGTCTCGTAATTGGGATATTGAAATGATGTCTTTACTGATGAGGTGGAGAGCGCGGTGAACTGCAAAGCAAGAGTATTCCGATAGCGGTTTATTGCCTTCAAGTGCGCTGACAATTACATACTTTGGATTAGACACTTTTGGAGTTGGGAGAGAGGGGTAATCACTCTTAGTTTCTCCTATATTTCTTTTTTTTCTTTTGCTTTGGGGACTTCGGTCTGCAAGGAGAGCAAACCGGTTTTCCCCTATAAGCGGAAGCCCGGGGGGCATACTAACACACAATTGTTGTGGTCACTATAAACACTACTTTTGCGGGGGAAGCAGGAAGAGAGAAATGAAACGACTAAAATCCGACGAAATTCTATTGCCTTAGACTCACAAAACAATTTGTTATGCTCTTTGCGCGAGAAAGAATTGGGAGTTTGACCGATCACGTTGAGTGCTAGTCGAAGACTGTTAATATCTTTATTTTAAGGTCAAATTAGTTTTTTTTTACCCGTCATTAGTGTGGAATTTTGCTAATTTAAACGAAAAAATAACGACGAATAAGTGGTGCCCATCCTCGGCTTCGCATAGTTGCGCTTTTTCGTTTTCCATGTTTCCCTAATTTTTTCAAGAGTTCCGGAGCTATCGTTCAAATTTTGCATACATGGGTTTTTTTTAATTTGCATTGGATTTTAATTTGCATTACTTTATCTAATGCAAATGCAAAAGGATTACCATTGCGCGCAATGGCAATTAAAAAATTTGAATTTGCATGTGCTCAAGCAATGGAATCGGAATCGGTTGTGGAATCGGATGCCAATTGTAATAATATATATACGTAGAGGTCTGAGGCTTTGATAGATATGGCCCCATAGTAATTAAATAAATAAACTTGTACTGTATAAAATATTTGAAAACCAAAAGTGCCAGATATGAAAAAAATGCTTTGGAAATAAGTACAATTGTCAATGGTTTTGAAATGTTTTTGAATTTTCATTTCGAAGGTTAATTCAAATTAAACTACAAATTATAATCGTCATATAATCAATTTACCCCATGTATGGAATTTTGTCTCGAATATTATTTTTGATGTGTTAACATCTATAGGCACGGATAAGGCAATCTATCAAACTGAACACATTTAAACAACACACAGCATTAGCATCACAATGGTCTCTGCCTGAAAAGAAATATGATGGTATTGATGTAGCGGCGGCGCACAAACAAGCAGGTCGTCGTCGCCAAAGAGTATTGAATAAAGGGGTTATCAACACAGACGCTGCAAAAGTAAATCGATAGGGACAGCAAACGACGCCATATTTTTTTCCGCTCTTTTGACATTTCTATTCAGTAAGGTCTGCCATTTGATCATGGAAAGATATACGAGCCAACAACGAGTCGAAATTATTAAAATTTACTACCGAAATTTGGAGTCAGTGGCCTCACCTTTACGACTACGATTCGGATTTTCATCGGAAAGTCATCTTCAGCGATGAGGCTCGTTTCTGGCTGAATGGCTTCGTCAATAAGCAAAATATGCATTATTGGTCAGACAGCAATCCACACGTAATCCATGACTCATCATTGCATCCCGAAAAAATTACGGTTTAATGCGGTTTATGGGTTTATGAAAAAATTACGGGATTATGGGCCGGCGGCGTCGTTGGGCCGTACTTCTTCCGGGATGATCAAGACTGGCACATTACTGTGAATGCGAAGCGCTACCGTTCAATGATAACCGGATATTTTTGGCCCCAATTGGATAATATGGACTTGGAGGACATGTGGTTCCAACAGGACGGCGCCATAAGCCACACAGTGAATGCCACAATAAATTTATTGGAAACCAGGTGTTATCTCACAGAATGGCCCAGTCGATTGGCCGCCTCGATCGTGCGATTTGACGCAGTTAGATTATTTCCTGTGGGGCTACGTCAAGTCTATGGTCTATGTCAACAAGCCAGCGACGATTGATGAGCTTTGTACGAATATCGAACGTGAAATTGCAGCAGTATCGGCCGATTTATGCTTGAAAACCGTCGCAAATTGGGTTCAGCGTCTGGACTTCTGCAAGCGTGCCCGTGATGGCCATGCAAAAGAAATCGAGTTCCATACATAATGGCGTCGAACGTACATTCAGAGGCATAAAGAATTTCATTGGTATCTAAAACCGGTTTTGTTTTATTTAAAAAAAACTTTTGTAGCGCTCTTATTGTAAATCCCGTTAGTATAGAGAACTCATGGAACGAATTGTATGACTCCAAAGCACTGGCGACATCTGGCGAATGCTTCAAAATGTATTAATCTCTTTCTGTCTTAATTTGGTCCATTCATAATATTGATGTAAAATAGTGTTGCCTTTTCAAACATTTGTGCGTTTTGTATTGATTTATGTAATAACGTTGTCGAAATGGTGCATATACATTGAAATATTCTATAAAGAGAATAAGTCTCGTTTATGCTCCTTTATTCAGACTCTCTACATGAGAGCAAAAAAAATAGTGCAATAAGTTCTCTATACTATTCATTGCTTTTTGTTGTCGCTCTGTTTATGACAAAACAACAAAAAAACTTTCAGTGAGCTAAATATTGCTTGATTTATTTTAATAATATTACATCTAATGTTAAAGCAGATGTTAGACAAAAGAAAGTGCAATAGCAAAAGAGCCTTTAGCACACAAACTATTCTTGTTTTATTTTCCAATGTAACATTTACTAATCGGTTCATAGAAATCGAATCCAAATATAGTTTATCCGACTGCGATCACATAGATTGTTTGGCGTTAAACTCCTTCGAAATTGGCTCGACCGATTTGTATGAAATTTTGTGTGAATATCGGGTAGGTCTCAGAATCGGCCAACATCTATTTTTCATACCCCTAAATGATAAGGGTGACCCACCCCTATATAGAACACAGATTTGTCCGAGTGCGAAACACAGATTGTCAGACTGCGAAAAAAAACACACACTGCTGTAGCGGCAGTGAGTAGCTGTCTTGTGTGGGTGTGGGAGCACTCTCAGAGCAAATAGTATAATGATGTGGTTATACGTATACAACAATGAGATAACAAGAAAGCAACGAAAATTGTGTGAACTTGTGTAGCGTATGTACGAACATAACAATGTATGTATGTACATGAGTCTGTTTCTTTGTATTCTCTTTGTTTTTTGTGGGAATAAAACAAAAAGTATTAAGCAAGAAAATAATGACACATGTTCTTGCACTGGTGTTTAAATAATTTTAAGTATTAATATTATTTAAATGTAACGTCATCATATGATTGAACGCTGGTTTTTATTTTCCAATGTAACATTTACTAATGTGTTCATAGAAATCGAACAGTTACCGTGTAACAAAAAGGTGTTAATACATCGCCCGTGAGTTCGAACACTCATTGAATTTTTTTAAGTTGAGGTTAGCTTTGTGGCTTATTCACGTAAACACGTTCATTCAAGTACCCTAAAGGAAAATGTCGAGAGCTGTTAAATCCAATGAACGCCAGGACCACTTAAAATTTCTGTGTTATAAAATAATGCGTTCCTTAAAATGTGTCCCTTAACAGAACTATTGATTCTCTGGCTGTGGCTCCATCTTGTTCAGTATTGCACCTTTCCTATTTCAATTTATCAAGTCTTCTCTATGAAAATCTGAAAATTAAAGGAAAAAAGTATGAAAATACTGCAGTTATGGACTATTCAGATCCCTTTAATTCTTTTGCGCTACCCTGTACTTGGAACGTACACACTTATGTATGTTATTTATTTTATTATGACGACAATTGTTATAAACAATTTAATGGAATTTAATGTTCTCTATAAAATACATTTATCAATTATTCAAATAAACATAATGTTGTTTTTTATGATGTTGTTATTCACAAGTTTTGAATTATGCTTATGAACAGCTTAATTCCAAGACATGAGTATTATGTCTGGTTATACGTACACGCCGTCAACATAAGATAGTCCCACTTAGAAACAGAAAGATAATGCCGAATTATGATATTTTGTCAATCGCCACTATAAATTTAAATATTCCATTGAAAATAGGGTATTCTCTTTCTGTAATAACAAACAACATTAGAAGGGTCAATTGAAGTTAACAGTATTCTCGCTGTTGCTTTAATTAACAATTGAAGCCCCTGGTTGAAGAAAGTTTTAACTCACTTTTTACCAAAAAACAATATTTTCCTTCTTTCCTTCTGATTTAAACAATAATTTTAAACTTTAATTTAAATAATTTAAATAGCAGTTGTTGACTTTTTTCGTATCTAACACAAAATCAAATACCATGGAAATGTTAAAAGAGGGAAAATATTGTTTAAAAAAAAGTGAGTTCGGACCTTCTTCCACCAGGGGCTTCAATTGTAAAAAGGTGATTTTCAGTGTTAAATTGGATTAGCCTCACCTCATTCAAATGAATACAAAGTTTGGTTTATGTTTAAGTTTCACATTGTTTTGCAACAGTTTTAGGCGGTCCCAAATCTAGCCGACCTAACAAAGAAGGAACAAAATACAGGCTGGAGCGCGGTAGGTTGCTTATTTGGGAATGAAATGAAAAAAATTATGAACCTTAGCAAAATGTATTTTATATTTTAAGTATATTGAACAGTAAGGGAGTTTGTAAATTACATGGTTTTAAATAGAGTATCTGGCAAATGTCGACCTTCGCTATCCTCACACTGCTGCATATGTTTTCTGAAGTTTTCATGAACTGTAACAAGCATGTCGACTGGTATTCTGCTAATTTCAGCCTCAATATTGTTAATTAGGTCTTCCAAAATATTGGGACGGTTGATATACACCTTCGACTTCAGGTAAGCCTAAAGGAAAACATCGCATGTGGCTAAGTCTGGTGAGCGTGCCGGCCAGTTCACATCACCCCTCAAAGAGATAAGGAAACAATTGCCTCAAACAAAACATGGTAACACTCGCTGTGTGTGCAGTGGCACCATCCTGTTGGAACCATGTATGCCCTAATTGCATTGCCGCAAGAGCCGGCTGTATCATAGTATCATAGTCAAGTACAGTTCGGAGTTCACAGTTACGGCAAGACGGTTATCCTGGAAAAAGTAAGGGCCAACGATGCCTACTCGTGATATGGCGCATCACACAGTAACGCGGTTCGAATGCAGAGGTCTCTGATGAAGTGCTCTGGGGTTTGTTGCACTCCAGTACCGCATATTTTGTTTGTCAACGAAAAGCACGCTGCACTGCAATGATCGAGTGCGCATTTGAAAAATACGCTTCAACACAAAATGACCTCCCCTCACGTGTCCAATGCATGACGGCAACTGAAAAGCAGACGAACACAAGTCTCCCGTCAGCCAATATAAGCCACTCACACCCTCAACTCTCTTCGACCAACAGTGCCGCCACAGCCTGCAGTGAAAAAAAGGAAATGTCCGCGCTCCACCCTGTAGTTGGGAAACATTTTCTTTATTTTTTAACATAATCTCCTTTTAGCTCGATGCACTTTTTCCAACGATATTCAATATCTTCGATACTCTGTGCATAGTAAAAACTGACAAACGGCTTAAAATAGCCATCAACCGCAGACGCCACCTCTTCCTTTTTGACAAATCTTTTGTCACCGAGCCAATTTTTCAAATCTGGAAATAGAAAATAGTCCGAGGGAGCTAAATCTGGTGAATTTTAATTCCATAATTTTGGCCATCGCAATAGTGGATGCGTGAACTGGAGCATTTTCTTGATGAAACAACACTTCCTTTTTCGCCAAATGCATAATATTCATATTCGCCGTTGATGGTTTTTCCTTTCTGGAAATAATCTATGAAAATTATCCCATTCGTATCCCCAAAAACAGACACCATGACCTTACCTGCAGATGGTACCGTCTTCGCCTTCTTTGGACATGATTATCTCATTCCATTCCTCTACCATGACTGCTCCTTTGCCTCAGGTGTGAAGCGGTGGACCCATGTCTCATCCTTGGTAATAAATCGACGGAAAAATTCGCCTCTATTGTGGTCAAACATCGATATGACCAAACATCAATATACGATGTCTAGCACTTTTTGAAATGCTTATAATTTCGGCTAGGCCATGCACCTTCAACCGACGATCATCCAATACCCTTTTGTGGATTTTCTTAATCGTACCTGGCGTGGACACCTCAATTGGTCGACAACTACGGTGTTCGTCTTGGCAGCTCGTACGTACGTACGTAAACGAAGGGGCAGACTCTCCCAGAGTAGAACGTAGTTCGGCTTTAATATTTCTTGGACTGAGTGAGACCTTTCAAATGGAAATATTGAATTACATAACGGTGACCAATTTTTTCCATGTTTACAAATTCACTATTGATGGCTCCAATAAAAATGCAAAACAACGTGGCGCCTTGAAACTTAAAACATATGTTTTATAGGGTTGCCACTTTTCACCAAAATAAACTTCTGCCACCATCTATACGTTTATCTATAGTTTTGGGACCGCCCTAACACTTGGTATATACTCTGTTGGTTACCATAACGTCATAAATTCTAGTTTGCATACACGCTGAAAAATCGGAATTTTTACCTTGTTTGGATACAAATATAGCGTGTATTTTGAGCTTGTCGCAAATATAGTATACTTGTGCCTGAACACATTGTGTTTGCAATAAAATATTACATGTTTAAGACACAGTGTTTAATATATTATTATATATGTGTTTGTGGTCCAAATACACTTGCGATTGTGATACAAATACAGTTGTATTTGGTGCATTGTTTACATCATTTTCTTGTCGCTATGCACAGTCGTGAGCAAAATAGTAATAGAGAGAAAAAGTGAGATTGTTCTCAGCCAAGTTAATATTATTACATATGTATAGCTGTAGTTTTGCATTATGTTTTCAGCCAGTGATTCATAAATATTCCTGAATGCGTCTAAAAATTAATTGTTCACCGATCTGTTATATTTTAGTTTCATGCATTCCATCGTCAACTGTTCATGCTGAAAAAAAAACGGCCCCAGCAATATATTGCAGGAAACATGTACACGTTTGCAAGCATTGTTTTCATGAATTGAAGATCTACTGGCCGTGTGTTACTTTGTTGATTGCCTCATTTTTGTGTTTAGTGGTTTTCAACAAACAATGCCGCATTTGGATTTCAAAAACATATATTATAGTCTATTAATCATTGTGTCCCAAACATGTTATATTGAAGAGCAACCACAATGTGTTTGGGCACAAGTATAGTATATTTGCGACATGATACAAAAATCTTATATTTGCATACAAACAACAAAAATGACGGATTTTCAGCATGTTCGTTTGGGAGGAAACTCATTAATGCTTCGATGTAATTATATGGATGTCTGGGAAGAAACAGGCATGTGGCTCCACGTAAAATTGGAGTAAACATACTAATGTTTGCATTTCAATGTAAGTGAGTTTAGGATTCGCAAATATATGTTCCAAACATATACATGGTTCCTGCAGAATGTGTTTGAGAGAATATATTACAGAGACAGTTTTTATTTTAGCGTGTAGGCTTGTAGAGAAATGCAAGATAATTCATTGAAATTTCGGTCCTGACAGTCGTTACCGCTTCAATGAGGTCAGCTCTATTTGAAAAAGACCTTTCTTCTTCATAATTTTGGCGTCTTAGCCATCCCCAGACATTTTCAATAATATTTCAATATACACTTACTCGTATTTAAAACTTGCAACTAAAGTATACCTAAGTTTGACAAGAGCGCTTTAATTTTAAATTTAAATTTAAATTATATTCTGGTTTGAAATGTGTGTTGAAATAAAATTTACAAGTTTTATTCAAATTCATATTATACTGATTTAAATTCCAAAATTAAATTGAAAATTCCAAAATTGAAAGAGATTTACCTGTATGAAAATATTATTAAGTTCAAAAAATTTATTATAAAATAATTTACATTATGAAAATTTAAAAAAATTTTATGCAAATTACACTTATACAATCCTTTTGAAATTTGAATAAAAAAATGTTCGGAAATGTCATTTATAACTTATTGAAGCATAAAATGATATTTGAAAATGGAAATCAAGGTTTTTAACCCAACATTTCAATAAAATTCGAAAATTATACAATTTATTATTAATTTTGTAAGGGTATTAACACAAATCGAGTAAAAACCGTTAAGCGGTTAACCGACGTCAAATAACAGGGTTTCGGTTTGTTCGAAACTTGCAATTATGTTCACGATTAATAGCAAAAAAAAAAACCAGGTAGCCGGTTTCACCGGTTTCGGTTTTAGACACTCTAGTCTGAACCCAATCCTTAACAACCCGAGCAATATGGAAGGATCATTATCATGCTGAAAAGTAAAGGAAGGGGGACTAGAGTTGGCACTTTTCAGCAAAACGTTTTTTTTTCAAACTACTGGCACGTCAAGTCAGCTAATTTTGGGACCGCCTCGTACTTGGTATGTCCTCATTTGTTTACATTAACATCATAAATTCTGGTTTGCATAGACTAGTAGAGACATGCAAGATAATTCAATGAAATTTCGGTCCAGTTGGCAGATGGCAGTTTCGGCCATTCTCCTTCATAATTTTTATGTACAATCATAATTTTTATGTCCATCTCCAAACAATTTCAATAATATTTATGTCTGGTGAATATGGCGGCCACGGTAATATTTCAACATCCTGGGTCTGAAGTAGAGTGTGAAAAAACCGGTATTAAAAAAGCGCTTTTCGGTTTGTACGTAACAGCCGTTTTTTAAGAAACCGGTTTTCGGTTATAAACCGTGTTTATCGTTTTTTTTTTTTTCAAATTAAATTGCACATGTAGCGCTACCAATACATTTGTTTAGCGATCATTTCATACACTTATTCGAATTTAGAACTCAAAATTCTACAACAATCGTATTTTAATTTTAATTAAAAATAAAAATTATATTCTAATTTAAAATGCGTGTTTGGGCGCTACGAAATAACCCCCAATGATATAACTCCCAAGCTCGAAAATGAAATAATCCCCAAAAAAATTGGGAAAAACGAATTTGGGGATAATTTCCTAATTTTCGGGAGTTATATCATTTTTAATTTGGGGATTACTTCATAATGAAATAACCCCCAAATGTAAAAAGCCTCAATTTTTTTTGGGGATAGTTTCATTGTGGTTTTGGTTTTGGGGGTTACTTTATCATATTTGGGGTTCATTTCATTTCCGCAAGAAATTACCCTTTTTACAATAATGAATTCCTCTAAATTCTTTAATAATAATAATATAATTAATAATAACTATTTTGGGGTTTATTTCATTTACTTGGGGCTTGCTTCATTGGGGATATTTCTTTTCTATTTTGGGTATTATTTGTAGTACCGGTAGTACCGATATGTTTTGGGGGTTCTTTCATTTCTAATTTGTGGTTATTTTCATCTTGTTTGGGCTTTATTTCATTTTTCATTTTGGCGGTTATTTCATTTGATTTTAGGGATTATTTCATTGGGGATTATTTAATTTTTGAGTTTGGGGGTTTTTTTCGTGGCGCCGCGTATTTGAATAAAATTTACAGGTTTTATTCAAATTTATATTACACTGATTTAAATTCCAAAACCAAATTGAAACTTCCAAATTCGAAAGAGATTTTCATTTATGAAAATATTATTAAGTTCAAAAAAACATTTATTATAAAATAATTTACATTATGAAAATTTAAAAAACAAATAGAGAAATAACACATAGAGCTGCCACTGTTCTCAGCTGGCATTTTGTTTCACACTAATCCTGGTGCGGTCGGTGCGATACAGAGTTATTTGACTTAAATTGACTTACACCAGGTGGAATTACAAAAATTATGGACTAACATTTTTCATCTCGTTTTGATGAAAAACTGTGAAACGTATTTTGGAATTTTTTTTCTGATATATTTTATTGTTAGTAACGGGTTTTTCAACAGAGACGCTACAAAAGTAAATCGATAGGGACAGCAAACGACGCCATATTTTTTTCCCGCTCTTTTGACATTCCTCTTCCGTAAGGTTTGCCATTTCTTCATGGAAAGATATACGAGCCAACAACGAGTCGAAATTATTATAATTTACTACCGAAATTTGGAATCAGTGGCCTCAACTTTAAGAGCGCTACGTCCAATTTATGGTCGTCATAATCGTCCAACCAGATCAACAATTGAGCGTCTAGTGGAAAAATTTGAATCCACAGGCACAGTACAAAATGTTCCCGTGTCAGTGAGACAAAGAAGTGCCCGTAGTGTCGAGAATTTTGCTGCCGCAGAGGCTTCAGTCCAAGAAAGCCCAAATGTGTCTCTCACACTTCGTTCTCAAGCATTGGACATCTCAGTGACGTCGTTGTGGCGAATTTTGTGAAAAAATCATGGCCTACATCCATACAAGATCAAATTGACGCAAGAATTGAAGCCACTTGACCACCATAAACGTCGTATGTTCGTGAATTGGGCTGAGCAAAAACTTTAAAATGATTCGGATTTTCATCGGAAAGTCATCTTCAGCGATGAGGCTCATTTCTGGCTGAATGGCTTCGTCAATAAGCAAAATATGCGTTATTGGTCAGACAGCAATCCACACGTAATCCATGAGTCATCATTGCATCCCGAAAAAATTACGGTTTGGTGCGGTTTCTGGGCCGGCGGCGTTATTGGGCCTTACTTCTTTCGTGATGATCAAGACCGGCACATTACTGTGAATGCGAATCGCTACCGTTCAATGATAACCGAATATTTTTGGCCCCAATTGGATAATATGGACTTGGAGGACATGTGGTTCCAACAGGACGGCGCCACAAGCCACACAGCGAATGCCACAATCAATTTATTGGAAACCAAGTTTGGTGAACGCGTTATCTCACGAAATGGCCCAGTCGATTGGCCGCCTCGGTCGTGCGATTTGGCGCCGTTAGATTATTTCATGTGGGGCTACGTCAAGTCTATGGTCTATGCCAACAAGCCTGCGACGATTGATGAATTTCGTACGAATATCGAACGTGAAATCGCAGCAGTATCGGCCGATTTATGCTTGAAAACCGTCGAAAATTGGGTTCAGCGTCTGGACTTCAGCAAGCGTGCCCGTGGTGGCCATGCAAAAGAAATCGAGTTCCATACATAATGGCATCGAACGTACTTTCACAGGAATAAAGAATTTCATTGGCATCTAAAACCGGTTTTGTTTTATTTTATTTGTTTAGCGCTCTTATTGAAAAACCCTTTATATATTTGTGATGTATTTACACAAAAATTTTAACGCACAAATCAAAATGCCATTGCTGGTTTATTGTTGGATGGATTGAGCCATTGCCTCTATGTGGTATAATTAAACAATATTTTCCAACATGCAACCGCCCATGTGCAACACACCAAATCTCATCCATTTACTGAGACAGTTAGCGTCTCTATACGTCATTACTCTATGTACAATCCTTAGAAATTTGAATAAAAATATATTCGGAATTGTCATTTATAACTTATTGAAGCATAAAACGATATTTGAAAATAGAAATCACGTTTTTTACCCAACATTTCATTAAAATTCGAACATTTCATTAAAATTTATTTTTAAGGATATTAACAAAAATTGAGTAAAAATCGATAACCGGTTAACCGACGTCAAATAAACGGGTTACGGTTTGCTCGGAAATTACAATTTTAAAAAAAAACCGGTCCACGGTTAATAGCAGTAAAACTTGGTATCCGGTTTTTTGGTTCCGGTTTTGGACACTCTAGTCTGAAACCAATCCTTAACAACCCGAGCAGTATGAAAAAAACATCATTGTCATATTGAAAAATAAATGAAGGGGGAGCAAAAGTGTTCTTGCACTCGCCAAAAGCAGTTTGGCGTAAGACTCTGTAGCTGCTTCCAGTCATTCGCTTATTCACAAAAACCAAACTGGAAGCGCCATACTAGGATATGACACCCCAAACAGTTACGCCTCCCTCTGTGCTATGATGGCGACTTAGAAATTGTTCATCCTTCCTGATATCATGAAAATATTAATTATAACCATCCGGGTCAACGATATTGAAGCGGTTTTCATCAGAAAAAATTACACTTCTGCCGTCGTTGAGTTATTGACCTTGAAGCATAGTAAATGACATGTGATCCTTCGCAAACTGCAACCTATGCTACTTGCGGGCGGACTTAAGTGTCGGGTTTTCTTAAATTTTCGCTGCTTTAGGAATGTAGACGGTTTTATAAGAAGACAGTTGAGGAATTTTGCATTTATCTCGTTCGGTAACCTTTTTTGAAAGACTTTCCTTTGTTGAATTCGGTTGAATTTTTTGAATAGCTGTTCACCACTTTTATGGCCAGTTTCACAGTTGGAAATTCTCCATTTAAATGCACTTTAAATGCTCGATGCTTGTCATTTAATATGAAAATTGTATGTGAGCTTTTAAATTGAGCTTTTAAATAACTTGTGTGAAGCTCGCCCTTATTAGACTCCGACCAATTTTTTCAGCAGTAGAGCGGTTAGAACGCATCGATTTTGACTCTTTCCGTTACAATTAATGACGGCTTCTTGCCCATATTTGTTCTTTTAAATTAAAAACTCTTTTTTCAACAAAAATTATTCGATAGATGTTCCAAAAACGTGTGTAAATCATTCACTGTTTAAAACATATGCGCTAGGGTTTGTCACTTTTTTGTTGCCGCATGTTGGGCATGAAAAAATATGATCATCTGTACCTCTACTTTACTTGATATTGCAAAAAAACCTTCCGCACCAAATGCAATTACTTTTACTCAAGCCAGATATTTTCCGTTTTTTTTTTTTGTGATTTTTCTAATTTAAATTTTTTTTTTCCTTTTTAATATTTCTTGTGGCGGATTGGAACGCTGATTACGAATCTGTTATTCGATCTATAATTGGTCATTTAGTTTTCGAGATATGGCGATTTTAAAATTGGTTTGAGCAAAAGTTTAATTTTTTTCAGCGATTTTTAAATTTTAAGAAATTTTTCTACAAAAATTTTTTCTACAAAATTTGTTTAAACACAAAATTACAGAAAACTGGAGTTTTCTTCGTGGATATATCTTAGGCCTTACATTATTCAAATAAATTAGTAGTTTTTATTGCATATTTGATACGATCTAAATTATTTCTTAGAAGAAACCCCGGCGACGACAACTGCAATTAGTTACAATGCAAACAAGACGGTTACTGGCCTAGAACAATAAGACGCTGTTGAGAAGAGTCACAAACTTCGAAACGATCGTCCGCCAACGCAAGTTCAAATCTTGGTGTCCCCGAATGTTTGCATTTTTTCTAAGTGCAGGAAAAACGTCTTGTCTGTGTAGCTCGTAAGAAGTAGAAAAATATTCTTCTAAGAAATAATAATTGTTGCCTAAATAAAATAACATATAATAACTAAAGCATCATAAACATTCCATCTTATTTTCCTCCAATCATACTTTGGTGTACTTTGAATCTCGTTGTTCTAAGGTCGCGATATATTTATTTTCAAGTGACGCTATCCTATAATAACAGAGTGTAATTTCCCATATTGCTTGAAAATACTAACTTAATTTCAAAATACATGTTAAGGTGTATTACATTCAAATGATATGACGTTGGTTTTCAAACATCGACAGTTGAAATATTATCAATATTATTTATTATCTGATATTTGATTTTTGATATCAACCTAAAGCATGCATTCAATTAGTTTGCAATCCAAAGAAGTGGTAAAATTAATTGAATATATCAAATTTGTGGCCGTTGTTGATTGTTAAACAAATTACGTATTAATAATTAAAAAAACAACAACAAAACAAATTCAAGCGTTCATTGACAGTTAGTAATTATTTTTAGAGAAAACACAGAATTCGTGGTGAATCAATTAGAATGCAACTATTTCAACAAAGCCGGTATGATATGTTATCTATCACCATGTGATTTATGCATTTTTAGTCAAAGTTGCTATCGCGTAGCAGGTGTCGTGTCGAATAAACTGACATTTCTATCTAGAGGAAGTGAAGGCTTCGATTTTCTTAGTTCACCAAAACCTTCTGGCAATCAAATGGTTGCTTACCTTTCAGAACTGACGGCTTTACGGTGTTCTGCAGGCTCTGCGATCTCACAAACTTTTAAGATTTTGAAACAATTGAGTAGATATAAAAGCGGCACGAAGCACCAGACCAGTCAAACTTTTGCATATAATTTTATACTATACTATACTATGTTAATTTATATTTTTTTTAAACGATCAAACGAATTGTAGCCGCTATTATCCGCGCCTACAGACCGAGAGGGCCGCATCCCCATAACGTGTCGTACATGTCACATATTATAGACCGGCCTGTAACTGAAAAGCAAGGATAAGACTTAACAATAAACTGGCTGGGCCGGCATATTTCGTCCTGCCTACAAAAGTATTAACTTAGATATTATATTATTCGATTCAATCAAAGTGTTATTTTTTGATGCACTTGAATAGATTAGATAAAGGAAATGATTATTACCCGCAAATTTCACTTTTTATTGATTTAATATTTAGTACTACGTTCTTTTTTTCAAGTAATTGCAAAAATCCTGTTCGGAATGCAGGCCAGGTTTTTAATAAAAATGTTTGAGTTGTAACAAAAGCCTTAAATAACTATCTGAGAAATACTTTCCTTGAGCTGAAAATCGACTCAACTTTGTACCTATACATTAGAACATAAAAAAAATTCAATGAAGCAATGAATAGTGTAGAGAACTCATTGCACTGTTTTTCCGCTCTCATGTAGAGAGTCTGAATAAAGGAGCATAAACGAGTCTTATTCTCTTTATAGAATATTTGAATATAAATGCACCATTTCGACAACGTTATTACATAAATCAATACAAAAAGCATATAGGTTTCAAAAGACATCAATGTTTCCTATCAGAATTATGAATGGACCAGGTTATGGTAAAAATAGAGTAATACGCTTTGAATCATTCGCCAGATGTTGCCAGTGCTTCTGAGTCATACAATTCGTTGCATAAGTTCTCTATACTATTCAATACTCTTTGGAGACGACGACCTGCTTGTTTGTTCGCTGCCGCTATATCAATACCATCATAGTCATTTTCAGGCAGATACTATTGTTGTACAACAACCACGTATGTGATGCTAACGCTGTGTGCTGTTTGCATGTGTTCACTTTGATAGATAAATCAAAAGATCAAAAGAAAAGTGCTAAATTAAACGATTGCTTGAAGTTCGGAAGCAGGCCATGCAACCTCAAAAATAATCTAATCCTTTGTCTCTTTCGAACTTTTTTAAATTCGTGATTTTGCCAATATGATACTTTTTAAAAATTTTAAATAAAGTTTAACGAACGATATCCAGTTTTTTATGTAATGAACACAGGGAAAATGGCCCCTATCGTGCCCCTACGTGCTACTTGTTGCAGCAGAGGCCATAATGAGAAGTAGGGTCAAAATCTAGAGTTTTTAAGTGATGATCTTATTATTGCAAGTGGTGGTTGTGTAAAGTACCCAAAAAAGGTACAAACACAGTACCAAAAATAGTACCAACAATGTGACTACAACTGATAAATTGTATCAAAAGGCGATGAAATCAACAAAAAAGTACCCTAAAACGTACCAAAATGTAAAAAAGTACAAATAATTTTATTAAAACCATAAATGAACGGAGAAGATACACAGAAAAGCCAAGAATGATCACATAGAGGTTGAAAAATGAAAGAAAAAGTACTAAAAAATGTACCAAAAAGTTCACAAAAGGTACCAAAAGTACGAAAAAAGGCACAGAAAACTACACACTCTATAAGATAAAAAGAAAAGTAGGAAGCAAAAGATACTGAAAATTTTACCAAAAAAAGTACCGTAAAAGTACCAAACAAGTACGAAAAAAATACCTAAAAAGCACAATAAATTTTGAAACGTAGTCCCAAAATTTATGTTGAACGCACCGTTCAACCAGTCCTTGGTGCCTAACATCAATTTTGGGATTTAGAGACATCATGTTTTAGTTCCTTTGTATTTCAAATACTCTGTTATGTTATTCTAATAATTGAGTTATTTCCTTTAGTACAATAAGTTCTAAAAATTAGTAATTTTCTCTCTCTATCTCTATTCATTGAGTGTTTTCACAAAACTCTTTTGGTTTAACCGTATGAAGCGGACAATTTTGTTACCTTAGTTTTAAGTCGTTAACAACACTTCAATAAATGAAGTACTCTGGTTTTAAATTCAAGTGGAATTATTAAATTCTTTTTATTCCAAGTCAGGAATAACCATCAAATTGAAATCCTTGGCCTCTAGGTTTACGACCAGGAGTCAACAATTCATAATTCCATCTCCAACCATTTGGTTTTAACGACAGTAGTATATTTGCCCCCTTTTTGCTTTATTTGTATCTCTTAAAGTGTAAATCTTGAAAATCACGTATCTTTCTTTTTCTGCAATATAACAGGAATGTGCGACCCCAATTTAATGATTCGGTCTTCAGCCGTTTGATGTTTACAGTGGCACCATTTTCGTCCCAGTTAGCCCAATGTCTAAAGTCACTTATCTCCCCACTCCCCCGCCGTTTGTATACGTTAAGAGGAGGGTACACACCAAGTTTCGTGATTCTGCCTTTAGCTTTATGGATTTTAGCGAAGTACCAATTTTGTGCAGTTTTTCTCCCTAAAAGTATGCAATTTTATAAGTCACTTTCTCCCCGCGTTTCTATGTATTATGGATGTTGCCGAGAAGAAATATGACTTAGAGAACAGCCTATGCTTACCTTTCGCAAAATAAAGCTCCATCAAATTGGCTTCGCACCACGTCTAGAGAGTAGACAAATCCCTCTGAAGTAAAGTACATTGGCAAGGATCCTTGTAAGAAAAAATACAGAAACAAAAATACACACACAAAATTCATGTCATCAGCGTATATTAACAATTTGGAGTGCATTACGTAGGCGGGTGAGGCGTTAATGAAAAACAAGAATAGAACCGGGCCAAGATGACTTCCCTGAGGAACCCAAGATGACACCAAAACAGATCTTGAGAATGATCGGCCAATGAGTCCACCTGTTCTCGGTTCATTAAGTAAGAACTAATCGTATTATATTAATTTTATAGCTCCTAATGTTAATTGTATTATCCTTATTTCCCAGTATTGGAATTTTTCTCTCACCTACGTATGATTAATAATAATTAATCAGTTACTTAATTTTATTGCTAATAACATTTAAAGTTTTGAAAAGAAACTAAATTGGCGTTCGATCTGGTTATTCAAGCCTCTTAAAATAATTTAGAGTTGAAAGAAATAATCTACGAATGATTATTAATAACACGGTGTTACAGTGACAATATACTTTAAAAATTACCTAGTTTAGATTGTAGGCCTGCCTGAGAAAAATCACTTTTCAATTACCAGAATTTTCAATAAACCCTCATTATCCGAAATTGTCGGACAAAAACGTTTTCCTAACACTTCACCAATCGAAGTTAAAGCTAACTGAGAGTTAAAAATTATAAATTTCATACAAACTGACAGGAAAAACGGTTGGTTAGCTCTAACTGTATGTAAACCAGACATGGTGGAATCGGCCGTCAGAAAGATGAATAGTTAGGCTTTTGAAGTTAAGCTTTCAGATTTAAAACGGGTTAAAACTGATTTAGTTAAAAATATTTTGGTACATGAAGTGTTGAAAAACCGGGGTTTGCCGGTAACATCAGATTTTGAGGGTGTATTCAAAATTCTGCAAATTGAAGACAGATTTGCACTGCCAGGTCTACTACTTATACCAGTTAATTTTAAAGGTATATTACATTTGTTCTATTTTGTAATACAGTGTAATTAATGAGTTACTAAATTCTATTTGCAATAACTTTTAAAGTGTTGAAATAACTTTAAAAATATAAAAAAAAAACTGAAATGACAACAGATCTGGTTATTCAAGCGTTTACAAATAATTTAGTGTTCAAAGAAGTACTCTACGTATGATTAATAGTAATTAGTAAGTTTCTAAATTTGATTGGTAATAATTTTTAAAGTTTTGAAATAATTGAATATACATAAAATCAGAATGAATTGCAACAGATCTGAGCATTCAATTCTTTAAAAATAATTAAGCACTTTGAGAAATACTGTAACTGAATGTTAAAACATTTAGAAATAAAAGATTTTTGGACTGTGCTCGAAGTAAACAAGTTTAAGGGTAGGACGGTCATAGTGTTTTAGTTAATAAGCTCAAGTTGTTAAGAAGGTTGTTGCCCGTATTAGATAAACGAATTTTTGTGGTGACTCGTTTGTTTGGAAATGTTAGCACTAGGGCAACCCTACGTATGACTCATATTAATTATAATACTATTTTTTTTATACATAGATAAATAGTTAATTAAATGGTCGTGGTAAATGGTTTTACATTTTTAATTTCTCTATCCAATTAAAGGAATATTTTTTGCAAATTTATTCTAGTTTTAGACAATGTTATTTAAATCATATTTTGTTGTACAATTTGCTCTGTATTAGTCACATTGTCACAGTCATATGAATTTCACATTCAAAAGCAATTAATGTGATTGCAATTATTTTATGTCGCATTAACACTATCTAAAATTGATCTCCTCTCGCGTTGACTCCATTTTTGTCAATGGGCCCTTTTGCATGTATTTATAAATTTCATACATGTCGTAGTATAATGAAATAGAAAATCACTCGCAATTTATTATAATATTCGTATGTGTAATCAAATATTAAAATGTTTGCAAATAATGACGATGGCGCAATTAAAATAGTAGCAGGTGCTAGGTACGGAAAGTAGGTCAGTGGAACTAGAATGACATTTTAAGGAATATATTACATGGGCTGTTACTATGGGCTATTGAACGAACATTATCGTCAAAAAGCTCAAACTTAACTGAAATAATCTCAATCGGACAGTCTGCGTCTTGATCGTTCTAATGATTTTGGTTTAACGGTTCTTGAGTCAATTTCGAAGTCTTTAGCATTTATTTCTTCCTTAGGGTGTAGGGTGAATTGATGAAAGCTATTATCTTTTATATGAAAAATTGAAATATGCCAACACATTTTGACTTGAGTTGGTGAATTTATTTATGCCACAATACAATTTTTCCAGACTTATACAAATAATAATAGTAATGCGAATTACTATTGTATTTAACTGATTTTGTTTTAATACAAAGTATTTACATTTCCAATTAACAGTATGCAGCAAATAAATTATAATATGTCGAGTATAGATTATACAGTCATTGCTGTTTACCGGACTGTTATAAGTAGCGCAGGTTTGTTGGAACCAAATGCCGTCGTTATAAAGAAATTCAATTGCAGGCAGTTATTACAACATTATTGCAACGTGACATCGGGCGTCCTACACAGTTGCGTTCCGGCCATCCTCATTTTTTATGAAATATGGACCGCGATCATATAGAAGTTTAGATTAGCCCATAAATCGCAACAAGCCGTACCTTTGTCTGGATGTACTGGCTGCTCTTGTACCACATCTAGTTGCTCTTCAGCATAAGTATGACAATTTTGCTTATGCATAAAGCCATTGAGGCAGAAATGGGCGTCGTCGCTGAGCAAAATTTTAGTCAAATATTGTGGATTTTCTTGAAGCTTTTTAAGAGCTTAGCAACTAAGCCGGTGCCGTTCTACGATTTTCCACGATAATACTGAACAAAAATACCATGACAAGTTTCTGCCACAAAATCTTATTTTTACTTTTATTGACCCCACGAGGTCAGATGTCGTACACATATTAATTAAACAAACAAATAAATAAATTTAAACATATTTATTCACCTGGTTCTATCCTTTGCATTTTCTCGCCAAGTTTTTGTTAACACCAAGTGTACGAAGGGGTTCTTAGGCCTGCTCTTTCAAGCGGGGTCTTGGTATAACAGGACCATATATTTTACAAAGGATTTTTCTCTCGAATACTCCCAGGAGGTTTTCAACCGCTTGAGATATGAACAAAGATTCGGAGCCATATGCCAGGAAAGGTAAAATGAGACTCCGGTATAGCTGGACTTTTGCCTGTCGAGGAAGTGCTTTATTCTCACACTGCATGCTGAGCCCAAAATAGCACCTATATGCAAGCACAATTTTCCTATTTATCTCTAGGCTAACGTTGTTGTCCTTGATCACGACGGATCCAAGGTAGATTAATTCATTTACCATTTCAAAATTAAACTAGTTGTCACCGTTCATGTGCGGAGCTGTCTTAGAATCACTATTGGAAAGATTAGTTCCAAATGAATGCCCCATTATTAGTGTTTTGCTTACACAAACAATCTATGAACTATTTCTCATGTGACAGTCAAACAGACGGAAAGATTTTCACTTATTAACACAAGTCTCTTCGCAAAGTCCGTGTTGAATTATTATGCTTATATAGCTTTTGCTGTCTTTTCTCCCCATTCTTGGTATTTCGTCTCGTCTACGTATGATTAATATTAATTATAATATTTCTCTATTTAATTGTGTTTCAGTTATAAAGTTTTCAGCCAATTGCATTTCAAATAAATCTCCAACAAACACAACAAATTAAGAGATAGATTTTAAATAATGGAACACCTATAATTGAATTTTTTTTGGGCCCCCAAAGATTTGGGGCCTCGGTGTCATTTTTGCAAAAAAGTGATCATTTTGTCAGGCTCATATCTTGCAAACCATTTGGAATTTTGATTTACTCTCTTAGGGAAAGTTGTAGCCTTTGTTATATTTCCATGACTTAAAAAATTATACATTGTGAAATTCGAATTGCGATTTTGACCTTGAAAATGAAATTTTTGTGATTTTATTTGTTCACAATTTTTGTTCTTTATGACAAAAGCTACAACTTTCCACAGAGAGGGAATTCAAAAATTTCGAATGAATTGCAAGATATGAGCCTGACAAAATTATCACTTTTTGACAAAGTGCATGACTTTGGGCAAAACTGGGAGACACGGGTCATTTTTTTTGTCTTTTATCACATAGTGGCGTCCGTATATTGATATATTTCCACGACTTAAAAAATTACACACAGTGTTGTTTATCGCGTCTAAAGTTCAGCAAGAATCTTAGCAAAATCTCTAAGTATCGCAACAAGTCAGCAAATATTCCAAAAATGTTTAGCCATTATAACTATGATAACCAGCCAACAAATTGCATTGAAATATATTTTACCTGCTTCAGCAGAAAGCTTAGATGGGCCAGAATTTTTGTATAATAGGTTAAAGTATTTTCGCTGGTAACTGTAAATCTCTAGAGGCCTTGATTTATAATATTGATATACTCCCATACGTATGATGAATATTAATTACAACATTTCTTTATTTAACTATTTGTAACTTTTAAAGTTTCTCAATAATTGAATCATATCCTGAACAAAATCAAAGAATTCTCAAGAAAATCAAAGAAACTTAATAAACCAGCAAATGTTTTAAAAATAATTTAAAACCTATAACTGTGATCAAAAACTTACTTACTTACTTATCGGGTCACGAACAACCCCGTGGGGTCAGGGACCTTACAAAACGAAGATAACATATTTCGCCAACCAGTTCGATCTTTTGCCTTATCTCTCCAGTTGGCACTACCAAGTGTACGCAGGGATTCATCAACCTGATCCCTCCAGCGGAGTCTTGGTCTTCCTAGTTTTCGTCTTCCTTCGAGTTCGGTTTCAAAAACCCTTCGTGCTCATTAGTCTTCATCCATTCTACTGACATGGCCTAGCCAGCGCAATCGCGTTATTTTGATCCGCTTAACTATGTCAATGTCGGGGTATAACTCATACAGCTCATGATTCGTGCGTCGCCGATACTCGCCGTTGTCCACTATAGGGCCGTACATTTTTCTGAGTATTTTTCTCTCGAAGACTCCTACAGATGTTTCGTCTGCTTGCGATAATACCCAGGATTCTGCGCCATAAAGCAAGTCAGGTTGTATGAGAGTCTGGTATAATTGGACTTTTATTACTCGAGAGAGGGCTTTATCACTAAAGTGCTTGCTTAGCCCAAAATAACATCTATTCGCAAGCAAAATTCTCCGCTTGATCTCAGGGGTGACGTCGTTGTTTATGTTTACTGCATATCCGACGAATATAAATTCGTCTACCACCTCGAAATTATAATGGTTATCAACGTTCTAATCTATCAACGTCCAATCGCGTGGAGGCCCTGCTGGTTGAAACGATTAATTTTGCCTTGTCCTCATTTACCGTCAGACCCACTTTTGCTGACTCCTTCTCAATTCTCGAAAACACCGCAGTAACTTCTCTAACTGTGCGTCCAATGATGTCTACATCATCAGCATAGGCGAGTAGCATGTGACTTTTGCTGCTGATGGTTTTGTTCATGTTGAAAACAGCTTTTCTCAGAATAATCTCTATTAATATGTTAACGAGATCACAGGAGAGGGTGTCACCTTGTCTGAGGCCTCGCTTAGCTTCAAAAGGTTCGGTAAGATCCTTACCAACTTTCGCTGCGGATTTGGTGTTCGTCAGGGTCATTCTGCAAAGGCATATGAGCTCTGCAGGAATACCTAGCTCAGACATTGCTTCGTATAATTTTCCCTGTATCGGACTATCGAAGGTCGCCTTATAATCGACATATAGATGATAGGTGTTGATTTGTTTTTCGTGGGTCTTCTCCAGGATTTGGCATAGCGTGAAAATCTGGTCGGTTGTCGATTTTCCAAGCTTAAAGCCGCACTGGTATGGTCCAATCAGGTCAGTGATAATTGGATTTAGTCCTTCGCACATTATGCTTGACAGAACCTTATATGCTATGAATAAAAGGCTTATTCCACGGTAGTTGGCACAGAGACTCGGGTTACCTTTTTTAAATATGGGACATAGTACACTGAGGCTCCAATCGCTGGGCATGCATTCATCTAACCAAATTTTGCTAATGAGCTGATGCATGCACCTTATCAGCTCATGGCAGCCAGCTTTAAACAGCACCGCTGGTAATCCATCGGCTCCTGCGGCTTTATTGTTCTTAAGCCGGGCAATAGCTGTTCTGACCTCGTCTTGGTTAGGAGGGGGGGGGGGGCAATCGGCGTCGTCGTCCAAATTTAGATCGATTGTCTCGTCATTGGATATCTCAGGTACCAATAGCGCAGAGAAATTATCTCTCCATATTCCCAACATACTCTGCATATCTGCGATGAGATTTCGGTCCTTGTCTTTACAGAAGGGGGCCCTGAACCATGTCTATTAGTTCCGTTTTTGACTTTTTGGTAGAATTTTCGGGCCTCGTTCTTCCTTCTGTATGACTCAATTTTCGCACTCTCGTGCTTTCTCCACTGCAGTTTCTTATGCCTACCGCTCAGTCGCAGCTCGCGTTGCTATTGACTGTAGCATTACCATGCGTGCAGCGTTCTTTTCACCATTTGCAGTGCGACACTCTTTATCGTACCATGGTTTGTTTTCAAAACCAAGTATGGTTGTTGGGGCAGTTTTAATAGAGTCGGAAATGGGTTTCCACTACGCTTCAGGATCGTTATCGGGAGGGGATGATCAAAAACATGTTTCTTTTGTTGTAGCAGTAGAATTGAATGGTTATACGTATCAGAACTTATTTACCATGATCTAAGGCAGTTTCGCAGCCACCTAATTCAAAGGCTCTTGAGGCCCTATTCCCTTATATGGACAATTCGTAGCCCAGACGTATAATTAATATTAATTTTAATATTGACTTAAATAATTATTTATAATTTTTACAGCTCTCAAGCAATTGAATCGCAACAAAATCGGCCTGAAACCCAACAAATCACCCAATAGTTAAAAAATAATTTAATAATTTAATTTAGTAGTCGTTATGGTAAAAAGATATACTAAACAATTTTTCATTTTGTTGTAGCAGTGCAAAGTTTAAAGTTTGGATGAAGCTAAAGTTATGTACATATAACAAGGATAAATATTGTGGCGTATTGGTCGTATTCCAGTTAATTGTAATGCTTAGGTCACACGTAACGACTAGAATGGCGAGACAGTAACTCGGCCGAGTGCCTTCTTACTGTCTCGCCACTCTACTCGTTACGTGTGTGCACGCCATAAAGTTCTTGAGGCCCTGTTTCGCAAAATTGGTATTTGTCCACCCCTACTTATGATTATTGTATAATTATTAAAATACTTGATTTAATTGCTTATAGCCTTAAAGGCTCCTAAAATACTAATTTGGAACAAATTTACTAAGAGAGTAGACCAAACTTCTCAGTGAATCTTTCACTGATGTTTAGGTGTTAATGTATGATAAGTTTATACTGCAAAATTGCAAGGTCAGAAAGGTTTTTCTAAGTGAAAAATGACCGGCTTTGTTCGAATAACAGGCCATTCAAGTAGTCATACTCACTGGCATGACACACATCAGACGTCTAACTACTGTGCCTGAATTTATACCACCGAGAGAACATCAATCGTATAAATAACAACTGGTATGATGAACTTCACATATTCGAATTAGTACCGTAGCATTTGCAATTTTGTTTTGCTCTGCGTTAGCGTTGGATAATTAAAAGATCAGTTATTTCGGATTTTGAACGTTATAGAGCTAAAAGCTTTACCAATATTTGTTTGCCATAATCTAAACGTTTTTGTAGATCCTTTGCCACAATTTAACCTATATTAATATTTAAATTACTTTACGTATGATTGATATTAATTATGGAGTTCCTTCATAAATAGCTTATATCTTCTAAAGTTCATACACCCTTAAATAACAATAAACTCCCTAAAAATCTGAACACGAATGGTCATTCAACCTTTAACAAATGGTTTAACGTTCATGCATGGAAGTGCTGATTTTTCATTACAATTTTATGAACTTTATTTTGAGATTTATCATTTTATTAACACTTACAGCTGACACCCATGCCACAGCAACTGGAGTCGAAGCAGGCAGCAGACAAATAACACTAAATATGACAAATATTAGATTTTTAAATAAAATTTATGATTCCATTTCCAGATAAAGTCCTTAAGCTTATTCTTTCTATGCTCCAAATAAATGGGTATGTCCTTTTTTGTTCTGTCTTGCACGCGCTCTCTTTCTATCTCTCTATCTCTCATTCTCTCTGTCTATTTGAATTATTTGTTATCTTTACTTAAATTTGTCTTTTAAGTAGCTTATGGGAAATGGGGAATTCTATTTGTTTTATTTGTAACATTTGTGATTTTACAAATAGTTGTTCCAGCACTGTCATCTCTGTCTGGTCGAGTGTGAGATTGTATATAAATGCTGGGTGTTTGGTTTTATAGTTGGGTCTTTAGTCTAAGTTAAGCGATTAGAGTCTCTTTAGAGTTTGTACAAGGGTTGTATGTTATTTAACGTCAACACTTTTAGTGTAAAAATATTTTTCTATTTAACACAATTCGAGTTGTAGTCTTACACTGTTGACACTGTTATGATGACACTTGTTACAATGAACATATGGCATGAATATGTTTGTTGATATTTTTTGAAAAGTAAATAGATAATGTTAATCTTTAGATTGTTATGAACTTAAACAAAAGTTAGGGATTTTGGGCGACCGGTTGGCTTGAAAGGTGTCATGTTTATAATTTTTGTCTGCCTTACCGTACCTGTTTCCATTGATATCTCAAATTATATTGACAGAAGGTTGCTACTAATATTTCGGGAACTGGCAATACTAGTGTTCACAGATGCAAACTGGAACTTCCATTGGAAAGTTTGATATTTTTTAGCGTAAATATACAGAAAAGTTTTTCACTTACAAACACTATTTTTTCTATGTATTGTTTTATGTATTTGAGCGTTGAGAAATTCATCTCGGTTAAAAAATAGAATTAATCCGTGAAAATTTTCATGCAATGATTTTACACGATTTTCCGGGTGGATTGTCGAGACAAGTGTGTGTCAATCAATCAACTTTTCGTGATGAAGCACTATCAAAAACTACTACCAAGAGTTCAGCCTTGGACGCCGTTCGCCCTAGGATGAATTTCGTGAAGGTCATCCAAAAGCGGTTGTTCTGCCACAAAACATCGGTGCAGTGCGTGAACTAATAATGCAAGACCGTTATGTTACATATTGTGAGATAGACCCTTCCTTGCATATTAGTCCCACTTCAATACATTCGATTTTGCATGAACATGTGCCTGCAAAAAAGATATGTTTGCGTTGAATCCCACATAATTTGACAATCGCTCAAAACAAGCTCGTGTCAATTGGTGTAAGCAAATTATTTAAAAGTCGACCATGGTGCTTCAAAAGGCGCGACTAACTTCGTGACAAGTGACGAATCATGAGTCGCAATCCAAATATCAATCGATCTTGTGGGTCTTTCAAGACGAGCTAAATCCAACAAAAGTTGTTCATGGAAGAAGCACAGCAAAGCAAATGGTCGCCTGTTTCTTCCGCCGAATGGGGAATGTGGCCACTGTTCCGCTTGCATATCGTAGGACGGTCAATTTTGAGTGGTATGCGACCATTTATCTGCCGGAAGTCTTCGGAGAAATTCGTAAAACCAACCGCCAAAAACGGATCATTCTCCATCATGACAAGCGAGCCCTTGCACATCCCATCAAACAGGTGAATTTTTGAGCAGTCAACAGTTCGAATTGATGTGTCAGTCAAAAGATCAAATTGATTGAACGTCCGTACAGTTCTGATTTGGCACGCTGATTTTGGTCAACGATTTACGAGCGTTGAAGAAGCTGCTGAAACGTTCAAAAACCATAGTTTGGAAGTGTCTAGCATCAGGAAACAAAATTAAAATTACCTCAAAGTTAAAATGACCTCCAAATTTAAATGACCTATATTAAATAGCGTTCTTCTCAAGCCAGAACCATTATCATATGTCAGACTGTTACCAAGATCAGGTGTATTTGCATCCAATAGTCGGCTTTCAAGATTTATATACTTGACGTATGATTGATATTAATTATATTGGCTTTAATCTTTTTTTTTTTTTTTTTTTTTTTATTTATTTATAATTCATGTTTTATAATATAAACAATATTCTAATTTAAGCCTCAGCGCCTTGAAGGCTTTGTAGAGGCAACATTATTGACAACCTGACTTACGTCTAACAAGATTACAAAAAATAAAAAAATAGGAAAAAAAAAAAACTTAAAATATTTAAAAAAAAAAGAAAAATAAATGTATATATAATATGTACAGTTTTAACTTAAGAGAGAAAAAAAAGAAAGAATAATAATAATTAATTATTAACAGTACTCACGTTAAAAGTGTTTCTAAATTTTCAAGCAGATATTTTTTTATTTGTTGTTTAAATGTTGAAAGAACTTGTAAATCTCGCAAGTGAGATGGTAAATTATTGTATTCGTGTGGCCCAGCGTATGCAATTCGCTGTTTTGTTAACTCAAGTCGACATCTTACAGATCTTAAGTGATGGGCTTGCCTAGTATTCCTTTGAGATTGGGTTATGTTTTGAGAAAAATTTATAAAGGAAAGGCTATTAATTTTTAAAGCCTTAAACATATATATTAAAACTTTTTGCTTGTATAAACCTTTTACCGGAAGAATGTTTTTAGCATAATTATTGTATAAATCAAATGTGGAATGTCTTAATGGAAGATTAAAAACAAGTTTCAGAGCTTTATTTTGGGCTGATTGAAGTGATTTTAACGAGCTGCTCAATCTGCAACCGTAGACAGATGGTAAATAAGTTAAATGAGAATGTACGAGTGACTGGTAAATAAGCAATTTTGTAGAAGTGTTAAATTTATTTCTAAATTTATAAAGAATTCCAATAGCAGAAGAGATTTTTGACTTTAAAGATTCTATATGTTCATCCCATAGCATATTATGATTCAAAATAATTCCTAAATACTTCACCATGTCAGACTCTGCCACTGGAATACCTTCAATATAAACCTCCATCCTCTCATCATTACTACACTGATATGGTTTGAATCTTACAAATGTTGTCTTGGCAGGATTAATTTTAAGCTTATTAGCTTCCGAAAATTCAGTCAAAATAGCCGCATCATATTCAATGTTTGTTTTTAAAACCTGTGAGTGATTGCATCTGTAGATTAAACATAAATCATCGGCATACATAAACAGTTTACCATTAAAGCTAATATTCTTAACATCGTTTATGTAAATGAGGAATAAAAGTGGACCAAGTACACTTCCTTGCGGAACTCCACATTTCACCGGTAGCTTCCTGCTTTTAGCATCACCAACCTGAACAAACTGAAATCTATTCGATAAAAAATCACGAAATAGATCCAACGTTTTTCCATAAAAACCATAAAGTTTAAGTTTATTAATTAATATGTCATGGTCTACTAGATCAAACGCTTTCGAGAAATCAAAAAAAACTCCAGCTACCCCTCTATACCCTGCATCAAGCCCTTCACATATGTGATCTATAAGATGAACCACTGCTTGTTCAGTTCCATTTCCCTTTCTAAATCCAAACTGTCTTTCAAATAATAATCCGTTAGAATCTAAATAGTTCGATACCTGGTCAAAAATAATCCTTTCAAAAACTTTATCTATAATTGACAATAATGATATTGGTCTTAAATTGCAAATTAAATCAGAGCCACTAACTTTGGGTATGGGAATTATTTTATGCAACTTCAAAACATCTGGATAGCATCCTTCAATAACCATTTTGTTGAAAATTTCCGTGAGGAAACCTACTACCGCATTTTTCCTTACCTGAAGAATTCTAGGAGTTATGTTGTCAAAACCCGGACTTTTACTCACATTCAAATTCGCCAATATACATTCCACGGCCGTCCTCTCTACCATTTGCAGACTGAAGCTTGTTCTCTGGGCCGTCAATGTACGGAAAAAGTTAAAGTTCGTTTGGGTCACACAGTGTTCCCTGCGAATGCAATCAACTACTCCATAGAAAAAATCATTAATACTTGAAGCCTTTTCGCCGTCTGTCGTTAAAACACATCCATCTTCCCGTACAATATTCTTTAAAGCCCTATTCTTACGACCAAATTCTCTGTTTAAGAAACGCCATGTTTTCCCAGGATCACCAAGACATGATTTTAAGCTATTTATGTAATATTGATTCATTAAGTTTTTGTTACATATTTTTATGATTTTGCTTATTCGTTTAAGTCTTTCAGATACATCGGTATTGCCACGATTTTTTCTCCGAATAGCCAAAAGATACTTTTTATAAGAAATCAATGATAGAAGATTATCTGTCATCCAGGGAGTTAACTTTCTTCTTGAATTTAAGCGCCTTATCCTTGTAGTTGTGCAATGCTCTGTAGCTTCAATGAGACCATTTATTAGATTCGTGCATAACTCTGTGGATGTGTCTAAAAAGCATACGTTTTGAAAAATTCTATCCAAGTGAGTCCCAAACTGCTCATAATTAACAACTGAAAACTTCTCAATTAGAACGCATTGGTCTATTAGTTCATTTTCAAACCTGCAACATATCATATTATGATCACTCAAATTATTTTCAATTGAGTAAACACACGTTCTATCAGCTACATTTGAAAATATACAATCTATAGAGGTTCCACTCTGAGGTCTTGTGATCAAATTGTGACAACTATTCAAATTGTATTCAGAAAAAATATTAATTAAAGAACCTTGGTATCGGTTAGCAGAAAGAGTATCTATATTAAAATCACCTACAAAAAAGCATGGTGCATCACTTAATGAAATTAGCATGTTCTCAACCTTCTTAAAAAAATTGTCAATCGAACATTTCTGGGATCTGTAAAGAGATGTAATTATCAAACATTTATTCCTTATCTTAATATCTTGAAGTTCTATTGAAACAGTATCTAAATATTCTTCACTGTTCGAGATTCTGACAGAATACTTTAAGCCCACTTTAATAAAAACCGAGGTGCCGCCATACCCATCTTTCCTACAACAATGTACAACTTCATAACCAGGAATAAAATACAAGCTAGCCAGTCTCTTATTGATCCACGTTTCCTGAACAGCAATTATATCAGGGAGTTTTGAAAACTTACTTAATTCATATTTAAATTTATTAAACTTGCCAATTGAAGAAATACTTCTAATATTGAGAGATAAGATATCCAAAAAACTTGAACTGATTTTATCAGCATGTGAATTAAACGTTTTAATGTTTTTAAAATAATAAGAGAACATAATTAAAGGATTCAAATGAAATAAAACAAAAAACTGAAATAATCTAATTCAAAATAAGTAAATTAAAAGAAAAGAAAAGTATAAAAACAAATAAAATACTTTAATTTGGAGATCTGAAGTTATCGCCATCATCATCTTCATCAGAGCTTTCATCGTTCAGTATTCCAGCATTCGATTTCCTTGAGCGACCACCAGAAGCACTTAAAAGCATTTTATCAACATCATCCATTGAATAAATTCGTATCTGCCTAGATTTCTCATCCTTCTTTGCAAATATATTGCCTCCTTTTGAGTAAACGAATTTGTAGCCAACACTTCTTAGAGTTTTGGCATGGTTAAATACTTCCAAAGATTCTTTGCAGAGAAAATCATTAATGTAGATGCTTTTTAAATCATCAATTTCTTTCATTTTTGTTTTTTCAATCATGAATGCTTTCTTAGATTTTTTATTATTAAATTTCACAACCAAGGACTTTTTCAGCGATTTTTCATTTACTTTTAAGAAATATGCATCATCCACTTCATTTTCACTAATGCCAGCTCCTGTTTTTTTAGCAATGTTTAAAACAATCTCCAACGGCGTTACATCGTCTTTTTCCACCTTTAATCCATTTATAATACAGTCATTCTGCACTCTTATATCATTCAGATATTTAACTGATGACAGCTATAACTTGAAATTTAAGCAACTGATGTCAGATCTGAAAAGTAACATTAAATGAGGCAATCTTTGTGACCTATAATCTGCTGACAAGGCTCGCATACAAGTATACATATTGTATATGGGCAATTCCACAGAAAGGTCCACCTTTTGTCACATCACGTCACCCTCGTTAATTGCTTATTTTTTAAGACCAGTTAGTTAGATTGTTTTACCATCTTTTATTAAATATAGAGATTCTTACATTCGGTATTTAGTACAAGAATAGAAAACAATCGAACTTCATGGTCCTAAAATATAAACAATTTACGACGGTGACGTGATGCGACATAGGGTGGCACTTTCTGTGGAAATGCCCATATGCAATGAAATGTATGGAGGAAAATATATTTTCGAATTTTAATAAAACCCTCATGGTCTAAAACTGACTTGGTGAAAATTTGAGCCGAATCGGACAACTCTAAGCCGTGCCGCATTTTACTCAAAGTTTTCGGATTTTGGCATTTTGGGTGAAAATTCGTATACACTAGAAAAACTTCACCCATCGATGCATTTGAAAAAAAAATTTCTACATTGATTTAGTTTAACCTGGATATAAGCTGCGTAAAGTTTAAAAAAAATCAGACCACTATAAGGGTTCCAATTTTTAAACTGAAAAAATTTGCAATTTTTAACAAAAATTATAATTTGGGTTTTTCGATGTTTTTTCCAAAAATTGTATCTAAATGAAAAAAATATTTAACTAGGATTCCAATGCCCTCTAGCAGAAGTCTTTACGCTTCTAATAAGCTATAACACGATATATGCGTGCAACGGTTTCATGGTGTTTTCGTTGTACCCTTATTAGGCCGTCTTGGCGATTTTTCCGCACGATAAGAACATGAAATCGTTGCATGAGCTTATTAGAAGCGTATAGACTTCTGCTAGAATCTATTGGAATCCAAGTTAATTTTTTTTCATTTAGATACAATTTTTGGAAAAATCCGAAAACCCCAAATTTTCATTTTTGTTAAAAATTAAAAATGTTTCCAAATTAAAAATTGGAACCCTTAGAGTGGTCGAATTTTACTCAAACTTCTTTATCCAGTTTATATTCAGGTTAAAATAAATCAATGTGCAAATTTTTGTTCAAATGTACCGAGGAGTGAAGATTTTCTAGTATATACGAATTTTCACCCAAAATGCCAAAATCCGAAAACTTTGACTAAAATGCGGCACGGCTTAGAGTTGTCCGATTCGGCTCAAGCTTTTACCAAGTCGGTTTTAGACCATAAGGAACAAGAATCCGCCTGGGATTTATTAAAAATCCGAAGTTGTTTTTTCATTGCCACCCTAGTATACATATTTCAAATTGAAGTACAATACATAATGGGCATATGATTGATATTAATTATTAAACACCTATAACTTTTAAGTTTACCGACTGACTTCAAAACACAAAATTTATATTTATTTATACAAAACGTTAGGTTTGTTCGTTCAAACTTCAGTTTAAATGTTCTTCAAATAATAATTTATTAATAAATAATCCACATTTTTCGTGCTTAAGACCAGTATTTCTTTATTTCCAATAAATCGCTACACCATTGGGTAGCATCATCAGCAAACTGAATTAAAATGATATCTAGCTCGAAAAAAGTGCACTATTTATTTATAATAATGTTTTGGTCAATTCTTGTATATTAATTAGCTTCCTTCTCAAACCATAACCAATGCCATATGTCAGAATTCTTCCCATATCAGGTAGTACTTACATCCTGTACTCTACTTGCAAGATTTATATAATAGACGTATGATTGATATTAATCATATTAGCTTTAATATAAAACAGCTATAACTTAAGCAACTGATTTCGGATCAGAAAAGTAGCATCTAAGTAAATCTAATCTATCTATCTGTGCGACCTGTAATCTGCTGACAAGACTCACATATATGTATGTACCCATATCTAAAATTGAAATATATTATGTAATGGGCGTATGATTGATATTAATTATGAAACACAAATATCTTTGAAGTTTAACGGCTGATTTCATAACAGAACATTTATATTAAATCTACACAGAATCAGCTTCTTTCGTTTTAACTCCAGTTTAAATATTCATCTAGAGAAGCTTTTCTATGAACTGCTATTCATCGAATTCATTATGGTATGGACATCAGACTTACATAATATACATATATTATAATTTTTTTCCCCAAGAACACATTGAAAATTAGCAATTTCCTTAAAAAAAATATATAAAATATTTCCTCAATTTTCCTTTAGCATCACAATTTAAACAAATATTCCCATTTCACTAAGAACAGCAGCAATAATATACCAGTTCCATTTGCAGCCATGTGCTTTATATCCACAAAAACCTCCCGAATGTTTTCCACAGAAATGTTAAGAGCAAAACCAACCACATCACAAGCCAGCATGTTTATGGTAAACATGCATGTGCATGTAATATTATAACATTTACGTTTGTCTCATATTTGTCTCCTCCATTGCGAAAATCATCCATCCTCCCACTTTACTTCACATGGCCCATATCTCTATCTACTTTACATGTGTACAATAATTCACAGAAATTATCTTTACTTTTGGAGCGCTAACAAATTGCGTTGTCGCAATTTTGGCACAATTTTGAAGCAAAAGCAAAAAAAAAACAACAACAACATACATATTACCCAAAATGGTTATTGAACATGTTGGAAGAGGGGAGAATCACATGTAAACTCATAAGGAAACTTAAATGTACAGTCAAGGTACTGTTTAATAAACACCATGGCATTTTTATGTATTGAAAACGAATTTTTAATGCTGACTTCTAGTTTAAGACTTTGGTCTTTGCAAATACTTACGTGGGCGTATCATGGTTATTAATGCAAATAGTGACACTATCTTCAAAGATGTGACTATTTTATAAATTTTCTGCTATCTATACACAACTCCATCAAGTTGAGATCACATATACTCTAACGTGTACTAGATTAACATGTGATCTGAAATAAATTGAGATTTGTTTAGTTTGATTTTAATTCTAAGTTTGTGTTAGCGTATGATTAATATAAATAGCGTTAACTTTACACTAAAATGGTGATAACTTTGAAACTAAGCAATGGTTTTCATATCTGTAAAATAATATTTAATAAAGAAAATTAGAATTTATAATTTAATAGTTAAGAAAATTCTTCACATTAAAGATGACTCAATCAAGTACAGATCACATGTATAACTCAGTGTGCAAGATTTACAATGTGATCTTAACTTTAGAATGTGGGTTTTAGTTTGAATCAGATGTACTTTATAACGGGTCCGCCAAATAACTTTTTTTTTGAAAATGCTAGAAAAAAAACTACTGAATATTTTCTCAAATTTTTTTTCTTTATTTGAAAGTACAATCCTTCCGGTTAATAACGGAAAATAATTTTATTCAGATGGCTGCCTCGGCTGGCCATGCAGTAGCCTACATGATCTGTCCAATTTTTAAGCACATTATCGATTGTGTGAAGCTGTATTTCACCAATGGCTTCACGAATATTGTCCTTTAAAGCATCAATTGTCTCTGGCTTGTCGGCGTAACACTTATCTTTGAGGACATTCCACAAATAATAGTCCAACGGTGTCAAATCGTAGCTCCGAGGTGGCTAAATGACATCAGCTCTGCGGCTGACAATGCGATCTTCAAAAACAGGGCGCAAAACTTCGAGTGTAGCACACATTCTGCAATATTACGATGATTTTCAAAGTAATGTCGCAATATTTCCCAGCGTTGTTCAAGTGTATACACTACCATATTCGTCCAACGGAAGGATAAAACTATTTATCTGTCAAATCGGGCATGAGCTAAGTGTTACCATTCACGAAATAAGCACTAGTTGAAAAAAAACGTTAGATGGCGGACCCTTTAGTATAATAATTTTTTAAATATAACATCACTTTCTAAATTGAAGCCCCTGGTGCAAGAAGATGTTAACTCACTTTTTTTCAAAATCAATATTTTCCTAATGTTTCCATGGTATCTGACTGATATAAAAAAAATTAAAAAAAAATCAATTTTAATTTTAATAATTTAAATGCCAAAGAATTAAAAAAAAAATCAAATTTAATTTTAATAATTTAAATACCTCATGTTGACTTTTTTCATGTTTAAAACAAAATCGGATAATATTGTTTTTGGAAAAAGTGAGTTAACACCTTCTTCCATCAGGGCCTTCAATTACAGTGAGTTTAATTTTTAAGTCATGGAAATATAACCATATACGGACACCACTACGTGATAAAAAACCAAAAAAAAGACCCGTTCCACCCAGTTTTGCCCAAAGTCATGCACTGATTTTAATGGGCCCCAAAGATTTGGGGCCTCAGTGTAATTTTTGCAAAAAAGTGATCATTTTGTAAAGGCTCATATCTTGCAAACCGTTCGGAATTTTAAATTACTCTCAGAGGGAGAGTTCTAGCTCTTGCCATAAAGAACAAAAATTGTCAACATACAAAATCAAAAAAACTTCATCTTCAAGGTCAAAATTGCAAAAAACTTCTTCGAACTTCGAAAATTCGATTTTTTAACCTTTTTCCCCTGTTCAGGTCCATAGGTAGCAAACCGTTCAAAATTCAAACCGATCTTTTTTTTGGTCTTTTATCACATGGTAGTGTGCGTATATGTTTATATTTTTTCGTGTTGCACTGTGTTAATAACAATCATACGCGCACTTAGCTCTTTTTAAAACCTAGAATCTTGAACTAAAAGATTTGCACAATTATCTGAAACATAAGGGCAGCATTGTTGATTTTGTGATTATTTGTGATTATTTCACAAATTGTTTACCAACTTCCAAATGCAGGGACGGGCGTTTTAGGTGGAAAGTTTCTTATAGCCATTCAACTGGGAGTGGGGGGAAATGATACCTTCATTGGTCAGTCCAAGCCGCTCACTTCTTCCACGCATTGTGTCCTAGGAAATGTTTTTATCTATAATCTTCGGTAGCTAGCTAAAGTGCGAAGGCGAAACGAATGAGCAGCCTGATTGGTTATACGATCACTGATACATCTCAGGCTTATTAGGTGACCTTGTCACTGAAGTTCTTCTACCTAGTGGATATTCTTCTGTCTCTTGACGATGGATGAGCCAACACCCCTGGCCAAGGGCGAATCAAAATTAAAGAAACCAAAACACAGCTTCGACTCAGTGCATTCTGTTCAGCGTCTGAACCATGATGGCGACTGAAATATGATCATCCTTGCAGACCACGGTGGCCTAGATTTGCCTCCCGCCATCGTTATATAGGCAACGAAAATACACAAGAAAAATAAAACAAACAAACTCACTAATCGTTGGCGACCCTCGCAGACGTTATAAGGACCACGATTTGAGGATATGTACCTGGAACACTATATACAACGAGTGCCACTTTCCAACTTTGGGATGTCCTCGAAAAATATAAAGTTGACATCGGAGCCATCCAAGAAATGCAATTGTCAGGATATGGTTGCAGCACAAAGCGAAAGCAGCAATTCGGGTGCGAATTTATAGTTGGCAAGAAACTGCGGCACCTTGTGTCAAGGTTCAAGTCAGTGAATTTACGCCTATCCACAATTCGCATCAAAGAGAAATTTTTCTACACATCGTCGCCTGAATCTTGATTTGTCGTATACTACAATTTGACGTTTATAAGTTTGAAAGGGATTTGGAACGAGAAACACTCAAATATTATATCACGCTGACCCTCATATTTCTATCTTCGTTGGTTGCAAAGATATGAAGCATTGCATTTGAACTCATTTTCCTCAAAACTCCAATTTGGAGTATACGGGAAATCAAGATTCAGGCGACGATATCGTTAATTGATTTGCAAGCACCGACGGAGGATAAAGACGATGAGGTAAAAGAATCATTTTATGAACGTCTGGCGGAAGTAAACGAACGCTGCCGTGGCCACGACGTTATGATTATCCTATGCGATTTTAATGCCAAATTGGAAAAGGAAAATGTCTTCGACCAATCATCGGTACAAGATACCAGTCTACAAGATACCACTTCCGATAATGGAGTTAGACTGATGGACTTAGCCGCTGGAAAGAACATGATTGTAAGCAGCACAGAATTCCAGCATAAGGACATACATAAGGCGACTTGATTATCTCCTGATCAGAGAACGAAGAACCAGATTGATCACTTGGTAATATATGGCAGGCACTCTTCTAGTAGCTCGAGATGCAGGTATCGACCGGGCTGCCGGTATCGACCGGGATCATAACTTGGTGGCTGCGAAAATTTGCATAAGGCTGAGAAGAGCGAAAAACGTACGAGGTCGAACACGGGAAAAGCTATCAACAAAAGCTCACTCTCCTCCTAGGGCAAAATACTCCCCCTCTGGAGGACTCAGAAACGCAGTGGAAGCACATCTCTCGTTCTTTGGAAACCCGTGCAAGGACTAAACTTAGCTATCAAAAACCGCAGAACGCCAAGCCATGGTACGACAAAGAATGTTGCATTGCAACTGATGAAAAAGAGGCTGAAAGCATGGCAGAGATACAGTCAGTTACAATGCTTTTTACAAATGAGCGGTACAGAAGGCTGAGAAGAGAGGAACACCAACTATTTAGGTGGAAAAAATGGTAGTGGGAGCTGAGATAAAGTGAAAAGACCGCAATGTGCACAGTGAATAATGAATCGCGAAATTTTTTTTCCAGAGTGTAAGAAGTTCAAGTAACTGGACGAATTATGGGCGGCCCTCCTGCAAGGACGAGAATGGGAATCTGGGTGACTGAGAATGGGAGAATGGGTGACTGAGAAGCAGTGTGTGCTCAAAATGTGGAGAGACCAATTTTCAGCACTACAGCACTCAGATTCTTCCACTGATTACACTGTGATAGTCGAAAAAATGAACTTCGATGAATCCTTTTCGAACTATTAGGGGGGAGTCCCCTGAGTGCGAAAGTACATTTGGAAGTGTCAGATTGGCTCCAGTTTTTGAGAAATCGGTATATATGGATAGACCTAAGTTCTCGCTATTTAAACAAATTTTACCGGCCATAGGCCAATTTTTTTATTTGGCCTAGAAGGGCTTAAAAAGCTTATTAAAATAGAAGAAACAAATGTTTGCGCTCGGTCTAACTTCTTGAGATATGGGCCTTTAAAGCTTGAGTATATAATTGCCCATATCTCACATATTTATGGTCCGATCTGGTTCCGGTGAATATCATTACAAAGACCACTAAAAACTCTTTAAATCTGCATATAAATATATTACATTTTATTAAGTCATTGGGGACAAATTTAAAAAATACGATTTTTTAACCTCACTTTTGTGCTAAAAATCAGATTTTCTCAAAAAACAGCCCCAGTAAACCTATTTTCTACCTAGACTCAGGTTGTAGGCAACACTTCTGGCTTTGTTTTAAGGTATAATACTTCGCATTAAACCTTCTAAGACCGGATATATTTATGTTCAAAATTTGAAACACAAGAAATTAATTTAAAAATTATGGTTAATTTACTTAATGGTTAATTAACTTTAAAAAAAAACGAAAAAAATATATGTAAAAGTCCAATATTTTGATTTTGTAGCTTAACTTGAGGCCTATGCTAGGAAAATAAATAAAATTTTCTAAAAAAGTAAAAAAACTTTCATTTTTTCTTGTATTTCAAATTTTGAACATAAATATCTCCGGTCTTAGAAGGGGTAATGCGAAGTATTATACCTCAAAACAAAGCCTGAAGTGTTGCCTACAACCTGAGTTTAGGTAGAAAATAGGTTTACTAGGGCTGTTTTTTGAGAAAATCAGATTTTTAGCAAAAAAGTGAGGTTCAAAAATCGTATTTTTTAAATTTGCCCCCAATGGGTTAATAAAATGTCATATATTTATATGCAGATTTAAAGAGTTTTTAATGTTCTTTGTAATGATATTCAACGGAACCAGATCGGAACATAAATGTGTGAGATATGGGCAATTATATACTCAAGCTTTAAAGGCCCATATCTCAAGAAGTTGGACCGAGCGCAAACATTTGTTTTTTCTGTTTTAATAAGCTTTTTAAGCCCTTTTAGGCCAAAAACAAATTGGCCTATGGCCGGTAAAATTTAAATGGCGCAGACTTAGCTATATCCATATATATATACCGATTTCTCAAAAACTGGAGCCAATCTGACACTTCCAAATGTACTTTCGCACTCAGGGGACTGCCCCCTAATAGTTCGAAAGGATTCATCAAAGTTCATTTTTTTTCGGGTCAAAAACTATCACAGTGTTATTAGTAGGTAATGATTGTGGAAGACAATTTAGATTGTACCCCCAGCCAAGGTGGGATTAGAATGGCAATATCGCGGCTTAAGAAAAATAAAGCCGATAGTATGAATGGGCTACCCACTAACTTTTTTAAGGCAGTTAACGAAGGACTGCTAGCCCATATGCATCAACTTATATGCAGTATATAGTTGGGGGAATCTATGCCTGACAATGGGAGTTTCTGTGTATTACGTCCTGTATTCAAAAAGGGTGATCCCTGTGTATGATCCAACTATCGCGGTATCAGTCCTTTATCCATCGCTTATAAGTTGTTGTCGATCATATTATGTGAAAGAATAAAGCCAATTGTTGAAAACCTGATAAGACTTTAGCAGTGTGGTTTTAGACCAGACAAGTCCACGACTGACCAAATCACGCTACGTCAAATCCTGGAAAAGACCCACGAAAAGCTAGTCGATATACACAATCTCTTTGTCGATTACAAAGCTGCTTTCGATAGCCCCATACGGGGAAAACTTTACGAAGCTATGTCTGAACTTGGGATTTCGGCAAAACTGATCCGCCTCTGTAGAATGGCGCTGACCGACACCAAATCAGCAGTGAAAGTGGGGAAAGACCTCACTGAACCATTCTGTATCAAACGAGCACTGCGACAAGGCGACACACTTTAGTGCAATTCATGCAATCTCGTCAACATCATAATGGAAATGATAATAAGAAAAGCTGTAGTAAATTTGAACAAGACCACCAACGCGGAAAGCCATATGTTACTGGCGTATGCTGACGACATAAACATTATTGGGCGAAATTTGTGACAGGTTACTCCAGTATTTTCAAGAATCGCAAAAGAATCAGCGAAGGTGGGTCCTGCCGTTAATGGGATCAACACACAATTGATGGCGTCAAGCACATGACAAACCCATCGGCTTGCTCCCCAGTTCAACGTTGACAACCGATTTAATTTTGAAGTGGTATATGAATTTATCTGTGAAGTTTTTTCATGGCTGGGTACTGGGTACTTGTAATGCGAGGGTACTGGGTACTTATACTGGGTACTTGTAATGCGAGGTGATCGTCGTCGAAAGAAATGTAAGGAGGTCTGAGCAGGGATCGAACCCTTATTCTCATGTACAAGTGCCGCGCTCACTGACCGTAGCACAGCCGACGGCCATAAAAAAGCTTCTTAAAACACCCTCCGGAATCGGTGTAAAACTGTAGGTCCCAATCAGTGAGTGTAAAACTAGAAAGCGCACACCTCACTGATTGTGTGAAACTCTCCCCAATCCCTTCATGGGATGTTATGGGACACCATTTTGTTATTTTTAGATGAATTTATCTGCCTTGGAGCCGCCGTTATCAAGGACAGCAATGTGAGCCTGGAGATAAATGGGAGAATTGTGCTTGCAAATAAATTACTATTTTCTGCTCAGCAAGCAGTTTAGGGACAAAGTCCTCTCTGGATAGACCAATTTCTCTAATTTTATACTAATAATAATACCAGACTCTAATTTTTCTCCGAAAATTGGATCATATCGCAAGCGGATGAAAAACGCTTGGAAGTATTCGAGAGAAAAATTCTTCGTAAAATATCTGGTCCTGCTAAAGGAAACGGCGAGTAGCGACGCCTTTAAAACCAAGATTTATATAATTTGTATTCTGACGTGGACATAGCTAGACGAATCAAAGTGGGTTAATTGCGTTGGCTTGGCCATGTTATCAGAATGAATGAAGATGAGTCAGCGCGAAAGGTTTTCAATAACTTACCCGATGAAAGCAAAAAAAGAGGACGACCAAGACTCCGCTGTAAAGACCAGGCCGAAGAATCCGTCCGTACTGGCGAGAAAAGCCGAAGGCTAGTACCAGTTGGTGAAATATGTTAAAATTAGTTTAAATTGTTTATTTGTTTGTTTGATTAATATGTGCTAGACATCTGACCTCATGAGGTTGCAAAATAGCCAGTAAAAGTGAAGTAAAGGCAATGCAGACTCATATTCTAAGTAGGTAAAATGATAGATAATAGAGATACAAGAGCATTTTTGCATCATCTATTTTGCGTACAATCACGTGGATATCATGAAAATCATGCTGGCGTATGATTAATATAGATGCAATTATTTTTAACGTAAATTTGTGAATAAGATTCAATTCCGAGAAATTCAGAAATAATAATCTATAAAATAATCGAAATGAAATTCAGAATAATAAGTTTCAAATTCAAAACTTAACACAATATTTATTTTTCGATAAAAAATTCACAATTAAAAGGATTTTCAATTTCAATGATATGATTTCTTTAAAAAAAAACATACTAATTGTTAAGGGAATTCAAACGCTTTTTATTTAGGGTGTAGTACGATCGATACAATTAAGTTCTGAATAAAACGCCTTTCAAATGGCCTTCTCGACTTCGTTTGCAGGAGCGAATTAGATGAACCAAATTTTCGAGCACTTTTCAACTAAATCAAGTCGTATGTCATGAATAGGACGTTCAATATTAACTTGTAAACCTTGAAGAGAGTCTGGTTTATTGCTAAATACCAATGACTTCAAATAACCCCAGAAGAAATAGTCTAATGGTGTTAAAACACAGCTTCTTGGAGGCCATTCAATGTCACAATCTCCAAACTTTTCTCGCAATAAATCGTCTGTTGCACGTATTCTGTGGAACGCAGTCCCGTCTTATTGGAACCAGATGTTGTCACGATAACTTGTTCCAATTTCGGCCATAAAGAGTCTATATATATACCGCTCTCCATTAACAGTAACGGTTTTACCAGTTTCATTTCGAAAGAAGTACAGACCGATGATTCTACCAGACCAAAAACTACAGCAATCTATCAATTTAGGTGAATGTAATGGGTGTTCATGAATAACTTGTGGATTTCCTTCGTACCAGAATCGATAGTTTTGTTTATTTACCGCACCACTCAGATCAAAGTGAGCCTCATAGGAGAAAATGATTTTCTAAAAAAATCGTTATTGGCTTCAAGTTGTTCCAAGACAAAATCAGCAAATTCATGACGTTCACGGTAGCCCAATGGCTTTAGTTCTTGAGTAATAATAATTTTATATGGATGCAAGTACAAATTCTTTCTCAAAATCCGCCAGGTTTTGGTTTGAGGCAGTCCCAATTGTTGACAACGTCTTGGAATCGACACTGGCCTGAACGGCACGCTAGTAATTTGCAACAATTTGACAATAGCGAGCGCAGGTGGACGATTATTATGACCACAAAATGGCAAAAGTGCACGTAAATTTAGAGATCATATCACTCAAATCATTTAGAGATTATATCACTCAAATTGGCAAACACTATATGTGAATAGTTTCCCATAACATCTCATGAAGGGACTGGGAAGAGCCTCCCAAAATCAGTGGTCTCTCCGCATTCTAGTTTTTTCATCACACACTTTCGAATCATCGACCTAAAACTAAACTAGACAAATCATATAACTTCCGTTACAGGAGCATTGTTCTTCCTTGTCTTTTGATCACTTGGTTGCTCTATGTAGACGTTTTAGCAAGTTGTCACTGTGTTAATATACCAACGATTACATATGGTAATATTTATGCTAAGAAGTTCGAAGGAAAGACAATCAAATATAAGGAAATTGACAATAATATTTTGTCAGTATTCTAGGGCAGAATAGTTTAATGCTTTCTACAATTTGTTGTCATGTGATAGAGAATCATAAGGATATTTAATGGTTCCCCTTATGAAGACAAGTAATGCAAAAACGAGTTTAGCGGAGTATGGCAATTAGTTGGTTGCTACGAATTATAACTATGACAAGGATTGTAAAGTTAAAGTAGTTTTGTATTACAAATGTATGCTTTGGGGATGGAAAATCTAATTTTCTTCTATTAAGACACAAGTCGTATTATTAATTTTAATTGGGTAATTTTAAAGAATATAGTGTTGTATAATGAAAACCACCTGAAATAGGTCAACAATATAGAATATTTTGGAACAATATTAGTCCATGGAAGCTTAGGAAAATTAGCACTGAAAATTACCTAATAAATAGTGATGGGGCTTAAACAAATACCATAACTATTTTTACTGCCGTCGGTCACAGTGAGCGCATGTACTTTTTTCGCCTCTAGTATGAATAATATACTGCGGTCGTATTTTCCATTCTAATTGCACAGATTTGTCAGCTGAATGCTTAAAACTTTTAATAAATACACCGAATTTGCTTTGGCAATGTAATTCTTGTGTTGTTATGACAAGTGACACACAAAACAAAAATGATTTGATCTCGCGACAAATGAGAGAGGTGCAGTCGAAATGTATACAATTAGAACAATTCATAAGTGAAGTAAAATCGTCGAATCTGCAGGTTCACAACAAAAATTTAACCAAACCAAATGCACAAACATCTACATCTTTAACAACATCAAAAACTCTTCTTCCCGCAAATGCTGCTCAACTCCATACATCATCGCCAACAGCAAGTGAGGACAATGCATGCGAAAATTTTGTTGATGCGATAGATATTCCCAATATTGAGACAGAGGGCAGAGAACAAGATTGGGTAATTGTTCGTCGTAAGGAGACGAAGAAAAAACAGAAGCATAACACTAACATTTGTAAAAAAGCAAAGCGTGTTGTTGGTATCGCGCCTGTTAGTGATGCGTTTGAAGTTGTGCATACAATGAAATACTTGCACATTTCAAAGTTCACTGTTAGTACTGAACCAGTGGCTGTTCTAAAATTCGTAGCGGCGGATTTAGGAGTACCACTCAATATTTTCAAATGTACTAAGTTAACTAAGCGAGATGCTGACTTATCAAAACTTAGTTTCGTTAATTTTAAATTGGGATTACCATCTCCTCTTTACGACAAGGTGTATAATAACACAATGTGGCCCATGTCTATTAAAATAAAGGACTTCATCAACAAATCAAAAAACCTGGAAAAAGGGGTAGTTACGGTGCCCCCTCCACAAGTATTAACCCCGTCCATGCCAACTGCAGCGACTACAGCAACAGCAGCGGAGGATATAAACACACTGACTTCGACAGCAATAACTTCCAACATTCTGCGACTCTCAGTATTACACGAAACGCATCAACAATAAATGATATCTGCTACGATGACACTACTTCGTCTGCAAGAATTTCAATGTCATCACTTCATACACCTAGTTCTGTACAAGAAGAGTTATTGCCAGTGGTCTCTTCTCGAAGTCATTTTAACACCAATACAACCAATACATCGATTTCTCCTTATTTTCACAATGCTGGAGGCCTGCGAACAAAGACAAAAGAGTTGTTTTCTGGCGCTGGCTTACATGAGTTCAACACAGTCGCTATTGCGGAAACATGGTTAACGTCTCACTTTCTCAACTCAGAATTATTTGACTCTTACTATAATATTTATCGAAATGATGGTTCTCTTAACTCCAGTGTATCCAGGGGCGGAGGAGTTTTAATTGCGGTTGCTGGTAACTTGACTAGTAGAGAAATAAGATTACCTGTAAACGATATTTTAGTCGAGCAAATTTGTGTTGCTGTTAATTTTGGTGAATATCTTTGCCAGGAAAAGAATGAAATGGTATTTATATTAAGTTATATTCCTCCTAAAAGTGATATTAGTATATATTCTAGTCACATTTCTAATATTAATCATATTGTAAATTCTCTTAAACCATATCAAACTCCTTGTGTTTTGGGTGATTACAATTTGGGAAATATTGCATGGGAATTTAGTGTTTCAGACCAATATTTAATACCATTTAATGTCAATAGGGACATAGAAGCTTTAGTATGTGATAATATATACTCATTGGAACTTTTTCAAATTAATAATGTCCAGAATGATATCCATAAAATACTGGATTTAGTTTTTAAAAAAATGATTTTAAATATGAACTTCAAAAATGTGATATGCCACTCACTTGTGAGTCAATACATCACAAAGCTATTGTGATGAATTTTTCATTTTATAGTTATGCTGAATCTGTTTATAATCTTGAAATTCAGTATGATTATAGAAATGCCAATTTCATTGCAATAAATTAATTTTTTGATTCCATTGATTGGAAGTTCATTTTGGGAACTGGTGACTTGCATGACATTTATTCCATATTTGAACAAGTTGTAAATTATGCAATTTATATGTATGTTCCATTGACAACACATAAACGTCATTTTAAACTTCCTTGGCACAACAAAAGACTTATGCATTCGAAAAATCTAAGAACGATAGCACATAAAAAAAATATGAAGCCTGTGTTAGATAACACGGGCGCATAGGTCAGACGTAGAATACGTTAGTCATTTTGCAATTAAAATATATGAATTAAATATAATTTTGGATAAATGATTTAAATCTATCAAATTTATCTTTAATTTTTATGTTAAAAATTTAGGATAGTTTTTAACAAAATTTGGGTACACTTTATATCAATTCGATGCACTTTTGAAAACAAGTGTAATTACTGCATGTGGCAACACTGGTTCTGTAATGTTCACATAAAACATGCATTGTCATTATACTTCTTCTCTTTCTCACACTGGTTCTGTGATGAACACACAGATAATCGTACTGCTCTTACACATGATGTTATAATATATAAAATACAAAGCTTATGAAAATTAATACAAAATTTGAAGGAGTTAAATTTTGATTTACTTATAGAATCAAAAAAATTATATGTAGCAATATGATTATTTAAATACAAATCAAAAGAAGACATATTAAATATGTTACGACCATACTTGAATTTTCTTCAGAGCATGCATAAAGTATTAAAAACTTATAATGAGAGTGACAAACATTTTCTCAAAATTTTGTGCTCCAGAGCAACACCCCTACCTTACCGTATAACATATTCTACGTTAAAATATAAATCAACTAATCCAGCTTGTGATAGGGCTTTATTTTCTTTAGGATGCAAAGAATTTGAATGTCTTTCAAACTTTTTATATAAAAATTACATATATAATATTGAATCCAATATTGAGCAAAATTCTAAGTCCTTAAGTCCTTTTGGACATTTTATAATATAAAACGGAAGTCCAATGGATATCCAACTTGTATGGAGTATGAAGGCGTAACCATAAATGGCACAATTCTTTTGCTAAGTTTTTTTCTTCAGTGTATAATATTAATACTGAATTTAATATTCTAAATTTTCCCCATTTACGAGAATTATTTGACGTCGGCCAGTTTGAGTTTGATGCTACCGGGGTGCTTTATGCATTGCAAACGTTAGATGTATCGAAAGGTGCTGGCTATGATAATCTTCCGCCGGTATTCTTAAAGGAGTGTGCGTCAGCTATTTCATTACCTCTCACTATAATTTTTAATAAATCGTTGTCTTCTGCAGTTGTTTTTTTAAAGAATGGAAGATGTCATACATTTCGCCTATTTTCAAATCAGGTCAAAAAGGTTTAATTACCAGTTACAGACCTATTATCAACTTATCGGCTATACCAAAACTTCTGGATAAGTTAGTAAATATTAAATTATTCTTTATTGATGAATTTCATGTAAAAATCGAGATGCATTGAACCCGACCCCCTCAGATATCGATGAAATTTTGTTTATAGCTAAATTTGATCAATACAAACAAACCCTCATTTTTAGAAATGACTGTGTTGCGATTTTTTGGGCGTGGCACAGTGGGAAAGTTTTCGAGAAAACGCGAAAATGGTCGAAAAGAGCTGACCTGATATTTTCGCTGTTATTCGAATTATTTCGAAAACTTTCGGTACGTATTACTAGAAGTGACACTACTTAAAAAATTATATAAAAAAAACTAAAAAAGAACCCATTTTTATTTATTGATATAGTATAGGTGAAGGATAAACCTTTCTAAAAAAATACTACACTGTAAAAAAAAACCCTTGATCTTTTTGGTTTTTTCGTTAGTTAAAATTTTTTATGTTATAAAATTTTTTACAGTGTATTTTTTTATTTTTTTAAACGTGTCATAAAGCCTGTTAAAATATCTTTTTAATGATACCAACATCATGGAAATCGGTGCAGCCGATTCTGAGTTATTGTGGTTTAAATGGAGCAAAATGAATTTTCCTGGGACAATGTTTATTTATTTTACCTGTAAATATGAAATATAAGGGCAATTACTAGAAGTGACACTACTTACAAAATTATATAAAAAAAACTAAAAAAGAACCCATTTTTATTTTTTGATATGGTATAGGTGAAGGATAAATCTTTTTGGTTTTTTCGTTAGTTAAATTTTTTTTTTTTGTTATAAAATTTTTTACAGTGATACCAAGATCATGGAAATCGGTTCAGCCGATTCTGAGTTATTGTAGTTTAAATGGAGCTCTTTTCGACCATTTCCGCGTTTTTTCTAAAACTTTCCCACTGTGCCAAGCCAAAAAAATCCCAAAACAGTCATTTCTAAAAATGAGAGTTTGTTTGTATTGATCAATTTTAGCTATGAACAAAATTTCATCGATATCTGAGGTGGTCGGGTTCAAAATTTCAGTTTTATCTCGATTTTTAAAGGAAATGAAAAATAGCATAAATATACGCCAACATGGGTTTTACAGTGGAAGATCCACTACAACAAATTTAGCCATTTTTTGTAACTATTGTATTAATGTTGTAGAAAATGGATTGCAAACAGATGTGTTATATACAGACTTCGTAAAAGCATTCAATAAAGTTGATCGTAGTGTATTAATTTATAAACTAAAAATGTTAGGTATACATTCCAATGTGTTAAATTGGTTGTATTCTTATTTGTCTAATAGAATATTATTTGTTAAAATAGATAACTATATTTCTGAACCCGTTTATGCAAATTCTGGTGTAACACAAGGTAGCCATCTTGGTCCACTTTTATTTTTGTTGTTAATTAATGATATTCCTTCAATATTTAAATATTGTAATGCCTTTTTATATGCAGATGATTTAAAAATATATTCTGTTATTCGAAATATGAATGATTGCATGTTGTTTCAAAAAGATATTGATAATCTTGTGCAATGGTGTGTCGATAATAGAATCGAATTAAGTGTACAATTTTGACAATTACACCCAAGAAATTACCATTGATGAATAATTACACTTTATCCAATAACACTATTGATAGAGAAATGGTAATGGGGGACCTTGGGATATATATAGACTAGGGCGGGTCGATTTGTAGGGAGTGAAAAAATTCACCAATTTCCCTATGATTTCCGTATTCTATGGGTTATTCCACGAAATTTGCCGTTAAAATCGAGTCCCCTACTTTTTGTTGGTATAAAGTTCAAAAGTTACGGGCATTTTTGTCCAAATTTTGGACCATTTTTCCATTTTTTTCATTATTTTGTGCAAGAATATTACTTTTATGGCCATTTTTTGGCTCAATCCATTATTTAATTCAATTTACAATTCAAAACGAAGAGTTTAAGCCCAAATTTATCGAATTCGGTTGATTAATTCATGCGATATTGCTAAAACAAAATACACATAAAACCAACTTTTTGATTTTTTCCCCTTTTTATTTTTTTTTCTACAAAAATTCAAATTAAGAGATAATAAAGTATCTATCAACCTATTATCAAAAAACATATTCAATTTGAGTGTAGTAAAAGACAAAATGTGAAAAAAAAACATTATTTTTTCTGAAAGTCTTGTTTGTTTTCAAGTCTGGGTGTTTTCGTACGGCTCTCTAATGTCGTCGCCATAGCGCCTTCTACATTCTTTCCTGCAACTCGTTTAGCAGTGGCAGCCAGCAATTGGACATGTCTTTCCGTTCCTTGAATGTGTAAAGGAATTTGTGGATCATCGAACGGTGGCACTTCGTAATTTAAATATCCCTCCAAATGTTCATACGAATAACTTTGCGTAAACGGTGGTTCGAATAAAATGGTATCGTAATTTAAATCAATCATATTTGTACATTCCGTACAATTAAAGTTTATAAGAGATTTTTTATAAACTCTAAGTTCCGTTGGGTCGACAATATCTCTTCGGTAATGTAAAATCTTCTTTATAGCATTGTTTCGTTTTTCCATTCTATCATCAAACAACATAGATAGCAAGATATTTTCTGAGTGTGCAAAATATGTATTATCTTGAATTACTGTATTTACAACTCCAAGTAAATTCGGTGGTAAAAATCGTGTCCAAGTAATAAATTTAAAAAGTAATGTCGTCGGTGGTGCAATGGTTAGTGTGCGAACCTCTTGTACTTGAGATCCTGGGTTCGATCCCTGCTCTGACCACCTTAAATTTCTTTCGACGACGGTCACCTCGCATAGTGACGGCGACACTATCGAGTATTTAGCCATGAAAAAGCTTCTCAAAATACCGTTCGGAACCGGTGTCAAACTGTAGGTCCCAATCAGTGAGTATACAATTAGAAAGCGCACAGCTCACTGGTTGTGAGAAGCTCTCCCCGATTCCTTCATGGAATGTAATGGGAAACCATTTATTTATTTTTTTTAATGTACTACCGTATGCGGCAGAGCTATAATACTTAACATTGAAATACATTGGCGTGTATACTTTTATTATATAGTTAGCCAGAATATTTAAATTTTCAGTTGGATTATTAGTTGTCACCTACAACCGTAATAATCTATTGGCTTTGGTCAGCCAACGAGAATGTGCAATTGGCCCTGGTTTTATGTGAGACAAATCCGCAGGAACCACACCATTAGAAATTGCATTGGCCATTAACATCAAGTACCTCGAATCGGTAGATAATTCTTCTGGATTTAAATCACCAGAAGGCATATTTTCCAAAGCGATTTCCTCAAAATCGGTTACCACCTGAAAAGAAAACATAAAAGCTAAAAAATAGAATGAAAAATGGTAAAGAATCAGCTATAAAAATTACATACCGGAAGATTTTCACAATCAGCAATTTTTGAGCTCAACTTTCCGGTAGTTGATCGTGGTCCAGTGGTGGTTGATTTGTCTAAAGTGTCAAACAAATGTCTAAACGGAAGCTCGTTAAAGTGCAGAAGACACACAATCCAGTGCAGTGGTCTCTTTAACTGTTTTTCGAATAGTCGCAAAATTCCACCGTGTACGCCAGTATTTGTTGGTTCACCATCAGCGCATATGTCAATTAATGAATCGAGAGACAATTGTTTGTCTTGGAAGAATTCGATCAATTTGTTGACTTTGCTTGCCGCAGCTTCACTTTCTAGTTTTGTGTAGCCTATCAATTGAGATGTTGGTTCCCTCAAAACAACTAGATGAGGTTCTTTAACCATCCTTGGATGCAACTTCTCATCAATTTTTTCTACAGTTAGAGCATCATTTTTCCTGCCGTCGAATGAAAATGATATCAAATTCGAGCCATCTTACCGCTTACGAAGTGCGTCTTGTCTCCATCTTTCTCTACGAAGTTTACGTTTATCCATGATGACAAGATTGCCATGAGCATATTTTACGCCCAGGTCTTCCATCAGAGCTGTTGCCAATGCTGATCCCATTCTATCATGCACTCCAAATCTGTCACACATCATTGCATTGTTTTTAGTATTGTATCTGGGAGTGTATGTTTGTGGTGGTAGAACTAATTCTGAACCTCCTCTCACATCAACTTCCATTTCGTCATAATGTGGTTCGTATGTAGGATCGTTGCTCACTGGGATTGTTGGTATAGTCGTTGGTATCGTCTCTTCACTTCCACTATCGTGTTCCGGTATCGTTTGGATTCTGTCATTACATTGATCGCGCATGAAATCTTTTAAGTTTTCTGGGATAGATCCACATTAGCAGTCGTTTTCTTTCAAGTTGAATTTACATTTTCCAATGTTGAATAATTGGTTTGTTGATTCTACGAATTTTTTGAATTCTGTTGCGCGTTTTACTCGTTGTTTATCTGCATTACTATATGCGTCAAGCAAATTATTCAATTTTCTAATGATGCTACCTTTGAGTATAAGTTCAATATTAAGTTGATTCCAAATTTCTAACAATCTGTCTGCTACTTGGGGAGTAAATGTTTTATACGAAAACATTTTGCTTTGGGCTTTTGAACGTTCAGCCAAGAAAAAATAGTACTTCAATATATCTCGTTTAGTTGACAGATTAATATCAGGTAATTCACAGGCCACGCACGCCAAAAGAAAAAAAAATCATGAGAGACCAAATGTTGCAAACTACTGCGTTGGGTATCTGTTGGATTTTGCGATGAACCAGGCTGTGAATCCATTTTTTAAACCGTCCCTTAAAGAATTAAATATGTTTTTCGTAGAATATTAATATAACTATTACCTATAATAGTTAGCAATATTTTTACACTTACCTTTAAATCTTTTCTAAATTTCAAAATAGTTTGATTATTTGTTAGTTATTTCAAGTAACACTTCACTGAAATGACGCTCAAACAAAACTAGCATACACTGGAATATTATAAACAAACAAAAAGAAAGAAGTCTATAAAGAAACTAAAAACAAAAAGAAATAAACAAACATAACACAGGGTGTGCACCCTGTGAAACAATATGCCAATAATGTAAAGCGCAAATCAGTCCAGTCGTAACGTAAGATTCGTAGGCTTCGTAAGTTAAAAAAATTGAGCCAAAAAAATGGCCATGAAAGTAATATTCTTGGACAAAATCATGAAAAAAATGAAAAAATGCTCCAAAATTAGGACAAAAATGCCCGTAACTGTTGAACAGTTGGACCAATGTTGGAGATTTTTTATGTAAATTGATCAAAATGAGCTCACCTTTCCAACGCGCCTACTAGCGATCGTTAGTTTTTGAGTTATGGATGTGAACGTGTAGGTAATATTTCATACGAACGTCAATTTGGAAAAAAATCTACCAACAAAAAGTAGGGGACTCGATTTTAACGATAGAGGCATGGTTCCTTTGGCAAATTTTCATGGAATAACCCAAAGAATACGGAAATCATAGGGAAATTGTCGAAAAATAAATCGACCCACCCTAATATAGACTCAAAACTTTCATTTACTCATCACTTAGAATATGTTATTAGTAAAGCAAATTCTCAGCTAGGATTTCTGAAACGAAATTCTACTGATTTCAAAGATCCATATACAGTTCGAATTTTATACGTCGCATTTGTTCGATCACAATTAGAATATTGCGATATTATTTGGGAATCGAGTTACAACACATGGAAATTCCGTATTGTAAGAGTTCAAAGAAAATTTTATAAATTTGCTTTAAGAAATTTATATACTTCTTTTAACATGTCTGCATAAGAAACTCGTTGTCAGTTACTCAATTTAAATACTCTGGCTCAACGAAGACTGGCACATAATATAATGTTTATTAAGGACATTATTGACAGTAAAATTGACTCACCAGAGCTTTTGCAATTAATACCATTTAACGTTCCTAGGAGAAATTTAAGAGACCATACTGTTTTCTACGAAAATTTTCATAGATATAATTATGGATTGAATGAAATTATTACAAGGTGTCTAATTTTATGTAACAATGCATGCAATCATTTAGATTTCCTTACGAGTTGCTTAATTTTTAATTTCATTTAGAATTAATCACATAGTTGTAAGAACTGATCTGTAAGGGCTGAGCCCAATAGATTGAAATAAAAAAAAAAATAAATAAATGAAAATAAATAAATAAATAAAGGCCTCTTTGCTACCTTGAATACAACTAGTTTAACCACGTTCTCCTCTAAATAATTTATATATTTAAGTCAGCTGTTTTCGGCAAAATTTTTTGTGTGTTTTTTTTTTGTATTCTTGTATTGTAGTTATAAAGTCTTGTTTAACTAAAACTTTTACTTTTTTTCCTCCATCAACTTTATTTAAGTTTCCGTTTCTTCTTGTTTACCTTTACTATATGCTCCCCCAGAAGCATCAGTTTGTTCGAAAAGCGGCATAAACGGAAGCAAAAACAGTTCACTGACTCACTTGGCAGTGTCTTCTTGTGGAACAACAAATAGTTGTGGTTGCCAACAAAACACCCCCCCCCCACCAACTAACAAACCTACCCACAGTGCAGCCAGTTCGGGAAAAGAACAACTTGTGTTAAAACTTTTTCCTATGCATATAATTACTACGATGTTGTTGGAAATTAAATGTAAACGAAAATTGTTTTCTATTCCGAACTCGTCAAACAAATAAAATTGGCCAATAAAAGTGGTATTAAGTAAAAACATGGCGAAAGTGAAATTGAAAAGAACATTATAATAAAGTGAATTTAAATTGCTTACAAAGGCAGTGGTAAGAAATTACGGTTGTTTCAGCGCGAAAAAGTTGTTTTAATAGGGAAAAAAAAGGAAAGACTTCTCAAGGTCGGTTACAATGCGAGTAGTGAATTTATTGTAAGAGTTAGGTGGTATTTTCTCTGTATACCTGGAATTAATATCAATCATACGTATGGTACTATTATTAGGAAATAAATACTTAGCAAACGGATGGAATATTGGCAAATTATGCTTTAGTATTAAGCAGTGACCGTCGGTGGTGCAATGGTAGTGTGCGCGGCTCTTGTGCATGAGGACGTGGGTTCGATCCCTACTCAGACCACCTTAAATTTCTTTCGACGGCGGTCACCTCGCTTAGTGATGGCGACACTATCGAGTATTTAGCCATGAAAAAGCTTCTCAAAATACCGTTCGGAACCGGTGTAAAACTGTAGGTCCCAATCAGTGAGTGTAGAACTAGAGCGCGCACAGCTTACTGGTTGTGAGAAGCTCTCCCTAATCCCCTCGTGGGATGTAACGGGAAGCCATTTATTTATTTATTAAGCAGTGTGGTCAAGATTCCTTCGTGTTTTACAGCATTGATATAGCTAAGTGCAACGCAAAGATACGTCTGATTTTATAAGGAATGATTTGTATTAATATCAATTATACCATTTCTGATCTAGATACTATGTGGCAATGGCTGGTGCCATCTGGGAACACCATTATAAGTATTACAATTTTTAGCTTATACGTGCTCAGAACGTGGGTTTTCAGTGACTCAAAAAATGTATCTCAAATAAAAAATTAAAATTTTCATGGAATTATTTTTCAGAAACTTTCGATGCGAATTATCAAGAGATGAGTTGAAGTCTTTATGTGCTGTTGATAAACCATTCTATGAAAATAGAACAAAAATGGTGTCCCATAGCATCCCATGAAGGTGTTTCAGCGCGAAAAATTTGTTTTAATAGAGATAAAAAGGAAAGACTTCTCAAGGTCGGATACAATTCGAATAGTGAATTTATTTTAACAGATAGGTGGTGTTTTATCTGGATGCCTTGAATTAATATCAATCATACGTATGATACTACGGGGTTTTCCAATTTCAGTGATTTGACGTTTCGGTCATTTGTAGTATGTAATGATCTGTCAATTTTTTGTTCCGTTGTTTTCTGTAATGTTTACAATTTCAAAATGGAAAGATATTCGAAAGAACAACGTTTACAAATTATTAAACTTTTTTAACTAAAATAATCGTTCGCCAATTGTAACTTTTCGTTCGCCGCTGCCATTTTATGGTCGTAATAATCGTTCAACTGTGCTCGCTAATCGTTGAATTGTTGCAAATTACGAGCGTACAGTTTCTTTACATAATTTGCAAGTGCCAATAAGAGCAAGAGCCGCCCGAAGTAATGAAAATATTGCTGCCGTTCAGGCAAGTGTTGCTGAAGACCGCAATTTATCGATTCCAAGAAGTTGTCAACAATTGGGGCTGTCTCAAGCCCCAATCTGGAGGATTCTGGGAATGAATTTGTGTTTGCCTCCGTAAAAAATTGTTACCACTCAAGAACGGAAGCCATTGGACTACCGTAAACGTCATGAATTTGCTGATTTTGTATTGGCACAACTTGAAAATGCTAACGATTTTTTTAAGGAAATCATCTTCTTCGATGAGGCTCACTTCCATCGGACTGGTGTGGTAAATAAACAGAACCGTCGATTCTGGTGCATAGAAAATCCACAAATTATTCATGAACAGCCATTACATTCACTTAAATTTACAGTTTGGTGTCTTTCGAAATGAAACTGGTAACACCGTTACTGTCAATTGACTTTGACCGACCAACTTTTCATGGCCGAAATTGAAAGATATTGATCTTGACAACATTTGGTTCCAACAAGACGAGGCTGCGTATCACGCAGTACGTGCGATAACCGAATTACTGCGAGAAAAGTTTGGAGATTCTAATATTTATAGAAATTGTCACATTGAATGGCCTCCAAGAAGTTGTGTTTTAACACCATTAGACTATTTCTTGTGGGGTTATTTGAAGTCATTGCTCTTTAGTAATAAATCAGACTCTCTTTAAGCTTTACAAATCAATATTGAACGTGATAGTCATGACATACGAATTGATTTAGTGGAAAAAGTGCTCGAAAATTTGGTTCGTCGAAGTCGTTCCTGCAAAAGAAGACGTGGAGGATATTTGGCCGACATTTTATTTATTTTTATTTATTGATTGTATTATTAAATCAATTAATGTATTAATAATAATTTAATGTATCACATTAAATAAAAAACCTTTTAATTTCCTTAACAACTAATATGTTTTTTTAGGGAATCATATCACTTAATTTAGAAAACCCTTTATTGGTATGAAATACATTGCAAAATGATGACATATTGGCAAATTATGTGGTAAAGATTCCTTTGTGCTGTACAACATTTAGATAGCTGAGTGCAACGGCAAGATATGCCTGATTTTATAAGGAAACATTTGAATTGATATCAATTATACGCATAGTAGTGTGCGCGAAATACTAGGGTTGCCATTTCTGACCTAGACAATATGTGGCGTTGGTCGGTGCAATCTGGCAACACCATTGTAAGTGTTATAGTTTTTAGCTTAAAGGTGCTAAAAAAATTTATCCCACATAAAAAATTAAAATTTTTTAAGCGAGTGCATTGATGAGTTTAAGTATTTATATGCTGTTGATAAACCTTCCTATAAAAAATAAAAAATGGTGTCGCCTAACATCCCATGAAGGGATTGGGAAGAGCTTCTCTTAGTCAGTGAGATATGCGCTTTCTAGTTTTACACTCACTGATTGGGACGTTCAGTTTTACACCAGTTCCTAATGCTATTTTGAGAAGCTGTTTCATGGCCCTTTCATTCTATAGTTCTGTGAAAACGTGGTACAATGAATTAAATTGGGTCCGGCGTTCGCTATAGAGCACATTTCGTACAGGTTCTGCAAGATGGGTTGTTGTGCTAGAAAACATTGATGATGTGTTCGAATTGGTATTGCAAGATCCCAGTTTCATTTTTTCAATAGTATAGGAGCATTTGTCCGTCAATAGAATTTGATCTCGCTGAATACGGCACAATTTCTCTATCACTCAAAAAGTCTCGTATCGATTGGTGCTAGGGAATAGTGAAAAAGTTCAATGGATCATCATCTATAAGATCTATAAAATCATCATGGGTCTAAGCATATGAACCTGAGCTGCGCGCTACACTATTTGAGAAACTACCAATATAAATAATAGAGAAGATATAGAATGCTTTCCTACAAAGCCATAGGCCAGTGGTTCTTAGTTTCACATTTGCCTCTCATGATAGTTTTGAGCTCATCAAATGTTGGAAAGTTTAGAGAGCGCCTTCGTTTTCCAACCATTCAAACAAGCAGAATATCGCCACTTTGTCGGTTCCTAGAAACATTCCAATATCAAACTGAAGCAAGTACATACAAAGTTTCGATGCTATTACAAAAACCAGTTCTCTCTCTGATCTAGTTAATACTGCTGCTGAGGTTGACGTTATTTCCGATGACTTAACCTCAACTCTTAACAAATCACTTTATTCCTCATGCCCCACCGGTCCCTGCTGACCGCATACAAACCTTTCATGGTGGGGGAAGGACCTGCAAATCTTGACAAAGTTTTCCAGAAAGGTTTTTAATAGGGAAAAATCCTTAAGTAGCCGTCGCTAGTGCAACGGAGTTGTTCACGGGTCTTGTACATGCGAACGTGGGTTCGATCCCGGCACTGACCACTTTAGTTTTCTTTCGACGCGGTTCACTTCATTCAGTGAGGGAGTTTTAGTGTCAACAGATTAGATATGAAAAAGTTTCTCAAAAAATCCGATCGGATTTGGTGTAAAAGTGTAGCTGCCAATCAGTGAGCGCACAACTAGAATCCGCATAGGTTTCTGATTGTGAGAAGCTCTTCTTAGTCCCTTCATGGGATATAATAGGATAAAATATATAATAATTAAATCCTGAAGAACCGAGCGAGTCTGAAACGTGTACAAACTAAATCGTACAAATATGAGAAAGAATTTAGATCTTCTGGGAAGAGTTTTTGAAATACATAACATCAAACATAATTTAAATCATACGTACTGTGTCACTGTAATTAATTCCGCTTTAACGTACACACTGGAATGATATTCAAACACATTTTTTAAGTGAAGATATCAACTATACACATCTATTGCCTCGACATTTATATGCATGTAAGTGCATGCAGCTTTTGATTATGATAAAATAACAGTTTTTAGTCATTTAATAAACATACTTTAGAATTTATATTAATCATACGTATATAAATGTATATCGCTAAATCGAGTTATTAAAGATAATTTTTAATGCTAATATTCCACCACCAGAATGCAAAGTGATATGGGTTCTTGCAGTTTTAGGATATGTTCAAGATTTTTGTCAAGTTCCTATTAAAATTCCATTTATACTAATCATACAGTCAGCCCTTGATTGGTATTTGTTGCATTATAACACCTTTTGATTGGAATTTCTTGCATTATAACACCTTTTGACGCATTTTCCCACTACATTAGAAAGAGTTAGTTTGAGTTCTTACTGCTCTCTATATTGTGGTAAATTATACTTTTTTAACGATTTATTAAATATACTTTTGAATTAATATTAATTATACGTACTTAGGTACCTTAAAATAAATATTCGTAAAAAAGTATATTGATTATGGTTATTCCACCTTCATGGGACTCTCAGAAAACAAGATCTTGTATAATATGCATATCTCACAAAAATTTTACGACTCTAACGAAAATTATGTAGGACTTTAACGAAAATTACACTACAGATGTTTATAAATCGGTGTCTGATGAAAAAACGTACCTCTATTTACTGTGTTTTTAGCATTTGTCAAGGAAACCTGTAGCAACCCACAAGTAACATCACTGTAGAGTTAGATAAAAAACAAATGGTTTCCCATTACATCTCATGAAGAGACTGGGAAAGTTTCTCACAACCAGTGAGCTATGCGCTTTCAAATTTTATTCTTACTCATTGGAACCCACAGTTTTACATCGATACCGAATAGCATTTTGAGAACCTGTTTTATAGATAAGTATCGTCGATAGTGTCGTCGTCAATAAAGCGTCGAAAGAAATTTCAGGTGGTCAGAGCAAGGATAGATCTCACATTCTTATGTACAAGAGCCCCGTACAATACCATTGCACCACAAACGGATATGCGAGGCTATGCGAAAAAGAAACTGGATCGGTGAAATACCTAGGCGTCCAGGGACAGACATTGCTAGGAAAGCAATTGAATGAAACCCCCCCATTTACATGGTACCTGGAAAATAATATAACCCAAATCGACTATCAGAAAATCATGCAAATTAGTTAGAGAATACGCTGTCGCTTGTTATATAATTAGGAAAGATTTATGTTTTGGAGTGTTCGGACACATATAGTGAAAGTTTATGGCAATAATTTTTGTTGAACATTTTGACCATGCCCCCCATCTTTTTGGAGCAGTTTTTTGCGAGTTTTCACAAAAACTAAAAATTATGGTTATACGTACCAGTTAGAGGGTTAATTTGTTCCACAAAAATGTTTATCTGAATATTTTCTATAAAACTTCTGAATTGAGGAACACACAATTTTGCATGCCGATATGTTGCAGGGGCGGAAATTTGACCCCCCTAAAAAAAATTCTGATCAGATCTGGCAAAACGCCTATACACGTATATTTTTTTTAGACCTTTCTACCAGAATCCGTTGACAGAACCCCATCATTTCAAAAAAAATCAAATTTTGTCTTACAGAGTTATTAGTTGGTGATTTGACGACAATAATGCATACAATTTATATTATAAGTTTTGAATTAATTTGTTTAAGGTACCTCGAAGTTAACATCACTAATGCCCTCTGTGGTAATGTGTGAGTAGTTTATAAAGGCAGTCGTGGAGAGTCGATACATTATTTTGTGAACAGTATATGTAGTTTTTTGTCACATTATGGCAAAAAAAGCAATTACAAATTATAAACCCTTATCTTAAATTATTACTTTATCAATATTTACTGTATAAATATCAGTCATACGTACTGTTGCACTACCGCATTTTAGACATTTGTTGACCAATTTAAAAGTATTTGTACAAATGTAGTTCCTTTATCCGAATGTCGCCAAGCCTATGACTGTGTTTTGATACAATCAGGAAAAACACATTTATTACATTGGGTTTGCCAGAAGGTGCTGGGTTTGTCAGAAGGTGCTAGTAGGACAATATAGTTGCCGATGAAATACCCATGCAACTACGCTAAAGAAGCCGATTGGCACTTTTATGTAAACCCTATAATTAATAATAATCTATAACTAATTTATGTAACTTATATAATTTTAATTTATATAATTAAACAGTCACACGAAATTTAGGAAAATGCGTATTTCATATACAGCACTTCTATCTTCACAATAATTCGAAAATATAAATTTCACTATTCCTATCTAAAATATGTGGAAGAGAATGTCTCGTAGCCACAATTTCAACTGAATGATAGCTGAATATTATTTACAAAACCTACAACAATCAAACACGTTATAAGTCGTTATTATTTTGATGGCATTTCAAATCAACTTAAATGTCGAAAACATTTATTTACTCACCTCTGAACTTTACGCACAATTTTCACTTTCCCTTAATGTCAGTCGTAAGGTTAATGATGTGATAATACAACATTATTACTTTTTTGGCCCTGTAATTTTTTGTAACCCATATAGAGCGCGTGACATTATATAAAATTTACAAATTTATTCAAGCTCAAGAACTTTTTAAATAATATGAAGCTAATAAACTTTATATTATTTAAAAAGGTCTTGAGCTTGAATAAATTTGTAAGTTTTAGAAAACAGACCGAGTAAAAATTTCCGTAAGGGAAATGATGAAATTTAAATAAAATGCAATTTAGAGTAAACTTGGTTCAATATTTTTGAAAATTAATATTGTGTTAAAGAATTGTTCTTGAATTGTAAACCTTCCAAAATAGTATAGGCATTTAGGCAAATTTCATCTATAATAATCCCTTAACCCTAACCCCTAGTGTCAATACCATTGGCGTATGATTAATTTTATTTCATATTACAGAGCAATCACAAAATACCGATGCCACCTAATTAATATTAATCAAAACTATATTAGAATTTCATTAATATAAAAATTCCATTCATATGTATATATTCACCTTGCAGTTAAACTTTCTCTTAAGGAAACCTTTATCTATCTCGTTTAGGCAGTGTACGCAGTTCTTGTACATGCAGGCGAGGGTTCGATTCCTGTTCTGATCACATTAAATCTCTTTCGACGGCGGTCACCTAGCTTAGTGACGGCGAAACTATTGTGTATTTAGCCATCTAAAAGCTCCTAAAAATACCGTTCGCAACCAGTGTAAAGCTGTAGGTCCCAATCAGTGAGTGAAAAACTAAAAATCACACATGTCGTCGGCTGTGAAAGGCTCTCCCCAATCCCTTCATGGGATGTAATGAAAACCCATTTTTTTTAAATTGTACGACACCGGTGACTATAAAATAATACAAATTAGAAGAAAAATTAACCTTCAATGTAACGGTTATTAATTAAAAATCTTAAAAAATACCTTAGGTTTACAGAGAAATATTTCCTCGACGAAATCCTTAACCACGACCTAGTCGATCCAACCACTAGCGTATACTTAATATTGTAATGTGATTGAAATCAGTCATACGACCCAGATCCCTGTAAAATTATACGAATCAAAAGATAATTGAAGTTACTGCATCGCTCTTTAATAAGAAATTTTCAATAATATTATCGACTTTAAAGAAACCCATCCTTAACCCTAGTGAGATAACTTACGTCTCTGAGACGTCTGACAAATAAACATTTATTTATTTCTTTGATTTTTAAAGGGCATACTGTTCGTAGGTTTGAATTTGAGGGCTGTTTTTTAGATAGCATTTTTTTATAGAGCAAGACTTAATTTTACTAATTTGAAAAAAATTTTAGTTTAAAATATTTTGGAACATTTACTAATTAGACCTCAAACTAGCATACGTCTTTAAGACGTATGGTTATCTTTAATGTATATAAAAATAAGGTTATCTTTCTAGGGTTAAGTAAACCCACAACCACGGTGTTATTCATGCCAGTACTAGCGTATGAGTAATTTTGTAAAATATTTGTAAACACTCATACGTCACTGGTCACAATTACAAGATTTCCAAAGGAAATCGAAATATCGAGAGAGAAAAGAGGAAAACAAAAAGTTTTATAAAATCAGAAGTGACCTTAAGCTTGGAAAATTAGTCAAGAATAATTAAAATAAAGGTCGAAAAATTAGAAACAAATTGTAAATCAAAAGAAAATTAAAGTTGTGCTGATGCATAGCTCCTTTATTAGGGATCTTCAAAAATATTTTATGAAATGAAAAATTTTCCATAAGGACTCCCATAACCACGGTTTTATCGATGCTAAGGGTGTCTCAGTCAGATGAACTTTTTAGATTTAGAGGATTTTTTTTTGTGCAAGTGGTAACTCTGAAATTTGGCAGCTATATTTATTTCGATTATTAATGATGGACGGCTTTACGAAAGAAAAACTCGTTATAATTGTGAAAAGTTATAACAAAAATTTGGAATGTTATGCTTAGATCGTTCGCAAACTTCGAAGAAAATTCAGTCGAGAAAACCTAATCCACTTAATGTGTCAACCATTTGAAGAGTGGTCCAAAAATTTTAAGAAAACTCATCTTCTGCGATGAAGCGCATTTCCATCCGAATGGCTTTTTGAAGACACAAAGTTGTCGAATTCGGGGCTCAGAAAATCCTCTGCAATCCATGAGAAACAAATGCACCCACAACTAGCAATTGTTTGGTGCGGATTTTGGTCAGGCGTCGTGACTGGGCCTTACTTTTTTGAAAATGAGGCCGAAATTGCAGTGACTGTGAACGGCATTCTTTACAGGAACATGATAACGGAGTTCTTGTGACTTCAACTGGACGGCATGGATCTACATGACATGTGGTTTCAGCAAGGCTGCGCCACCTGGCACACCGTGCATGAAACAATCGATTGCAGCAACGATTTCCATAACAAATTATCTCAAGAAATTATGACGACAACTGGCCACCAAGATCATGCGATTTAACGCGTACAATTTTTTTCTTTTGGGGTTTTGTGAAATCTAGGGATTATGCGAATAAACCAGAAACAATTCCTGAGCTCAGATTCGAGATCCAACCCGTCATCGGTGAGAGAGCTCTCACACCCAGTGAGCTGTGCACTTTCCGCTTATATCAGATTGCGACCTGCAGTTTTACAGCGGTTCCCAACTGCATTTTGAGAAGCTGTTTGTTTCATGGCTAAATACTCGAAAGTGCGGCCGTCACCATGCGAGGTGACCGCCGCAGAAAGAAACGTAAGGTGATCAGAATATGGATCGAACCCAGGATCCCATGTACAAGAAGCACAAACAATAACCATTGCACCACCGACGGCGTATGATTAAATTTATAAAATAGTTTAACATAATCATACGGCACTACAGACTAAAAATTAATATTAATCATAGGCAAATTAAATCTGCCTTATGTCATCGTTCTTGAATTGAAAATCGTAAAACACAGAATCGGATTTCAGTCAAATTTGGCCTTTTACGACTGTCCTATCAATCCTACCACTACTATGTGGTTTATTTTAAAATACAGTTTAAAGTAATCATAGAAATTCTAGAAACCTCGAAAATAATATTAGTCAAATGAAAATTAAAATTGTGCTAATGTTGAATTGGAATGTTTATGTGGCTTTTAGTCAAATTTTTCTTTAATAAATCTTTTACCCCCGAATTATCGATCCCTCCGTTAGCATATTACATACATACTCAGGTGGCCCGAACAACCCAGAGGGGTCAAGGGCTTTACAAGATGATCATACCAAATTTCTCCAATCGGCTCGATCTTCAATTTTTCTCCACCAGTTAATAACACCAAGGTCTCCCAGGCAATATTCCACCTGGGCTTTTCAGCTAAGTCTTTGTAGTTGTATTCTACGATGTCCTTCGAGTACGTCTTCGAATATCTTTCGCACTGGTTCACTCTGATCCATTCTATCGACATAGCATAGCCAGCGGAAACACGTCATTTTGAAACCCACAACTAGGTTAATGTCTTGATAGTGATTACACACCTCGTGGTTTATCCGTCATCGATACTCGCCGCTTTCTATTATAGGACCATATATTATTCGAAGCATTTTTCTCTCGAAGACTCCCACTGATGTTTCATCAGCATGCGATATGACTCGGGATTTTGCGCCATAATGCTAGACTGGTTGTAGGAGAGTCTGCTATAGTTGGATCTTCGTTTCTTAAGAGAGGGTCTTACCTCTGAAGTCTGTGGTTAGCCAGAAATAAATATGCTTGAAGCACAATTCTTAGTTTAATTTCAATGCGTTATTTCTTATGTGCACGGCAGATCCGAGGTAAATAAATTCGTTCCCTACCTCGAAATTATAAAGGTTATCAACATGCATCTTTCATACAATCGTGTAGAGCATATTACTAATTTTAAATCATACTTCAAAATAATCATACAACACTGCCACCATCGGATTAATATTAATCAATAACAACATATAGAAACTTTAATGCATAGCTCTTTCATTGAAAATCTTCAAAGACATAATCGGCTTTCAGCGAAAATAATCCTTAAGGAAACCACTGGCGTATAATTAATTTTATTATATATTTCAAAGTAATCATATGACACTGCTGCCATCAAATTGATATTAATCATACGCTATTATATTTCATTTTAATTAACGATCATTATTGCTTATTTTCAGTTTGTACAGTTTGTAGACATTAGCTCTAACTAATTGTAGTTCGAGTAAATTTTGAAATCATTACATCTGTAATATGCCTCAATAAAATCACTCAGACCTTTTCAAATACTAAAACACAACGTCATGCTATTCATTGATTTTCTTCCTAGCCAATTATTAAAAACATCTTTAGAGATTACAGCATCTGGGAAATTGGTCACCATCTAAAATTTCCCACTTTAATTTTGTTGCAAAAAAAAATTGTCTCAGCCCGTTCCGCCATAAATACTTGCTTAGCTCCATGTCTCTCATCGTAGCCAAACGATAGTAATAAGTTATTGTCAAACGCTGAAATGGTTCATTAACTCGACTTTTCATACTCATGCCGTGGACTGAAACTTACTGCCTTTCATGGTAACAAGAAGACTTAACTTTTTTATGCCAACGACAATGGAAGAAAATAAGTGGAGTCAATACACTTCCGTGCAAAAGAAAACAACAACATCTAGAGTAGCAGCCACTAAAAAGTTATCTAAACAACAAGACATAAATCTTTTGCCAGGACTTTAGGACTCGTGGTAAACGACAACATTGCAGTACAGCTCCTTGAAGAAGCGAAAACGAAGAGAAAATATACTGTATCCTAAACTGAACTCCACCTCGACTAGCATTTATAAATACTGCAGTTGTCCGTGAAAGTTAGCGTTGTGTTATTGATAAAGGTAAATACTCTGAGCAGAAGTTAAATATTTAGCACGAAGTGGAATTTTGGTGAAGATGAGACTTTATGAAATTAGTGAATTTTTATGGATTTCACATTGAATTCCTTATAGAATTTAAGTGGATAACCACAACAGTGAATCATTATAAACATATTTAATAAAACGTTTAAGAGTTTATTAGAGTTTAGGATCTGCCGAATTGTTTGCTGAAGTGCGGTTAAGAGCGGTTATTCTCTTGTAATAAAAATACGTATGATTAATATTAATACAAATCTAACAGATTTATTAATGTAACCTGAGTATGCAAATACTACTAATGCATATGATTGATATTAATTAAAATTTTGGTTATGATCTCCGGTTATGGAATGATTTGGTTATGATTTCCGCGATCTTGAGCGTCCTACGATGCATACGATTATATAGGGATCAGTTGACAGCAACCAATGCTTCATCCGTAGTGAGGTGTAAGCTAAGTTCCGACTGACTTTTGCTGCTGATGATTTTATTCATTGTTGACTGCAGCTCTTCTCATAATAATCTCTATTAAGATGTTAAAGAGATCGCTCGATAGGGTGTCGCCTTGATTGAAGTGTCGCTTAGTTTTGAGAGGTTCGATAAGATCCTTACAAACTTTCACTGTGGACTTGATGTTCATCAAGGTCAACCTGCAAAACCCGTATGAGGTTTGCAGAAATACCAAACACAGACATTGATTCGTAGAGTTTCTATCGTATCGGGCTATCATAGGCCGCCTTGTAATCGACCAATAGATGACCGATATTGATTTCTTTTTCGTTGGTCTTCTGCAGAATTTGGCGTAGCGTGAAAATCTGGTCAGTTTTAGATTTTCCAGGCCAAAAGCCAGACTGATACGGTCCAATCAGATCAGCGGTAATTGGTTTTAGTCTTTCGCACAATATACTTGATAGAACCTTATATGTTATGGATAAAAGGCATATTCCAAAGTAGTAAACAAAGACACTTGGGCCACCTTTTTTACATATGGGGCACAGTACACTGAGACTTCAATCGCGGGCAAGCATTCGTCTAGTCAAATTTTGCTAATTCTGATATCTCCTCCTAATTATCGCCGCCAGCCTTAAACAGCTCCGCCGGTATTCCCTTGTGGCCGTCTTGGTTAGGAAAGGGCAATCGACGTCCATCGTGTCCTACGACGTTGTTGTTCTTAAGCCGGACAATATCTGTTTTGACGTTGTCTGGGTTAGGAGCGGGCAAACGACGTCATCGTAAAGATTTTGATCGATTGTCTGGCTCATTGTCATTTTATATCTCAGGTGACAATAGCGCGGAGAAATGATCTCTCCATATTCCCAACATGCTCTGTACATCTGCGAAGAGATTTCTGTCCGTGCCTTTAAAAAACGGGGCCCTGAACCATGCCCATTATATAGGTTTTTAACTTTACGGTGGAATTTTCGGGCTTCGTTCTTCCTTCTGTATGTCTCAATTTATCACTCCTGCGCTTTCTCCACTGCAGTTTCTTATGCCTAAAGAGAAAGTTTACCTCCTATATTTTTGGGCTGTACCGCTCAGTCACAGATCGCGTTGCAATTGACTGAAACATTGCCATACTTGCAGCGTTCTGTTCAGCATTTGCTATGCGACACTCTTCATCGTATCATGGTTTGTTGCGAAGCGGTTTTTCTAAACCATATACGGTTGTTGCGGCAGTTTTTGTAGAACTGGAAATAGGGGTTTCCACTGCGCATCAGGAACTTCATCGGGACTGGATGGGTTCTGAGTTGTTTATCGACTCGACGCTCCGTTTCCGATATATTGCCATCTTTTCTACTTTCTTCATATTTTCTATAAATTATGAGGATGGGTTATCCTGGCAAACGCATTACCCATCGCCGTCTACCCATTTCCCATGTGTATTGTGTAATCGCGATGTGTAATTCCCCATAATCGTGGGTAACTGCCCATTATTTTCCTCGTACCCTGTGGGTAATGAGTAATCGTAATGGCTAATGCCCCATCGCTGTGGGTAACTACCCATAATTTTCCCCATAACCTATATGTAATGGGTAAACGATCGCTATCCATTTCCCACGCCAATGTTAATGGGTTACCCAGGGTGTAATGTTACCCCTGGGTAACCCATTACCCACGAAATACGAACCCTATAATAAAGCCATAGTAAATACCACAAGAAATTACGTTTAGTTAATTTAATTTTTCAAAAGATAATTCTCTTAGTTTTAATCTTCGAATTGCTAGTAATCATACTCCCTGCTGTTCGAAAAAGGTAAATCTACAATACTAATTTGCTTGTATTACACTTGAATTAAAACCTTGTATTAGACCGTGTACCGTCTACTTGCCTTACCTAAATTTCCACATATGTTTTTCTGGATTTAAATATTTTTTTTTGGCTTTATAGCAATTTTTGATCCTGCATTAAAGCCAGTTACACTGTTGATATTAAAGCACCATTCAAGCCATTGTGCTAATCGGTTATACTGAGCATTAGTTCCCTGACTGGCTGTGCCATTGATGCCATGTTTTCTTTACATGTGTAATATCTATCAATTATTTTTTCAAAAAATTGTCTCACGTTTTACTTTGAATTTATATATTTTTGCTTGGTAATTTATGATTCTTATCAGGACCATAACTTTTTAAATGCCAACAAAGCAACGAGTAAATGTCAAATTTTACAGCCAATTAAACATTTATCCCCCACACCCATACTAACACATCATGGATGAGAGTGTAAAAGTATGTGTTAACACCTTAAAGATACTTAACACACATTTTGGCAATAAAAGTTTATACTGGCACTATGATCGGGCAAAATAGTCATATAATATACAATCACACGCTCATACATTCTTTTATTAGCTTGAGGAAAGTTATTGTTAGGAATTCTCCAAACAACTAGCCAACGTTTGTAATCCAGACAGACCTTTTATTCCCCATTGTTTGTCTGAACTTTTCCAAGGAGGAAAATGGAAACATCTTTAAACTTAGTCTGTGTTGCTGTTGTGTCATTATGAACCATGACCAGTTACTACAGTTGTCCTTTAAAGTATCAGATGTCTTGGGAGGGGGTTACGAGACGCAAAGGAAGAAGTTTCAAACAAAACAGCAAAATAAATGAACAAATGAACACTAAACGCTACTTAAGCCACAAAATGAGACAAAGTTATGTTTTGGCTAATAAAGTTAAAAGACACAACAAAGAAATGTTTCGGTTTACAAAGAAAAGAAGGGGTTGCTTGAAGACAGACATCTTTCGACATAGAAATCAAACAGGACTTAGTGAATTTAAATTAATTGTAAAATCATATGAAACACAGACTGAATACCTTTTAGAATTTCTAATTCTATTCAAATATTTAAAGTCTTTCAAAAGATTTATTTGCTTTCATCAGTCCTAGGGGGTTTTCAACGAACAAAATGTAACTATAAAATCATGAACTTGCAACATTTGTCGTTGTTGTCGTAACTCTGAGCTGGTCATCAGCTGCATTTCGATGTTTTTTGGTTTATGATGCATGAAATCGAATTGCAAACAAACAACCAAAGCCGGCATCAGCAGCAGCATCAAACGGCGACGAGGCTAACGACGACATTGAGGATGACTGTGAGTTTTGTTGAGGCCAAGCGGGCCCCAGATAGAAAGTTCATTAATGTTTCAAGCTCGGTTGGTTTGTTCGTTTGTTTGCGTTATGGTTCCTTTAAGATTTCCATTTGTGTTGCTACATTCCTTAGCTACTTTATGCAGTATTTGCTTTTATGTAGCTTTATTATAAAATAAACTAACATCGTTTAATAAGCTTGTTGCCTCAAAAAAAGTAAATATTCGCTAGAGATATTTCTTGGCTTTAAAGGAATTCAAAGAGAATTAAAAAAGTAAAAGGATGAAATAGTTATTTAAATCGCTCTACTAAGTTGTATGGAAGTTAAGACTCTTTAGGTGGAAATGGTGTAAATAAAACTAGAATTATTGTGTATGAAATTTCTGTTGCAGCAAATTTGCGGAAATATAATTTCTTTTCAAATCTTATTAAAATTTCTTGTATTTCGTGAAAGATTTAAAATATTTACTTTAGCAGCAACGGGTTGTATGATTAATATTAATTATATTAAAATAAACTAACATCGTACAATAAGTTTGTTGCCTCAAAAAAAGTAAATATTCGCTAGAGATATTTCTTGGCTTTAAAGGAATTCAAAGAGAATTAAAAAAGTAAAAGGATGAAATAGTTATTTAAATCGCTCTACTAAGTTGTATGGAAGTTAAGACTCTTTAGGTGGAAATGGTGTAAATAAAACTAGAATTATTGTGCATGAAATTTCTGTTGCAGAAAAGTTGCGGAAATATAATTTCTTTTCAAATCTTATACAAATTTCTTGTATTTCGTGAAAGATTTAAAATATATAACGGGTCCGCCAAATAACTTTTTTTTTGAAAATGCTATAAAAAAAAACTACTGAATATTTTCTCAAATTTCTTTTTTTATTTGAAAGTACAATCCTTCCGGTTAATAATGGACAATAATTTGATTCAAATGGCTGCCTCGGCTGGCCATGCAGTAGCCTACACGATCGGTTCAATTTTTAAGCACATTATCGATTGTGTGCAGCTGTATTTCACCAATGGCTTCACGAATATTGTCCTTTAAAGCGTCAATTGTCCTTGGCTTGTCGGCGTAACACTTATCTTTGAGGGCACCCCACAAATAATAGTCCAACGGTGTTAAATCGCAGCTCCGAGGTGGCCAAACGACATCAGCGCTGCGGCTGATACTGCGAACTTCAAAAACAGGACGCAAAATATCGAGTGTAGCTTCGGCTGTGTGGCACGTAGCGCCGTCCTGTTGAAACCAAATGTTGCCAATATCCTCCTCTTCAATTGTTGTGAACAAAAATTCGTTTAACATGACCCGATAACAATCGCAAGATCAGAATGAGCTTCATCTGAAAAGATGATTTTTTTTGGCAAAATCTGTATCTTCTCTAAGTCGATCGCAGGCCCATTTTTCCCATATTTCCCAGCGTTATTCAAGCACATAAACAACCATATTCGTTCAGCGGAAGGATAAAACTAATTATCTGTCAAATCAGACATGAGCTAAGTGTTAACATTCACGAAATAGTTAAAAAAAACGTTAGATGGCGGACCCTTTATTTTAGCAGCAACGGGTTGTATGATTAATATTAATTATCATATTGATTGAAACACGCAACTGATTTTCTTGAGCTTTTGAAGAAATATAAATAATTCAAAGCAGTTTATAAATGCTGCATTTAAAAATGTAGAACTTAAGACTCTTTAGGTGAAAATAAAGACAACAAGACTTCCTGTTTGTTAAATTACTGTTGCAGCAAAATTGCGCAAACCTCATCCCTGATCAAGATTCCTTCAATTTATCTATTTTAAAAAATGTTAGAAATTTTTTACTTTTACAATAACAAGTCGTATGATTGATATTAAATTTCATGATGTTTCAGAGAAGCAGCTGCTTTTCTTGAACTATTGACGAAATAATATTCATTGACATGACTTTATGATTGACACATTTAAGGGCATTAGGCTAATGACTAAACTCTAAGACATATAGAAGTTAACAGTCTGCAGGTGGAATTAATTCAATATGCTGAATGACTAAAATTTGTGAGTTTAAGAACAGCAGGTCGTATGATTGATATTATAAGTAGTCTCAGGTTATTTCAGAGAAACAGTTGTTTCTCTTGAAGCCTTGGAGAAATGTCACCAATTGTCATATTTAAAGGGGTTAATCTTATTATTAACCACAAGGACATACATAAGTTAACACTCTTTAGTTAATATTAATGATGAAAAGCAAACTGAAGGATCTAGTTAAATTCTTGATAATTTTTTTAAAAATTACTTGTTTAGCTAAATTAGAAGAATATAACCAAAATCCTCATTCAAATTTATTTTTATTTTCGTAAGCATTAATATTTGTTACACTAGGAACTACGATGCGTATGACTAATATTAATTCAAATGCTGATTGAACCAAACAGCTGATTTTCTTGAACCATTGAAGAAATATCACTACTTTAAATTATTTTTAAATTTTGTAATGGGGTCTCCAATAGGTACTTGAAAACTGTGAGTTTATTTTGTGAACGCGCTATCGTGTAACTGTTACTTTAATTTTTTTCAGTAAACTCAACATTTTAATCATGGTAAAGTACACGAACGAACAACTTATGCAAATTATAAAAATGTACTACCGAAATTCGGAGTCGGTGACCGCAACTTTAAGAGCGTTAACTCTAATTTTCGGTCGTTAATCTCGCCCTAGAAGACAAGCAATAATAAGTTTAGTGCAAAAATTTGAGTCTACATATTCGTTGTGTGATGCTGACGTGCGAGTGAGACAACGGGTTGGTCGAAGTGACGAAAATATTGCTACAGTTCAGGCGTCCGTACCAAACGATCGAAATCAGTCGATTCCGCGGCGTTCTCAAGAACTGGGCATCGTCAAGATCATTTTATGGCGAATTTTGTGAAAAGATCGTGGTTTACACCCATACAAGATCAAGCTGACTCAAGAATTGAAGCCGATGGACCATTTGACGCGACCTACGTTCTCCGATTGGGCAAAATCATCTTCAGGGACGAAGCTCATTTTTGGCTTAATGGGTTCGTCAATAAGCAAAATATTCGTTATTGGTTTGGTGAATATCTACATTAGGGTAATAACTTTTTGCATTTTTTGCAAATATCAAACTCCCAAGACAAAATCGTATAGGGCATGGACAAATATTAAGAACTGCGTTTTTAGTTTTTCGCTATCGTTAAAAAAGGTTACGCACCAAACGCGATAAAGTTTTGAATCAAACGTGGAATAAAAATAGTACAAGATACATATCCGCTTTGTGAAACATCGCGTACTTTGAACCTAAAGTTTATATCTTACAATACCTACTTTTAATCATTTATTGTTATTATTTGTTTACATACTTACATATGTATAAACCATATTTGAAAAAAATTTTTATTAAAAAATATTAAAAAAAAATATATTAAAGGCATTTTAGGAATCGCTGTCGGTGCGTAAGGTTTTTTTACCAAATTGAACTGAAATAGTTTTTTTTTTTATCATTAATACAATATTTGCCATTAGAAAAGCCCTGGGGAGAATGTTGTCTAAAAAAAGTTATCACCCTAATCCACATGTGCTTCATGAATCACCACTTCATCCACCAAAAATAACTGTTTGGTGCGGTTTGCATTCCGGCGGCGTCATTGGGCCATATTTTTTGGTCGACAATAACGATCGTCACGTTACTGCGAATGGCTATAGCTATCGCGCCATGATTACCGATTATTTTTGACTTGGACGACATGTGGTTTCAACAAGATGGTGCCACAAGCCACACAGCACACGTTACAATCAATTTATTGAAGAGTAAGTTTGGTGATCGTGTTATCTCAAGAAATGGACCAGTCAATTGGCCGCTGCATTCGAGTGACTTAACGCCTCTAAATTTTTTCTTTGGGGCTACGTCAAATCATTGGTCCATGCCAACAAGCCGACGACGTTGGAAGTACTCAGAGCTAACATTGAACACGAAATAGCGGCCGTTACGGCCAAAATGTGTGACCGAGTCATAGAAAATTGGGTCCAACGAATCGACCGCTGCCGACGTGCCCGCGGTGACCATCTGAACGAAGTGGAGTTCCATTCATAAATGTTTTGATTCTATTCCAAGTCGATCATAAAGTTTTGGAAATATCACAAATGGTTGGCGTTTTATTAAAAAAAAAACTTCTCAAGTCCTTATTGGAAAGCCGTTATTTACCCCCTAAGACATATATGAGTTAAAACTGTTTAGGATGAGAAAGTGTAAATGAATTTTTTTTATGAAATTATTAGCGATTATTGAGTTTATTTTCTGAAGTATTACAATTTTGTTCTTTAAGAACAATGAGACGTATGATTGATATTAATTTTCATGTTGAAAGAACCACTTGGGGTTACTGAACTATTGAAATGGTATTTGTAAAGGGTGTGTCAGTAAGATTAATTTAGTGCCCTTTGTGTGCAAGGGGCAATTCTCAAATGTTGCAGCTCTCGCATATGTTTTATTATTAAAAATGCGACGCTTTACGAAAGAACAACGCGTCATAAATGTGAAAACTTTTAACAAAGTTTGGAAAGTTATGCTGATACCGCTCGCAAACGTCGAAGAAAATTCAGTCGAGAAAGCGCACCGAATATGTCAGCTATTAAAAGGGTGGTCAACAAATTTGAGGATACTGGGTTGGTTATGGCAATTAGACTCCTGTGAGTCAACGCACCGGGCGAATATGGCGTATGATTGATATTAATTTGCGGAGTGTTTCAATGAAACAGCTGTAACTTCTAAATTATTAAGAAATCAAAGGTATACGGTATGAGAAAAGGCATGATTTGGATTTCAGAAAAATGAATTCATGTTCTTTTTCGGAATGGTGTATACAAAGAAAAAATTTAAAAGATGAATATGTTTTTAAAATTCCCGGACTGTCCGCCTTCAATTGAGGGAAAACAACGGTATTTCATGATATCGCAAATTCGGGAGCTGTTATACAGATAAAACCTTTTAATATTGTGAATTTAGAAAAAAAACGTATTTCATGAGAAATGTGGCAACAGTGATGCTTGCTCAAATTTGTTGTGGTCCTTGTCAAGCTCTATGCTCAGCAGCACAGTTCATTCCAGCCAAATTAACATACAACTCTTGCACCGTTTCAATTGAAAGTTAATTAAGTTTATTGAATATGGCAACAATAAACTGCTGTGTAAGGGATTTCTTTAATTTCACATCGCTTCGCACCATAAAGGACAAAACAGGGATTTTAAAACACATGAAGTACACAAAGACTGTAAACAAAAGAGAACAAAAAAAAAGGTTTTTTTTTGCTATAATTGCAATCCAACAAGAGAGAAACACTGACAGGAATTGGCTTTATAGCCGTAACAATCAATAAAGGTAAGGAAAGGTAGAGAGCTGTGGTATTTGGTGTTCGTTAAGTGGGCAGGTAAATGTTGTTCATGGTGGAGGTGGTACTGGTAGCAATGGATTTTACCCTTCACCACTTGGGAATTGATGTAATACTCAAACACACATGCAAATGCAGTTACACGTATATTTTACATTTACGGGTATACATTTTAACTTTTATACCCGTCATCTCTTTACATGTACATTTACAAATATCGAGCGTGTAGTCGCGTTTGCTGTTATCCTCCAGCACTTGTATTTTGGCTACACTAACTTACACGTATGTTTTTTTGTTGTTGTACCCAGGTTGTTGTATTCTTTATAACTTTTGTTGTTATTTTCTTTGTTGTGGCCAAAAGAGCTCTTTATTTCACTTAAAAGCCAACAAACCATTTAATTTCAACAGCAAACAAACAAAGACAACCATAACAATGATCGTTTGTTGTTACCACTTTTTTCATCTCTGTATTTTTATTACTGTTGTAGTTGGGTCCAAACAATGGGAAACCCTACGGAATGCAAAGGACTTCCGGAGGGAATCACCAATAAAAAAAAACAGGATTTTTAGGATTTCGTGATTTTAGGGAAAATTGATTGATGTTAGTAATTGCAGTTAAGAGGTTAGAGTTATTAAAAATATAATCAAGTCAACAGGATTAATTAATGCCGGGTCGTGTTTTATTTAGGTTTGTCTATTTGTCTTCATGGATTGTGCGTAAAAGTTGGATTATAATGCGGGGTACGGCTGAGAAGAGTTTAGCTCCTAATTTCACGTTACTTCAGTTTTTAGGCGGTACACAAATGATACCGAGACCAGAAGGAATAGGAAACACTAGGCGCTTGTTTTTAAAGGTAAAAACTGTAAAAATTTTCAATATTTTATTGAATTCAGAAAGGATTTCCATATTTCAGATGTAGTATTATTTTTCAAAACATAAAGATTTTAAATTTAGAATAACAAAAATTACACAGTTTGTTCAATTTGTGGACGTTTGAACAAATTACTCTTCCACTTGTAGACTCTGCCTCACATGTACAGTACACATGTAGTGCAGAAAATATTAATTGAATTCAGTAAACTGAAATTGGCCGTCGGTGGTGCAATGGTTGGTATGTGCGCCTCTTGTATATACGATCGTGGCTTCGACCTCGCTTTCTGACGGGGACAGTACATTCTGAAAAAAATACCGTTCGGAACCGATGTAAAACTGTAGGTCCCAATAGCTACGTTTATTGACTATATTACAACCTCATGAGGTCAGACGTCTTATACATATTAACTAAACAAACAAATTGAACAAATTTCACCATATTCTACCAACTGGCTCTATCCTTCGCCTTTTCTCGCCAGTTGGTAACACCAAGGATACGGAGGGATTCTTCTGCCTGGTATTTTCAGCAGAGTCTTGGTCGTCCTCTTTTCCTACTTCCATCGGGTACGTTATCAAAAATCTTTCGCGCTGTCTCATCTTCATCCATTCTGATAACATGGCCTAGCCAACGCAATTGGCCCACTTTGATTCGTCTAGCTATGCCCACGTCAGAACAGAGATTTTATAGCTCTGCGTTCCAGCGACGTCGGTACTCGCCGTTTTTCATAACAGGACCATATATTTTAAGGAGAATTTTTCTCTCGCAAACTCCCAGGTGTTTTTCATCCACTTGAGATATGACCCAAGTTTCGGAGGCATATGTCAAGACAGGTAAAATGAGAGTCTGATATAGGTGGACTTCTGTCCGTCGAGAGAGGGCGTTGTTCCTAAACTGCTTGCTTAGCCCAAAATAACATATATTTGCAAGCACAATTCTCCTATCTATCTCCAGGCTGACAAGGATCCAAGGTAGACAAATTCATCTACCACTTCAAAATTAAATCGGTTGTCAACGTTCAAGTGCGGACCAAGTCGAGAGGTTTCTCTAGTTGTTGACACCATAAATTTTGTGTTGTAACCTCTCGCAAATTTCGCCCAATGATGTCTATGTCGTCCGCCTATGCCAGCAACATATGGCTTTTCATGTTAATGGTCTTGTTCGTATTTACTGCAGCCTTTCTCATTATTATCTCCATTAAGATGTTGAAGAGATTGCACGAAAGTATGTATCCTTATCTAAGTCGTCGCTTGGTACAGAATGGTTCAATGAGGTCTTTCCCCACTTTCACTGCTGATGTGGTGTTGGTCAGCGTCATTCTACAGAGGCGAATCAGTTTTGCCAGAATACCAAGTTCAGACATAGCTTCGTACAGTTTTCCCCGTATGGGGTTATAGAAAGCAGCTTGTAATCGACAAAAAGTTGGTTTTTATCGATTTGCTTTCCGTGGGTCTTTTCCAGGATCTGGCGTTGCGTGAATATTTGGTCAGTCGTGGACTTGCCTGGTCTAAAGCCACACTGATAAGGTCCAATCAGGTTTTCAATAATTGACTTTAGTCTTCCACATAATACACTCGACAAGACCTTATACGCGATGGATAAAAGACTGATACTGCGATAGTTGGATCAGACACAGGGATCACCCTTATTGAATACAGGACATAATACACTGAGACTCCAATCATCGGGCATATATTCCCCCTGCCATATACCGCATATCAGTTGATGCATGTGGGCTATAAGTCCTTCGCCACCTGCCTTAAAAGTTCAGGTAGGCCATCCACACTAGCGGCGTTATTATCATTATCCGTCAGGCGGGAGATCGCCGTTCTAATCTCGTCTTGGTTGGGGGGGTTTATAATCTACACTATCTTCCACTATTATTACCTCCTGGTCTTCAGTGGAAGAATCTGAGTGGAGTAGTTCTGAAAAGTGGCCTCTCCACATTTTGAGCACACACTGCTTCTCAGTCACCAGATTCCCATTCTCGTCCTTGATCGATCTTCTTACCCTCTGGAAAAACTTTCGGGATTCACCATTCATCCTGCACATTTCGGTTCGTTCACTCTCTCTGCTCCCACTGCCATTTTTTCCGCCTAAATAGTTGGTTTTCCTCGCTTCTTAGCTTCTTCTACCGCTCACTCGCAGCACGCGTTGTAACTGACTGTTTCGTTGCCATACGTGCAGCGTCTTTTTTTTATCAGTTACAATGCGACATTCTTCGTCGTAAAATGGCTTATCTTCCTGCGGTTTTTGATAGCCAAGTTCAGTCCTTGCAGCGGTTTCCAAAGAATGGGAGATATGTTTCCACTGCGCATCATGGTCTTCTTGAGTGGGGGGGGGGGGGGTATTCTGCTCCAGCAGGATTGAAAGTTTCTGTCGATAGGACATTGATATCTCTCGGTATTTGTAGCTTTTCCTGTGTTCGGCTTCGTACGTTTTTCACCCTGCTCAGTCTAGTGCGAACTTTCGCAGCCACCAGGTAATGATCCGAGTCGATATTGGCACCTCGAATAACACGTACATCCATGACACTAGAAGAGTGCTTGCCATCTATTACCAAGTGATCAATCTGGTTCTTCGTCCGTAGATCAGGAGATATCCAGGTCGTGTGGTGCCAATCAGTGTGTGTAAAAACTATAAAGTGCACAGCTCACTCGGTGTGAGAACCTCTCCCGAATCCCTTATTGAGATGTATTGTCTAACTTTTTTTGGCTTGTCGACATATCGAGTATCGTAAGAAATTACAAAAACATAAATAAGATTATTAAAATCAATGGCGGTTCGAACTCCCAGGCGATGTGTTAACACCATTTTGCTACACGGTACCTGTTCGATTTCTATGAACACATTAGTAAAGGTTACATTGGAAAATAGAGAAAAGAATAGTTTCTATGCTGAAGGCTCTTTTGCTATTGCACTTTCTTTTTTCTTACATCTGCTTTAACATCAGATATAATATTGTTAAATATTTAGCTCACTGAAATAATTGCTTTTGTTTTGTCATAAACAGAGCGATGACAAGAAGTATTGAATAGTATGGAGAATTTATTGCACTCTTTTTCTGCTCTCATATAGAGAGTCTGAGTAAAAGAGCAAAACGAGATTTATTCTCTTTATAGAATATTTCAATATAAATGTACCAGTTCGACAATGTTATTACATAAAACAATACAAAAAGTATAAATGTTTCAAAAGGCATCAATGTTTCACATCAAAATTTTGAATGGATCAGGTTAATGAGAGTAATACGTTTTGAATCCTTCGCCAGATATCGCAAGTGCTTTTGAGTCATACAATTCACTCCATGCGTTCTCTATACAATTCAATACTCTTTGGCGACGACGATCTGCTTGTTTGTTCGCTGCCGCTACATCGACACCATCATACTTATTTACAGGCAGAGACTATTGTTGTACAACAACCACATAACAAAACCTTGATATACTCAGCGTAAAAAAATAAAATATTTTAATAATCATAAATAAATTTCATGGAAATATAGTTTTTTCACCCAATCAGTAATGAACACGGAACAAGGAGAAGAACAGAAGGACCATTCCAAATACCAGCGCTCTGGACTAATTTCGGAAAAAATCACTAGAAGTTATACAACCAATGAAATACCAACAACAAATTTATTGAATATAAATAATATTCTTAGTAAAAAACAAAATTTAAAGAAATACTTAGTTATTATGTTATCAATAATGAATTAAAACTCTCTAGATTATTCAAAGTATCTCCCCTTAGAGAAATTTCTTCCTTATATGAATTTAATTTGCTACTTAACTAAGAGTTTACATAGTTTAAAATGATATTGTGAAGGAATATAATTCTAAACCTGCAGACAAGCCAAAAGCTTGGCGGGTTATCTAATACAAAAATTGTCACATATTGTCTACTCAATAAAAAAAAAATAATAATAATAAAATGCAACTACAACTGCAACTACCATTACAACTACAACTACAAGAATAACTATAAGAACTATAATGTTGCGTGCGTAAAGTATTCAATTTTAACAATTTTTATTTATTTCAGTGCTATATATTGTTAATGTAACGACTTATGTAAATTAAATCGATAGGGACAGCAAACGACGCCATTTTTTTTTCCCGCTCTTTTGACATTTCTCTTCAGTAAGGTTTGCCATTTCATCATGGAAATATATACGAGCCATCATCAGCCATCATGGAAATATATATATAGGGTGGCCAGACAAGAATAATAACATTTTGGCTTGCATTGAACTCCTTTACTAATCTGGCGTTGTGTATATGGGCATTATCCTGTTGCAATATTCAAGATATCGGACCGAATACTTCACTGAACTTCGGAAAAGCCGATTCCAATAACGTTTTATAGTTTGCACGAGTCATTTTTGCACTTTGAAATTCAAGGTCGATGGTGCCATAGTACGTAATAGTACCCCACACCATAACGCCGCCCTCTCGGCTGTGATGTCGGTTCGATACATGCTTTTCTTTGCGCAGATCATGCAAATATTTTTAGGTATTTAGGATAACGAAAGATCTTAATTACTCTGTGTTCAGTTGACTTGCTCGCTTCCACTCCAGCTTGAGCTCTTATTTTTTTCCAAGGATAAGGGAGAATTCGAAGCAATTCTGATGAGTTTTTTTCCTCATACGTAGATAAAGACAATGAAACCCTTCCTTTAAAATTGTGTCCATACCTCTCGGGGTCCTCTTGATGTAATTGTCGACAACTGTTGGGCTCCGTCCAATTTTTTTAGCTATTGCGCGGTTAGAATTTCCTTCAGAACTCTTCGGCTGGTCATCAATCGTATATATACAAACTCAATTCTGCAGTTCACATGTGCGAATTAGTATCGATCGAAGATCCCTAAGTATCAACATCACTGAAAGGCCTACAATTCCAACAACAAGAACAGACAGAATTTTTCCACCATGTTCTTTTCCTCATGCACTCTTGCATTGTTGCAATGCTTTGAGGTCAGTTTTAACCTATATCACAGAGTTGTATTTTTCCGTGGTATAGCAGTTTTGAAGACCGTGCTATTGTCAGTTACATTTATTTGAATTTGAATTTTTATGACCGATTTGATACTTAGGCATCTTCGATCGATACTAACTCGCACATGTGAATTACAGAATTCAATTTGTATATATACGAGTGATAATCAACCGATGGTATCAATTCAGGCACAGTTGTTAGGCATCTGATGATGAACTTGTCACGGACTTCGTCATTCGTTTTACTGAATTGTCTATTATTTCCAACAAAAACCAACCATTTTTCAATTAGAAAAATGTTCATGACTTTTAAGCTTGTAGTATGAATTTCTCATACATTAACCAAAAACTAACAAAAATCGGTCATAAAAATTCAAATTCAAATAAATATTCTTCAGAACTGTAAAAACCGATTTTAGTTTTTTCCGATAGATTTCCAATTTTTTGTTTTGCCATTTCGACTCGTAAAATGATTAAGATGTAATAAATTGTAATAAACAAACGCTCCCTACAAAAAATTATCGCTTACTTTAAAAATAATAAAAAAAATTCAAGTAAACCAAAACAATAGCACATTTTTGGACTTCTTTTTATAAATTGCTCAAAAAGTTCCTTAGTTAAGAAACGACTATTGTCATGATGGTTTTTATATCTCAAGGTGTCTAGCTTCTATTTCCATTTTAAAATTCTGCAATCGGTTACAAATTGCAAAAGATACAGGCTGCTGAATATGGAATTTTTTAGTGCCTTTAAATAAGTGAACCGGAGTGTATGTTGGTATCATATGGAAAACTTTTTTAAGGCTCGTCCAAAAGTATATAATACATGCCAGAGCATGTCCTAACATATCATTTTTTCAGGGAAACCTTCGTACTTTATATTTAAAAATGCGTTTTATTTGAGGGATAATATAGCGTTAGACTCGCCATAAAAAAGCTCTTTAATATGATTCTAATACTCTATACATGGTTTTTGGCTAACGTACAAATTTCTTAGAAAAACTAAAAAGAATACCATTTTAAAAATAGTCCAGGTCACGGGATTTTAATGATCGACACGAAATTTTCGAAAAACAAACCAACGGGGTGCACAAAAACCATCTTTCCCCCAAATTAGAATGTGATTCGGTCTACCGTACATATTGGGTAATTAAAAAAAACAAAAAATCGACAAAATTTTCGAACCCGACCCCTATTGAATTGTATGAGATTAGGACAGAAGGTTTTCCTCATCCATACGAATTCGAAGACACCAGAATTGAGTAAAAATGCGAAGTAGTTTTTGTTTTATGGTTCTCTGAAGTAGGTATTGTATGGAACTTTCTGAAAAAAGGACTGGACTTACAAATCGTATAACTTTGGAATGCGTGAATGGATTTCAAAATGTTGGATATCATTTTAAAGTTTGCAATAACCGCTTTAATAGTAGTCCATACAACAGTTATGTCGTTGTGGTTCAATGATATTGAAACCTTCAAAGTATCCTTTATCCTTGAATATACTGCCATAACGTATCTTTAATTTTTGATTCCCCCACCAAAAAGAAAGTCCATCTCTTTCTCTACATCATAGCCCAATTTCATAACAGGATGTCCATGGGATCAATAGATACATAAGGTTTGGTAAAGACTGCTCGAGTTTTGCTGTTTTTGTTTTGATTTTTCAAGTAGTGACTACGTATAACATAGTTACAAAAAATAAGTAGAAATACCTGGGAAGTGATAGTATTTTTCTTGTAAAGGGTTTCTCAACAGAGACGCTACAAAAGTAAATCGATAGGGACAGCAAACGACGGCGGTTTTCTTATTCCCGCTCTTTTGACATTTCTCTTCAGTAACAACAACAAGCCAACAACGAGTCGAAATTATTAAAATTTACTACCGAAATTTGGAGTCAGTGGCCTCAACCAACTTTAAGAGGCCTCAATACTCAGCGATGAGGCTCATTTCTGGTTGAATGGCTTCGTCAATAAGCAAAATATGCGCTATTGGTCAGACAGCAATCCACACGTAATCCATGAGTCGTCATTGCATCCCGAAAAAATTACGGTTTGGTGCGGTTTATGGGCTGAACGTGAAATTGCAGCAGTATTGGCCAATTTATGCTTGAAAACTGTCGAAAATTGGGTTCAGCATCTGGACTTCTGCAAGCGTGCCCGTGGTGGCCATGCAAAAGAAATCGAGTTCCATACATAATGGCATCGAACGTGCATTCAGAGGCATAAAGAATTTCATTGGTATCTAAAACCGGGTTTGTTTTATTTAAAACAAACTTTTGTAGCGCTCTTATTGAAAAACCCTGTACGTGTTTTATCCTAAAATTAAAGAGTGCAACCTTACTGAGACAGCCTTTAAATGTTGTCAGTCTTTTAGAGTAAAATTTTTATATATGTTTTTTGTTTAATTGTTTTCTTTGTAGCTTAACTTCATTTAATTTGTTTGATTTTATTTATTTGTTTTATTTTTTTTTTATTATTTTGTTTTGATTGTCGTGTTCTGTCACAGTAGTTCGCAGCTGGTCTAGCTAGAAAATGATATACATACATATAAAACGAGACTGATAACATTAACTGACCCCAAGCTTAGCTTGATTACTATAATCACTAAATGTGCCAGCTTAGTACACATTCAATTGCTTAGCAGAGAAGATAGAAGAAAATATAAACAAAATCTTTCCAATATGAATTTAATCTTAATAATTTTCGCGATAATTGCGATGAATTTACAAGTAAGTGAAATGAAGAAAATTAGAAAATAAAATTTTATAAAAATCCACGTTTTCAGTTCAGCTCAACGACCAAAACGAATTTGACTTCACGTAATTTTCAAAAGGATTTTCTTGCAGAAATGCACGATGTTATGAAAAAATCAGCTATGGAGTATCTTAATAATTACCTGGCCGATATCAAGATACCCCCACAATCAGATGAGGTATTCGAGGAGGCTTACAGCACAGCGTTGGGAGCCAAAAAGTTGGAAACGAAAATAGTATTTCTCAAGCAATGGTTCGATATGGCCGAGCATCGGGATTCCAATCGTGAGAACATGTATGGCATGAGAAATGTACTATTTGTCAAGAAATTGAAGGATACATTCTATGAATTGCAAGAGGAAAGTTTTAATGAAATCCACAATTTACGTTACTTTTATTTGTGCAAACAATTTAACATTAATGGCACACAGGAAAAGACGGAAGAGCCCGAACATCATAATTTATATTCAAAGGGCATAGGTATGACTCCACTATTGGAGGACAATGTGGCCGGCATGTTGGAAAAATTGGGTGCCATAGATGAACACACCATCTCTGTTAATATCACAGAGTTTGGCTTAGAAATTTATCGCCGTGTCAATCACACCGGTGCAGAGGTCATTAATGACTATTTGGTTATAATAAAAAAACTGCTGCAAGAAGTTTTGGAGAATAAACTTGAAGAGTCATCCCAGCACAATGAGGCATTGGAAAATATTCTACTTGAAGTCGATCAACTGCTTGGCACTGCAGACTTTTATACCAAACGCCAACGACTCTATGAATATCTTGAAAATCATTTGGCTGTAGATTATGAAAAATTTCAAAATTCACAAAATTCTCAACAGGATTTAGTGGAGATTTTCGAAAAGCTTAAACAAAAGGGATTAGATCTCATTGTTGCTTTTCTGTTCAGTAATTTTGAATTTGTTGACTACACCCACGACCAGTGGTCACTGCTATTGCCTGATGCACCTCTCTCCCTGTACGAGGAGGCCAATTCATCACGTTTGCTGCGTAAAATCCAACAATTGTATGCTGAATTCAAACAGGATTTTGAAAATTCATCAAAATATGATGCATACTTGGAGGCGCTGAAAGTGTTACATGAACAAACGCAACGGGAGAGAGCTGACACAACGCATATTTATGAGATGCTGTATAGTGCATCGCAAAATGTAGGCAGTAGTCGAGCCACCCTAATGAATTCCAAGTGTAATGAGATCTAGTAAGTGAAGTGTGCGAAGCGGCGGTTGGGAATGGTGGCAGAAGGAAAAAGCTGCATGCATGACTGAAATGCATGAATATGTGAATAATGTCTGATACTGTTTTCAATGGACGATATGAGAATCTACGAGTGATTTGTAATATGGTCATATACGCGTAGTTTAACTTACGATTAATAAGAGTGTTATTCTGCCTATGATTGCTTGTTTGTAGTGGTAAATATGAAAATAAATGTTGGCAAATTGAAAATATTGAAAAGCCTTTAAATATGCAACAGAAAAAGCTTCAGTAATATTATCTAAATAACTGTCATTCTCATTAAACCGACATTCAATTTCTCCAACAGATTCAGTTCTTGTCCTTTCAATTTCTTTCTTCTAATTATTGACAATATGTTGTGCGTAACTTCATATCCTTTAATTGAATTAAAACTCAATGAAATGTTTCTACTTAAATCCCTAAAGTCTATTAAATTTCAATTTTAAATAGAGTTCAATTTTAGAAAATTTGCCATCGTTGAAACGTATAATTGCTATTGTTGTTTGCCTGACTGGTTAGACAAATGTCCGTCCTTCTGCTAAGTCTCCTGCGTATCCTTTAGACACTCTCTGATAATATTAATTGAATGTTATCATTGAATGAGAACTTCTTGCAATACAAGAGAGTAATTTTCCACATGAAGGACTGGAGGATAGACGAAACTGTAGGTGAATGTACAGAAATTGCAGAAGTTGTTTTTGGTACTGACAAAGAGAAGAATAATTCCAACAGTTTATTATACTTTATGAGAAAAAGTATGTCTATATTGCATCTATAAAGAGGTAATTCCATAATCTGTTGGTCCAAGATACAACAGAAATGGAAAAACCTATTTCTTTTGTTCGTTTTGACAACATATATATATACGAGTACACAAAATATATGGGGGCTCCAGCCAGTTTCTTTTATTTTCAAAATCACATTGATTATGCAAGCAAAATAAAATTTCGTTCCCCACAAACGAAATTCGTTACTCACAAACAAAGCTTCATTTGTGTGAGTTAGTTGCGACAAAAGAACACTTTGTTTATGAGAAATGAAAGACATGAAAACAGAAGCAGCCAGGTTAACAAATATTTTTTCAATTAAATTGGTGGTTTCCACAAATTGTCTGAATCACATTTCTAATATTTTTAACAACAATAATTGTTATGAAAATTATGCTGAATCGAATTCATGTTTTGTAGCAACTTTACACTGGTCAAGGAAGTGGGTTTTGAAGGCACCAATTAACCGGTTTGTTCCATTTTATAAAACCCATAACCGGTTTCTCGAAAAAGTGATTTTTCGATTAAGCCGCAAACCGTTTATTCGAAATTTCCGGTATTTTTTTAACAACCTACTAGACGCGTTCAGATTGTTTTAATATATTCACAGAAGTTGTTCAGTTTTACCATGACTACAATTGTGGCAAGTATTTTGGATGAACAATTTTGAAGTCCCTTGAAGTTATGCTGAAAAACGTGAAAAAGAATATCGTCTTTCAAAAAAAGTGCAGGGATATCTGGGAATATGTTAAAATAAATATTTTCAAATTTATTTTGAGATTTGATGGGTACCGATCAGCTCAGTAGGCTTGCCTCTAACCTATAATTTGATACACAAATTTCGTGTTAAAGACGACAACAATGTCACCCACGGAAAATCAAGAAGAGACAGTACATTCAATCAAAGCCAGTGCCTAATTCGCTGGAGGTGTCAGTGGGTCTCATTTGTTTGCGGAGGCCCTGGGTAAACGTGTTCTTATTACCGAAAACTGATGATTTAGTTCCGGAGGACATGTGGTTTAAAAGGATGGCGCAACTACCCATTAAGTTTACGCGGATGTTTAAGTTGTGATAGATGCGATTCCGGATGGCCAAATGTTTAGGTTTGGCAATTTTCCGCGGCCGACAAGACCAATAGATTTGTTTGATTCAAACTATTCTCTTTGGGGTTTTTTGAAGGTACGGGCTTATGTGAACAAGGCACAAACTCTGGAAGCTCTCAAAGAGAATATTCGACAAGAGTGCGAAAACTTATCGCCAGAACTGTTAAAAATGCTCTAAAACGGACCCAAAAGGTCAGCAATAATGACGTAGTTCACTTGATCGAAATCGGCCTCAATAAGTAATGGAAAAAAACTTAAAGATTCATATTAACACTTAAAAAAATCCAATGAGTGTTCGAACTCACGGGCGATTGTTAACACCTTTTAGTTACACGGTACCTGTTCGATTTCTATGAACACATTTGTAAATGTTACATTGGAAAATAAAAAACAGCGTTCAATCATATGATGACTTTACATTTAAATAATTTAATACTCAAAATTATTTAAAAACAAGTGCAAGCACATGTGTCATTATTTTCTTGCTTAATACTTTTTGTTTTATTCCCACAAAAAATAAAAAGAGAATGCAAAGCAACAGACACATGTACACACATACATTGTTATATTCGTACATACGCTACTCAAGTTCACACAATTTTCGTTGTTCTCTTGCTATCTCATTTTTATATACGTATAACCACGTCATTATTCTCTTTGCTCTGAGAGTGCTCCGCGCCCACACAAGACAACTATTCACTGCCGCTACATCAGTGTGTGTGTTTTTTCGCAGTTTGACAATCTGTGTTTCGCAGTCGGACAAATATGTGGGGTGGGTCACCCTTATCATTTAGGGGTATGAAAAATAGATGTTGGGCGCTTCTGAGATCTACCCAATATGCACACAAAATTTCATACAACTCGGTCAATCCGTTTCGAAGGAGTTTAACGCCAAACAAGCTGTGATCGCAGTCGGACAATCTGTGTTTGGATGTGTTCACTTTGTGAGTTAAGGCCCTACCCGCGCCTATAGATGTTAGCTCATCAAAAATTTATAAACTAATGTCATTACGGTTTAAAGATGTAGAAAAACAACATCGAGTGGCAGTTGTTGGGGCACACGTTATGATATAATGACGATCATTTCGGCCTGTTATATACATTTGTCTTGGCTCCAGTTCGATTAAAATCTGAAACGCATTGAAATAAGAACTTTGTCGAAATATGTGGGAATGACCCGAAGATTTGTATTTGGCAATAACCGCAATAATATCCATAAGAATGCCAAAAAAGATAATTATTGTTAACTTAATTTGATACATATTTGAATGACTATAATGATGCCTTCTTCTTTGTAATTGTGCTCGTTGCTGATTTGTACTGGTGTTGTTGTGATTTGAATTTATTCGTATTATTGTTAGTGCTATTGTCAAAAGAAAATTTCACCACAGCCATGCAGTCATGCATAACCCACAAACTGCTATTAAATATACTACATAAAGAGAAACACTCACACACAGCCCGGCAAGCAAATAAACCATCACACACACATACGCAGGCACGGCACACAAAGCAGGAGGGAGATTTCTAACAAACGTCTGCACTAGAAGAAACGCATACCCATGCACCACACACTTTTATTAACTAGTAAACAAAGAAACAAAACCACATGCAAACACAGACGTCAAACACACACAAATGTTAAAATTCAGGAGACGCTCTGTATTTCCCTCACTCTACAAATTTCTGGATATCTCTTTGGCGCTCTTTCAATGCCTACATTTCATTAACATGGTGTTAGTTAGTGTGTGTGTGTGAGAGAGAGAGTCTAATGAAACCACAAAAATATCAACAATAACAAGAATGCCAACAACGTCTACTATGACCAAGACCCCCACCAACCATGACCATACAACATTATGCGTGAGTGTTTGTTGTGTGTAGAAACAAATTATAATGTTGTTGATTTTAATGTTAACATTATTTAGTAAATGGTTTGCTATTTGAAAGCAAAAGAGAGGGAGAGAGAGTGAACGAGGGTAAGTGTGAGTAAGTTTAAATTGGACAAGTACAGTAGAGGGTCACGTGAATAATAACCAAAACAGAGAAAGAAAAACTTTTATATATTACAGGAAACGTTAATAAATTTTAATAGCAAAATACATATAAGACTTTATGAAATTAAAATGTTAGAGAGTTAGGTCTATTGTAAATTATTTTATTCCTCAATATTTCGCTACCCATTCAAATGACATAGAGGAACAATTTTGTCTTTTAGTTCAATTAATTTTTAATTAATACCCAATGTGCACAAAAACGGATGCGGATCCTTTACGGACCCTTTACGGATCCGTAATAGACTTAAGAAAAGGAATCAGTGTAATCGCGAATTTACGAATCCATTGCGAACCCGTTTCGGATCCGTAAAAAATTTAAAAGAGGAATCAGTGTAATCGCGAATTTACGGATCCGTAAAAAAGTTAGAAAAGGAATCAGTGTAACCGCGAATTGAATAATCCACTTCAATCCCGATTTGTCTCCGTAAAAAAGTAAGAAAAGGAATCAGTGTAATCGCTAATTGAGTTTTTTTAAGAAAAGGTCCTTAAGTGGGACCCAGAAAAATCTGTTTTTAATAATGTTTTTCGTAAATTACAACTCAATTGAAATCTAATTTTTTAGAATAGGAGAAAGGCTTTGAAAGTCAAATTTCATGTCATTTATGATATAAAATTGTAACTTTAAAGCATGTGATGTTCTAATATGATGTCCGTACCGAGTCCGTAACGGATCCGAAAAACGGACATAAAATCGGTTTTTGAATCCGTTTTTTTGAGAGGAATATCTCCCGCTTGCGGATCCGAAACTGATCCGTAACGGATTCCGCTACGGATACTTATTATTAATATACACGGGTCCGCAACGGATCCTATAATGATGCCCGTAACGAGTCCGTAACGGATCCGAAAAACGGACATAAAATCCGTTAAAATCCGAATTTCTCCCGCTTGCGGGTCCGAAACGGATCCGTAACTGATTCGGATACGGATAGAAGGTACGAAGAAGTGGATCCGTTGCGGATCCGAAACGGATCCGTTTGGCACACTGGGTAATTGAAGACCCTGGCGGAAGAAAGTGTTAAGTCACTTTTTGTCAAAAACAATATTCTCCTTCTTTTAATATTTCCATGGTATCTGATTTTGTTTTTCATGAGAAAAATGTCAACATCTTATATTTAAATTATTAAAATTAAATTTTTTTTTAACTTTTTCTTTTAAATTAGATATCATGGAAACATTAACATAAGGAAAATATTTTTTTTTGAAAAATAGTGAGTTAGCACCTCCTTCCATCAGGAGCTTCAATTGTTGTTTCTCTTCCTGGCGATGCTACCTAATCGGTAGCGAAATATTGAATAATATAATAATTTAAAATATACCTAACGCTCGAACATTTTAATTTTAAATAGAATACGAAAGGTTGAATAAATCATCAAATTTTTCAAATACATAACATTAAGGCAGAATTAACATTTCAGTGTTAATTGAAAATATGATATGTTATAAGCTAACATTGGAATGTTATCGAATAGCTACTTTACAGCTTGTAAACCTAACACTTGAATACTAACGAATAATATGTGGTGTTCATGGCAACCTAATTGTTCAGCAAGCCAAATACTGACTTCCTTAGTTACTTATCCGGTCTCGAACAACCCCGAGGGGTCAGGGAAATTACAAAACGAAGATAATATATTTCGCCAACCAGTTCGACCTTTTGCCTTATCTCTCTAGTCAGTAATACCAAATGTACGCAGGGATTCATCAACCTGATCCCTCCAGCGGAGTCTTGGTCTTCATATTTTCCGTCTACCTTCGAGTTCGATTTCGAAAACCCTCCGAGCTTCGAGCTTCAACCATATTGAAATGGCCCAGCCAGCGCAAACGCGATATTTTGATCCGCTAAACTATGTCAATGTCGGGTAATAGCTCATACAGCTTATGGTTCATGCATCGCAAACACTCGCCGTTGTGCACTATAGGGCCATACATTTTTCGGAAATTTTTTCTCTCGAAAACTCCTAGAGATCTTTCGTCTGCTTGCGATAAAACCGAGGATTCTGCGCCATGAACCAAGACGGGTTGCATGAGAGTCTCGTATAGCAGGACTTTTGTTACTCGCGAGGGGGCTTTGTCTCTAAAGTGCTTGCTTAGCCCAAAACAATATCTATTTGCAAGCACAATTCTCCGCTTGATGTCAAGGCTGACGTTGTTGGATTTGTTTACGGCAGATCCGATGTATTTAAGTTGGTCCACCATCTCGAAATTGTAACGGTTATTAACGTTTGATCTAATCGTGTAGAGGCCCTGTCCGTTGAAACCTTTAACTTTATCTAGTCCTCATTTACTGTCAGACCCATAACATTTCAATTCTCGATAACTCCTCAGTACTTTATCTCATTATGTGCCCAATGATATCTATATCATCAGCATATGCGAGCAGCATGCGACTTTTGCTGCTGATGGTTTTATTTATGCAGCGTTTATCATAATGATCTCCATTAAGCTGTAAAAGAGATCGCATGATAGCCTCGCTGATAACCTCGCTTAGTTTCGAAAAGAACGGTAAGATCCTTACCAATTTTCACAGCGAATTTGGTGTTCGTCAAGGTCATCCTGTAAAGGCGTATGAGTTTTGCAGGATAACGAAGCTCAGAAATTGCTTCGTACAGTTTCTTCCGTATCGAGCTTATAATTATTATTATATAATCGAGAAAAACATGGTAGGTGTCGATTTGTTTATCGTGGGCCTTCTCCAGGATTTGGTGTAGCGTGGAAAACTGACCAGTTGTCTATTTTCCAGGCCTAAAGCCAATCGTCGGGTATCTTACCAAATTGTAATAATGAGCTGACGCATGCACCTTCTCAGCTCATCGCCGCCAGCCTTAAACATCTCCGCCGGTAATCTATCGGCTCCTGCGGCTTTGTTGTACTTAAGCCGAACAATAACTGTTCTCACCTCTCCTTGGTTAGGAGGGGCAATCGACGTCGTCGTCCAAATTGTGATTGTTGTCTCCTCGTCATAGGATATTTCAGGTACCAGCAGCGCGGAGAAATGATCTCTCCATATTCCCAACATGCACTGCACAATTGCGATGAGATTTCCGTCCTTGTCTTTACAGAAGGGGGGCACTGAACCATGACCATTAGTTCCGTCTTTGATTGTTGGTAGAATTTATTGGGGCTGCGTTCTTCCTTCTGTATATTTCAATTTCCCACTCTCACGATTTCTCCACTGCAGTTTCTTATGTCTATAGAGACGGTTTTCCTCCTTTCTTTTCCCCCTATACCGCTCAGTCGCAGCTGGTGTTGCAAATGCCTGACACATTGCCATACGTGCAGTGTTATTTTCATCATTTGCAATGCGACACTTTTCCCATGCTTTGTTGCGAAGGGATTTTTCAAATCCAAGTACGGTTGTTGCGGCAGATTTTATAGAGTTTGATATGGGTTTCCATTACTCTTCAGGATCGTCAACGGGAGCGGTTGGTTCTGTATCAAAAATGTCGAGAGCTTCCTTGACTACGATAAGGCTACCTCTGATAATAGCAGCTTTCCGATGCTTATCTTTCTCTGCGTCTGGTTTCGTACAATTTCCTCTCTATTTAATCTTCTGCCAAACTTTGTAGATACCAGGTAGTAATTAGAATCGATGTTATCACCTGTGCTCATTCGTAAGTCGATTACACTGGATGAGTCACTTCCACGAATTAGCACGTGATCAATTGGATTCTCCGTTCTTCGATCAGGGGGTACCCAAGTAGCATTGTGGATCTCTTTATGCTGGATCATGCGCCACTAAAAACCAAGGTTTTCCGCTGCAAAGTCAACCAGTCTCATACCGTTGTCGGAACTTCAAAATGTAGGAAGAAATTGCCAATTGCCGTCACTGAAACACATTTTCCCTGCCTAATTTATTATTCAAATCTCCCAGTATAATTTTAATATCATGGCCACGGAAGCGGTCATACGGTTCCGCTAGGTGCTCATACAATATTTTTTGGGCATCTTTATCTGTCTCTTCTTTCGGGACACAGGTTTGGGAAATATACAAATATTTCGCTTTTATGCGTATTGTGGCGTGTGATCGTATACCACCCACAGGATAGAATCAATAGACTAGATATCGCAGTCTTTTGCCTACTAAGAATCTGCAATCGAATTCATATTTGCAACCAAATTCATATTCATAGCAACTGTAGTATATTTCGTAGTGTTTTTATTCTTGTGCAGCCATGTCCTGTTCATTGCATTTCCAGGATAGCGTTAATTTCGGCCTTATAACTTTCGAGGATATTTGCCAATGGGATGCTTGCACCGGATCTATATAGAGTTCTTACATACTAAGTGCATATCCGTAAGTCGTGGTCCTTATAGCATTTGCGGGGTTCGTCAACGAATAGGGATTGTTCATGTTTTCTTTTTCGTTTTTGGAGATTCAGTGCCACTATGAGTGGTGGCGGAAGGCAAACCCATTCCGCCGGATTTTTACATTTTGCCTGCTGCCAGGATATCTGATTGCAGCCACCCTTTATGGATCATACGGTGGCCAGGATGCAATATGTCGAACCTGGATTTTCTTCTTTTGGTTTCTATCTACCGTTGGCTCATCTGCCTTCTAAGGACAAACAAATATGGTCGATATTTTGATGAGCTTCAATGAAAGGGTCACCTAATAAACCTGAGACGTAGCAGTGATCGCATATCCAATCAGGGTGCTCATTCGCTTCGCCATATCACTCTAGCTAGGTAACGGAGGTTTCCGATTATGCCATTGCCCAGGACATACTGTAGGGAGCTGCTTGGACTGCCCAAATGAAGGAAAACATTCTGACCACTCTCATGTGAATGGCTATCAGAATCTTTTCATTGCTACGGACAGTGCGATTTCCCAGCCTGGCAAATAAGTGAAGTTTAATGTTAATGAAATGCCGATCGTAGCTGCAAGATGAAAAGTTGGTCTACAATTTCAACACGAATGGTAGATGAGTACACGAAGGAACTTCTGGACCAAAGGGTTGTATTTTAAAAAGTGCAACAGCTGTTGTTTTTGGACCTAGTAAATTCAAAGGGCACTGGAATGATCGAAATTCTCATAGAGTTCAATTTGTAGATGGAGAAACAAAGCATCAAACATAATTCAAAAAACATTTGCATAAATTAGTCGAAATTTAAAAATCATTAGTTTCAATCACACGTCCATAAGAATCAATCAAACGTCACTGCGACATAGTTTGGTTCCAGTTCCTCCTCGGCCATTTTCTATATTCCCTATGATTACTCCAACTTACACGTCGAACTTTTGTTGCGTAGGGAACCCCTGTCTTGGATGAATCAACAAATAGTTGACTCTACGAGATGGGTGTGTGACTGACTGGAAGGCGCGCTGTGGGCAGTTGTAACTGCTACAAGGGGACGACGAGAGATGAATTTTGAGTAAGTTGGATTTCAAACGCATAAATGTATACATCGTCGAAGCAAAACCACAAATCACAATTTCGCAACAATGATCCTCAAGCACAATGCAAGTCATTTCCCACTCTATGAAAACTGATGCAGAGACCGTACGTGGTTATAAAAAGCCGCTTGAAGGAAAACAATGGTACGATGAAGAGTATCGTATGTCAAGTGATGAATATAACGCCGCACTTGTGGCAATGCTTCAGCCAGTTGCAATTAGAGTCCCGACAGAGTGTTATAAGGAGAATAGGAGAGAGGAAACCCGTTTATTTAAGAAGAAAAACCGGTTGTGGAGAAAGCGCTAGAGTGAGAAAATTGAATCCTACAGAAGGAAAAATGAGGCCCGTAAATTCTACCAAAAAGTCAAAGTGAAAAGAACGGAAATGGATCAGCGTTTCCTTTTGTAAAGGTAAGGACGGGAATCTTGTCATAGATATGCAGATATGGGATATGGAGAGATAACTTATCTGCTTTACTTGTCTCAGATGACTTCAAAATAGGTGACGGTTTTAATCTCATAATGTCACTCTGCTAGCCAAAGCGAGGCTAGAGCTGCAATTTCGCGGCTTAAGAACAACTAAGCCGCTGGGGATAATGGGCTACCGGCTGAATAGTTTAAGGCTAGCAGGTATTAGTTGGACAGGTGCATGCATCAGCTCATATGCAAAATCTCTTTGGACCAAAACTCGCCAACGATTGGAGCCTTAGCATACTATATCCTGTTGTCAAAAATGCGACCCGAGTATACACACAAACTGTCGTGCGATAAGCCTTTTATTCATCACATATTAGGTCCTTTCGAGCGAATTTTGCGAAAGACTAAAACCGTTTTTTGCAGACCTGATCAGACCCTATAAGTGAGGATTTAGGCAGGAAAAATCAACTATCGACCAAAGATTCACACGTCAAATTCTGGAGAAACCCCACGAAGAACAAATCGACACCTACCACCACTTGGTAATTTATATGACTACATTTGATAGTCTGAGGGGGGGAAAACTATACAATTCTGTGTCGAAGCTTGGTATTCCTGTTGACCGACACGAAATCCTCAGAATAGATTGGTTACCAACTGCTGCAGGATATTATACAGTCGGTTTTGGTTTCCTTCAAATTAGGTCTGTGTCATTTAAAGTTGACGCCGTTCATTTGACTTACATAGCCCACAGAAAGATAAAGCGACAGCTTTCAGCGTTAAACATTTTTTCCTATGTAATTTATCTCGCCCCATCCGCTAGCCAAGTTCCTGGCTACGAGCTTGCACCTAAGCGAGTTATCGAGAAGGTTGTTTTATTTTTCATTCTTATTTTAGGGTGTGCTATCGGAAAACATCTGATTGAGGGATATCGAATATCATACTCTCTCCAACAAAGCCGCCGACATAAAAACTTCCTGCCGATTTTGGCCGTCGCCAACAAGCAATTGCTTCAGCCGCCGCCGACAATATCCGGCCGCCTCCACTCTCTGGGCAGGAAGTGTGTTTTATGACTGAGAACTTGAACTAATTTCCACCGCTGGTAAAACAGAAGAAGTCCCACCCAAAAGTTGAGGAATTTGCAACAGCAATTGAAGGGGAAAATAAAGATGTCACATCGAAAGAAGGTGCGCACCAAATGAATATCGGAAGCTGCCAAGGAACCTGTAGCGTACCCACATATTGAACAATTGATGCTGGCTACAGAACCAAGGGCGCCCGACAAATGACAGTGTTGGAAGAAAGGTTACGAAAAAGCTTTTGGAAATTTTATAATCTATAAAATAATAATGAAGACATGGTTGTGTAATACTGAGTGACTCTATGACGAAGTCAATAAGAAATTTGAAGCATTTGCCTGATAGGTCAAGATATACGATACCAATGTAGGCATGTCCGACACACTGTTAAACATGGATATTTTCAATCTATTTGGATATTTTCAATCTTTTTATGTCAAACTAGATCTGATTTCTTAGAAGAATATTTTTCAATTCCTTACGAGCTCCACAGGTCAGGGCTTTTTGATTTGATAACATCTATAGGCGCGGGTAGGGCCTTAACTCACAAAGTGAACACATTCAAACACAGTTTATACGACTGCGATCACAAAGATTGTTTGGCGTTAAAGTCCTCCGAAACAGCTGGACCGACTTATATGAAATTTCGTGTGCATTGGGTAGGTCTCAGAATCGGCCAACATCTATTTTTCATACCCCTAAATGATAAGGGTGACCCACCTCTATATAGAACACAGATTTGTCCGACTGCGAAACACAGATTTTCAGACTGCGGTAAAAACCACACACTGATGTAGCGGCAGCGAATAGTTGTCTTGTGTGGGCGCGGAGCACTCTCAGAGCAAAGAGAATAATGACATGGTTATACGTATATAAAAATGAGATAGCAAGAGAGCAACGAAAATTGTGTGAACTGGAGTAGCGTATGTACGAACATAACAATGTATGAGTATACATGTGTCTGTTGCTTTGCATTCTCTTTTTGTTTTTTGTGGGAATAAAACAAAAAGTATTAAGCAAGAAAATAGTGAAGCATGTGTTTGCACTTGTCTCTAAATAATTTTAGGAATTAATATTATTTAAATGTAACATTTACTAATGTCATTGCCATTGGATTATTTTTCTGATTTACACCACACAGTTTACACCACCCAATTTGAGATTAAATTGACATTTCAAGTGACAACTTTGTTACACCAATTTAGAGCAACTCTGTGAAGATACCAAATTATCGAAGACGGCGGCAAAACAGAAATATTAAATTAGCGGCTCATGGTTTTACCAGTTTTGTAAAAATTTGGAATGTTTTGAAATAAACGAACCTGTATAATAAGCTTAGTCGGTCAAATCGGTACACATTTTATACCGATGAGGGGCAGTCATGTCGGCGTCGGCGCGAGCTTCAAAAAAATTTTTGGTGTAGTCGACGCGTCAGGAAATTTTCGTTCGGCTTCCGTCTGCCAAACTGTTGATTTTAGGTGTATGTTTTTATTATGATTGCATTTTTTTTAGTAATCAACAGAGTTGCACCAAATTTTGCAGTTTAAAATGAGATTAATAATACTGTGTGTAATTTTTTAAGTCATGGAAATATAACCACTACGTGATAAAAGACCAAAAAAATAAAAGACCCGTGTCTCCCAGTTTTGCCCAAAGTCATGGACTTTTTTTATGGGCCCCCAAAGATGTGGGGCCTTGCAATAAAGTGATCATTTTATCATTCTCATATCTTGCAAATCACTCGGAATTATGGTTAACTCCCTGAGGGCAAGTTGTAGCTCTTGTCGTAAAGAACAAAAAGTGTGAACATATAAAATCAAAAAAACTTCATCTTCAAGGTCAAGGTTTGTGAACATAAAAAATCAAAAAAAACTTCATCTTTAAGGTAAAATTCGCAAAAACCTTTAAAAAATTCAATTTTTTTAACCTTTTTTCCCTTGTTCAGGTCCATAGGTAGCAAACCGTTCAAAATTCAAGGAAATACTCAACTACAAGTATGTACTTAAGATCTCAATAAACAACTTTCTAGAACATATGAACTTCCTAGGAATGATTCTTAATACCGTTTACTATGTTATCTCACCGACCGCAGCAGCACAGACAAAGCAGTAAGCTCAGAACACGCAACAAGGGACGCAGCACACAATATAACAATCATACTTAGGCAGTTCATATGTTATAGAAAGTTCTTTATTGGGATCTGAGGTACATTCTTGTAGTTGATTGTTTCCTTAAATTTTGAACGGGTTGTTACCTATGGACCAGAACAAGGGGAAAAAAGGTAAAAAAATCTAATGTTTTTTTTCGAATTTGACCATCAAGATGAAGTTTTTGGATTTTACATGTTCACAAATTTTGACCTTGAAGATGAAGTTTTTTTGATTTTATATGTTTACAATTTTTTTTATTTATGACATGGGCAACAACTTGCCCTCAGAGAGTAAATCAAAATTCCGAAAGGTTTGCAAGATATGACCCTGACAAAATGATCACTTTTTTGCAAAAATGACACCGAGGCTCCAAATCTTTGGGGGCCCATAAAAAAAGTTCATGACTTTGCGAAATCTGGGACACACGGGTCTTTTTTGTCTTTTATTACGTAGTTATCACGTGATATTTTTTCGTGTTGCACTGTGTACTTAAACTTAAATTTTTACAGATTATAATTGTGTGGGTATTATTCTGGGTTAGCGTGCGTTAACGGAGTTATCCTTCGAAATGCGAGAAGCTTGATCGGTTTAAATGCCGTATAGTCATCGGTCTCAAAGATATTAATGGATGTGTTTTTGGTCAGCACTTGCAAGCAAAATATACTCTACCATTCGAAACATAATGAATGGGCCTTTGAAGGCTCAGTACATAATTTACTGCTGTCACACTGACAAACAACTGTTTTTATATTTTCGAGAGGATACAAGAATGCAAAGCGTTGTTTTTTTTCGCGTTATAAACCGTTGCCTCAAGGAATACAGGGGACGGGCTCTATGGTAAAGATTTAAACTAACTTTTAAGGGTTTAGCAGAATGTTCCAGCTCAGATTTCAAAAGCATTTTTTGGGGTTTGCCTACTCATAGTCAACTGCCATTTCCCATTGGTCTTAGTTGATATACAATTTCTTGCTGCTCAGTGTAATAAGTATTAAGCGGTTCACTGTAGTCATTTGAATAAATGTTTCCCGTTACTGTTTATGTGTGAGTATTTACGTTCAGTATTTGTATTTCAACAATGTTAGTTATGGTAATAATTTATATCACTTTCTTATGGTTGGTCTTGTGCAAAAGTCATTTACCATCTTACATACATTTAGAATATGTAGCATCCCAAGGACAGACAACACTTGTAAATAGATAAACTGTCCTGGGTTGTAGAATAGACGGACACTTTGTGTAAAGACAGACGATGGCCTTTGAGGAAGGAAGTATGTATGCATGTGTGTATGTATTATATCCCCCAAAGGACAATGTAACAATTCGACATGGGAAAACGTATGTTTTTGGCTGGTAGTATCTTATTAACAAAATACCAGTTATTTATGCCCTGAATGAAATCAGACTTGTTAAAAGAAATTGAACAATTTCTTGGTCACTTAAAGTTAATAATTAAATTAGGATTCTGTAAGGAAATTTTTGGAATTTTCTTAATTAGTTGTCCCCTAGAGAGGAATGCCGTATAATTACTGTTGTTACTTTAAGTAATTGTAGTAATTAGGTGGCGGGGTTGCCATATTGTTGTTGGGGGGGGGGAAGTATTCAAAATAAATATGTTGATACCAAAACTGAAGGGTGTCTCAGCAAGGATGCACTTTTTTAAGAAAAATTTGTTTTTTGTAGACTGTTTTTTTATAAGTATATTTTAGGACCTTTTTGTAAGAATATGTATTATAATTTACCGAAAAAGTCGTTTTTCACAGAGAGGTAATTCTTTTATTAACAGCTAATGTTTTTGATGTGATAGCATCTATAGGCGCGAGTAGGCACTAAATTCACAAAGTGAATACATCCAAACACAGTTTGTCCGAATATGATCATACAGATTGTTTGGCGTTAAACTCCTCCGAAACGGCTGGACCGATATGTATGAAATTTTGTGTGCATATCGGGTACGTCTCAGAATCGGCCAAAATCTATTTTTCATACCCCTAAATGACAAGGGTGACGCAGCCCTATATAGATCACAGATTTGTCCGACTGCGAAACATAGATTGTCAGACAGCGAAAAAAAAAACACACACTGATGTAGCGGCAGCGAATAGTTGCCTTGTGTGTATGCGGAGCACTCTCACTCTCACAAAGAGAAAAAAGACGTGGTTATACGTATATAAAAATTAGATAGCAAGAGAGCATCGAAAATTGTGTGAACTTGTATAGCGTTTGTACGAATATAACAATGTATGTATGTATATACAAGTGTCTGTTGCTTTGCATTCTCTTTGTTTTTTGTGGCAATAAAACAAAAGGTATTAAGCAATAAAATAGTGACACATACATTTGCTTGCACTGGTCTTTAACTAATTTTAAGTATTAATATTATTTAAATGTAACGTCACCATATGATTCAACGCTGATTTTTATTTTCCAATGTAACATTTACTAATTTGTTCATAGAAATCCGCGTTTAACAAAAAGGTGGTAACACATTGCCCGTGAGTTCCAACACTCTTTGGATTTTTTTTAAAGACAATTTACTATTTTTACGAAGAAGTACTTTCTATAAAAGAAACCGTAAGTGTTTGAATTTTTTTACAAAGAAGTACTTTACAATTTTCTAAATTTATTCAAGCTCAAGCCATTTATAATATAAATCTTATTTACGAGGGCGGATCAATAAGTCTGTGATTTTTTGAATGGAACACAGCTGTTTTGCAAAATAAAAATTTTTTCAACATAATCTCCTTTTAGCACAATACACTTAGTCCAACGTTTCCCTAATTTTTTAACCCTTCCAAAAAATTAGATTTTTCGAGGTCCTTAAAATAGGCATTTGTTCGATCAGTAATTTCACCGTTGGCTAAATATCTTTCCACCGAGCCATTTCTTTAGGTTTGGAAATGGGAAATATTCACTGGGGGCTAAATCCGGAGAATATGGTGGATGAGGTGCCAATTATTTCGTAGCCCAATTCATGGAATTTTGCCATTGAATCTACACACGTCTGCACCCGTGCGTTTATGGTCAATTGATAGCAAACGCGGCACCCATCTTGCAGACAGCTTTCTTAAACCCAACTGATCATTTAAAATCGAAGCCACACTGCCATATGAACTGTCTATGGCTTCAACAATCTCACGCACTTTTACTCTTCGATCGGCCAACACCATATCGTGGATTTTTTCGACATTTTCGGGTGTATTGACCTCAAATGGCCGTCCAGAACGTTCAGCGTCAATTGTACTTGTGCGACCACAACAAAAGTCAGTAAACCACTTTTTTACCATTGAAATCGATGGTGCAGAGTCGCCATAGTATTTACCAAGCCTTTCCTTGGTGTGATTGACGGTTTTTCCGCAAAATATTATGTTTAATGAGCACTCGAAATTCAATTCTTGCCATTTTTAAAAAAATGCAATGACGGAATGACGGTGGTACTTGATGGAAGCAGTATTGCATTCATATAACTAAGAAGTAAGTTCGAAAAGTTACATACTTATTCATCCGCCCTCGTATTAGCGTTATATTATTTTCAAAAAAGACGAGCAGAAAAAAACAGACTGACTAAAAAACTCCCTCAAGGGAAATGATGAAAGAACATCACTGGTACTTTTAAAAAAGGTTTACTCTTTTTAGGAAAAGGTAATTTTTTTAGAAGGTTATAATTTAAGAAAATATTAAAAAGAAAATAAAAGCTAATACTTTGTTTTTAAGGAAATTTACTTTTAAGAAAATGAATTGTTGTAAGAAAATGTATTTTTTTAAGAGAAGTTTTTTTTTTGAAGAAAAGGTTTTTTTTTTAAGAAATGGGAATTTTTGTTAGAATTGGTCCGTTTTTGAAGAATAGGTAAATTTTTAAGAGTAGGTACTTATCTCACAAAAAAAGGTACTCTTTAAAGGAAAGTTAGTTTTTTAAGAAAAGGCAATTTGTTGTAAGAAAATTTTCTTTTTTAAAAAATGATACTCTTTTTTTAAGAAAAGGTATTTTTTGTAAGACGACAAAAACCGTCTTTTTGTCGATTACAAAGCTGCTTTCGATAGCCCCAAACGGGGAAAACCGTACGATGCTATGTCTGAACTTGGTATTCCGGCAAAACTGATTCGCCTCTCTAGAATGACGCTGACCAACACCAAATCAGCAGTGAAAGTGGGGAAAGACCTCAATGAACCATTCTGTACCAAGCGAGGACTTATACAAGGCGACACACTTTCGTGCAATCTCTTCAACATCTTAATGGAAGTAATAATGAGTAAGGCTGCAGTAAATACGAACAAGACCATTAAAACGAAAAGCCATATGTTGCTGGTGTATGCTGACGACATAGACATCATTGGGCGAAATTGGCGAGAGGTTACTGCAGTATTTTCAAGAATCGAAAAGGAATCAGCGAAGGTGGGTCTTGCTGTTAATGAGGGCAAGACAAAATTGATGGTGTCAACGACTAGAGAAACCTCTCCAATTGGTCCGCACTTGAACGTTGACAACCGATTTAATTTTGAAGTGGTAGATGAATTTGTCTACCTTGGATCCGCCGTGAGCAAGGACAACAACGTCTGCCTGGAGATAGATAGGAGAATTGTGCTTGCAAATAGATGTTATTTTGGGCTCAGCAAGCAGTTTAGGAACAAAGCCCTCTCTCGACGGACAAAAGTCCAGTATATCAGACTCTCATTTTACCTGTCTTGACATATGGCTCCGAAACTTGGGTCATATCGCAAGCGGATGAAAAACACCTGGGAGTTTTCGAGAGAAAAATTCTCCGTAGAATATATGGTCCTGTTAGGGAAAACGGCGAGTACCGACGTCGCTGCAACGCAGAGCTGTATAATCTCTATTCTGACGTGGACGTAGCTAGACAAATCAAAGTGGGCCAATTGCGTTGGCTAGGCCATGTTATCAGAATGGATGGAGATGAGCCAGCGCGAAAGATTTTTGATAACGTACCCGATGGAAGCAGGAAAAGAGGACGACCAAGACTCCGCTGGAAAGACCAGGCAGAAGAATCCCTCCGTATCCTTGGTGTTACCAACTGGCGAGAAAAGACGAAGGATAGAGCCAGTTGGAAGAATATGTTGAATTTTGTTTAATTTGTTTGTTTCATTAATATGTGTAAGACGTCTGACCTCATGCGGTTGTAATATAGTCAATAAAAGTAAAAAAAGTGCTTCAAGAAATTTGAAGTTGTTGAGAACGATGCCGAATTGATGTTTTCGGTGACTCTCTCGTTTACAGCAGCAATGTTTTCAGGAGATCGATCATTATGTTGACGCACAGGGGTTTTCCTGTCCAAAGCCGACCCAGTTTCTTCAAATGTTTTACCACGTTGACACGTTCGGTTCACTTTCTCGAGTGAAAATACTTCGAAGGTTGCGAGCGGTCTCAGCATAACTTTCCAAATTTGTGTAATAGGTTTTCACAATTATAACGCGTAGCTCTTTCGTAAAGCGCTCTATTTTTATTAATCGGAATAAATATATGTGACAGCTGTCAAATTTCAGAGTTGCCACTTGCACAAAAAAAAATGGTACTAAATTTAGAAAGTGCAACCTTACTGAGACACCCTTCCATGTACAATTGTTCAGTTATTATTAAGAAGGATAATATCGGATGGCTTAGTTAAACTAATTTACTTTTTTATTATTTATTTGTATAGTACTCGTCTGTTTCTTAAGATTCAAATAACAATCCTAGATTTTCTCTAAAATTCGTCTCTGTGGCAACTTTGTAATTATTCTTGTTAATTTTATTGCTGAATTCCAATAGCACAATCAAATACGATACAATTTTTATGAATTTCCATTTCTAAGCTGCAATCTTTGAAAGATACGCCCCTATTCTCAATTTTCTATACCAACCAACCATTCCGTTCCACATTGTGTTTGGATAATTGCATTCAATTTTCATTTCCCAAAACCCCCATACACAACTCCCAACTCGTAATTACAAAAGTTAATTGTTTTACGTGTAGAACGGCTGTGTGTGTTTGGGGCGGGTTAAAATTTGTTTGGTGGTGGTTTTAGAGAGGGCGTTTGGAAATGGGGAAAAGAAGGTGTTTAAGCAATAACAATTAATTGTTATTATCTATCAGCTTTTGGTCTTTTGGGTTTCGTAACATACGATACAATAGAATCTCGGCCAAACAGAAGTAGGTAATTAAGTCATTTCAATATTGTTAATGATTGTTAGATAGGGAAGTAAACAATTAATTTACCCAGACAGTTGGCAAACTGAAGGATATTTTGAAAATGCGTAAACAGTTAACATCTTAATGATGACTTTCAACTGGAAGGCAATACAGATTTGCTCAATATATAATACTATAAATCTAATCGGGTTTGCTCAAGTACAGGGAAACTATAAGTAATTAGTTTGTCACAACGACAAAGTTGTAATGCTACGAGTAATAATTTATTTAAAGGTTTGAAATTCGGCGCTGGACAGTTATAAAAACCCTTATTTTTCGGACTTAGGTAATTTGTACTATTAGTAGTTAAACAGGACATATTCGTCTACTCAATGCAGACATTTTTCAAAGTAACGATTTCTTGAGATTTTTCCGCATGTGTACTTGTTTGCTAACCTTCCCCTATATGGCAACTACACGCTGAAAAAAACGGCTTCTGTAACATATTCTCCCAAACATATTCTGCAGGAACCATTTATATGTTTGGAACAGACTTCAAGCATTCATATGTTTGTAAGTCACAAACTCACTTCTATTTAAATGGACACAGTAGCATGTGTACCTGCAAACATATATGCTTTTACGTGGAAACATATACGTTCTTCAACCCAAACATCCATATACTTAGGTGGAAGCATTCTCGAGTTTCCCACAAACCTCCATATATTTACGTGGAAACAGATGCGTATTTCTTCCCAAACATTATAATATTTAGAAACGAATTATTCTTTGAATTTAATATGCATATATACTCGTATTTTTTATTATAATTAATTTTATCAATGTTAATGGACATTTATAAATAATTAATACAACAAATTAAAAGATTTAAAATTGGTCTTTTACAATTTCTTGAATTGGATTCACTATTTGTTTTTTTCATGAAATGGGAATCTGCTGCTCTATTGCTTTCTCTTACGTTTGTTGTCTCTTATGTTTTTGTTTTCAGAAGGTTTCCGCTATGCGCTGGTACACAAACATTACACTTTTATACAAATCTAGTTCATGCCATCCAAGCGTGTCTTAATAACTTGTGCTTTTTATTATATTTCATAAATAGTCCCCCATTCCGATTATCTCAGCAAAGGCTCGGACAGTCAAAGGGGTTCACGTTGTTGCCCTATCCTGTTTCTTTCCTCGAAATCGTTTACTCACTTTTGTAGCACAGATACATATAAGTATATGCGAAACACATACACAAAACCCAAAGCAACATCGCAAACCATTTAACCTCCGAACCTTTATGTATGTTTTTTTTCACTGGTCCATTGGAACCATTGATGACTGATTACATGAAACTAAAAGGCAATACATCAGTCAAATAAGAAACACTAACATCATCTGCAATTTACACACACATTCAGTAATATTTATGAATCACTGGCCGAGAGAATAATGTAGAAATACAGATCCACACTTACAAGATAGACTCTCTCGTTGTCCCTCTTATAATCTCTTGCTCTCTCGTGAGAGCATAAATGGTGCAACAAACACAGCTGTATTTGTATCACAAACACAGATTTATTTGGGTCGCAATCACATATATTATAACATACTTATCATTGTGTCTCAAATATGTAATATTGAATAGCAAACACAATGTGTTTGAACACAAATATATTATATTTGCCACAAGCTCTAAACACACATTATATTTGCATTCAAACAACAAAAAACGACAGATTTTCCAGGGTGTATCGACACTGTCACAACTAGGAAAGATTTTCGAGATATTTCAGTTGGTGGCCTTTGTCAAGATTTATATTCATTATTAAACTCACCATCAACTTCTTGATCATGACCAATTATGTCGGCGATAAATTATTAAACTTCTCCTGCTCTAATTTGATGCGTCAGTTTTTAACGTCACATGGAAAGTACGAAATGTATTTATGTAATTCTCACCTACTTATCGTACTTACTTAAGTGGCCTCAAACAACCCATGGCGGTCAAGGGCCTTACAAACGAGGATAACATGGTTCTACAACAGGCTCGATCTTCAGCTTTTCTCCTCCAGTTAATAACACCAAGCGCTCTCAGGCAATATTTCGCCCGATCTTAGCAGCGTAGCCTTGGTGGACCCTATTTCGATGTCCTTCGAGTACCTCTTCGAAGACCTTTCGCAATAGTTCATTCCGACAAATTCTAGTCATATGGCTTAGTCAGGGTAAACGCATAATGGCGTCGATGTCGAAACAATATCAACTAACTCACCGGGACTTGTCTTAAGAAGACTATTCTATAAGTACGAGTTTGAATTTTATGTTTTGGGATTTGGCAACCCTAGTGTTGCAATTTGGCAACTGACAGCTCTATCGTAAAGTTGGACATTTTGGAGGTTATGCGTACTCAGAACGTTTTGACATGCGAGCGCTATTTGTGTTGTTTACAGTAACTTAAAGCTTCGTCTCGGCCCAAAAATGGAATTAAATCGTGAACAAATTCGTGCCAATATTTTTTACAACTTTCGACGTGGATTAACTCAGCAACAGTGCATGGATGAACTTAATTAAATTTTTGGCGATGAAGCTTCATCAAGGACCAGTGTTTATCGATGGTATGGCGAATTCAATCGTGGTCGTAGTTCACTCCAAGACGAATTTCGTGAAGGTCGTCCAAAATCAGCTGTTGTTCCGAAAACCATTGATGCTGTGCGCGAACCGATTTTGCAAGATCGTCATGTGACCTATCGTGAGATTGAGACAACCTTTGGCATTAGTGGGACCAGCATACATTCAATACTGCATAAACATTTGACTGTCAAAAAAATTTGTCCGCGTTAGATCCCACACAATTTGTCAATCGCTCAAAAAAAGGCTCGTGTTCATTAGTCGAAAGAAATGCTCCAAAACTACGATCGCGGTGCTTCGAAACAAGTCTATGACATCGTGACAGGTGATGACTCCTGGATTTACGCGTATGAGACCGATAGAAAACAGCAGTCAACTGTATGGGTGTTTCAAGATGAGACAAATGCAACAAAGGTTGTTCGCGCCCGAAGCACTTCCAAGCAACTGGTCGCCTGTTTTTTCGGAAAAACCGGATATGTCGCAACCGTACTACTAGAACAACGCAGAACAGTGAATTCTGAGTGGTACACAATCATTTGATTGCCAGTTGTCTTCTAAGAAATCAGGAAAACCAACCTCCGAAAAAGGATCACTCTTCACCACGACAATGCGAGCTCTCACACATCGTCTGAAACAACTGCATTTTTGAGCACCCAAAACATCGATTTGATGGGTCATCCGCCGTATAGTCCTGACTTGTCACCGTATGACTTCGTTTTATTCCCGCACGTAAAAAACAAACTGAGAGGTCAACGTTTTTCGACACCTGAAGAAGCGGTTGCTGCATTCAGGATGCATGTTTTGCAGATACCTCAATCAGAGTGGCAAAAGTGTTTCGACAATTGGTTCAAACGCATGCAAAAGTGTATAAATCTTCATGGGGAATATTTTGAAAAACAATAAAGTTATTTTCGGTGATTATTATTTGTTTTTGTTCGCTAATCCCGAAACATAAAGTTCAACCTCGTAGATTCAGTTACATTTGTTTTAGAATGAGGGCCGTTCTCGAGATCGCTCGTGTTGCTTTGAGAAACTTCGCAGACTGGTCATTTGTAGATCATCGAGATCTTCGTGTAGAGGTATGACCCATTGTGGTCCTGAATCAACGTGTTTAATCCGTCAGGAAGAGCTCCTGTACGATGAAAATTCGTCGGGAATAATTCAGGTACGATAATAACATATCAGGATTGGGGAGGAAAACTTAGTTTCAATCTGGTCAAGAATGAGTTAGTTATACGCAATGGAAAAGTCAGTTTAAGCTGTGCCCTGTGCGCTTTTTAAAGCCTCCCTTGAGAAAAAAGACCCAACTATAACAGACTCTCACCCAACCTGCCTTGCTTCATGGCACAGAATCCTAGGTCATGTCACATGCTGATGAAACATCACTGTGAGTCTTCGAGAGAAAAATGATCCGATGCTATAATGGGAAACGGCGGGTATCGACGACAGAAGAACCACGAGGTGCATAATCTGTATCCCGACATCATGCGTATCAACATAGCTCGTTTACGCTAGCTACGCCATGCCAGTAGAATGGATCAGAATGATCCCGTGCGAAAGGTATACGAAGACGTCATCGAAGAAAATCAAAAAATAAGACTACCAAAACTTCGCTGGAAAGACAAGCTGGAATATTGACTACGAGAGCTTGGTGTTACCAACTGGAGGAGAAAAACTGAATATCAAGCCGATTGGAGACATATGTTATCCTCATTTTGTAAGGCCCTTGACCCCTCTGCTTCAGGCAATTGCAAAGCGGGCTACAGCTGAGCGGAACTGGGGAAAAAGGAAGAAAGTAAACTGTCTCTTTAGGCGTAAGAAACGGCATGCGAAAAAGCGCGAGAGTGAGAATATGGAGACGTACAGAAGGAAAAACGAAGCCCGAAAATTCTACAAAAAAGTCAAAAAAAGAACTAAGAGACATAGTTCTGGGCCCCCTTCTGTAACGACAAGGACGGAAATCCCATCGCAGATGTGCGGAGCATGTTAGGAATATGGAGAGATCATTTCACTGCGCTACTGATACTTGAGATATCCAATGAGGAGGAGACAATTGACCACAATTTCCGCGACGATGTCGATGGCCTCCTCTTAACTAAGACAAGGCCACCTATTGCCCAGCTTAACAACAACAAAGCCGCAGGAGCCGATGGATTAACGGCGGAGCTGTTTTAGACTGGCGGCAATTAGCTGATAAGGTGGATGCATTTTCTTATTGGCAGAATTTGGTTAGATGAATGCATGCCCGGCGATTGGAGTCCCAGTGTACTATGTCCCATATTTGAAAAAGGTGACGCGAGTCTCTGTGCTAACTACCGTGGAATTAGCCTCTTATACATAGCATATTGGGTTCTATCAAGTATTATGTGCGAAAGACTAAAACCAATTATCGCTGACCTGATTGGGCCATATTAGTGTGAGTTTATGCCTGGAAAATCGACAACGAGCCAGATTTTCACGCTACTTCAAATCCTGGAGAAGACCCACGGAAAACCTATCGACACCTATCATCTATTTACTGATTATAAAGCGCCCTTCGATAGTCCGATACGGGAGAAATACCACGAAGAAATGTGTGACCTAAGTATTCCTGCAAAAGTCATATGTCTTTGCAGAACCACCTAGACGAATAGAAAATCCGCAGTTAAAGTTGGTAAAGATCTTACCGAACCTTTCGAAATTAAGCGAGGCCTCAGGCATTGCGACACCCTATCCTGCGATCTGTTTAACATCTTAATGTAGATCCTTATGAAAAGGCGACAGTCAACAGGAATGAAACCATCAGCAGCAAAAGTTACATGCTGATCACGTATGCTGACGATATATCTGTGGTCACAAACCATAACAGCCTAACTCGAGTTAGGACAAAATTTAAATAGAATTTTGAGAAGTCACCGTGCTCAAATAAGCAACTCTTTTTTGTTACGAAGTAAGTAAAAGAATTCGTATCCTTGTTATCTCTAACAAAGTTGTCACAAAAACTCCGGGTCCTGATTTCCAGTAAAGATATTAAACTTTAAACTGCTCTCCCTCAAAAATTTTAGAATCGACTTAGGCTGTTATGGCTTGTGACCACAGATATATGTGATTGGGTGCGCGATGTGAGAAGTTACTACGGTGTTTTCGAGAATTCAGAAGGAGTCGGCGAAAGTGGGTCTGAAAATAAATGAACACAAGACAAATTTAATGGTTTCAACAACCAGGGCCACCCCGCGATTAGACCAAAGTGTGAAAGTTGATAACTGTTATAATTTCGAGGTGGTGAACGAATTTCTATACTTTGGATCTTCCATGAATAGCAAGAAAAACGTCAGCCTTGAGATCAACCCGGGAATTATGGTTAGGAATAGATGTTATTTTGGGCTAAGCAAGCACTTTAGAGATAAAGCCATCTCTCGAGTAACAAAAGTCCAGCTATACCAGACTTTCTTACAACATGTCTTGCTTTTGGCACAGAATCCTGGGTCTTATCGCAAGTAGTTGAGATATCTCTAGGAGTCTTCGAGAGAAAAATGCTTCGAAAAATTTATGGTCCTATGGAACACAACGGCGAGTATCGGCGACGCATGAACCATGAGCTGTATGATGAAATCCCGACATTGACATAGTTAAGCGGATCAAAATAAAGCGATTGCGCTGGCTAGGCCACGCCAGTAGAATGGACGAAGACAAAACAGTTTGAAAGATATTCGAAACCGGGCTCGAAGGAAGACGGAAAATATCAAAATCAAAACTCCGCTGGAGGAATCAGATTGAGGAATCCCTGCGTAAACTTGATAGTCTCAACTGGAGAGATAAGGAAAAAATAGATAGATCTGGTTGGCGAAATATGTTATATTCTATTTGAAAGGTCCTTGCCTTGTTATATTTTCTTTTAGAAAGGTCTTTGCCCCCCGGGGTGTTTGAGACCGGATAAGTAAATAGCTAAATAAGTAAATATTCGTAAAAATATCTTTGATTAAGTAGAATCATATATTGGCCTTAGGTGGTGCAAAGAAAGGCGCGCACACTAACGCCTCTTATACATGAGGTCCTGGGTTCGATCCCTGTTCTGACTACTTTAAATTTCTTTCGGCGACGACAAAGCTTCTGAAAATACCGTTCGGAATCGGTGTAAAACTGTAGGTCGCAAGCAGTGAGTATAAAACCAGAAAGCCCACAGCTTACTGGTTTTGAGAAGCTCTCCCCAATTCCATCTTTGGATCCAATGGAAAACCATTTTTTTTTGATTTTTTTTTATATTTACCAGCGTCATTAGAAATCAAAATATATTCGCATTATTTTTGCACCCCACAGCGAATGTCCCAGATCACACGGCGCTTGTTCTCCACCTAATACAGCCCCTGCCGTAAGTTCAAAAAAATGTGGCACATTTGGCAATTTTTAAAGTCCTCTGGAAACTACTCCTGGGCTACAAAATTTCCGTAGTGGGCAGAAATTTATAAATTTCCATAAGATTTACACATATACTTGATTATGATATCAATCTTGATTGGTCTTCAAACAGTTGTATAAAATCTCTTTAAATTTTTGTTGTATATTTTCAGTCGAGACCGAGGATCCCGAGTTCACCGATGTCATCGATAACATCACAGTACCTGCCGGTAGAAATATAAAATTAGCCTGTTCTGTGAAAAATTTAGGATCATACAAGGTAAATAGAGCTTAAGTAAATATTTTAAGAAAATTATAACTATAAGAGTCAATTATTTATAGACCCATTGCCCATAGACACATGGCCGTGAGTAATGTGTAAAGGCTGCTCACCGATACCCTATGTGTAATGGGTAATCAAGATGGGTAATTTGATATCGTCTTGGGTAACTACCCAGTATTTTCTCCATTCGCAGTGGGTACTGCGTAAATGAACGTTACGAATTCCCCACTACGATAGGTATGGGTTATACATACATATGTGAGTAAATACGAGGTCTGCTGCTAATCATCGTTAACTTGCAATACCTAGAGTCAATGAACACAAGTGTGAATGTCAGCAATTAACGGGTTAAAGAAATTCCATGGATTGTTTTTATTTTACCTGTATTAAAAATAAAATGTTGCATACCTTACGGCAGAAATCTTCTTTGCGAATTTTCTTGTGGTTGGTGATGTATTGCAGACTTTTTGGGTTTGCAGTCACACCGGGGGACAAAATAAAAGCAACTAATTTTCAAGATCAATAAAAGACATGCATTCCTAAAATTGTCTATATCGAACATAAACGAAAATTTTTTCGGTTTTAAATTAAACAACTGGTTTCATTTAAAACATAGATGTATATGGGCAAAATTTGATATTATTAAGGGGTTTCAACGCAGTCGAAACTTTAACTCACATTTTGCTGGGGCAAAAACGAAAGAAACTTCCTATATAATGTTGGAGACAATTCAAAATTAAATTCTGTATAATTAATAATAATGTTTAACAACAGGATCACATCTGTAGATATTACGTGTATAAACAGTTTCTTTTATTAACCTTTTACAATTCTAAAGCCCTATCCGACCGTCGGTGGTGCAATGGTAGTGTGCGCGGCTCTTGTACATGAGGTCCTGGGTTCGAACCCGGCTCTAACCACCTTCAAAAAAAAAAAAAAAAATTTCTTTCGGCGGCGGTCACCTCGCATAGTGACGGCGACACTATCGAGTATCTAGCCATGAAAAAGCTTCTCAAATTACCGTTCGGAATCGGTGTAAAACTTTAGGTCCCAATCAGTGAGTATAAAACTAGAAAGAGCACAGCTCACTCGTTGTGAGAAGCTCTCCCCGATTCCTTCATGGGATGTAATGGGAAACCATTTTTTTTTTCCACTACACGATAACCCTATAGAGCATTATCGGTGTCACCACCGCTGTATAGATCCAGTGAACAATCCATTGGAAAAATCCCCATTTAAAAACTATTGCCCTCTTGCACGTAGACAGTGCAATCGTCGCTTTGTTCGCCTTTTGCACTGCGTTGTGTCTGAAGCTTAGCTTGCACTCCATAATAATATATTGGGATATTGGGCACACTCTGCAAACTTAATTTTAGAACCATTGAAAGTGATTGCTTCCTCGGTACGCTGTCCAAAGTCCGTGAGCTACCTTGGAGAATGCAGTGCTGTCTTCCAAAGTCTTTAGTAGGAAAGATGACAGGTTTATATGCCTAAAGTTTTTAGGTGCTGTGTGAGAGGCTATTCCAGCTATGGGTAACTCTTCTATACCTTCAGCCTCTACAAATCTACCTGAAGTTTATACATCCGACGTATATCTTTATGAACCCGGAGATCAATAGATCGTCCACAGTCCTGAAACTGCCGATTGCGCTTTTAAGACTGGATTTGGTAATAATTTCTATGGCAACTTCTGATCTATGAGGAGCCTACTCACCTGCAATGTGGCCGTCGGTGAGACAATGGTAGTGCGCGGGGCTCTTGTGCATGAGAACGTGTGTTTGATCCCTGCTCTGACCACCTTCAATTTATTTCGATTGCGGTCACCTCGCTTAGTGACGGCTACACTATAGAGTATTTAGCCATGAAAAAGCTTCCCAAAATACCACTCGAAACTGCTGTAAAACTGTAGGTCCCCACATTGAGTGTAAAATTAGAACTGGCTGTGAGAAGCGCTCCCTAATCCCTTCATGGAATGTAACGGGAAACCATTTTTTTTCAACTGCACTGATGACTGTGTTCAGCGAGTTACCAGGATAATGGGCGTCTATAAGGATACCGAACTAATCACCACTGCAGGTTTTTCACTGTCCAGAAGAGGCCTTAAGGTATCCTATCGCCGTACTGCCTGATACCAACATTTTCATTAGCTTCGACGCATCGCATGTATCATCTCTTAATTTACAGTATCTCCTCTCGATGATCTCGTACAAGAGCATCCCTGAGTTTAATTTAGCCCGTCGGTTTGTATTATTATATCCCCTTAGCTCAACTTTGTAATTGTCCCAGTCCTGCTTATGCATCGAATTCTTGACGCTGTTAAACAGTCATCGGTATGACTTCCTTATATGCGCATGTTCTCCATCCCACCAGGCCTCATCTTCCCCTTGGCTTTGTTATTGCGCGAGAGATTTGTAGCGGCTTGTTGGGAGCACTAGTTATCCAATTCACTACGTTATGTCGTTTAAGGACCTTGTACCCACAGATGTTTCAGACCCCATACAACTTCTACAGGTCTTTCCAGAGAGGGACCAGTCAGTCATCCTTTCCTTTACAAATTTTCAGTAGATGCACAAAAATAGGTTTGCTGAGTTATAAAATGTATGGAAAATCTCGTTAAATGATACAGTGATGTCGGATTTTTTTTGGCGAAAGAAAAGCGAAACTGATGCCAAATTTTTACAGTAGATACTAATGACCCTTAGTTATTGTTTTTAGGAAAAAGTTAAAAATCCTGAAATTTTGAGTTTAAGCGCTTTTGAAGTTAGGCTGTGGTACTTATTTGGGAAGAGAGCGAGTTTTTCCTGTGCTAAAGCATTAGACGCACAATTTCTCCAAAGCTATGACTTACCGGAAAAAATATTGTTGGTTCTTGTTATAACCGTTTCAGTGCTAAACGTGTGTGCACCAAACACAATCGGTCTTTGTTGCTTCTTAAATTTTCAATAACTTTTCAAACCACTCTCCATTTCTTTATCATCCAAAGGTGTTGCTACAGGTTTTCAGTTTGATGAGTTTTGCCACTTTTTGCTTCCTTTTCCGGTTTGTGTGGCTAAAATTCGATTCAATATTGAATTTTCGTTCAAAATATACATGCACACATTTGAATGTACAAAAGGACTAGATATGTTAGTATCCTGATTTGTTTAGGGTTGCATTTCAAAGGGCCCTTTCGTTGAAGATTGCACAAAAGTTACTCTTTAATGATCCGTTACGAATTTAAATTACCTACAATGAATTCTTGCATCTTGCACGCCTAAGGGCATTATCCAACTTCCATATGGGGCCGTGAAAAAATGCCTACTCAAAATTTTGAAAATATATTTTTAGGTTTATGCTCATTGGACGGGGAAAAAAGAATTAACGCTACACGATTTGGGTAGCAAACAAATCGACCGATGGTTAAAGAATTTCAGAAAAATCGTTTAACTCCGTAACCTCCCACAAGACACTTGAAGCAAAAACAAGTTGCAATTTCACATTCTGGAAAATTTTAACATAATTTGGTTACGTTTTCAACATTTTAAGGATGTTGAAAAGTAGAATTTGACACGTAGGTATGAGTGTGAACAAAAGATTTTCAGAAAATATTTCAAGTATGCAGTTTCAAAATGCAGTTTACGTTAAATTTCAAAATAGCAAACGTCGTGTTTTGCTGTTTTTGCACTTTAAAACTGCAGCTACAGAATTTTGATAACGTAGGATAATTGGCTTATAGGGAAGATGAAATTCTAGATATAGGGCATTACGAATATCCTCAAAAAGTATTACAAGTTTTCTGCAGTCAAGACGGGAGTCCGATGTTATCCAAGTTTTTGTAATGAAGTGCATGGAATAATTTGACAAATTAATTTAAAATGTTGCAGTTCGTTAATCTCCTTGTTTAAAACTTATAGAATAACATTGTGCTAAATATTGGTGTCGCTCATTAAGGTGTATCGAAAATCAGAAATTATCACAAACTTTTTTGTTTCATTACACCTTAGTGTGGAACTTCAATAATGACCATCAGAAGGGTGTCTCAGTAAGGTTGCATTTTTTGTATTTAGTGTCACTTTTATTTGCGCCAGTGGCGTCTCTAAAATAATGCAGCTGCCGCATATGTGACCCTGCTAATTAAACTGACGCAGTGTGTCAAATTTCGTGAATTCGTTTTTTATTTGGATTTGTATGTAAAGAGCCTTCAGTTTTCATATGAAACCGCTCGCAAGTCTCAAAAAGATCGGAAACTAATGTAAAAATGAATTTATATGAAACAGAAAACTAGGAAAATTCAACACAGAGGGAGATATTTTATTGCGTTATACTCAAACATCTGTTTTGACACACTAGGTGTGTGGTTTTTGTGAGGGTCCATATGTTGGGCCGGATTATAAAAAATGTAACGCTCTACGAACGCAACGCGATATAATTGTGTAAACTTACTACAAAAATTTTGAATGTTATGCTGAGACCGTTCGCCAACTTCGATGAATTTTCAGCCGAGAAAGTGCACCTAATGCGACAACCATTGGGGTCAAAAACTTTGAAGAAAGTGGGTCGACGTACCGGTCGGTCTCTGGAAAATGTACCGGTCGGTCTCGCCGAAAACCCGAAAACATCAATTTGGCATCGTTCTCAACAACTCCAAATTTCACGAAGCCTTACGCAGCGAATTTTGACAAAAGACCTTAATGCGTACAAAGTTCAGCTTACTCAGAATCTCAAACCAACAGACCATGGAAAGCGCGGGCAATTCGTTCAATAGGTAATGGAGCAATGGACCAATTTTTGAAAAACAATCATCTTCTCCGATGAAGCGCATTTCCATCTGCATGGCTTCGTGAATACACAAAATTGTCGATTTGGGGTTTCAGAAAATCCCCATGCAATCCAGTGGAAATAAATGCACCCACAACGAGGAACTATCTGGTGCGGATTTTGGTCAGACGACGTGAATGGGCCTTATTTTTTTGAAGATGAGGCCGAAATTTCAATTACTGTGAACGGTATTCGTTACAGGAACATAATAACGGAGTTCTTGAGGTCTCAACGAGACGGCATAACTCTGTACGACATGTGGTTTCAGCAAGACGCGGCGACCTACCGCACCGCGCATTAAACAATCGATTTATTGCAGGAACAATTTCCAGAACAAATTATGTCAAGAAATTCTAATGTCAAGTGACCACCAAGATCATACGATTTAACGCCGTGCGATTTCTTTCTTTGGGGTTTTTGAAATGTCGGCTTTATGCAAATAAAACAAAAACATTTCCTGAGCTCAAGTCCGAGATCGATCGCGTCATCGGTGAGACACAACCACATGTCTGTGAAAAAGTCAGGGAAAATATCATGGAAAGAGTAATGGCCTGTCAGCAGAACGGTGGGAGTCATTTGACGGATATTTTATTCCATACCTAATCGGCATCTGTCTTCTTGACAATCCAATGAAAAAATCACAACTATCACAAGACATACGTGTTTATATTTTAAAATGATAAAGTCAATTCTTGCTAAGACGCACTTCATAATTTACAAGCAACAAGTAGCAACAGAAAACACAATTTGATCTTTTTTCATACACTTTCAAACCGAAATAATTTATACGGTTGAGTTTTCGTCCCGAAAATAATGTATAATATTTTCAGGGTATTCTTGAAATGAAAACATCAAATGATATTCAGAAAATATCAACTGAAATTCAGACAATTGTATATAACCATATGAAAATTCAACTCATATTTTAGTTGTTTACAGGAATTTTTCTGAATTTAAAATAGATATTTTCTGAATTTCAATTAATATTTTCTGGATTTCAATTGACAACTTCAGAATTTCAGTGGATGTTCTCTGAATATCAATTGATATTTTCCAAATTGCAAATGATTTGTTTCGGAATTTCTGTTGCAACTGATTTGTTTCAGAATATCATTTCTGTTGAAATTGAGTTTACTGAACTTCAATTTATGTTTTCTGAATTTCAAATGCCATTTCCTGACTTTCAAATATAAATTCTAAAATTCAATTGGAAAGTGTGAGTTTCATTTGAAGGTTTCATAATTTCAATTAAATATTCCAAACATCAATTGAAATTTTCTGAATTGCAATTGAAAAGGTGTTCACTTGCTAGTACCTTAAGAATCACGTTCAGTCTATAGTGTTAGTGGCGTCATTTCTATACACCAATTTCAATTGTAATTCCCTAAATATCAATTGAAATTAAAAATCGTTCAAATAACATTCAGAACTACCGATTGAAATTCTGAAAATACCAACAGAAATTTGAATTATCTATTTGAAAATCAGAAAATATCAATTGAAATCAATTGAAACATATTTCTATTGTATACAAAATTATTGTGTTGTTTGGTTGGTTTCCATGGATGACAAAGAATCTATTTAGCATCAATTAGTGTCTTGGGGCACCGTTTTACATACCACATGACTCCAGACAATCTAATGTGCAGTGTCTATATCCAACCTGTTAATCGGATATACCTCATTAGATCCCCTAGATCTATCTCGTGTGTTTCAGTGAGGTTGTGTAGGAAGAAACGACATATCGTCTTTAGGTATCTGTACATTAGAGCCGGACAACTGCTGAGGAGATCCGTTTCCTCCTCTCGTACGTCTTCATAGCCACGGCAGTGGTCATTATATGGAAGTATGTCAGTATGGCAATTAGGTTTGATATGCTCCCCCGATTTTGGCTAATCAGTTAGTGAGTCCAGTGAATGTTTGTTCTGGGCATGTGTTTCTGGATATGCAGCACGTGTCCATTCTATCCCACCTGGCCTTAGGTCGTTCAAGGTAACGCAAGAAAATACCTCTTTTGACCGACCTAATAGGCGTTGCGACTGACATCATATGGAGTTCGGTGGAAGAGGACCCTGCCCTAGCTAGTTCGTCTGCCCTATCGTTCCCAAGAAGACTCTTGTGACCTGGTTTCCAAGTAAGAACCACATTGGCCAGTCGATCTATCTCAACAAGTTTTTCCCTACATTCACTAACAAGTTTAGATGCAGTGTTGTTAGATTTAAGTGGCAGGAGAGCCGCCTGGCTATCAACAAATATTCCAATGCGCTCTGTTCTTACTTTTAGTATAAGTTTGGTGCAGCCTTCGTTGATGGCCAGTACCTCCGCTTGGAAAACGCTGCACTTGTCTGGGAGTTTGAATGACAAATTGAGGCTTGCCTCTTCGGAGAAGACACCCGAGCCGGTTCCACATTCCATTTTGGATCCCTCCGTAAATACTTTGGTGTAAAAACCTGTCAGTGGTTCCCCTTTATCCCACTCTATTCTTCTGGGAAACCTGATATTGTATAGGTTATCGAACGTCAATGAGGGGGTGCAGTAATCGGTGGTTTTATTGAGTTCTCTTGGAATTGTCTGTACGAGGGCGGATCAATAAGACCGTGACTTTTTGAATGAAATACAGTTTTTTTTTTGTAATTGTATTTATTAACATAATCTCCTATTAGCTCAATACACTTAGACCAACGTTTCTCCAATTTTTGTATCACTTCCAAAAAATAGTATTTTACGAGGTAGGCATTTGTTTGATCAATAATTTCATCGTTGGAGCTAAATCTCTTTCCACGGAGCCATTTCTTTTGGTTTGGAAATTGGAAATAGTCCGGAGAATATGGCGGATGAGGTACCAATTCGTAGCCCAATTCATGGAATTTTGCCATTGAGACTACACGTGTGCAGCCGTGAGTTTACCGTCAATTAAGAGCAAACGCGGCAACCATCTGGCAGACAGCTTTCTTAAACACAACTGATCATTTAAAATCTAAACCACACTGCCATATAAAATGCCTATGGCATCGACAATCTGACCCATTTTTACTCTTCGATCGCCCGACACCATATCGTGGATGTTTTCGACATTTTCGGGTGTATTGACTTCAATTGGCCGTCCAGAACGTTCAGTGTCATTTGTACTTGTGCGACCACGACGAAAGTCAGTAAACCAAATTTTTTCCATTGAAATCGATGGTGCAGAGTCCCCATAGTATTTATCAAGCTTTTTCTTGGTTTCATTGACGGTTTTTTTTTCCCAAAAAATAATGTTTAATGAGGACTCGGAATTCACTTTTTCCATTTTAAAAAAATGCAGGAGGTTGTATGTTTTGAACAACTGTTAAACACAAAGTCAATAAGGGAACTTGCTCAACATTTGACAGTAGTCTACTAACGGGTGGCACTTGATTGGAGAAGCATTACGTTGCATATAACTACGAGGGAAGTTCAAAAAGTCACGGACTAATTTATCCGCCCTCGTACTATTCTCGCATGTCCATATGCGTGGCTCTTCCAGATTCCAAGGGCATTTAGTCGGGTGGCGATCCAGGCCGCACTCGCTGTTATTTGAAGGTCAATTGGTACAGTATGAAGCATTGCATTATGGACTTCACCTGGACACGTCCTCGTTACCACTGTTATGCGGATGCATGCTGATTTCTGAACTCTATACAACAGTTTCATGGTGGACATCTTTCCCGCAACAGGCCACCCTACCATTGCCCTGTCGGAGAGTATAGATCTGATTATACTAGTATATATCCATAGCACCATTTTTGCCCGGAAACTCCATCGGCTTCCGAACAATTTCCGACGAGCGTTGTACGCAACTATTGCTTTTAGTGCGCAGTGCTCTATGTTACGCTTCCAGCATGGGTTAGGGTCTACAATCACGCCCAATTACTTGGCGTGAATTGATAGTGGAATCTCTATTCCACTTAGCCGAGGATGATTAAACTTTGTTTTTTGGTCCTCGTCGTTAAAAGCATGACCTCCATTTTCCCTGGATTTATTCCAAGACCACTCCCACTGGCCGAATCGTTAAGTGATTTCAAGGCCCCATTCATAATTTCGCTACATATATCTCGCTCCAAACCAGATAGCATTATTACCACGTCATCCGCATACGCCAGGGTTGTGATCCACATACTGTCCAGTTTTAGTAGTGTGTTGTTAATCACGAGTAACCAGGGTAGGTGGCCGTCAGTGGTGCAATGGTAGTGTGCGCGCCTCTTGTACATGAGATCCTGGGTTCGATCCCTGCTCAGACCACCTTCAAATTTCTTTCGGCGGCGGTCACCTCGCATAGTGACGGCGACACTATCGAATATTTAGCGATGAAAAAGCATGTCAAAATAGCGTTCGGAATCGGTGTAAAACTGTAGATCCCAATCAGTGAGTGAAAACTGAGAAGCGCACAGCTCAGTGATTGTGAGAAGCTCTATCCTGTCCCTTCATGGGATGTAATGGGAAACCATTTATTTATTTATTTTTAACCAGGTTAGGGGAGAGATGACTCCACCCTGAGGAGTTACCCTATTCACACGCTTTGGTGTCCCGCTGTTGCCCCTAAAAGCCGTTGATATTTCTGCTCTGTAGCATTGTCACTATCTAACTCTTGAGGAATGTTTCCACGCCAAGATCTTCAAGTGATTCTCCTATAGCCGCTGAGCTCACATTATTGAATGCACTCTCTATATCCGAGAAGGCTGCGAGGTTATATTTTTTGCGTTCTAAGGATCTCTCAATATTGCTGAGAGACTGATAGGTATGAAATCCTTTACGCTCTCATCAAAAAAAAATCAATTTTGTAGAAAAAAAAAAATTTTAATGCAGATCAAGTATCAAAGTCATTGGGAAAAATCGTGGTCATGGTAAACTATTAGAGAAAGCGTTGTATATGTCATAATTTTAATTTTCCTGTGATCGGATGGAGTAGAGTGAACTTGAGGGAACGATGTGCAGAAAAATTGTTGACATAGTTGTTAGACTTCTTTCATTTTTGGATTTTCCACAAAAAATATTAAAATCAGGTTTGGCTTGGAAATGAATCGAACAAAAGCGGAGAAAATTGCACAAATTAATTTTATGTCGTCGCTATTTTCAAATGCTTAATCTTTCTTAATCACAGAAAAAGCTACACATCGGAAAGCTGTAATTACCAGAGGTAGCCAAAGCCTACTCACGGAAGCTTTCGCAGCTCTTGGCGCAGAAACCACCCCCTCCTGATGACGATCCTGAAATGCAGCGGAAACCTACATGCGACTCAATTAAAACTGCCGCAACAACCGTACTTGGGTTTGAAAAACCACTTCGCAGTAACACATGGTACGATGAAGAGTGTCGCATTGCAAATGATAAAAAAAACGCTGCACGCATGGCAATGCTTCAGACAATTGCAACGCGAGCTGCGACTCAGCGGTATAGGGAGAAAAGAAAGGAGGTACACTTTCTATTTAGGCGGCAGTGGAGAAACCGCGAGAGTGAGAAAATTCAGTCATACAGAAGGAAGAACGAAGCCCGAAAATTCTACCAAAAGGTCAAAAACGGAACTAATGGACATGCTTCAGGGCCCCCTTTCTGCAAAGACAAGGACGGAAATCTCATCGCAGATGTACACAGCATGTTGGGAATATGGAGAGATCATATATCTCTATCTTGATACCTGAGATATCCAATGAAGAGACAATCGATCAAATTTGGACGACGACGTCGATTGCCCCCCTCCTAACCAAGACGAGGTCAGAACAGCTATTGCCCGGCTTAAGAACAAGAAAGCCGCAGGAGCTGATGGATTACCAGCGGAGCTGTTTAAGGCTGGCGGCGATGGCATGATAAGTACGTGCATGAGCTCATTAGCAAAATTTGGTAAGATGCTCGGCGATTGGAGTCTCAGTGTACTATGTCCCATATTTAAAAAAGGTGACCCGAGTATCTGTGCCAACTACCGTGGAATACGCCTTTTATCTATAGCATATACGGTTCTATGAAGCATAATGTGCGAAAGACTAAAACCAATTATCGCTGACCTGCTTGGACCATACCAGCGTGGCTTTAGGCCTGGAAAATCGACAACCGACCAGATTTTCACGCTATGCCAAATCCTGGAGAAGACACACGAAAAGCAAATCGACACCTATCATCTAGTTGTCGCTAATAAGGCGGCCCTTGATAGCCCGATACGGGGGAAACTCTACGAAGCAATGTCTGAGCGTGGTATTCCTGCAAAACTCATAAGCCTTTGCTGGATGACCCTGACGAACACCAAATCCGCAGTGAAAGTTGGTAAAGATTTTATCGAATCTTTCGAAATTAAGCGAGGCCTCAGACAAGGTGACACCCTATCGTGCCATCTCTTTAACATCTTAGTAGAGACTATTCTGAGAAAAGCTGCTGTCAACATGAATAAAACCATCTGCAGCAAAAGTTGCATGCTGCTCTCGCATGCTGATGATATAGATATCATTGGACGCACAGTTAGAGAAGTTGCTGCGGTGTTATCGAGAATTGAGAAAGAGTCAGGAAAAGACTGAGGACAAGACAAAATTAATGGTTTTAATGAGCAGGGTCTCCACGCGATTAGACCAAAGTGTGAACGTTGGCAACCATTATAATTTCGAGGTGGTGGATGAATTTATATACCTCGGATCTGCCGTAAACAAAAGCAACAACGTCAGCCTTGAGATCAAACGGGGAATTGTGCTTGCGAATAGTTGTTATTTTGGGCTAAGCAGGCACTTTAGATATAAAGCCCTCTCTCGGGTCCAGCTATGCTAGACTCTCATACAACCTATCTTACTTTATGGCGCATAATCCTGGGTCCTATCGCAAGCAGACGAAACATCTGTAGGAGTCTTCGAGAGAAAAATACTCCCTAAAATGTATGGCCCTAGTGTACAACGGCGACTATCGGCGACTCATGAATCATGAGCTGTATGAGCTTTGTTCCAACATTGACATAGTTAAGCGGATCAAAATAACGCGATTGCGCTGACTAGGCCATGCCAGTGGAATGGATGAAGACGCACCTGCATGAAGGGTTTTCGAAACCGAACTCGAAGGAAAACGAGAAATAGGAATACCAAGACTCCGATGGAGGGATCAGGTTGACGAATCCCTGCGTACACTTGGTATTGCCAACTGGAGAGATAAAGCAAAAGATCGAACTGGTTGGCGAAATATGATACCTTCGTTTTGTAAGGTCCCTGGCCCCTCGGGGTTGTTTGTGATCGGATAAGTAAGTAATTAATCTTTGTTAAGGGTTGTTTTGTTTTCTCAATTACGTTAGTATTTTGCTTAGATAAATTCAGAATCAGCGGTTTTTCTTTAATTTGTTTTCTTCTTATCTTCTGTATTGTGTAGAGTGTTAACACTCCAGTTGCTCTATAGCATCAATTAAATTGGGCAAGGGATACAGTACAATATTACTCTGGGCCCCTTAAGATATCCCTCTCTCAGTCTCTGGATAAATAGACATTCCTTCGCATAGATACATTTCTCAATTGATATGTTACTTGTTTACATATTAGTCTAACGATACACATATACGTATAGAAAATCTACTCCCTTCCATTCACGTTAGAGTCAAATGCAGTTAGGAGCACTTTCTCGCTCGCAGAGTGCGAGTCGAGGAGAACAGGAACATCTTGTTAGTGTTTATTAATTAAGCAATTCATTTAAGTTGACTTTTTGTGGGTAAACTTTTCTATAGGTTTTTGTTTCGTTTGGAACATTTTATGCATCCGCAGAGAAGTTTGATATTTACCATATCCTTACATTTGGTAAATTAAGATTGTTTTCTCTACGGTTTTGGAGCAAGAGTTACTTTTGTTCATATAGAAAACAGATCTGTATGTAGGGAAGGGAACGGTGTGGAGAAATTATCTCAAATTACGACAAAAGCCATATGTAGTAAAAAAAAAATTTACTCGACAACCATATGAGTAACGAGTATGGGTTATTGTGTTGTGGTAGGAAACAAAGGTCAACGGTTTGTGGTATTTAGAATAGAAATTCATCGAGAATACAGAACTTAAAGCCAACAGTTATATAAAATACAATAATGAAGTTTACACACAAAATGTGCTTGGAATTGTGGACAAAATTATCAGTGAAAATTCGTCAGACATACTGATTATAAGCACATCGTTGACCTTCTTTTTATAAACAATCTGTACGGAAGTTTTATAGTTATCACTAACATATTCGTTCTTTAAAAATCCCCGTTTTTAAATAGCTAGGGGATGGAATACAAATATATGTTAAAACTAATATTAATCATACGTCATATGCACCAGAAATGTTCAAACTTTAATATTATTTGATAGATACAGAAAGTTGGTCTGTTTTTTCCTTTCGACCTTTGAATTCTTGTAACAGAATAGTTGTATTCCCAATAACTATAATTAATCATTCTTAGCTTTTGTGTTAGTTCCTTGGAAACCCACCAAGGCCTTCAGCTACATTTTATATTATATTCTATTTAAGTTCTGGATATTTCCTTTAACAAAGAATGACATACATTTACTTCACATTTGTACATAAATGAATTTCTTTGTGCTTCGAATACATATGTGCATGAAAATGGTATTTATCAATATGTCAATAGTTTTTCTATACTAGATATTTTAAACATGAACATTTGTTTTTAATTTTCTTCTAGGACTTTAGGGACAGGGCGTAGCATACAAAAAAAACAACTCACCACCCAATTGACAAATTGCAAAACCATTGACATAGATTTTAACAAAACCTACATATAATTTAGACCTTTCTTACGACAGCCCCTAAAAGTATGCAAATTATAAAATAACACAAAATGTCAGCCTATGTGGTATGCAATATAAAATAAACAAAATTGTTTGAACAGTACCCGAGCATAGAAATATTTACACACATGTTCACAATTTTATTTGTAGACCCCGAAAAAAACAACAACTTAAAAAAGCTACCCCATCATGGTGGCTGTAAGCATAAGATGTCCTTTGCATACAGTAAAAATCACCAGTGATTGCCAGCATATAGTAGTACATATCCCTCGGTATGGTAGAAATGTGTCTGGGAATCATTTGCGTTACTGGTGCCTTCAGGTAACAGTTAAGATCAGAAAGTGGCGCTCAGCATTTGGAACAAATTTTTTGTCAACACAATTTCAAACAATGAAACGTGACTCTGCATGCTAAAGTGGCTGCAATAAAGTTTGGGTGTGGGGTAAAAGGCAGCAACGGATGACAATGCCAATGACTGGAAGCTTCAAGGATTATCAACAGTCAAATGAAAACCACTCGATGGTTGGACACAAAATGAAATTCTTGCTTCCTTTAGGAATCTATCTTGACACACACATCTATGTTTCTAAGTTGTTAAAAGTTGAAATAACATTTGACATGAATTAATTTAAAAAGCTTAAATATTTGACAATTTGATATCAGTTAGTGTTGCAGACTTTTAGGCATTCGTGTGAAGACCTGTGGATTTCACAAATGGGCGATATAACTTGAAATATCTTAACAATTGCATTAGAAACCTCAGCATTTCAATTGAATTATCTGCTGTGCGTATTCCTCAAGATTGTATGGAGCATAAATGTCATAAATACTTTCATTATTCTGCTTGAGTTTCTTTCATTATTAAATTTGCTGCAACAATTTCTTCTGGGATAACCAGAAAAAGTTTTTGTTCATTGGCTATTAACCAAAGACATTTTATGTTACTTGGTAAAATGTAAAATTTAATGTCAGGAAAATGTCACTAAATATCTTAGGAAAGCGTAGGAGAAGTGATATAATGCAAATGATGAGGTACCATCTTTCATATTCAGCGATTTCATTAGCATCCCAGACAAAACTTCTTACAAAACTGTTTTCCCCATAACATATTTCAGCGCCTTCATGAGCGTCATCATCTAAGGTAACAGCAGGTCCATCTGTATCTTTTTGGCCACATCACTTGTTCGAGGCATTTGAGTTCACCAAAGTTTTATACTACGGCAAATTCTAATAAATGTTAACGACCTATTTTCGAACAAAGAAGTCAACAGACCTTCTTGGGGTAAAGTTGTAAAAATATCCAATAAAACTACAATGTCTTAGCTATCTAGAAAAGTTTAAACTACTTAAATATCTTAAGTAGTTTAAAAGTTATAAATCAAAATATGATATCATCTATGAATTAATATTAATCATACACCATGTGGTGCAATATATTACCGTTTTTGTATAACGCGGAAAAAATGCTTTATGTTCTCTCAGTTAAATACTGTTGTTAAAAACTAGTGGCTTATGCATTTCGGATTGCTATATGGTCAAGGATTATGTGTATTTACACTATGAGGATAATGATAATTATCACAAAGTAATTAACTTCAAGTATTTTGGTTCATTTAAAATGTAAATATGAGGCTAACGATTAATTATAATAAGATTATACACTAAGACCGGCACCAGAATGAACAAATGGAAAGAAACGTTAAGTAAAATTGTTTAATTGCTGTTGACTTGCATATTTGTTGTCTATGAATGTTTATAGGGTTCAATATTTGTAAATACTTTAAAAAGGTTTAACATCAATATGAAAAAGTATTAATAAATTTATATTTATCATACGCCAGAGTTGAAAAATCGAATTATATATATGTATATATATATATATATGTATATATATTAACCCTGCATACGTTACACAACAATAATTGCTAAATATCATAGTATTATATAGCAGATAAGGGGATTCCAATCACGAGATTAACGAGAAGATATGGAGGGGTACGATTATTATCCCGAACCACAATTTATGATATGTTTATAACGGTTGAAAACCCGAATAGATGGGTATAGGTTTGGGAGACTTCAAAGAAGTGCACTGCACGTAGAATTTGAAAAAGACCTCGGCAAAATTAGGCAAGCTCGACGTATGTTATGATCCTAAACGACAGTTATATAAAAAATGACATCAGGTAAAAATAGGAAAGGTTTTCCAATGCCATAGTTTAGTTGTCCTCCTGAACGATGCAATCGGCAGGTACAGAAATAACAAAATCAAGTCAAATTGTTAGGTCTGCGAGTAGTGCATTCACTTGTTGTAATACAGAACCAGTAATATTATATAGCGTTGGAAAGACAAGATCCTCCCCTATAATACTGTGTTCAGAAGTATTGATATTTCAAAAACTTTTTTAACACATTTGGAAAAAATACGAAAAAAAAGACCTAAAATAAGTAATTTGGCAAATTTTTCCTTCGAATTTGATTTAAATTATATAGGTAAATATTAACTGAATCTTACTATTTTTTTTAGATATTATAGGCCGATGCACGCCCAATTAAACCCAGTTAACTGTTTGGCAAATAGTAAACAAAATTTCGATATTTTTAATCCCAAAAAAAAACTTCTATCCAAATTTGACTCTTTCTATATATTAAGATCTTCTGAGCTCATATATGCGTAGGATCTATTTCTTTTTTGGCGTATATTTAAAAACATTTCGATTTATGATAAAAATACAAAAACTATATATAAAACACCGACTATGCCAAACATAGAAAATGAAAAATTTATTAAAAATTCCACATTTTTAGAGAATGCTAACTGTAGGGTGCATTTCCAACTAATCATAGTTTTATTTTAAGCGTATTTACCAAAGCCTTGTCTTTCCGTAAAATTTAAAATTTTTTATAAGTTTCTTGGAGAAAAACTAAAGACAATACTGAATGAATCAGGGTACTTTTCCGGGAATATATTGTGGTTTTTTACAGGTTAAAAAAATTCCAAATTTGAGAAGTAGGCTATTCCAAACGCCGTGAGATTACTGAAAAATTTGTGTGCGTGTTCTTTAGCGAAGTGTTTCCAATTCAGTGGTGTACTCACAAATATTCTTTCCCCTCAAACAGCCGAGTTATTATCAAAAAATCACATGAAGTGTTAGGGGACACTCGGTTGGACCGAAGTTCCTTTCGCTATATATTATGTACTAGATAGATCCAACACGCCTAAGGCACCCGTAGAAAAATTCGATAATTTAAGTGGGTCTTTAAGGAAATATACTTTTTGTAAAATGATAAACACTTTTTAAAAAACATTTTCTTTATGAAAGATACTTTTTTTTAAAGAAAAGTATATTTTTTGGTCCATTTTGCAAGAATATGTATTATATTTTCTCGAAAGGTAATTTTTTATAGAGATGTTTTTGCTAATAATTTTTTTAAGAAAAAGTGCTGTTTTTAAAAAGAAGTACTTTTTGTAGGAAAAGCCAGAAGAAAATGAATTTTTCTTTTACAAAGATATACTTTTTTTAAGAACAAGTACTTTTTAAAGAAGTGGTACTCTTTTTGGGAAAGGTTATTTTTTGAAGAAAATTTACTTACTTTCAGAAAGGCCACTCAAGAAAGGAAAGAAAAGGTATTATTTTATTTTTAAGAAAAGGTACTTTTAAGAAGGGGAATTTTTGTAAGAAAATGTATTTCTTTTAAGAGAAGGCACTTTTTGAAGAAAAGGTTTTTTTTTTAGGAAATGGGAATTTGCTTAGAATCTCAAGAAAAGCTAGTTTGTTTCACAAAAAGGTACTCTTTAAAAAAAATATAGTTTTTTAAGGAAAGGCAATTTTGTTGTAAAAAAACCTTACTTTTTTAAGAAAGTAATTGGAAAAAATACTATTTGGAAAAAATACTTTTTTTAAGAAAAGATACTTTTTGTAAGAAAATTTACTTTTTTATGCAAAGGTACTTCTTTAAGTTTTTTTTAAGAAAAGCTACGTTGTTTAACCCTAGGTAGTCTGACCACCTTGTAGGCAGTAAGTGACTATAATTTTTACAAATTTTGCCCCAGTTTAGTTTCGAATTTGCAGCTGCGATTGTGGTAACTTTATGTTAACTGTTTTTTATTTAAGTTAAGTTTTTTATTTCACACGTCAAGTATGTTTTGTCCCGCTTTGTGGAAGATTGCACCACGCACTGTCCTTTCGTTACTTTTTTGCTGGGGGTTCAGATGGGCTTGTTTGCTATAACTTTGTTCAGGATATTTTGAATTAGGTATGCATAATATTTTGTTATAAGATTTTTAATTAGAACAGCTTGCACCGGTTGAGGAACATCGCGGCTTTGTAGATGTCATGGTGGTATGGTCAATTTAGCTAGCTGTGCATTTGAATTGAACATATCAGTAAACAATAATAATCCGAAAAGCGCCTACATCTCATTTTCGTTTGTTTCTGTCCAAACTGTTGTAGTTGAATCCAGATGGGCAATATTACAATCCCGTATGATGCCTGATGCTTTGCGATTTGTCTCTCGAACAATTACACTGACCATCTCCGAAGTAAAGAATTTCTTGCATATTGTTACGAATTTCCTTATTCTTCCTTTTTGCGTTGCTTTATTTCCAATAACAAAACAAGGTTCGTTTTCAATTACGATAATTACAACGGTTTAACTTCCTTTTACTTTACTTATATGGTACAACAGTTTACTTTTTTTCTAACACTTTAACAAGTCTTATATTTTACTATCAATTCGCGTTGCTTACTTTAAGGGGTTTAATCACAAACTGACTCCCAATTTCAAAGACCTCCTCTATTTATACCAGCTCACCGTACTCAAATGAAGTTATATCTAGTGAATTCAAGAACCTTCTACTCGTTGTTGTTGTTACTTATCTTTGTAGAATCATATCGAATGGTAGAGAATTATCTTAACTGAGGCAAATTCATGCTACTGGTGCTGGTATGTTGTTACAATGCATACTTTCAGGCGCAGCACTAACCGCCTGTTATTTACATAATGTCAGTAGAGTCATTAAGAGCAAGCAAAAGCTTTTACTTATTCGTAACCATATATTTATCGGACTGTCAAAATGTGGCTGCATTACTGAGGCAGGCCCACTTCTGACAACAACTGAAAAATATGCACTCAATCTTGCGGTATCTTGCCATTGGATTTTTCTGCCAAACAACGCTCGCTTTGGATGGGTAAAATCTACAACGGGCACTGTCGAAGTTACTTCAACCACATCTTCTTCAACAACTTCCTCATCTTCTTCATTGTCACTGTCTAATACAGCATTCGTCTCAGTGTTCAACTCTTCCTCAGCATCCGACGCTACTTCATCAGTTGGGATATAATCTCCATCGGTATCAGCTTCACAATCGAATGGATCGTCTTCTACATTTTCGGTGTTCTTCAATCGCAAAAAATGCGGCAAGTCTATTTTCGGTAAGGTGCTGTTGGTCTGTTGTCAGTCTATAAAATCGGTGACGCCGATTTTGAACCACATCGAGGTCTTCCCACACCTCATCACTAATTCCAGGCATTTCAAGTATTTCAATTCAAGAAAGCCAAAGATCATAAAATACGTAATAATGCAAACCGACTCTATGAATTTAACAGTTGTTGAGATTTAACTAAATCTCACATAATGAAATCTCAATTGCTATTGCAATAACCGAACATAGTCGGTCATGTTGAAATGTTTTTTCTATAGCAGCTTATATACAGTTTCCATATCTTTAACGGACCGGCCTCACGAGGCCCAATAGATACACTTACCACCTTTTAACACATACATGCCCGTTTTGTCTACGAAATCCATGAATCTTATATTCTACTGGATTCATTATGATCAGAAAGCACTAGCGGTAGTTGGCATAAAATATTTTCGCGCTCAGATTGAAAGAAAAAATTTGGGGAATATTTGAAGTCAAAATGGGCCTCGAAAATCTCAGTTGAACATTCTAGGGTTAAGAATATGAACAGGTATATTTTTTGAGAAAATTTACTTTTTTTAAGAAAAGGCACTTATTTAAGAAAATGTTTTTGTTTCTAAATAAAATAAGTTTTTTTAGAAAATGATTTTTTTCAAATAAAAGGAATTGGAATAACATGCTATATTTTTTGCCACTTGCACTTTGGCTGTTCTAAATTTAGTTTTTCTTGGATTTAAAACTGCAATATATGAGTATTCTAATTATTGGTTACAGGTTCCACCTAGAAAACTTCTCATTAAACAAGAAATTTTCCAACATATGAGAGACAGCTAGTAAATTCTTTTCACTATAATCCAAAGCCGTTAGTCTAGTCACAAACCAAAGCAAAAGTACCCAATATAGTTGATAATACTGGGTTGTAGCATATAGTGTTAAAACAAAAGTTGTTTAATTTTTTTTCATTTAGCCCCCATCCCGCAACGCGCGATAAGGAGCTTCGTTCCAAAAACTGATAAAAGTCAATGAAAAAATTGATATCTTTAATGAATATATTAATAACGATAAAAGATATTCCGGAAATCTAAGGATATTTTTTGGTTGTCTTGTAGAGTAAAGTAAAAAATCTTTGAAATCGGTATATAAATGTATAAGTACCACATTGTGAAAATTGCAACATCACCAAAGTGGTTCACTTTGACACTCTGTATCACCAACTGTATTAACACGAACTGCTTCTAAGTACATTATTCTGAAAGCCTTACCCCTTCCCTATAAATCTCCAGTACATTTCAAAGTGACGACCCTACTGTGCATTATACAACAACCTAAATAGAGGGCGGTCACAAAACTAGCGGACCTGATGTATAGATGGTGCCAGTAGTTTAAAAAAAAATTATTAAACATTTGTTTTAAGATTCAGGATGCCACATTATTTAATATATTTATTTGACCCATCAAAAGTAAACGATCTCAGTGAATTTGGAAAGATGGAAAAAATTGGTCACCATTATGTAATTCAATATATCCATTAGAAAAGGCGGATTCTGTGCGAGTTTGCTCTTTCGTTTACAACTGTAAAATAACTGATCTTAAAAGAGACCGTACGAGCAGCTAAAACGAACACCATAGTGGTCGACCAATTTAGGTATCCATACCAGACACGGTTAAGAAAATCCACAGAATGGTATTGGATGATCGTCGGCTGCGGGTGCGTGAGCTAGCTAAAATGATAGGCGTTTCAAAAAGTGCTATACGTCGTATATAGACCGAAGATTTGAAGATGACGAAACTGTGAGCAAGATGGGTGCGCTTTCAATATATAAAAAAAAAACAAGTTTGAAAATGTTCAGTAGAGTGCTTGGCGATGTTTCACCGCAATAAAGCCGAATTTTTGTGTCGATTTATAATCTTGTATGAGTCATGGGCCCACCTCTTCACACCTGAGAAAAAGGAACAGTCAAAACGGTGCACTGGAATAGGAGAATCGTGTGCAAAGAAGTCGAAGACGGTTCCATCTGCAGGCAAGTTCATGTCGTCTGTTTTATTTTGGGATGCGCATGGGATCATTTTTATAAGATTATCTTCGGAAAGGGACAATCATCAATTTACTGATTTATTGCAGCGTTTAAGTGATGAAATTGTGGAAATAGGTCGCATTTGACAAAAAATTAAAGAATAACAATTTCGAGTTGCTTCATTACGCACCTTGTTCGCCAGATGTAGCTCCCTCGGACTGTTTTCTATTTCCAAACTTGCAAAAATGGCTCGGTGGTAAAAGAGTTGTCAACAGTGAAGAGGTGGAGTCTGCGGTTGGTGGCTATTTTAAGGAGATTGACAGTTCTTACTATAAACGGGGTGTCGAAGCTATTAAATATCGCTGGAAAAATTGTGCCAAGCTAAAAGGAGATTATTTGAAAAATGAAGAACTTTTTTCCCAAATTTGTTGTGTCTTGTTTGTTAGGTGTACTAGGTTTGGGTCCGTCTCCTATAACGTGTATAAACATGCACCGCTATAATTTATAATTACAGTAGATCAAAGCATTTATTACAACTTCCTAATGAACTTAGGATCTGCGGTCTACAAATCAAATCAATTTTAAAGCAAAGTCAAATTAATTGTTAGTGTTTTATTAACAAAGTTAATGCGGAATCTAGCGAGCTTAAATCAAAATTTGAGTAAGATTGTCAAAGTATAATGACATTACCATTGGGTAAACTTTCTGATAATGCTGGTTTATTAAATATTTGTCTGTTAGATTTAATAAATCAACATTAAGCGTATTATTAATATTAACCAACCTATGACGTATAATTAACATAAATACTGACAAGAATATTAATATTAATTACACTCTGTATATTCAAAAGCATTAAAATGAACCGCAAAACCGATTTAGCCATGATCATACGGAAAGATAATCACAAAGTGTTAGAGTAACAACTCCTATTTATACTAATATTTTACATATATATCTTAGCTCAACTTTTCATTAATACCAAGGTAGATAATAAATATGCAGTAATATTAACTACTAGTGCGGTTATTGTCTTCTTGCTAATCCTTTCTATCCAACCTTATATTCGTCTTTAAAATTGAAAAATAATTCATTCATGGTATTTACCACATTGATATAGACAGCAACATCTACGTAAATTTGTTGTAATTTTCAAACTGATACAGTAAAAGCCATTAAGTGCATTATAATCTCTTATAATACTTGGTTTCTAAAGAGCTATCATAGGAAATTCAATGACTCTTTAATGACTCAACTCAGAATGGCAACACAAAAAACTGTTGTAAGCTCCATGAATGGAATGAATGCCTCATAACAACTATTGAAACCCATTGAATTAATAACATGCATACGTCTACAACACTCCTCACATAGCACTTATACGCCTTCGACATACAGATATCTATAACACTCATACGTCTGTGGAGACTCATTAAAGTTTCATACTCCAATGTTAGAGGAAATGTTGAAATGATTTAGGATAATGCAACAAATAACTGCAATAACAAGTTGGATAATTTCGAAAGTTCTATACATTTTTACCACTAAATAAAAACTAAATTATTTAAAACAATATGGAATATAATGTGAATTCAAGCACAAAACTTGGCTAAGGTGAATAGAAATATATATATATTTTGTTGAAAGTTTTAACTAATTACAATTTTGGGAATGAGTATGAAAACAGATGGATTCAAATACAGAGTTGTTATTTTGGTTAACCAAAATGTATTCAATTTCATATGAAGAATTCTGCATTTGTTTATATTAGAAGATTTTTAATTTTTCAAACGAGCTAACAGATCAGGTTTTTCTGCAAATAGTAAACAATTTAAACAATCGCAACTCGGACTTCAACTCATCGTCCGCCAACGTGAGTTCAAATCCAAGTTCCGATAGTTTAATTTTTTCACTATTGTAGAAAACCTGATCTATTGGCTCGTTGAAAAACGAATAATCTTCTAACAAAATGTATTAGTTTTCAATCAAATCCCATTCAGAAACTGTTGGGTGCTTCGAACATTAATAACTGTGGCTCCCATAAGACACGAAATAGATTCTTAAAATCGTTTGAAATCATATCAACTTAAGGCGATTTTGGCATTGAAGTTGTTGACTAATTTGTCTCGGACAAATTGTTTAAATTTGTATTTACATATGTCATTCACAGTTGTTATACAATAAGGATCATCTACAGTAGCCTCCCAAGTGACTTCTGTTACACAATCTATAGTGGCCTTATATTTGGAACTCTGGATCTCGTATTTGAGAGCCCTCAAAAACAGAAAACAGAAAATATTCGTTTCGAAAAGAAATATATCGCTGTCCAAAAATCTCCAAGCATTCCTTGTTATCTATAAACTTTCGTAAAAGTGTTGCATTTATATTAATCATACGCCCATAACACAATAATCAACTAATATAAATCATACGTCAGTATCAAATGTGATACAACTTTCGTCCCTTAAACGAAACACAGACATATCATTCATGAGCATGAATATCAGTTATAGTTGATGGTTATTGTCGGTTTAGGACTCTTTGTTGATACCGAATAAGAATATAATCGAAGTTGTTCGTATCACTGTCACGTTATCAAAATTTTTCCTAATATATTTTCAAATTCGTCACGCAGATAAAAAGTTATCGGTCACGCTACTGTTCATGAATGAAAAGTGTGTGGATCGTTTAAGGGATGAAAGTTGTATTACAGTTGATACTGACGTACGATTTATAGTAGTTGATTACTGTGTTACGGGCGTATGATTAATATAAATGCAACACTTTTACGAAAGTTCATAGATAAGAATAAGTTGGTTAGATTGGTAAATTTATAAACTGGATCTATTACTGATTAAGTTGTGGCCTGAAATTAATTTGGTGTTTAAGGTCATAGATATTTAAAATTAATTTCTATTAAACACTCATACGCTCCCACTCAAAGGCAATATTAACACATACGACCGTTGGTGGTGCAATGGTAGTGTGCGCGCCTCTTGTGCGTGAGATCGTGGGCCCGGTCCCTACTCTGACCACCTCAAATTTCTTTTGACGGCGGTCACCTCGATTAGTGACGGCGACACTATCGAGTATTTGGCAATGGAAAAGCTTCTCAAAATACCGTTCGGAAGCCGAATAAAACTGTTGTAAAGCAGAACGCGCACAGCTCACAGGTTTTAAGAAGCTCTCCCTAATCCCTTCATGGTATGTAATGGGCAACCATTTAATTTATTTACTCTCATATTTGATTACATTTGACATCTGATTCAACTACCTTCATTTGCATTGCCTGAGCAAACGCAATAATTGTCATATAATTAATTTACGCCATGTATGCCCACGGGTCTGATAACAGATTACTACCCTTTTCATGAAATTATTCATGACTTTTTCAGAGAGATATGGCTGTATCTCACCGATGATGCATTGGATCTCGGAGTTGAACTCAGAAATTGTTTCTCTTTCATTCGCACAAACCCCGGATTTCACAAACTTCCTAAGAAAGAAATCGCACGGCGTTAAATAGCATGATCTTGGTGACCAGTTAACATCAGAGTTTCTTGAGATAATTTGATCTGGAAATCGTTGCTGCAATAAATCCATTGTTTCATGCGCGGTGTGGCAGGTGGCGCCGTCGTGCTGAAACCACATGTCTTCCAAATCTATGCGTTAAATTGCATGATCTTGGTGATCAGTTGGAAATAGGGATTTCTTGATATAATTTATTCTGGAAGTCGTTGCTGAATAAATCGATTGTTTCATACGCGGTGTGACAGGTGGTGCCGTCTTTTTGAAACCATATGTCTTCCATATTCATGCCGTCCAGTTGAGGCCGCAAGAACTCCGTTATTATGATCCTGTAACAAACGCCGTACACAGACCAGTCACGCCGCCTGACCCAAATCAGTACCTGATGGTTGCTCGTTGTGGATGGATTTATTTCTCATGGATTGCATGAGGATTTTTTGGGCCACAAATTCGACAATATATTGTGTATTCGCAAAGCCATTCAGATGGGAAGGCGCTGCATCGAAGAATAAAACTTTTTTGTTGAAGAATTGGCATTGACTTCACTTTGCTCCATTGGTTGCCGGCGATTGGATTACCGACGCTTTCCATGGTTTGTTGGTTTGCACTTCTGAGTATGCTGATTTTTGTGCACATGAAGGTGGAGGTCTTTTGTTAAAATTCGTTGGATAGTGCTTCCTGAAAATTTGAAGTTTTTGAGAAAGATTCCGAATTGATGTTTTCATGTTTTCGCCGACACTCCCGTTTGCAGCAGCAATGTTTTCAAGAGACCGACCGGTACGTTTATGCATAGGAGTCTTGCTGTCCATAACCGACTCAGTTTCTTCAATTTTGTTGACCACTCTTCGTATGGTTGACACATTAGGTGAACTTTCTCGATTGAAAATTCTTCGAAGTTTGCGAGCGGTATCTTGAAATTCAACTTGAAATTCTGACTCAAAAGACTTGGTACAGAAATTAGTAAAGACTAATAGGTTAGTAATTGTTGAACGATGTTTTATGAAACCGTGCTGCGATTCAGATAAAAATTGGGAAATAGAATGACAAATTTTATCATAAACTAAATGCTCCAAGAGTTTTGATACGTTAGATAATTTAGATATCGGTCTATAATTGCTAATGTCATTTTTTGATCCTTATTTATGAATAGGCATTATAGTGGAAACTTTCCATTGGTTTAAGAACGTACCAGCTTTAAGGGAATTATTAAAAATAAATTTTAGCGGACCGCAAATAGATAAACTACATTTCCTAAGAAACAATGTAGCAAGCCCATCTATATCAGGTTTAGGGGAATCCTTGAGATTAGATAAGGCAGCGAGTATATCGGATTCATCAAACTGAAAGAAAGATAAATTTGTGATTGAGTTAACACCATCCAAAAAACTTGAAGCAATACTTGGTACCCCAAATTCAAAGTTGGATTTGATGAAATCGGCAAATAAGTTTGCTTGTTCAACTGGAAAATTTGCAAATTTATCTTCGCAGAACATTGATGACGGAAAATCACTGCTTCTACGTTTAGCTTTTATGAAGTGCCAAAATGACTGTGGATTAGTAACTATTTTATTTTCAAATGGCACAATGTAATTGCTGTACAGAAATTTATTTAGAAAATCAAATTCCCTAGAATAATGCTCAAACATCTTCTTACTTTCAGCACAATTTGTGGATTTGTAGACGTTGAGAAACTAATTTCTCAAATTTTTAGGTTTTTTTAAGCCAGGGGTATACCATGGCAATTTATAACAATCTGGCTTAACCTTAGGCACCACAGAATGAAGTATTTCATTAATCTTACAAACAAATTCATAATAACAATCATCGATGGTTTTATTTTTAAACACATCCAACCAAACACTACTCAAAATATGCTGATTTAAAACCTCAAAATTACATCTACTAAAATCGTAACGTAAATAATCAATATTAGAGCAGGGAAACTTATAAAAATGTCTGTCTGCATGTCTGGAGTATCACATTTTTCACATTTATCACATTTTTCAATAGAAAATTTAATATTATTGGAAATAAATACAAGATCTAATAATCGACCAAGACAATTAAAAAATGAATTAATTTGGACTAAAGACAAACCAAGAATTGTATCAATACAATTGATTTCATGCGTTAAATTAACATTGCCGGGAGACAAGGTATTACAATTAGGCAGTAACGACCAAACTATATTACATAAATTGAAGTCACCCAGAACCAAATAACCATATTTGTCGTTATCAGGAGCCATTTCAGAGATATTATGCATATGCGAAACATATAAGCTTTGACTGCTATTTGGCGGTAACAAACAATCCATATTAAACAATCTATTCAATCCTTCCAAGCGTACGCAAATTTGATCAAGCAACGTGTCACTATTAGGCAACACTAATGACGTAGACTTCAAATACTTCTTTACAGCAACCAAAACACCTCCTCCACGGGAACAGCAAGTTTACACAGAATCCCTGTCCTTACGGAAAACAGCGTACTTTTTAGTATCAAAAAACTCTCCATCATGGAAATCAATATTAAGCCAGGTTTCAACAAAAACAATGATATCGTAATCACACTGCGATGTCTCCAAAAAAATATATCTATGCTTAGTTCTGATGCCAGCCATATTTTGATAATAAATTTTGAGCTTATATGAGTCATTATCAACTAGGATTGAGTTCTTGCAGGATGGGCGTTGGGAAAATTTCGAAAAGGAGGAACATTAACGTTATTAGGCCAAAGAGAGGGTTTAAACAGTTCCTTGTAAAAATCCGGTGCAATACCCAGCTTAAAATTAACACTTTTTAAATCAGCCACATTAACGTCCTTCTTTACCAATTTAAAGAAAGCCATATGAGCCTTACTGATGTCGGTATGCTTTTCAACATAGGCCATGATTTGATCCTTCGTAATGTTTGATTTAAAGGAGTACAAATGTATCCACTTCTTCTTCACAATAACTTCAAGTTCAACATCATCATTCTCCCCAATAATGATAGGTCTTTGGCGATTTTTACGGGATGTTACTCGCGTCCAATCTGAATTGTGTGCTGGGTTACGATTTACATTAACAACATTATTTGTCTGCGCAAGGGGGACAGAAACACTGTTGCCAGTAGAGAAAGGAGCACCATTACCTTCATTAGCAAGCGCAGAAATATAACTAACACGAAAGTTATCTCTGAGACAGTTATCACTCTCAGAAGCATGAGTTGCAATAGTGTGCGTATCTTCAGAACTGTGTAAACTGGCGGGTAAAACAGACGGAGTGAGAGTTTTGGCGACTGAAGCAGCATTTGTAGGCAGTATCACTGATGACTTAACAACGGCAACATGCGACGTCAGAGAGTTAGCAGCAGAATTCGAAGAGACGGTTTGAGCAGAACGTGTATTAGAAACATCGTTAAGTGTTGTTGGCTTATTGAGAAGCTCATGAAGCAATATTTTCAGCTCTCTCACTTCATTGGACAAGTGAGAAACCACAGCAACCAAATCAGTAGATGCATTAAGGCAGTCATCACAATTATAAATAATGTTTTTATTTCTTTTTAACGACTCCAACAGATTTAAATCAGCAACAACCGTACAAAATTAATGAAATTTGCCATTGCAAATCTTGTACTTTACGTATTTCTCGGATTGTAAGGACTTGAAACAGAAAGCACACAACGTTTTAGGTGGATCAATTGACATCGCGTCTGCACAAATCAAAAGTCAGAGATCTTGAACCGATCTTGTCCTCCGATGGCTGTTTTACTAGAATATAGGGCCACGTTTGATCTACTAATCCTAACCACAATATTTGACTTGAAACTAGACTTTCTGTTGGGAATCACACATAGATAGCATGTATAATCCTTTAGGATAATTTCTATATCACGTGGAGAAAATGGCTGAATAATCAGAACCTTTTGTTTAGGTGTAAAAACTGGGTTTTCCCTGAACTTACACCTAGATGCTCCATGACCTTTTTATGCAGTTTCCTTCTCCGGACTGCTGTAACTTTTAAATGAAAGAAATCGGTAAGAAATTTGACAAAATTCATAAAATTTCAATACAAAATTTCCGATATTTGTCACATTAGCTACCGATTTTGGTTGTTAAAATGTGGCAGAATTTCAGTGCATGTTGAAGAATAATTCCGCCTACGGCAACTACCCGTTCGTCAGCGCATGCTGCGGATTATCTTCCTGATAGTAGTGTCCAATACTAAATTTCAAAAAAGTGGTGATAAGCTATCGATGGGAATTATGGAGAAAGAAGCCACTGATCTTGCGTAAAAATCACAAATAATAAAACATATTCTGCAAACTTTTTTATGCAATCAGTTGACGGCTGTTAGTACAATAGACAATAGTCCGGAACAAGAATATATCTTTTATAAAATGGAGACATTTTGAAAGAAGAGAAGAAAGTATAAAGAAAATTTGTTCTAGATAAACTAACATCAAAACAACTGCAACCCTGCGATGATGAAGGAGAAGAAGAGAACATGGAGGATAAAAATCCTTGTCATTGTTGGAATAATTGACTTTCAGATTGAGTTGGTTCCTAGAGATTTTCGACCGATACCAATTCACATACATGTATATAAATTATATTATAATTTGCATATAAAATATATATAAATTGCATACAAAATTGATTTGTATACGATTGATGATCTATCCAACGGCACCACTTCAGTCACAGGGAGTAGGCATCTGATGATGTACTTGTCACCGAGTTCGAAGTATGCACTCCTTAGTATGTATGCTCTCCAGTTAGTATGCTCTCCTGAATTATCTGTTATTCCAACGAGAAACTCAATAGTTTTTAATTAGAATAATGTTTCAGACCTTGAACGCTTGTAGTACGAACTTCTCGTACATTAAAAATTCAAAACTTCAGGAAATATGGGCATTGCGAAATATTCAAAACATAAATCGTTCCTGGAGAATTATGTATAATATTCCTAAGCTTATTTCATGAAGGATGTCGCTTCAAAAATATAATGAGTCCGAGCAAATATTTTTATTTTGTTTGTACCATATCATTTCTCCATTCCAAATACATAAGATCTTATTAATATTAATCATACTCCCGAGTCCAAACAAATGTTTTCATTTTGTTTGTACCATAGGATTTCACCAATCCAAAAACATAAGATCTCATTAATATTAATCATACGCCAGAGTCCAAATAAATGTTTTATTTTGTTTGTACTTGCTTCTCGTACATTAAGAATCCAAAATTAGCGGAAATAAGGTCGTTGCGAAAAATGCAAAACATAAATCGTTCTTTGAGATCTATATATAATATTCCTAAGCTGACTAAATGAAGGCTGTTGCTTCAAAAATATAATGAGTCCGAGCAAATGTTTTTATTTTGTTTGTACCATAGCATTTCTCCAGTCCAAATCCCTAAGATCTCATTAATATTAATCATACGACGGAGTTAAAACAAATGTTTTTGTTTTGTTTGGACAATAGGATTTCTCCAGTCCAAACCCATAACATCTCATTAATATTAATCATACGCCAGAGTCCAAATAAATGTTTTTATTTTGTTTGTACTTGCTTCTCGTACATCAAAACTTGAAAACTAAATGAAATAAGGTAATTTCGAAAAATTCAAAACATAAGTCGTTCTTGGAGATCTATGTAATATTCCTAAGCTGATTTAATGAAGGCTGTTGTTTCAAAAAAATAATGAGTCCGTGCAAATGTTTTCATTTTGTTTGTACCATAGCATTTCTCTAGCTCAAATCCATATGATCATATTAATATTAATCATACGGCCGAGTCCAAACAAATGTTTTTATTTTGTTTGTACCATAGCATTTCTCTACCTCAAATCCATAAGATCTTATTAATATTAATCATACGCCAGTAGGGAATATTACACAACTTGACTTATATATTCAATACATCGTAGGCTTGGACTAAATTGTGGAGTGCATCTTCACGCAGTGAGCTTTCGATTTTCCACATCACTGAGTGAGGCGTACAGTTTTCGACCGACTTCGAACTGTTTTGCTTTCAGAGCTTTGTCATAACATAGTGACGGCATTACAAAACAAGGTGACAATTTTTGAAAATACAGAAAGTTGCACAGTGGGGGGTTGTATATACGTCCCTGTGCTCCAAAAGACCAATTTAAAGTAGAGGACAATGATATCATCAGACTCGTTGTTTTAAGATACCAGTGGATGTATCAGAAGCCACAGTCTATTTTATAGTCACAGAACAATAGTTTCAATTCATATAGTATGAATTGTAATGCCCAGGTTATGTATTTAACATTTAGAGAGTCATACAAAATATTCATAGGCTATGCATAGACAAGGCTTGGTTCATTCTTGTAAAACGTAGATGTATTTATCGATGGTGTTTCGAAAAAAGGCTCAATCTGCTGTTTTTGCACAGATGTGCATAGATCATACGGTTACAAAAAAGTTGTAGCTATAGACAGTTATGGTTGTGCTTTTCCTGCAACATAATTGTCTACATATTTTCTTGCAGATAGCCCCAACCAGTTTGATCTCTTTGACTTGTCATGACAAGGTAAACAAACACAAGTTAGCCCTCGTAAAAACACCATTGATATAAAGAACATGACAAAATTTCCAGACTAGGGAACCTGTCGTTTTTTAAGATAAATCTTTGTTTTTGAATATTATTTCATATATATAATTGTTTGTTTCATCGATCAATCAAGACGTTTTGATTAGATATCGAAAGTAATAAAACATATTAAATATCAATCATACGCCATGATAAACGCAAGACTATTACCATCAAATTTATACAATTTCCCATCTTTAAATTCTATATAAAGTGAAAATACACATATTTATTTTATTCTTTCTAACGGTCACTACTAATCTGTGCATCACCTTATATGTCTCAGGATTCTCCTTCTCATCACTTCTCTCGTTGCAATTTAGTTGGTTTCTTTTTCTTTTCGTAGTTTAACAGATTTGATAGATTTTCTGTAAATTTTTCATTGCTGTGATCTATGGATACGTGTTAAGTTCCTGTTGTCATTGTTATAATGTCGAGTTTCAATAGTGTTTCCTTTGGTTTTTACGTTTTGTCTCTTTTTAGATTATGTTTCGATTAACATCCCTTGAATGCAAGTCCTTAGACAGCACAGTGTTTTTTTTTTGTGATTCCAGCTAGGTGTCCTATTTTGTTGTTGTCAGTTTTTCCTTGAACTGTAATGTAAGCGATTGTTATTGTTAGCTGTAGTCTGCATATTATGCCTGACTCGTTGCACATGTATTAACTTTTACAGTGGACGCGACAATGATAAAGAAGTCATGCGGGTTTACACTGGAATCATGTCTAATGTTGAAAAACTAATGATGTATAGTCTGTTTGGTCAGACAACCGTAGCGATGGAAAATGGAATGGCAGTGGCGAGACTGGAGTAAATAATATATAAACATAAGAAACGTATAGGAAATGGGAACTCAAACAAACCAAATTATTTGAAATATTTTAAATTCTTCGTAAACTAAAGGATTACTGTTGTTAGGCAACATCAGTTAAATTTGAAATTGTATGTTTCTAAATTTTCGTTAATACAGATATTTATATGATTAATGGCCTGTTTCACAGCGGACAATTCTCCATTTAAATGTACTTTAAATGTCCCATAACTGTTATTTAAATGCTATTTTATATAAAAATTTTCTGGGAGCTTTTAAATTGATTTTTAAAATGTTGTAATGTGTGTATTCAAAAACCCGGTTTTGCAAAAATTTCGGTTTTCAGTTACTTCGAATATTCCGATTTTGGAGAAACCGGTTTTCGGTTACACCGAGCTATGAAAACCGGTACATAACCGGTTTCGGTTTTTATGTCAAAATAGAAAAATATGTGTTTTAAAAAAATTGCTTATCTTTCATTCAGTCTTTTTGAAATTCAAGGTCGATTACCGAGTGCATAGCCATGAGAAAGCTTGTCAAAACATCGTTCGGAAGCGGTGTATAACTGCAGGTCCCCGTCAGACTTTGTAAGCATATGCCTTCATGGGATGTAACGGAAAACTAAAGTGTAGCAAGAAATGAAGCGCAAGAAATGGAGCGCAAGAAATGGAGAAATGAAGCGCAAGAAATGTATGAGAAAAAAAGGTTATTTTTTTTTTAGAAATTTTACTAAATTCTTTAAATTTCTTAAATACTGCATCTACATCAATGTAGAGTTAGGTTTGGTATTATCAATCGTCGATAATCAGTCAGTTAGGTGATTAAGAGCTAACCCACGGGAGATTCAATTAGTTTATCTCAAGATGCTCAGTATCCTATCTGAGATAATTCTGGCAGGTCATTTAAAAAGGCAGGAACCCATGATATGCATCCTTCTCCCGGCTAGATGTATGTTCAATGGATTCTCGTCTTCCTCATCTTAATAGCTTCTACATGACTCATTTGCCTTGAAATTTAGCCTCGCCGCATGTGCACCAATCAAGCAGAAATTTCATAGATCTCCTGTTATCCACTATGGGTTGGATTTATCATCCGCGTAATCAAAATTAGTCTTTGTGTTAATGTATGAGAAGTTCGTACTACCACCTTATAAGGCCAGACAATTTTTTTATAAATGAGAAATGGCGGGTTGGTTGGAATAACAGACCATTATAGAAGCACACTCACTGGCATGACAAGTTCCGAACGCCGTTACAATTTTATCATCAGATTCTTGAATACTGGGCCTAAATTGATAACACTGGCAGAACATAAATCATATGCATATATACAAACTCGTATGAGAGACTTTACATATGGGAATTAGTATCGATCAAAAAATTCCCTAAGCTAAGATCAAAATGTTCTTGTCGGTTACGCTGGCATATCGCTGGGGCCATGTCGACCTGTTACAATTCCTGTGGAACCTGTTCTACAGTACGCAGTCTTGCCAGCTCATTCGCTCTGGAATTTACCTAAGTTTTGGCAAATTTACATGTTTTAACATTTGGCAGCTATTAGCTGTTAATCATATGATAAATTTCGCAATGTTAGCAACAGATTTAACCCATTAGTGCATGAAGTTCCCTGGCGCAGGAGTTCTTTTTTTGTTTGTTTATTTATTATAAAAAGTGGTTTTTAGAAGATTTAGTAAAAATAAACATATAATTTTGCTTTTACAGGCCGTCTCTTATAAGAGATTCTATGCAAAAAGAACATTGGCCGTATGATACATTTTAAAGCATTCTTTTTTTTACATTTGCTACAAAAGAAATTTGACTTCTTGCCACAATTAGCACATCGCCTTTCTGTGTTGAAGTAGTCAGTTATGTTATTCCTACCTTCGCAACGTGTATCGGTGTTAAAATTTGTCCTATTGGCACCTTTTATAAAGGGAATTTCATACCTTTCCAAGTAAGAAGTTGCGATGTAGCGACTCAAAATAAGCAAGCTGGCACAGTATGTATTATTTGGATGACCAGCTGATCCATTTTACCAATGCCGTCCATACCTTGATTATAATGTTGAAATACTCTTGGCTGAGGAATTTGAATAGCACCCTGTCCCCTTGCATAGCGTTTGCATGAACCATTTTCATTACACCGTGTTACACACACATTCTGTCCTATGAACCAAATTTACTTTTTCGGAAAGGGGATACAAAATAAAAATACACGTGTATCGGCAATTTTCATGTACACGTCAGAATTTTTTTTTTTTAAATTTGAAGTATAAAGGTCGTAGTGGCCTGTGTGAAAGCCTTTGGACCGATTTTTAACCCTTTTTCAGTGATCCAATCGAGCTGATTTTTTGCAGGCAGACTCGTGGAAAAGTCTGTATCACGTCAAATTTTTTAAAACATACATTTTTATGAATTCTCAGATTTTCCTAATTTTTTTTTTTTTAAAATGGTTATCGTTTTTTTTTAAGGCTTCAGTTCGTTAAAAAACTATTTTTTTTATTACTTTTGTTTTATAAAAATAAAGAATAGTTACATTAAAAATTTTAATGTTTTTAAAGAAATTTAGGCCTTTTATTTTTGCGGTTGTAAGCATTTGCTTCAGTATCGCGACAAATAGACCAACAGTATTCGCCAAGCATATGCGTAATGTCTTTTCCTTTAAAGCGCTTTTCAATAGCCGCAATGTTCTGATGGAACCTTTCGCCATGCTCATCGCTACAAGCTCCTAAATCATCAGTGAAAAAATCTAAATGATTGTGAAGAAAATGGATCTTTAGCGACATTAATATGCCCATTTCGCCATATGCCGAAACCATTTCTGCTACAATATTTCTATAATTGGCAGCTCGTTTGTTGCCAAGAAACTGCTCAATAACGGCAACTGAAATGAACAATGAAAATTCAGAACTTGCAATTATTTTTTTTATCTGCGGACCATTGAAAACACCTTAAATCAAAAAAATCATTAAAAAACATAAAGTTACTGAATGACTTCTTAAAAAAAATACCTGCATGAATCTTTGCGCCGCTCAATTTCGGAAAAATTTTGCGCAAAGTTGCAATGGCCTCGCCATCACGATCCAGTTTTTTAACAAAATTTGATACGAGACCGAGCTTAATGTGTGGTGGAGGCAAAATGATTTGAGACGGCTGCACCAATGGTAGATTCTCTACACTTTCTACGGCTACTTTGTAGCATGTTCGCGGCTTCCACTTAAATTAAGTGTAATGCTCATCTCTTTTTCGACCTTCCCATGTACACAAAAAGCACTGGTGGGTTGGAAATCCACGCTTAACACCCATGAGTAAACCGACCACTTTCGGATCGCAGCATTTTATCCAATTATGCTCTTTGTACTTTATCAGCTGTAATATTAATTCCATGCCCTCGTATGTTTCCTTGAGGTTTGTGGCATATGCGATCGGGACAGATGGATGTATGTTACCGATATGAAGCAGCACGACTTTAAGGCTGTTGACCGATGCATCGATGAAAAGTCGCCACTCCTCTGAAATATGAGGGTAACCAATTTTTGCAAACATCAAATCAATATCATAACAATAAGCTAGGTTTTTTTTCCCGATCTTCGTGCAATTTATAAAATTCGTCATATGGAATAGTGGTACCTCGACCACGAGCGGCTGTTATTTTAAAATCAGCCGCCACTATATTCCACTGCTTAAAGCGTGATGTAAAGAGTTCTGCTGTTCTCCTCGACAAATTTCCGTCTCGTACGAGGTCATTGAAGTCGGCTTGCGTTATTAAATGCGGCATTGAAGTCCCAATTTCACTGGGTGTTTCCACAAATTCCGATACTTGTGGACTCTCGCATCTCGCATTCGATGCAAGAAAAGTTGATAGCAGTGTTGGTACAACCGTTGATTCTGCATCGCTTATTTCGGGAACATTATCAAAAATCTCCACTGAAGCCGCTACACGCTCTTCTGGTGAGTATAGAACTGCTGGAATTACCGATTCTACATTAGCGTAGCGAATTTTGTTGCGGTGACTGTATTGGTACCCCTTTGTTTGAGCAAAAGTTACACAAAAGTAGCACAATTCATTGCAGTGCTCCGTCCGTGGTAGCCAAATTGTTGGTACAGCGTACTTTATTGTTGACCTTCCATCAGTAAACTTGCACAACGACTTCCGGAGTATACCACAAGTAAGGAACATAAGCAGTCTTAAATATTTTCTGAAACGAATTCACCACTGTTTTAGTAATATTTTTCAAATTTTTACTTGGTGCGAATAAGCCACAAACGTAACAAAAGTTATTTGGCGTCGGGCACTGCATTTTTGCAGATGAAATATATACAAATACGTTTTCGCACAACAGAACTTAAAACAATTTTGCAATTCCTTATTTCATCTGTCAGACCAGTTGTAAGTGTAGTAAAAGTCAACTTTCGTAACGCTAAAGTAGTTTAAAAATTTGGAGTCCCTTCAAGTTATGCTAAGAAAAGTGAAAAAAAATATTTTTTTCTCAAAAATAAAAAAATTGGGGAAAATCTGAGAATTGATAAAAATTGTTTTTAAAAAATTTGACGTGATATAGTCATTTCCACGAGTCTGCCTGCAAAAAATCAGCTCGATTGGATCAATGAAAAAGGGTTAAAAATCGGTCCAAAGGCTTTCACACAGGCCACTACGATCTTTATACTTCAAACTTAAAAAAAAAAAATAACAAGCCTGTGTTAGATAACACGGGCGCATAGGTCAGACGTAGAATACGTTAGTCATTTTGCATTTAAAATATATGAATTAAATATAATTTTTGATAAATGATTTAAATCTATCTAATATATACGCATACAGCTGATAGCTAGTTATTAAGTTTTTGTAACATAAGTAGGCGTTTGCATGTATTAAAGTTAATTAATTTTAGATAGGATAAGTTATGTGTGATAAGTTATTTTATGTATGTACAGTATAATTTTTAGTAAAATAAGACAACAACAAAACTACCAAAATGATGGCGATAACCCAAATAAGTTTGGAAACCACTGATCTAAACGATTGGAATAGTTTTGAACAAGATTTATTAATTTATTTTTTAGTTTGTGTGCTCGAAGACTGTATGCCATATGTTTAAGGATGAAACTTTATCTAGTTTAACGTATTACATTATAGCGACATCTTCATTTGAAGTACAGCTACAGCAATACATTTTATGATATGGCAGCACAATAGATTAGCTGCTTTCCAACTACTTCCCAATGTATTCACAGAAATGTGTTTAGGAAAAACGCCATTGATATAGTGAGCGTATACATCGCCAATCCTTTGTATTAATGTACATACACATACATTTAAACGCTGCTCGCAGAAGAAAAAAACAACAGCAAAGATCTGGAACTTTCAAGCACACACAAGTGTCCACGCTCCCCTCCCTTCATTTTATGTTCCCCTCCAAAGGAACTAATAACCGACCGATGCAACAAAACGAAATGTACACACACACACATTTACACGCTGCTCGATAAATAAACAAAGCACAGCAAAACCAAAATCATTTGATTTCACAACAACAACAAAAACAACAGCGGCATTTACAAACTAACAACAACAGCGGCATGTACAAAAAAAGTCTAAAATATCATGCTCTTAAATATTTATTTCCTTAACTACATAAAACTTTTATATATAGACATATAATTTTTTTAATGTAATTCGAAACAAAACATATTACCAAAACTGAGTAACATATAAAAATTGCTAAAATATGTTTTAATATTTAAGTAAAAGTGGGTGAAAGTTGACAAACATTTTCTCAAAATTTTGTGGTCCAGATCAACACCCCTACCTTACCGTATAACGTATTATACGTTAAAAAAATTCTGACGTGTACATGAAAATCGACGATACACGTGTATTTTTATTTTTTCCCCTCTTTCCGAATATGTGCATTTGGTTCATAGGACAGAAAAAAATCTACTTTTTGTAACACCGTGTTATTATCGAAATTGGTGACACTGGTGATCACGTTGTGATCCGTTCATCGCACTAGCAATATGTTTCCATTGTTTGAAAAACGGTAGTCATTGGATCCCCTCTGTTCTTTTTTCACATCGGAAATAGGTCGCAGTGTACACTTTTCAGTCCAACCATCTCGTATTGTATCCGATGTGCAGATTCCCAATAGGTTATATGTAATACATTTTGTCTTTTACCTTGAATCTCTTGTTGTGTGGTATATTGGCTTTTGTCAGGAGATCAATAATTTTATCTCATCTTACGCCGAATCCATGCGAAATGGGCTCAAAATTTTTACCCGTGTATATGTCAAAATAAATCACATACCCTTCACTTTAGTTCAGTGCCCAGTTTTTAAATCCAAATCTCTTTGGCTTGCCGCGAATATACTGCTTCGCATAGTGTTTTCCGTAATAGGGTATCATAGTTTCGTCAATGGAAACATTTTCTTCTACTCGCCCATGTTTGAGGAATGCTTGAATCAGATGAGTTAGTATAGGCCTAACTTTGTACAGACGGTCGTCAGTGCTTTGAAATACGGTGTTATCATTTAGATGAAAATTGCGTAAAATGTTTTCAAATCTGTTCAGACTCATTCTGTTGTCTAAAAGTTTTGGTGTATGGGATTTTTCTGACCAATAAAGCCGTTTATTCGGGTATTTTGCATATCCTGACATCAACATACCGCCTATGAATACCTTTATTTCATCCAAAGTCACAGTGCTGTAATATATCTTCAGAACAAAATAGTTCAAAAGAGCCGGTTGGACTTTTGGTGGATTGAGCTTGTATGTTTGGTGGAATCATTTCGCATTGAATCTCAATGTCGTAATTTGAATCTGGTTGGCGCCAACTACCTCCAGTTCCACCAGGCCTATTTGAAATACCAGTTTGTTGATATTTTGTTAGTGGTTCATCATCGCTTTCATTTCATTCATCATTTCCATTCTGGTTCATTTCTGTCTCGGTTGATAACAATTTTCTCCAAAGATGATTGAGATTTGCCTCATGCTCATCATCACTCCCATCAGAATCCTGCTCTGTATAATTTCCATCTAACGGAGGAATCGCATAAATATCAATTTCTTGCAAGTCGCCATAAAAAGCTTCCAATTCTTCCAATAATTCGGCAACAGTAAGTCTAGAATAGATAGAATATAGAATATAGTTCTCAACTGCCCTCGATGCATAGCGTCCCCTATAAGGGACGCATAATACAACATCGTACAGTGCAGAAGTTATAATTTTTTCACAACTCGCGAATACTTAAATTTTTGCTTATAATTAATTTAATCTGAATCTACTCAAAAAATCAATGAGTGTTCGAACTCACGGATGATGTGTTAACACCTTTTTGCTACACGGTACCTGTTCGATTTCTAGGAACACATTAGTAAATGTTACATTGGAAAATAAAAAATTATAGTTTTTTTTCTATACACCGGGCAATGCTGAACATCAAATGACACGATTTGTTTGGCCATAGCAACAACAACGAAACAACCAAACATACAGCATCACACATACTTTGTACGAAGTAGCTGACGTATTAGTGTGGGCTTGCAAATGAAATTTTGCCGTTCAACAACAGAAACAGACACATGTACATACATACATTATTATGGTAATACATACGCTATAGACACAATTTCGTTTGCCTCAGCCCTGCCACACCACTCTTTCATTGCTCTCTTGTTCGCTCATTTTTGTTTAACACGTCATTATTCTCTTTTGGCGTCGCAGAAAATATGGTTTTAGCAGCAGCATAAAATCTGGTTCTAACAGCAGCATAAAATCTGACTTTGATAGATTTAGTCCCTATACGCCGCTATAGATGTGAACACATCAACATGTTACAACAACACAATAGTTTTTAGTTTTATTAAATTTTTACTTACCCGGCCCGTGTTTTAAGATTTTTTTTAAATTTGTATTCCATACTTTGCACTAGAAACACCACGCAAAGCACCACACATGAAAGAAATCACAAGATAACTGTTGTGTTGATATGCCACCTATAGTAGAGTACACTTGCTTCAATTATATATTTCAAAATGCAGGCATGATGTGGTGAAATGTTGGCGTCCTGTAATTCTTTATCTTTAATACACGCGTTCATATCTACTCTTAATTGCTATTAATAATAATCATACGCAATGAAAATTCCCGCATAGAAAACTTTTTAATAGTCGATAGACTATTTGGTCAGTTTCAAAATTTATTGTACACAAATAAGCACGAGGCGAAATACATGAATTACAACTTTGTTTGCCCTTGGAAATAAACTTCCCTACACAACAACGACAACAAAGGATGTGTTTGAAAATACTTCCCTTACTGAAACAATGCTTATATTTCAGAACATGAAGGTAATAAGTTAACATTATTATTGCCTTCTAGCCGTCTATTGGCGATATATATTTGACATTAAAAGAATTTGAGGAAATTCCCAATATCAACCCTAAAGTTTAAATTCCGTCCAAAAAACTCTATTGAAACCATTTAACAATCACAGATATGTTAGGCAAACTTTCTAGCCGTAACAAGAAGTGTCAAAAATCAAATAATTGCCATATTACGGTTGCACAGCAGGCGAAAAAGTTAAAAAAAAAAATATTGTCAAAAAGGTTGACAAAAATGTAGGGGAATTATTTTAGAGTGTTCAAGTTTCAAAAGTACAGAAAATTCTAAAAATTTATAAAGGAGACACATTTACCACAAGGTTTAAATTGTTTGAGTACTAATTTGGACAATCCAAATTGCATGGATCAGAACCTGCCTACAAATAACTTTCGTTTAAAGGAAACATTCCGTTGACTCCTACCGTTGACTCATTTTCCTGAGTAATACCAGCAGATTGCAGAAAACAACAATATACAAGTGTTTCCAAAATGATTTTCTGTTGTGTATGCGAATTATAACGAATGAAGGTTGGGGATAAACTGACTTTATTTAAAATGGTATAACTAATATGAATAGTAGTATAAAGAAGACTTTTTATGGCATTTTCCATCACTTTGGCCAAAACTTCCGGCGATACGTCCTCACATTCTTGACGGATATTGTCTTTAAGAGCTGCAAGAGTCTGAGGCTTGTTGACATAAACCCGCGACTTCAAAAAGCCCCACAAAAAGAAGTGTGGAGCGGTCAAATCAGGCGATCTTGCTGGCCAGTGCAAATCGCCAAAACGGGAGATTAGGGGCCGGGGAAATGCGTCCTTCAGCATATCGGTTGTGGCACGTGCAGTGTGTGCCGTTGCACCGTCCTGTTGGAACCACATATTTTCCAATCCCAATTCATCAAGTTGCGGCAAAAAGAACTCGTTGATCATTGCTCTGTACCGTGGCACGTCGTCTGGTCGATGTCGACGGCGCTTCCATGACATCCTGGGCTACAGCAGCAATATTTTCTGCAGAACGGCTACCCCGGGGTCTGCCACGCCTGGCAGCATCTCGTGTTGTGCCAGTCTCTTCGAGGCGAGCGGCTAAACGTCGCAGTGTTTCACCAGTAGGCGTTGGACGGCCAGGAAATCTGCGACGAAATTCACGTTGTGCCAAAGTCACCGACCGATTATTGGTCAAATAAATAGTCAGCAATATTCCGCGTTCTGGAGCAGTGTAGCGTAACATTGTTTATTAACGTGTATTTCGCATGTGTTTACTACACAAATGTCAAAACAGAACTGACATTAGGGGCCAATCGCAAAATTTATAGCATTTTCTGATAGGAGTATTACTTTAGCGCCACCTTGTATAAAGGGTTACCATGTAATATAGTTATATACATTGCATTCCTTGCCCGTTTTAAATAGGTATAATATTTACAAGTTTGCTTAGATACATAAATAAAGATGATATTTAGTTTAAGTGTTACATCGTATCTACACTACAATCTTTTCGACAATCTCTCCCTCTCTCATTTTCTTTGATTGACTTCTAGTAATTCAAGCAGTTGCTGTAACATCCTCAGATCGTAGTCTCTTTCTATTTTCTATACAATAAGTGATAGGTTGAAATCGAACTTGTTTGACATTGGTCTTTCTCATCTGATTAATATGAGCGTGTTTTTGACTGCCATTAACTTTAACAATATATCTTAAGCTACTTAGTTTCTTTATAATTTTTCCACGAATCCATTTAACGGAATAAGAAAATACATTTCGATACAGAACTTCTTCATTTTCTTTAAATATTCGATCTTGTGACAATTTATTTACTGGTTGGTATTGATTAGAACTACTGTTTGCGCTTGGTGTAATTTCCTCTTCCCTTTCTGTTTGCACAAAAATATCCATTAGAGTTCTGGGTTTAAAGTTAAACAACAAGTTAGCTGGAGATTTTTTTGTAACTGTTGATGGAGTATTTCTATATTGAAGTAAAAAATTATTTAATTTCAAATCCCAGGATAGAAATTTTGTTCTGTTGTCGATCATAAACTTCTTAAGGGATTGTTTTACTGTCTGCACTGCACGTTCTGCGCTACCGTTAGACTGCGGGTGGTAGGATGGTGACTTTAAAACTTCTATTCCATTGGATTCACAAAATTTAATAAAGCTGTTTGAATTAAATGGCGGCCCATTATCACTAACGATAGTACTAGGAATGCCAAATATGACGAAAGTTTTTCTTAAAGCCTGACACACATCTTTTGCATCAGTTTTCTTCATAATTTCACAATCTATCCATTTTGAGAAAACATCAAATAAAACCAATATGGTCACGTTATCAATTTTACAGAAATCGACATGAATTCTTTCAAAAGGGTAGTTTGTATGTTTCCATTTTGTCAAAATTTGCTTTGGTGATTTCTGTAGGGTCTGACATGGTACACATCTCTGCACGATATTTTCAATATCATAGTCTATACCAGGCCACCATACGTAAGTACGGGCGATACTTTTCATTCTAACAATGCCCAAAATGACTCTCATGCAACAGATCTAATACCCTATTTATTAGACTTTTTGGTATAATTACTCGGTTTGCATAAAAGAGACAGCCACTCCCGGTGCCAAGAGAGTATCGTTTGTTATAATATTGAGCCAATTCTGGACTCAATTCTTGAGGCCACTTTCCTTTGGAAATGTATGTAAAAATGACATTTAGCAGTCTATCTTTTTGCATTTCATTACTAACATCATTCGATTTAATTGGGAAATTACTGATACTGATGCAATTTATACAGATCTCCTCAATTTCCGTAGGATAATCTAGAGGCAACCTCGACAACCCATCTGCATGTCTCATTTCTGAACCTTTTCTGTAACAAATTGTATAATCGTACATTGACTATATTATAGCCCAAAGTTGTAAACGGTTTGCCGCCACTGCTGGTACATCTTTTCTATCTCCAAAGATAGCACGTAGTCAATAGTGAAAGAAAGACCATAGATGTATTTGTGGAACCTTTTCACTGCAAACACTATAGCTAGTGCCTCTCTATGTAGTTGCGAGTAATGCTTCTCGGCCGCCGAGAGTGTGCTTGACACAAACATAATTGGTCTCTCTTTGCCCTCAATTAAGTGTGATAACACAGCTCCCACTCCATAAGGGCTTGCATCACATGATATGATTATCGGTTTTGTCGGATCATAATAGACCAATATCAAATTTTTATTTCTCTGAAATGCTTCCGAATTTCGTTTATCCCATTTCCACTGTTGATTTTTTCCATTTAATTGATACAAGCAAGCCAATTCGCTTGATAAATTTGGGATACATTTGTGATAAAAGTTTAACATACCTAAATATGATGACAACTGGGATTTATCTATCGGTTCTGGCGCTTCCAATACATCTTTTGTGCCTTCTTTATTTGGTTTATTTGGTTGGTAAGATGTATAATGGGTTACCATATAATATAGTTATATACATTACATTTTCTTTCTCATGTTTTTTTTTTATCTTATTTTAAACTCTCGTTGCAAATGACTTCAACGCCGACAATGCGCATAAGATAATCTTTGCGATAGATCACTACCCCATACGGTTGTGGCTGGACAATATGCGGTAATTGACAATATACTTATATGGATAACATAATACCCACTTCTGGCATTGAGAGAAACTTCATCCCTCATATCCCGGATAGGCAGGACTAGAAAGAATGCATACCATGGTATAGGAGGTGTTTATATGCTACAGTTTGATTTTGAAAGCTATTATAAACGAATGGTCCAAATCTTGCACAAATGCTACTGGACCGTTGCAGCGTAATCCATAGAGAAGTAATGGAAATCGGAAAAAATTTCGCCACCCTATCAGCATCTACTGTGACAGTCAGGGTCCTAGTCACCCTATTAACATCTACTGTGACAGTCAGGTTGCTAACATCTACTGTGACAGCCGGGTCGCCGACCACTTCCACGAATCTTCTAAATTAGATGGGCAAGCTTTTGGGTATCCCCATTATATGGGTGCCGGGCAGAGGACCAGTCCAGGGAACCATACCTAAAATAGGCCGACTAGATACGGAAGATTCTTTTTAGCTTCAGTGGATATGGAGCACGTGATTATACTCCCTTTTGTATGCAAGCTCATGTTAGAAATGGCAGCTCTAACATACGGGAATAAGGGATGATCTGGAGGCACAAAATGCAGCATCACCAGGCCAGTATGAAAAAGTTATGACGCGAAATCGAATGCCTAACTTACTATCTTATGCAATATATTCTATACCAAATATCTCTGTGATCCTTGGGCACTTTATATTGGACAGACGCCCACCTACAGTTGGGATCCTAGCTTATGATTAGTACAGAAGCTGTGGGAATGAAGACCAATACAAGAGCATGGAACAGCTACTATGATATTACCCAGCCTTTTGTGTGAGCAGGAGAAAATATCTAAGCTCTTACTTTATTTTGAATTTAATATACTTACACGGAGTTAAGATGAATGATCTTAGGACATGCATTAAGATCACTAATAAGTTCATAGGGGATTAATCAACATCCCTTCTTTCACTGCACCATGTATAATGAGGATAGCTGAGCCGATTATTTGAATGTTACTTAATCGAACCAGACCAATTTACAGGTAAAACTATTGGGAATATACAACACGATACGAGGAATTTCAGCGGGTTTTAATTGGGCTAAATGTGTAAGTTGTGATAACCACTTCCTGCTACCGTAGCCTACACATCTGACTGGAAGACAATTGTGCTTAATGTCAGCCGCATAATAGATTAATCACATAGGGAAAAGTAATGTGCAAGAAGTAAATTGCGGACAAGTAAACTGGACATTGATAATACCATCCGCATCCCTACTAATAATGTAATGCAATAATCTAATATGGCTTCCAAGCGCTGAGTTTTAATATCACATATAGAACAGGACCATATGGCCAGCAGTGGAAACAGGGAGAAATAAGTCGCTTCTTCGGCTGAACAAGGCTAACTTGCGACCCCGCACTGGGATGATCACGGGCCACTGGGATGCTGGAGGCTTCACTCGCAACTGGATTGTGAACCGGGTTGATTACTGCCGTGCTTAAGGTTATGAGGAAGGGGTGGAAACCATTGAACACTTTCTACGTCAGTGCCCAGCTCTGCTGAATAGGCGTCGCTGTTGCTTTTAGGCAGAGGGCCTGGCCTCAATGCGCGATGTGGCCATTGAGGTTTTAATGAAATTCTCGCGGAGTCTGCCATGAACCCAAGCAGGCGATACCATCATCGGATGATTTGTCTACTGGTTCTTTCTACCCTACTTGGAATCTGGAATGATAAACCTTGACCTGCACATATGGATCCTCATCTTGAATGGTATTGTATGTATTAATCAGGGCGTATCAGGTGAAATATGTAAATATACACTGGGAACATAATTGAGTGGTTCTTCTGTCTGTAATACGTGTATCTATCTTTCAAAAATTTTAACTATCAGTGGGGCTCGCCCCAATCTCTTCCTTCCCCTCTCTATTTCCTCTTCATGTATATTTGCAATCACAATGGGTCAACCGACCACCAAGTGTAGTGACAATAAATTTTATACTGTCTCTTTTTTTCATCCTGTACTTTTTCGGCCATGACAAGAAAATCGCATTGTACAAATATTTGAGGCAATAATGACCCCTGTGAATTCAATTTCTGAAACTTATATTGTAATCTGACTCTGATGTGTTTCAGATTATCCTAGACAAAGTCACCTAATTTGGCGTAAAGTATGCTGCCTATTCTGTATACTTTAACAAAGATACATGTAGTCTCAGATTCCTTGAGTATACTGCAAAGCAAGTCTCAGCATCTAGTCCTGATGGGATAATTAATTACTTTTTAACTAAAATATCTATATTTTATATGGATACATCAGTCTTAACTCAAAGATTTTAATGTTTAGCTCATACTAAATTAATATTAATCATACCTACTAGACACTACTGAAATACTCGAAATAATATCAATCATACGATAAGTGCAACAGTATTAAAAATGATTTTTGGGTTTGTTTTGCATGATTACGGCAGGTACTTCTTACCCATGAATTTTGTTTTTAAATTTTCCTCTATTTTTTTTAGATGTTTCGGAAAATACTTTTAACATAAAAATTTTTATCAAACGGACAATCCCAAAGGATGGGAGATAAATTAAAAAAAATCCAGCAAACAAATTAAAATAACTTCTCTCTATTCTATGCCACCTCTGATTTCCAAGTGCAGAGGTATACCACTACATAGTCAAATCTTTATTTAAGGTTGCTTTCCTTAATTGACTGTTGTACGGTCTCATCCTGCCCGAGAAGTATATGGATATTTTAAGTTAATTAAGTCGGATGTTAATGTGCACTGCTCTTCTATGTGAGAATGTGGGTTTGATTGTTGCTGTGAGCACAATTTTCTCATTGATTTCATTCGATAACAGCCACCTATGTTCGATACTATCGAGTAAAGCCGGCACATTGTATTGCTCGGAATCGGTGTAAAACTTTATGTCCAAATAATTGAGACCATAACTAAAAAGCATACAGCTCCCCCAGTCCCTTCATTGGATGTACTGGGAAACAAATTTTAATTTAAATTTGAATTTAGATTTCATGACCAGCTACTTTTAAATTTACATAGGACCATTAGCATGACACTTTAATAAACACTTTTGTAGGCATTGTTTGCTTGCTCTCATTGACATTCATTATGCAATGAAAAACACGGCTTTATAAAATATCACCCTTTACAAATATGTAAACGATAAGAGTTTAACTCCAACTCAAATAGCAATTTAGCAGCACTTAACCCATACAACAACTGGGATAAGATGGGCGACTAAAAACATGACACATACGTAGAGAGATAAAGTTACCCACTAGAGCTCACAGTAGCAATTAACAAACATTCTTGCACAGGATAGTTGACTCAACCCACATGCAACACTTACTAACTACAGAGGATATGGAACAGTAGTCACAAAATGTTACCACAGGCAACACTTACTCGTCTATGTACAGATTCCTGAACTAGATGTCTCCAGCTTTCCTAGTGTATGTTAGAAAGTACCAGCGCACACTTTGGAGTTTAACCACATAACGAAGCAAAAAAACACCGACACTGAATACACAGGACAAGCCTCTTTTGCCGGGGCAACAAGCAGCAAGACCCTGCTTCCCGAATCTATGTTAACTGAGGTGGCATTGTGGCGGTGTTCATTATATTACAAGGCTAATTAATTTTATTACAACATGTAAGATGACTCTGGCTGGCTGTTGCCTGCCGCGTTAAATATCCCAAGGAGGGACGTATGGACGAAAATTATAATGCAAAACTATGGCAAACAATTTAAATGTCAGGAGAGAGAAAAGAAAATTCTAAGTGGCAAAAAAATATTAATTTCTATGCCAGTTCAAGATACTACTATGCAGATATATGCAATATTAAAGAGAACATATGGTTTAAATGACAGTTGAAATAGAAGCAGAGCACACATTTGGGAGTCGTTTGCGGCCGGGAGCCTGGTGTTGGATGACTAGTTTTCACTCCCCCTGCAAACGGGGCACTTTATCTCTACCCGTTGAAAATGAGGTTAAAAAGGAAAAATATTTTCTCGGCACGTCTTATTTGATAGAGACAAATATATACTATAATTCCAAGTTGATTAAATTTTAAAAAGTGAAATGAAACCCTCGATATGGAACAATGAACACAACCAGCCAGACGACTGACAGTATCAGAAAAGGGAAAACGTTCGTGAAATGTGCTATAAACATTGATAATACGGGTATTTGGTGTTTAGCCTGAAAGTATGCTGAGGTATTTAAACAATAGTTTTCGCCATTTTGAATTTAGGTTAGCAAAAAAGGTTTTTGATTTGACAGTTATTAGACAAAAGGGAAAGAGTTGTACAACAACTTGTAGCAACAAAAGTTTGTTTGTAAAGCATGTTTAAAGTGGATGACTAACTGCCGATTTCACCATGTCCTACGTATAGACCTAATGGACAGTTTTAGCTGGCAGTTTGAATGGAATTTATAATTTTTACCTGTCCTTTAGCTGCGACATTTATGGTGAAATTGGCTTCGAGTGTGTAAAGTACTTGAATTTTGCCGAAATTTTAGACTCATATTGAATGTATAATAACAGTGATTAATAAATATTACTCATACACTCCGGTGAACAATCTTAGTAACGAATTAATAATAGTCATACGGCTTTAACGTGAAGCAATTTTAAGTGCATAATTATGGCCTTGAAACTGTTTGCAGATATTTCTCAAGGCCTACCAGATATTTGACAACTACGCGATTATTACTGGAAACCACTGAGTTGCTGGGCCATCCAAATCAAATTTTATCAAATTTTCACGAAACCGATAAATCTAAAAATGTCTGGATACATTTTTGCCACAACTCTGAATGTGTGGTACTACTAACTTCTTGACCAGTGCAAACATCGGGCATTGGCTTAATTTGCTAATGAACAGGGTGGACCATGGGTGAAAATTTGGATTATACAGGGTGGAACGCGGTAATTTGCTTTTTTGCACTGCAGGCTGTGGCGGCACTGTTGGTCGAAGATAGCGGAGAGTGTGCGTGGCTTATAGTAGCTGACGGAAGATTAGTATTCGTCTACCTTTCAGTTGCCATCACGCATTAGACACGTGAGGAGAGGTCATTTTGTGTTAAAGCGCACTTTTCAAATGCACACTCGATCATTGCAGTGCAGCGTGCTTTTCGTTTACTATTCGCTGTTCCCCCACGTGGAAGTGTTCCTGGACGGCAATCAATTGTAAATTGGGTAACTTCATTAAGAACAGGGAATTTGTGATGTGTACGGAGGGGACCTGAGAGAAGGATTATAACACCACAAAACATGGAGAGAGTTAGAGCACCAGTACTGCAGTCTCCGAAATGGTCTGCTCGGAAGCAATCACTTGCTCTTGGCATTTCCAGACGTTCTCTCCACCGGGTTCTTCATAAAGAATTAAATTTTCATCCGTATAAAATGTGCGTGGTCCAACAATTGTCAGCACGGGACTATTTAACACGGCGGACCTCTTGTGAAAATATTCTTGCAACTTTACCCCGTGACGTAATTGTGTTCTTTTCTGATGAGGCACATTTTACTTAGCCCCATGCGATTTTTTCCTTTGGGGTTATCTGAAGTCGAAGGTGTATATCAACCGTCCCAACCTAATTAACAGTATTGAGGCTGAAAAGTCGCCATGCTTGTTGGAGTTCATGAAAACTTCAGAAAACGTATGCAACAATGTGTGGATAGCGAAGGGCGACATTTGCCAGATACACTATTTAAAACCATGTAATTTTAAAATTCAATATAATTAAAATATAAAATAAATTTTTCTAAGGTTCATAATTTTTTTACTTCATTCCCAAATAAGCAAATTACTGCGCTCCACCCTGTATTTTGTAAAAATTATGATTTTATGAGAGGTAGTAGGCTATTATGAGAGGTAATTCCAAATCTTGCCAGGTTGTGGGTTGTGGACTGATCCCAGATTGAAGAGATTTTAAAGCAGCTTGATTGCCAGACTGGCTGCTGATAGTCCAGGCGGTGATGGCGTTTCGTCCCTGCTATAGAACAATTTCTGCTATCGCAATGACTTCTGCCTGAGAGACGCGACAATTGTCTGGGGACCTTTGAGTAATGTTTAGACACTGGCCTTTAGAATAAATTACAAACCCTACTTTGCAACGTAGGTGGAAGCTATCATTGCAGTAGCTATCTTTGCAGTAGCCGTAAAATCGTCTCATGACCCTACGGGCTAGAGATTAATCTCGGGGAATCTCTGAGGCGGATTGCCTCAGCAAATCTGTTGATACCATGTGAAACATAACACTGAAATGCTCGTTGGGTATTGTGATAGGAGCAACGGTGATACACACCATTGTCCTTCTCTGGACTTTTGTGAACAGACATAGGTTAGTACACTTTTCCAGTACTGGCCACAAAAGTGCTATGCCGTACAGCAATATCGGGTGGAGAATAGCTATTTATATCCAGTAAGCTATTTTCGGGCGCTACGATGGCCCTGTTCAGGATTATAGAGTCCCGCTGACTCTACTGATGTTATTGATACTGCTTGGCTTGAAACTAAACTTTCTCTCGAGAATGAGATCTACATATCCCTTGGAATATTTCTGTATCCCATTGAAAGAATAGTTGGATATAAATATGCTACAGTTTCCTGGTAAAGACTGCGAGCTGGGGTTTATCCAGATTTTAAGCCAATACATTATCCGTGTCCCGCTTATATTGTCTCTGCATTAAGTCCTTGACTGCACCTCTGACCCTGGAATGGTAGTTGTCTTGTACAGCAATTATCTGGTCGTCAGCAATGTTACGACCATGCAGAGTGATCACTCTATATCAAACAAAGGTCTACACGGTGCTCAATTCTAAACAAGTTGAAATCGGACTAGCCTTAAGGGTTCCACTGCTGTCATTTTGAGTTAAAGTCGTGTGACCCAGTGATGAGGTTATGCGCCGTCACGAAGCTAACCCATGGAACAGATTAATTATACCTAGTCAGAATAAAGTGTTCATAGAGCAGATTTGGTCGGCTACGGTGAGACGTTTTTAAAGGCAACCTCTACGTCGGCAAATGGGACCAGAATGAATTCCATTTGACCAAAAGATCTCTCTATTATAATCACTAGAATGTTCACTGTGGTTGCTATAGATTTCCCTCAGTTATATGCGATATTATATTCAGATATGAGTCAAGCATCCTCTCCAATGCCTGTGGAAGGAAAGATGAGAGACTGATTGGGCTAATATCTGATGATTTCCCCGTTATAGCAATACAAATTATGTCGAATCTCTCCATTTGATTGTATTTCATATACATTTTCAGAAGCTAGAGAGCCAAAATATGCAGACAACTCTATAATTCTACTGCTGCTATGGCGTCAGGTCCAGGGTTTTTTGGGGTTAAAGCGTTCATTGCCCAGTGTATTAGAAGTGGACAGAATTAATCGTGGTCAGAACGGGTCCAGAAACTTAAGATGCCGGCAGGAAAACCTTTGAGAAGATCTCTCTAGTCCTTTCGAACTATATAATACGCCAATATGCATTTATTTATTTTTATCCATTTGATACTAAAATGAATACCCTGATACGTAACAGTTGCACACAGGGTGTTCATGGCTTGACATTTACATAGAAGATACTACTACAACATGAGGAGCTCTACACACTCTGTATATACACGCTGGAAAAATTGTATTTTGTTGTTGTTTGGATCCCAATGAAATGTGTGTTTGGAGCTTGTGGCACATATAATATACATGTGTCCAAACACATTGTGATTGCTATTCAGTATTGCATGTTTGAGACACAATGATTAATATGTTATAATATATGTGTTTGCGACCTAAATATGGCTGGGTTTGTGATACAAATACAGCTGTGTTTGTTGCACTCTCTATGCTCTCTCGAGAGCAAAAGAATAAAAGAGGGACAAGGAGAGAGTATATCTTGTAAGTCTTTATCTGTATTTTTGCATCATTCTCTCAGTAAGTGATTTATAAATATTCCTGAATGTGCGTCCAAATTGCAGACGAAGTGTTTCTTATTTTGTCTGACCTATTGCGTTATACTTTCATGTATTCAGTCGTCAATGGGTGATCGGACAGACGATATCAAAAGCGCTTGATCAGTGAATAAATAATAAACGAAAGCTCGGACTGTTAAATGGTTTGTGACGTTACTTTGGATTTGGGGAATGTGTTTCGTGAATATGTATGTGTGCTACCAAAGTGAGAAAGTTTTGAAGTTTGTTCCAAATGAGACTTCTCAAAACCCAATAGGAAGGAATCGCACGGCGTTAAATCGCATAATCTTGGCGGCCAGTTGACATCAGAGTTTCTTGAGATAATTTGTTCTGGAAATCGTTGCTACAATATATTAGCGGTGTGGCTGGTAGCGTTGCCTTTCTAAATCGACATGTGGTACAGATCCATGTCGTCCAGTAGCGGCCACAAGTACTGCGTTATCATGTTCCTGTAACGAATGGCGTTCACAGTCACTGCAATTTCTGTCTCATCTTCAAAAAAGTAAGGCTCAATTACGCCGTCTGGCCAAAATCCGCACCAGACAGTTGCTAGTTGTAGGTGTAGTTGTTTCTCGTCGATTGCATTACGATTTTCTGAGCCCCAAATTCGACAATTTTGTGAATTCATGAAGCCAGCCAGATGGAATTGCGATTTCCCGGTGAAGATGATTTTTGTTTTAAGAAATTGGCATTGACTTCAGTTTGCTCCATTATCCATTGAACGAATTGACGGCGCTTTCCATGGTCTGCGCTGGTTTGAGCTCCCGAGTAAGCTTAATTTTGTGCGCATGAAGGTGGAGGTGTTTTGTCAAAATTCGGTACGTAGTCTTTTGTGGAATTGGAAATTGTTGAGAGCGATGCCGAATTGATGTTATCGGGTTTTCGGCGACACTCTCGCTTACAGCAGCAATGTTTTCCATAGACCGACCGGTATGTTGACGCACAGGAGTCTTACTGGCCACAATCGAGCCCGTTTCTTCAAATTCTAAACCACTCTTCGAATGGTTGTCACATTAGGTGCACTTTCATGTATTCAGTCGTCAATGGGTGCTCGGACAGAGGATATCAAAAGCGCTTGATCAGTGAAAAAAAGGATGAACGATGGCTCGGACGGTTAAATGCTTTGTGATGTTATATTGGTTGTTGTGTATGTGTTTCGTGAATATGTATGTGTGCTACCAAAGTGAAAAAGTTTTGAAGTTTGTTCCAAATATATGCATGGTTCCTGCAGATTATGTTTGGGAATATATGTTAGAGAGTACGTTATTTTTCAGCGTGTATTTCATAAATGGTCAAACCCAATCACTGTATCTAATCCAGAGGCGTCAAATATGGTATGGATTTCCAACGGTTGAAAATTTATAAATTTCTTCATATACCACAGTTTGTACTCAGGACTAACTTTTTTGGTACAATCGTAGCATACAGTTTTCCTTTTAGCATTTTAATGAATTGTATACGAATATAGAAATCTTTACGTATATTTCTTGTCAGGAAAGAAGCTCATTTTGTGAAACAATTTAGTTCTAATTATTTTATTTATCGTTTTGTATTCGATCTTCTTTATTACTTGAATAACACAACGAAAACGGAGGAGAGTTGTCGCTGCGCTTCTTTACTTGCATGTTGTGTTGTAATCAAGTTTTTGAATTTCCTGATGATGCTTTTAAACGATAGATGAAATATTGAAAAATAACTGAAAATATACCCAACAATATTGACCTCGAGAATTTAAAAATTAAGATCTTAGTTCCTTTTCATATTATGAATTCGGTATAATCAGCCCACATTAAATAACAATTAATCATACGCCATCAAACGCTTTTGCAATATTCTAAATGATATCAATCATACGGCTAGGGTTACAACTTTTTATATTTCAAACAATTGCATAGCACCACTATATTTTACATTAGTTTCTGAAATAATGTGTCAGCCATTTTCGGTAACAATTCAGATGTTGGTGTTAGCATTTAAGAAATTATTTCTTTCTATGCATACAAATTCCCATCGAAAGGATAACCGCAATATATGACAAACAAACTACAAAAATGCATACAAATTGAAAAACTTTCTCTTCCATCTATTTTATCAAAAAATATCATTACTGGCAAATCATACATATTCTGTTCAGGATTTGTCACACATATAATCCAAAATATTGTTAAATGTTTGTCTTAACGTATTTTGTGAGGACGAGACAGGAATACCCTTTTGCACTGTTTCGTCAATTTGTCATAACTTCTCCGGTGTGTGCAAATGATTTGTTAGTTATTTATGATATTTTTCCTTAACGTCTGGATCATAGACATGTTTATACTTGTCTTCGCCGTGTGTGTCAAACTTAAAGGATAAAGTTGGTCGTTAGCAATTTTCACTAATCTTCTACAAACAAAATTGATGACGTCTACAAACAATGTAACTCTTGGATGAAAAGTAATGATAAAGTTTTACCTCAACACCTTTGTAAAAAGTAAGGATTCAAAAATCTTCCTTGAACATCCTCCATCTCACACCTATATCCATTAGAACACACGCACTGAAAACTATAACAGATAAAATATTATATTTGTCATTTAATGTCGTATAGGGGAGTTGGATTGAAAGAAAGTTTGACAAAAGTTTTCCCACCTTCAAAATTAATATGATTGAACTTTCGAACTAACTTCATAACTTTGTCGTTTGTTTCACTCCTTTCGTAATTTCAGGTGATACAATTTGATAAAACTAAAGAGAGACAACAAACTAACGTATGCAATAAATCGAAACAATATAGATAAATAATTGTAGAAATTATAAAGTTGAGATTCTGATAGTAAAATATATATAATTAACTGTTAAAATTCAATTTAATCGATCGGTGGTCGCAGACAAACATAAAATTTTGACAGAATTTCTAAATTGCAATAATATATTACGCAAGCAAAAGTTGTACTTAATGTTTCATAACGTTGACTAAAATTATCTGTAGCCGCTGTGACGTATTATTATTTTTAATTCAGCTACAGATTTATAAATCGAACACTACAGCCAGTCAATGGGTAGCTTAGTGTAATGATGGAATTAATCGCTCCAATGAAGTTACTGTGCCTTCTTTGTACCCAATATAAGGGCGGGCTTTGCTTTAGAACAATGAATAATGGGCATATGATTCTTTGCATTCAATCGACAATATGGAATTGTAAACAATGGCGACGTATGATTAATATTAATTTGGCTACAACTTAATACCGGGAATCTACCGTTCAATGCACTACAAACAAAATAAAGGGCGTCACAGTAAGATTGCACTTTAACATTTTAAACTAAAAACACGTATTTTTTAAGAGAGTTCTGATTTTTTTATTGGATTGTAAAGAGGACATGTTTCGGTTAAGTATGTGATAAAATATCCGTCAAATGGTCGGGCCGTTACTCTTTTAATTAAATTTTTCATGACTTTATCTAAGAGATGTAGCTCTATCTCAACTATGACGATGATTTGGCTCTCGGATTTGAGCTCAGGAATTGCTTCTGGTTTATTCGTTTTAAAAACGAGATTTCACAAATCTCTGATGAAAGAAATCGCACGGTGCTAAATCCCATTATAGTGGTGGCCAGTTGACATCAGCGTTTCTTGAGATAATTTGTTCTGTAAATCGTTGCTGCAATTAATCGATTGTTTCATGCGCGGTGTGGCAGGTAGTGTCGTGTTGGTGAAGCCACATGTCACATGATTCACGCCGTCCAGTTGCGGCCACAAGAACTGAGTTATCATTTTTCTCTAATTAATGCCGTTCATAGTCACTGAAATTTCGACCTCATCTTCAAAAAGTAAGGCTCAATCATGCCGTCTGGCGAAAATCCGCACCCGACAGTTGCAACGTGCATTTGTATGTGCATTTGTTTCTCATGGAGTGCATGCGGATTTTCTGAGGCCCAAATTCGACAATTTTATGTATTCACGAAGGCATACAGATGGCAATGCGCTTTCCCAGTTGTCCCTGCAGGCTGTGTCAGAGACACGGCCATTAAGTTTAACGTAGAATACCCCATCCGATAAGACAGAAAACATATATAACAATAAATGATAAATAACATAAGCAAATGAATTTATTTACTTGATAGTTACTTTTGATAATATACATAAGCTTATGGTAGGAAAAATAGGATAAATACGTTTTTAAATTAAAAGAGTAAGGATAAATGATAAATAACAGACGCACACATGCAATTTTGATGGCGTTAATTATTGTGTTGGTTGGAGAGAGATGCGACGGCATTTTGTACATATGCACTTTCTTAGATTCACTAAAGCAAGCAATGTCTTTATATGCGCAAGTTGCTTTCTGGGAATACATTGGGAAGTAGTTGGAACGCAGCTAATCTATTGTGCTGCCATATCACAAAAGTAATTCCTATTGCTCTACATCTAATAAAGATGTCGCTACAGTTTGTGTGCTCGAAGACTGCATGCCATATGTTTAAGGATGAAACTATATCTAGTTTAACGTATTACATTATAGCGACATCTTCATTTGAAGTACAGCTACAGCAATACATTTTATGATATGGCACCACAATAGATTAGCTGCTTTCCAACTACTTCCCAATGTATTCACAGAAATGTGTTTAGGAAAAACGCCATTGATATAGTGAGCGTATACATCGCCAATCCTTTGTATTAATGTACATACACACACATTTACACGCTGCTCGATAAATAACCAAGCACAGCAAAGCCAAAATCATTTGATTTCACAACAACAACAAAAACAACAGCGGCATTTACAAACCAACAACAACAGCGGCATGTACAAAAAAAGTCTAAAATATCATGCTCTTAAATATTTATTTCCTTAACTACATTAAATTTTATATATAGACATATAATTTTTTTAATGTAATTCGAAACAAAACATATTACCAAAACTGAGTAACATATAAAAATTGCTAAAATATGTTTTAATATTTAAGTAAAATTGGGTGAAAGTTGACAAACATTTTCTCAAAATTTTGTGCTCCAGATCAACACCCCTACCATACCGTATAACGTATTCTACGTTAAAATTGCATTGCCTTCACTTTGCTGCATTATCCATTGAACAAATTTCACGCCATTTTCCATGGTCTGCTGGTTAGAGCTCCGGAGTAAGCTGAATTTTGTGCGCATGAAGGTCGAGGTGTTTTGTCAAAATTCGTTGCGTAGTACATTGTGAAATTTGAGGTTGATGAGAACGATGCCGAAGTGAAGTTTTCGGGTTTCGGCGACACTAATGGTAAGAGCAGACCGGTTTGTTTAGACCCAGGAGTCTTATTGTCCATATTCGACCCAGTTTCTTAAAATTTATTGACCCAGTTTCGAATGGTTGACACATTGGGTGCACTTTCTCGACTGAAAATTCTTCGAAGTTTGCGAGCGGTCTCAGTGTAACTTTGCCAAATTTGGTAATGAGTTTTCACAATTATAACGCTGCGTACTATGGTAAAGCGCTCCAGTTTTAATTATCGGAATAGATATATGTGACAGCTGCCAAAATTCAGAGTTGCTACTTGGACAAAAAAAAATTACACTAAATTTGAAAATTGCAATTTTACTGAAACACTCTTTACCTAAAAATTTAAATTTTCTCCAGTTTCTACCACTTGTTGAATACAAATCAATGTAAAACTGTCGAAAACATGCTTGCCAAACATAAAACAAATAAAGAAAATATAAAATTAAAAAAGCAATAATAAAATTAAAATGATTGAATTGTTAAACTGAGCATTTTATGAAACTATATTAAAACGAAACTATATTATATATTAAAACGAAAAATTAAATTTTTTAAATTTTATTATATCTTTGTTTTGTTTTCTAAATTGGGGTATTTTTTTGTCATACATGTTCGTCGGTAAGATGTTTTTTCGACCGACATATATCGATTTATATTCAATAAATGGTAGAGAATTGTGACAGATTGCGATTTTTAGGTACTTGGAACCATAATTTTCTACCTCAAATACCTGGAAAACAAGAGCCGACCTTAAAGCGGGTTTCCCACAGGGTGCCTGCTACCCACTGCCCAGCAAAAAAATTTTAGGGTTTTGGAAGCACTAGCAATTTTTCCCCATACTGAAGCGCTTACTTAGAAGTCATTACAATTCTCGCATACCAAACTGCAATGAAGTATGGAATCACAAACGAAAAGAGCATTCTTCTATAGCATACAGTTGTGCTACCGAGATAGCGATATTGTAAGGCAATGCTAATTCTTTTCTTGTCGCTCGCTTACTGCACTGCAATAAAGTAAGGCAATAATCTTCATATCTTCTAGACTGCAATGAATGAAGTGCCTTTGGTCGCCTTTAAGTAGTGCTTCCAAGTGGGACATCCCATACAAAAATCATGCCTTATTTCAGCAGGTTTGTAAGCGATTGCCACCATGCAATTGCCACCTTACAATTCTGCTTCCGGGTAAGCAGTGTTTTTTGCTGGGTGGGTGCCTGCTATAAAAAAATAAATAAATCCCTACGCAAGCACAGTGGTATCATATACTCTTATACTGTCCAAGAATTTTCGGCCAAACATCGGTAATTAGGGCGGTGCAATGGTTTTGCAAGAGAATGTGGGTTCGATCCCTGCTCTAACCGCCTCATATTTGTTTCGACGACGGGCATCTCGCTGAGTGATGGAAACACTAATGAATACTTAGCCCTGAGAAAGCTTCCCAAAAGACCGTTCGGAACCCAAATTTCCGAGTAAAGATCTAGAAATTATGTGAAGCCGACCATGGAAAGCACCAGCAATTCATTCAACGGCTAATGGAGCAAAGTGAAGTCAGTGCAAATTTTGCCAAACCAGTTACCTTCTCCCATGAAGAGCATTTCCATATGAATGAATTCGTAAATTCAGAAAATTGTCGAATTTGGGGCTCAAAAAACCCTCATACAATCAAACAATAATGCAATCTTAAACAAATGCACCCACAACGAGCAACTACCTGGTGCCGATTTTGGTCAGGCGGCGTGATTAGGACTTACTTTTTTGAAGACGGGGCCGAAATTGCAGTGACTGTGAAAGGCATTCGTTACAGGTACATTATAACGGAGTTCATGTGGCCTCAACTGGACGGCATGAATATGGATGACATGTGGTTTCAGCAAGACGGTGCCACCTGCCACACCACCGCGCATGAAACAATCGATTTATTGCAGCAACGATTTCCAGATCAAATTACCTCAATAAATTCGATTAAGATTTCTTTCTTTGGGGTTTTGTTAAATCCCGACTTTATGTGAATAAGTGAGATACAACCACATCTCTGTGAAACGTCATTGAAAATTTCATGAAAAGCGTAAAGGCCTATCACCCGAGCCATGGGGGCCGTTTGACGGATGTTTTATTCCATACTTAATGGGAATATGTCTTCTTCACAATCCAATATCAAAATTTGAACAGTTTAAGAAACTACGTGTTTTTATATTAAAATTAAAAATTGCATTCTTACTGAAGGACGGTTCATAAATCATGGACCAATAGATACTTTTAATTCAGGCACTTGTTCGATATGGTAATCTCAACATCACTCTCTTAAAATAAAGTATAATCAAATCGCACATACTAAAGTAGAAAATACATGCATTTAAAATCATTATTTAGGTCATATGAAGGGGTTTCCAACAGAGACGCTACAAAAGTAAATCGGTAGGGACAGCAAACGACGCCATATTTTTTCCCGCCCTTTTGACATTTCTCTTCAGTAAGGTTTGCCATTTCATCATGGAAAGATATACGAGCCAACAACGAGTCGAAATTACTAAAATTTACTACTGAAATTTGGAGTCAGTGGCCTCTACTTCAAGAGCGCTACGTCCAATTTATGGTCGTCATAATTTCTGGCTGAATGGCTTCGTCAATAAGCAAAACATGCGTTATTGGTCAGACACCAATCCACACGTAATCCATGAGTCGTCATTGCATCCCGAAAAAATTACGGTTTGGTGCGGTATATGGGCCGTACTTCTTCCGCGATGAGCAAGACCGGCACATTACTGTGAATGCGAATCGCTACCGTTCAATGATAACCGAATATTTTTGGCCCCACTTGGATAATATGGACTTGGAGGACATGTGGTTCCAATAGGACGGCGCCACAAGCCACACAGCGAATGCCACAATCAATTTATTGGAAACCAAGTTTGGTGAACGAGTTATCTCACGAAATGGCCCAGTCGATTGGCCGCCTCTGTCGTGCGATTTGATGCCGTTAGATTATTTCCTGTGGGGCTGCGTCAAGTCTATGGTCTACGTCAACAAGCCAGCGACGATTGATGAACTTCGTACGAATATCGAACGTGAAATTGCAGCATTATCGGCCGATTTATGCTTGAAAACCGTCGAAAATTGGGTTCAGGGTCTGGACTTCTGCAAGCGTGCCCGTGATGGCCATGCAAAAGAAATCGAGTTCCATACATAATGGCATCGAACGTACATTCAGAGGCATAAAGAATTTCATTGGTATCTAAATCCGGTTTTGTTTTATTTAAAAAAAACTTTTGTAGCGCTCGTAATGAAAACCCCGTTATTATGACCAGGAATCCCTTGTGCGGTGGCATTTTCAAAACAATTCTGCTCACAAAATTGTAATTTGTTTCGATAAATAAATTAAATAAATTGTTAATAAAGTATGCAAATACAAAAATCTGCCACGAATATTGACCTACCGCTCGTATAATTTTATTTAAATAAAATACAACAAGGTCGACGAAAAATTATAGCATTTTTAAAACCTAGTATATTTCAAAGAATTCGTTCCACAACAGAGGTTTCTTATAATTAACAGTTTGATTAGAAGTATTTTATCTATTAACGAATCACTATGTCGATGAATTGTTATTATATATTTTCGTAATAATGGATTTTTCATTATCGTTGCTTGTTTTCTTCTCACAAAACATCGTTCCTAAATTAAAACGTATAACAATTTTCTCAGTGTATAATATTTTTCCTTTTCAACCATAACTCACTCATCTGGCATACATATTTTCCAACACCTTAGGTTACTACTACTTTAAGCTAACATACATGTACCATTGTATTCCAATGCTGTTTCATCTGTTTTATCCGATTCGTTTGGTTTCACTCATTCCAGGTGGCGTGGATGCATTTCGAGCAAAGTGCCATATTGACCGTACATAATCATGTAATTACACGTAATCCCCGTATTAGTGTAACACATGATAAACATGACAAACACCGGACATGGTTTTTGCACATCAATAATGTACAAGAGGAAGATCGAGGCCGGTATATGTGTCAAATAAATACGGTGACAGCTAAAACACAATATGGTTTTGTAAAAGTTGTTGGTAAGTTTGGTCCTATAGTTTACACATACAATGATATATAGTCGTACTGTAGTTTATGGTATTTTACATTCAAATGGTCATACACCTATGTAATGCAGTAGAGTTGTATACACACGAATTGTTGTACTTACTTTGTTATATATGGCTTAATAGATGGTTGACATATATTGTCCTGCTGGACTTTTGTCTGTGTAAGGGTCTATAAGTTTTGTATACATATTGGATTTATATGGGTATCATCATTAAAACAAAAAGTCACATTATCTTCTTAAGCGGATTACGACAGGATTATAGATTAAAAGGGAGCAAATGTGCTTGGCAATTTACGTTATTTTGGAGAAAAAGGAATAAAAATATATCTGTATATTGGTTGTATAGCTTCTGAGGCGTATGATTATTATTAATTTACTATACAAATTAGATGTAACGGAGGCACGAATGTATACTGTTATGTCTTATACGGCCATGGTGGCGTATGCATTATATTGATATTTTGTTACGTTTGCAAACGTGGGGCGTTTTCAAGTTTACATATTCCTAAAAAATTCGTGGTAATAGGAAGACTAAATTTAGTTTTTCAGGGGTACACAACAGACATTATAATGCAAATGTCGCACATTTTGGTAAATGCAATAAATAGTGGCGCATGATATATAAGAATATAGTTGTTTTATGCCGTTCACTAAAGCACTCTAACTTATAATACACTGTGCAACACCAATGTGCAACACCAATTTTGGGGCTGGACGAGTCCTGCGTCAAATGATCACACTAGGTGAGTATAGTCAAGCAATAAAAATTTAAAACCCCTGTGTAGCTACACTATTTTTATGACCGTGGAAAGATTGAATTTTCTTATCCGATACTGTCCGAAATAAATTAAAAAATAAAGTATAAATATTGAATTGAGCGAACTCTTTTGATAATATGTCTACAGTGAAATTTGACGATGATTATTTTCGTAGAATATTTATATGCTCTATTTCAAATTGTAAAGGGTAATTTTCGTCCCTTGTTCAAAAAGTACCAAAAATTTACACCAAAATGAACAGCTAGGGATTTGGCATGGTTTACAAATTTATTTTTTAATTAATTTCATTATTGCTTGTTAAAGATTAAAATTCTCAATTATTATTTTCAGACGTCGTGTAAGTCCGTTTTTGAAACAAGTTCAAGGAAACGGCACCAAAATGGCACCAAAATCCAAATGTTTTACCAGTTTATAGTGGAATAGATATCACTAGAGGATTTCGCAGACTCGAATCCTACATCTTGAATTTGCATATGTTCTTTTAGTCCATGAAATCTTAAAATTGAAATCTGTCTGATGGATGTGTCACAAAAGTAGTGGAATCAGGTGCATTTAATAGGCAACATAATTAGACAGATCTCATAACAAACTAATTTCAAATTGCGCTGGGGTCACCGACTTCAAATTCCGGCTAAGGGAAATATGTTTCTCATTGTAATTAGTTAATTTAGTGTGGGGTTTTTAAGTGAAAAAAAAATTTAATTAAAAAAATATTTTTTGTATCACTATAAAATTAAATATTAAATAAAGAATAATAATTCGAAAAAAATAAATAGTTTAATTAAAAAGTAACAAAACCCGCTGTTTGGGTCAAAATGTCGCTTTTCGATCAAAAGCTGTTGATCTGGTTACGTATGCGTTATATTTATATTTTATTTCATATGAGGGACACTGTAACGTATGACTGTTTTAATTTGAACTAATTTCAACTAAACTTAATTTTTTAGAGGTTCACAACAAATGCGCGCATTTTAGGAAGTAAAATAAATGGCTTGTATTTATAAGATATTTTTATGATATATATTTTATATATATATTTTATATATATATTTTATAGATAAATTTTAGTTTAAGATGAATTTTGAAAAAAATATTCCACCTCCAGCTGGGCTTATTTGTAGCGGAGTAAATAAACAAATAAAGAAATAGACAGGTTATATTTGTATACACTCCGGTTCACTTATTTAAAGGCATTAAAAATTCCATATTCAGCAGCTTGTATATTTTGCAATTTGTAACCGATTGCAGAATTTTAAAATGGAAATGGAAGCTACACATCTTTTTTTGAACAATTTATAAAAAAAGTCAAAAAATTTGATATTTTTTTGGTTCCCTTGAATAAAGGCACTTGATTATTTTTTAATATTTTTAAAGTAAAATGGCAAACAAAAAATTTTAAATCTATCGCAAAAACTAAAATCAATGTTTACCGTTCTGAAAGATATACTAACTGCGCAATATCTAAAAAATTGGACGGATCCTAACAGTTATGGTATGAAAACAATGTTAAAGGAAGGGTTTCATTGTCTTTATCTACGTATGAGAAAAGAAAAATCATCAGAATTGCTTCTGATTCCGCCTTATCCTTGTCAAAAATAAGAGTTCAAGATGGAGTGGAAGCGAGCAAGTCATCAGTACGCAGTGTAATTAAGAGCTGTGAGTATCTTAAATACCTGAAATTACAACAAATGTCGCCACTTAATGCTCCGCGTAAGGAAAAGCGGCTTCAGTTCGCAAGAGACTACATGGTATGGGATGTGCAGCCAAGAGGACATGTAAATGACAGAAGAACCGTTGTATTTAGGGATGAGAAGAAGTTTAATTTGGATGGACCTGATGGCTACAACTATTATTTCCATGAACTGCGCAAAGAAATGCGTTTTTTGAACCGACAGCACAGTCGAGAGGGGGGCGTTATGGTGTGGGGGGCTATTACGTACTATGGCACCATCGATCTTGAATTTCAAAGTGAAAAAATGACTGCTGCAAACTATAAAATGTTATTGGAATCGCCTTTTCCGAAGTTCAGTGAACTAGTGGGAACTACCTTGGATATTGCAACAGGATAATGCCCTTACACAGAACGCCACAGTAGTAAAATAGTTACAAGCCAAAATGTTAATATTCTTGACTGGCCACCCTAATCGCCAGATCTGAACACTATCGAAAATGCCTGGGGTTGTCTATGTCGTAAGGTCTATGAAGGAGGTAGACATTTTGACGACAAGCAGTTACTAATTCAGGCCATTAAGGATTCTTGGAATCAAATTTCGTTGGATTACATAAATTCTCTTTATCTCTCAATGAAAACCCGTATATTTGAAGTTATTAAAAACAAAGGGGGTTGTACCCATTACTAATAGTTCTTAAATAAAGTAAAATATATTAAAAAGCAAGAAAAACTGTTTTTCATTAAAATTAGTTAAGGTGCCTTTATTCAAGTGAACCAAAAAAAATTTCACATTTTTGGACATTTTTTTATAAATTGCTCAACAAAAGTTCTTTTGTTAAGATACCACTATTGTCATATTTTTATTTATATGTTAAGATGTCTAGCTTCCATTTCCATTTTAAAATTCTGCAATCGGTAACAAATTGCAAAAGATACAGGCTGCTGAATATGGAATTTTTAGTGCCTTTAAATAAGTGAACCTGTCTCTTGCTATGTCATTTGTATAACCACGTCATTATTCTCTTTGATCAGAGAGTGGTCCGAATCCACACAAGACACTTATCGCTGCCGCTATATCAGTGTGTGATTTTTTTCGCAGTCCGACAATAAGTGTTTCGCAGTCGGACAAATATATTTTCTATATAAGGGTGGGTCGTCACCCTTATCATTTAAACAAAATAAATAAATGGTTTCCCATTACATTAGGGACCGGGGAGAACTTCTCACAATCACTGAGCTGTTTTCACTCACTGATTGGGACCTAAAGTTTTACACCGATTCCGAACGGTATTTTGAGAAGCTTTTTCATGGCTATATACTCGATAGTGTCGCCGTCACTATGCGAGGTGATCGCCGCCGAAAGAAATTTGAAGGTGGTCAGAGCAGGGTTCGAACCCAGGAGCTCATGTACAAGAGCCGCGCACACTACCATTGCACCACCGACGGCCATCATTTACCATTTACGGGTATAAAAAATATATGTTGGTCGATTATGAGACCTATGCACACAAAATTTTATACAAATCGGTCCACTCCAGTCCACAAATCTCTTTCTCTATTTTTGCTGCAAAAAAAGGTAAAGTATTCAAATTTAAAGACAATACACCCGGCACATAGAACAAGTATTTCATAGCCTACTTAAAAATGTATTAACAGCTAAAAGACCTATAAAAGCAACCGTCCTATAGGTAATGAAAGAAAAGAGATTTACTTAATCTTTACAAGTCAGGAGCCATCCCGGACGAGTTTCAACACGGGTATAAAAAGCTTGACAACAAGCAAAACCACCAGAAATATGGCACCAGAACCCGATATAATGGATGATTTGCATTCAGATTAAGATTAGCAAATTTAAAATAAAAACAACACATTTTCATAAAAAACTATGTCCATAAAAACATATTTTTTCTAAGGTTTCATTTTATTTTTATATAAAAAACGTTAAATAAATAAAATTAAATTACATTTATTGACTTCACCTTATTTATAAATGGGTTTAAAAAATAAATGGTTTCCCATTACATCGCATGAAGGAATCGGGGAGAGCTTCTCATAACCAGTGAGCTGTGCGCTTTCTAGTTTTATACTCACTGAGTGGGACCTACAGTTTTACACCGGTTACGAATGGTATTTTTGAGAAGCATTTTCATGGCTTAATACTCGATTGTGTTGCCGTCACTATGCGAGGTGACCGCCGTCGAAAGAAATTTTAAGGTGGTCAGAGCAGGGATCGAAGCCAGGATCTCAAGCACAAGAGGCGCGCACACTACCCATTGCACCACCGACGGCCAAATGGGTTTACTATCAGATTTTAATATCGATTTTCGAATCAAAACTTCCTAATGATTTTCCAGCGGCCATAAACTTTAAATATTCAATAACTCAGAAACACAATTATGTGACTTGAGATCTGTTTGCAGGTAACCGACGATATGATACTAATTTTAAATGAATATATCTCGGGTCTTGGACGAGACCCAGCGAAACGCCGCGACCCGTATAACTTGTTTTTGTCCGCTAGATCTTTTCCGGGTAGTCAGAAACCTCACCAATTACTGATCCCTACCATTTGTCGCACAGTGTTATCATACTTATCGTAGGTAAATAGTAGACTTTCATATTGTTACTGTGTTAATGGACTTATTTCCTACATGGTTCCTGTCTTTTGAATTGACTACTATGTTCTTAATTGCGGAAGCGAATGCGTTTGTCTTTAGTAAACAGCAGCAGTTCTTACACCCGACCATTCCTAAATACACAATAAACATTTTCCCTAAATTCATTTTTAAAATCCAGTTTCTCTTAATATTTGCTTAGGGTTACAAATTCTGCGTCTTTCATATTTCTTTTATTTCTTATAGTAAAAATTTAAGATGTAAAATGTCTACTCTTAACAATAAAAGAAATATAAAAAAACCTATTTCTTCCCTCTCCATTGATTTGGTTAAAAGTAATGTCATTGTAAGAGGAAATGACAGTATTTGCACTTGTTCCGGTTTTATAGTTGACATATCAGCATCATCCGTTAACATACTACTACAATAGCAAACAAACAAATACATAGCCGCACACAATATACTATATACGCCATTGTTATACATACACAAACACAAACATACTCGCATGCTTGTATGCACTTGCACTCACTTATGACATATGAATACTACACACATACTACGCTACATACAAACAAACAAAGAAACATAAAGTGAAAGCAACAGAACAGAAGCCAGTGACACACAGCCACACATATGGAATTGTGAAAATTTTATAGCCACGCACAAACACATACAAACACGCAGGAATACAAGGGTAAAGTAAACGCATATAAATCTCATTTATGATGGTACGCAGAAGAGTAAAAAAAAGTCGCTCACACGACACTCACCCTGCCATAGAAAAGAATAATAGATACCCTTTTGTTGGTGGGGATGGGGTGGTAGGATGTTGCAACAGAACGGTTAGTGAAGGCAAAAACATGCAAAATTGAGTAAAAAGAAGTAAATGGAAAATGTGGAAATTGTAGAAAATGTGGAAAATATTTAAAAAACCAAAACAGGGTACTGAACGACAACAAATAACAATATTGCCAAAGAATGCAGACGCAAAATATGTTTTGCGTTTTTCATTGAAGTCTCTGTCTACAATGTAGTGATTTTTTGTGTTGCATCACTTAGTTACGATGGCAGTATGAGAAGGCCGTCAATGACGAAGGCAGTAAACAATAAGTATATTGGGGTTTTATTTAAAACAGTTTGAGCACTATTGCCCTGTTCCTCGATCTCGATCGAAACAAAGTCACTCGAGTTCGTCTAAAAATGGGTTCACAATGTGGAGATGTTTCGTTCGACTGACTTTTCCTTTCATCGCAAATGAATGCACATTCGACGTGTAGAAGGTTTGCATTTTCATTTGACTTAAAAATCAAAGATTGTGGAAACAAATTCAAATTTCTATTTAATGTATGGGATTTCTTTTGAGCATAATTCTACAAAAACTAAGATCAATCGAATGAAAGTTGGACGAGCAAGCAAGTAGGCTATGGGGTCCATTCACCTGACCTAAATGTAAATATCTCCTTCAAGCTGCCTGATCACTGTAGTGTATTTCAGGCGGATGTTGCTCAACTACTGAATGTTGCTGAACTACTGAAAAGTAGTGTCACAACCCTCCGGAGAATATGTATCTACACAGACAGCCAGGCTGCCATAAAATCCCTGGATGCCATGTTTGCTACGTCCCTGGCGGTGAAAGAATACCACTCATCACTTAGGGTGATGGCGGAGTATTTTGAGATCAGGCTCATCTGGGTACCGGGACACAGCGACATTCCAGGCAATTGGGGAGCGGATGCGTTAGCTAGACAGGGTACTACGGCACTGGTTCTTCCAGAAAAAGAAGGTGTTAGTATGCCAATCTCTATGCTGTTTGCAGATCAGGCAGTGGGCCGATAATATGTTCAAGGACAAGTGAAGACTTAGATCAATTTGCAAACAAGCCAGGTGGCCAGGAAGAGTTGTAGGTATAGGTCTAGGAACACTTACAGGACATTGTCTTGTAGGAAAACAAGCCCTAAAATTGGGAGTAGATGCTGCATGAAAGAGGACGAGGAAACGACGAAGCACCTTCTCTTGGATAGCCCTGCTCTGTCAGGACTAAGAATTAGGATATTCGCAACACATCTAGTTAGCACCGTAGCCCTACAGGATATTCCTGTAGATATTATGGACAATTTCATTGAAAGGGCAAATTGGCTAGTCGACTAGTCAATAGTTGCTATAAAGGAAACTGCAGGTATCACAATGGGTTTATTTTGCCTAAGTGTGCTAGACAGCGTGCAGTATTGCAGCCTTTTCAACCAACCAACGAACCAACTAAGGTTAATCGTGGTGAGCGCTATCGGTGGTGCTCTTGTACATCAGAAGGTGGGTTCGATCCCTGGTCAGACCATATTATTTCGACGATGATCACCTGGCTTAGTGACGGCGACACTATCGAATTGGCAGCCATAAAAGGCTTCTTAAATTTCCGAACGGAACCAGGGTACAACTGCAGATCACAATCCGTGAGTATAAAGACTAGAAAGTGCGCACAGCTCTCTGATATACAGAAGTTCTTCACAGTCCCGTCATAGGGTGCAATGGAAAACAATTAAATATTTTTAGTATAAAAAATTCGATCGATGAACCTTTTGTCTTTAGCTAGTGCCAAGGTAGCAATGCTGGCTTTAGTTTGAACGCGACACTGTTTGATTGGTAGACATGCAGTGGGACTAAAAGTCAGGGCAAATGCCTTTTTTAGAAGTTGTCAAGATAAGGAAAAGTAATAATCAATTGAGCATATCTCTAGCACTAGCCGGCAGGCTGATGACTTCCATGGCATCCAAAATATTTAGGGACTTGGGAGAACTGTCTCAGATAGGTGTCGACACGAGCTTGAGTTTCTTGGAGCAAACTTGATGGATCTCCTGTGGAGCTAATGCTTAGTCTCTTTAGCCCGGACTAATTTACTGAATTAATAAATCAAAGTGATTGGTTCATCGACTGCACAACCAGCATCTAAATAATCCGAATCAACTAATTCGGGCTTATAAAAACAATGAACGTATTTTGGACAAAGCATGCACGCTGAAAAATCTGTATTTTTTTTTAATGTTTGGATGCAAATATAATGTGTTTGCAGCTTGTCGCAAATATACAATACTTGTGCCCCAAACGCATTCTGTTTACTATTCAATATAACACGTTTGCGACAGAATGATTAATAGGCTATAATTTTGTTTGTTTGTTGAAAACTGCTAAAACCAAAATCGAGTCAGACAACAAAGAAACAAAATAACAGCAGATCTTAAATTCATGAAAACAATGCTTGCAAACATGTACATGTGCCCTGCACAATGTTGCTGTGGCCGATATTTTTCAGCGTGTATATAAGGTTCGTCGTTTAACTGCCGAAGCTTTTTAGTTACCAGAAATCCTTTGCTTCATCCGACTTTTTAAATATTTAGGTGCATGCATCCTTAAGACAATGACAGCAAGGACATATTATTTAAGTGCCAATAGAAATCATACGACCGCTTCCGTGGCCATGACATTAAGATTGTTTTAGGTAATTTTAATGTTAAAGCCGGCAGGTAAAATATATTTTGGACCAGCCATCGGTAAATACACTCTACATACCATCACTTCTGAATGAGGCTGTCGACAAATCTACAAATCACGATAACGGAATCGGCAAATCACGATTACGGAATGAGACTGTTAGATTTTGCCGCGGCGAAAAATATGTTGGCCAGTAGTACGAGAGGTGGCCGTCGGTGGTGCAATGGTAGTGTGCGAGCCTCTTGTACATGAGATCCTGGGTTCGATCCCTGCTCAGACCCCCTTAAAATTTCTTTCGGCGGCGGTCACCTAGCATAGTGACGGCGACACCATCGAGTATTTAGCCATGAAAAAGCTTCTCAAAATACCGTTCGGAATCGGTGTAGAACTGTAGGTCCCAGTCAGTGAGTGAAAACTGGAAAGCGCACAGCTCAGTGATTGTAAGAAGCTCTCCCCTGTCCCTTCATGGGATGTAATGGGAAATCATTCATTTATTTATTTAGTAGTACGGGAGCCCAACGTAAAGACATCCGCAAGGCTACGTGGATATCCCCTGATCAAAAGACGAGGAGCCAGACTGATCACCGGGTAATTGATGGAAGACAGTCTACTAGTGGAATGGACGTACATGTGATTCGAGGAGCTAATATGGATTCGGATCACTACTTGATGGCAGAAAATGTTCGCAAAAGCTTAAGCAGAGCGGAAGTGGTACGAAACCAGAAATAGAGAAAGCTGGACATCGGAAAGCTGCAATTGCCACATGTACCCACGGCCTATGCAGAGAACTTCACTCAGATAGTGGAGCAGAACGCACTCCAGCCTCATGATCTTGAAGCGCAGTGGGGGTACATTTCCCACTCTATTAAAACTGCTGCAGAGACCGTAATTGGTTATGAAATCCCTCTTAAAGACAAACTATGGTACGATGAAGAGTGTCGATGCCGACTGATGAAAAGAACATTGGACGTATGGCAATGCTCCAGTCCGTTGCAACCCCAGTCGCGACAGAGCGGTATAGTGAGAAGGGGAGAGAGGTCCCTCGTTTATTTAAAAGGAAAAAATGGTTTTGGACAAGGGTCGAGATTGAGGACAATAAATCTTACATAAGGAAAAATGGGGGCCGCAAAATTCTAGCGAAAAGTACAATGCCAAGATAAAACAGCAAAGAATAAGGTCCTTCCTTTTGTATATTATAAGGACGGGAATTTTGTCACAGATACGCAGATTATAGTGGGAGTATGGAGAGATCACTTATCTGCTTTACTCGTCCTAGGAGATTTCAATACAAATGACGGTGTTGAGCAAACACAAGACGATATCTTCGACTTCCCACGAGAGTGAGGAAAATAAATCTTACATAAGGAAAAATGAGGCCCGCAAAATCCTACCGAAAAGTAAAATGCCAAGCCAACAGTAATGGATAAGGTTCTTCCTTTTGTATATTATTTTGTTCGAACGCCGTATCTCATGCACAAGACGCGTGCAAACTAGACATTGCATCACTGACGGTCACATCACTTGGCCAGACGAAACCATGCCTGACGATTGGATCATTTTGATACAATGTCCTCTTTTATTAAAAACGGGAACCGAGTATAAGCCATCTATCTATCGAATACAAGGTCTTGTCTAGCGTGATGTGCGAAAACTATAAGCCGTTTGTGGCAGACCTGATCGTACCTTATCAGTGGGGTTTTAGGCCTGGAAAATCAACTATAGTTCAGATATTCACATTACGCTAAATCCTGGAGAAAACTGAGTTTTGAAAATAACGACACCTACCACCCCTGTGTGGATTATAAGGATGCGGTCGTTAACCCTATGCAGGGAGAACTGTACCAAGCAATGTCGGCGCTTGGTGTTCCTGCTAGGCTGTCACGCATTTGTAGAGTTAACGATCGACACGAAATCCGCAGAAAAGATTGGTAAAAATCCCACCGAACCAGTTAGTATGAGGCGAGGCCTGAGGCAGTGCGGTATCTTATCATGCGATCTGTTCAACATATGAATTAAGATCATCGTGAGAAAAGCTGCGGTCCAACGAATAAAACTATCAGCCGCCAAAGTCACATGCTGCTCGTGTATGCTGATAAGTTAGACATCATTGGGCGAAATCTGCGAGATGTTACTGCGGTATTTTCGAGAAGTGTGAAGGAATCAGCAAAAGTGGCTTTGACAGTAAACAAGAGCAAGACAAAATTAATGGTTGCGACAAGCAGAATATTCACCCGTTTAAGCGTAATCACTTCAGTCGTAAAACCCTCTCTCGTGGAATGAATATCCAATTATATCAGACAGTCATACAACCCGTCCTGCTTTATGGCACATAATTCTCGGTCTTTTGGTATTCTGATGAATCCTCATTGTCAGCCTTCGGCAGAAAAATGCTACAAAAAATATGTGGTACTAAAAATTAAACGGCAAGTATCGACGACGCACAGTGGCGCCCGTGCAGCAAATGAGGTTGCAAAAATCAAAATTTTCGTGTGCGCCTACTAAATTTTGAATAACCCAGTCTTATAGAAAATGTTCAACGGTTTCAAATATGCTACCCGTAATAATATCAGATTTTTAGTTTAGAAGATATAACCGCTCAAATTTTTTTTTTGGATTTTAAAAAAACATAAAATTTTTCGGTAATTTGGTCCGATTTCAGGTGTAATATCATGAAAACTAGGTAACGAATCGTCTTTTTTTATTTCTGTTTGATTAATGTAGTTATTAAATGCATAATAATAACAACAATTTACTGTTTGATTTGTGTTTTTCCAGGTAAATCACTATTTAAAAACTACAAATTTTTTCACTATTTTTCAAGTTTGCCGGAAACTATTTTCATATTTTCACAATATGTTCTTTGGTTATTCCTTTACATAATTGAAAAGGTTCTATCTACCCCTAGGCGCCACTGCGGCTTCTAGAGGTAAAAGAGACATGGTTCCAGAAATTGTAGGCGTGCATCTTTTGTATATTCAAGACATATGTCCGTGGAAACCCATTGCTACGTTATTGTTGTTTTAAGGCATATGATTTATATTTTTCATGAGTCAGTAACTGGAATCAGTAGAATAGTAACTGGAATCAGTGGCAGTAACTGAAAAAAACCAGGTGGGATATTGCCAGTGAGGGCTAAAGATCGAGCCGGTTGGGGGAACATGTTATTCTCATATTTCAGACCCTTCACCACCCTGGATTGTTCGAAGCCACCTATGTAAGTAAGTAGGAATGAAACAAATTCTATAACTTTACAGATATCTTTTTTCATAAAGCAACCTTGGTCACAGTATTTACCTACCTCCGTTGCTCTCTTATAAATGCAAAAGTCTGAAACGCGAAAAGACATAATGATGAAGCAGGTATATATATGAATATACAATAAAATACATATAATTAGAATCAACAGTTTAGTATGCTGCCCTTATGTACATGCAAATAATCCTACGTGAGTGCTATTGTTTGCATTGAAATATTAGGGTGTTCCCGAAAAACAAGAAAAAAGAAAAGCGAAGCATTGATTTCATTAATTGAAGATCGGGTACTTTTTTTGTTTCTTTGTTGTGTGTCTTGTTTTTGTTATCAGCAGTTTTCAACCAAGAAAACTATATTTAATTCAGAAAAACATATGTTACAACCTATTTATCATTGTGTCTCAAACATGTAATGTTGAGTAGCAGACACAATGTGTTTGGCCACAAGTATGTTATATTTACGAAATGTTATATTTGCCTCGAAACAACAAAAAACAACAGATTTTTCAGCGGGTATTTTAGGAAGTTCCACAAGTTTAAGTAGGGCGAAACTCGTATGAAATCAGACGCAGAAACTGCTAGACAGCTAACAGCTGAAGGAAGCTCTCGCAACTTTTGGCACAGAACCCACCCCCTCCGATGACGATAATCATGAGCAGTGGAAAACCATTTCCGAGTCTATAAAAACTGCCGCAACAACTGTACTTGGTTGTGAAATACCGCTCCGCAACAACCCATGGTACCATGATGAGTATCGCATAGAAAATGATAAAAAGAAAGTTGCACGTATGTCAACGCTTCAGTCAGTTGCAACGCGTGCTGCGACTGAGTCGTACATGGAGAAAAGGAAGGAGGTGAACCGAGAGTGAGAAAATTTACACATACAAAAAAGAAGACCGAAGCCCGAAAATGGGCATGGTTCAGGGCCCACCTTCTGTAAAGACAAGGACTGAAATATCATCGAAAGTGTACAGAATATGTAGTGATCATATCTCCGAGGTACTTGTACCTGATATATCTAATGATGGTAAGACAATCGATTACAATTTGGACGAAGACGTCGATTGCCCCCTCTTAAAAAAAGGCGAGGACATAACAGCAATTGCAATTCTCATTTGCGCAACTACAGCTATGGTACTTAATGTTAAGACCGACTAGACTCCCGGTCGCTTCCGAGCGTACAACCGGACGAGTTTATAGCATTTTATTTGAGACTCTGGTTCTGTAAAGAACAGGAGTAATCTGTGTTTAATAAGACGGTGTAAATACATTTCTACACAGAAGTTTTGGCTTACTGTTCCCTTACACGGGTTTCGGCTCACTGTTCTTAACCAGGGGCTTCCGCTCACTGTTCCTACACAGGTGCTTCGGCTCAGTGTTCCTACACAGCGGCTTCGGCTCATTGTTCCTCCACAGGGGTTTCGGCTCACTGTACATACACAGAGGCCTCGGCTCGCTGTTCCTACACAGGGGTTTTGGCTCACTGTTCCTACACAGGGGCTTCGGCTGACTGTTCCTACACAAAGGCTTCGGTTCACTGTACATACACAAGGTTCAATATTACTATACAGGGGCTTGTTATTCCTACAGAAGGGGGATCGCTGTTCCTACACAGGGGCTTCGGCTCACTGTTCCTACACAAAGGCTTCAGTTCACTGTTCATACACAAGGGCTTTGGTTCACTCTTCATACATAGCGCTCGCTTTTCCTAAACAGGGGGCTCGCTATTACTACGTAAAGAGGCTCGCTATTCATACACAAGGGCCTCGGCTCACTGTTCCTATACAGGAGCTTCGGCTCAGTGGTCCTACACAAGAGCTTTGGTTCACTCTTCATACATAGCGCTCGGTTTTCCTACACAGGGGGCTCGCTATTCCTACAGAAGGGGGCTCACTATTCCTACACAGGGGCTTTGGCTCACTGTTCCTACACAGGGGTTTCGCTATTCCTACACAGGGGCTTCTGCTACACAGGAGTTTCGGCACTCTGTTCCTACACAGGGGGCTTGTTAATTCTACAGAAGGGGGCTCGCTATTTCTACTCAGGGGCCCCCGCTGACTGTTCCTACACAGGAGTTTCGGCTCACTGTTCCTACAAACGGGCTTCGGCTAGCATTTCCTACGCAGGGGCTTCGGCTCACTGTTCCTACATAAGGGCTTCGGGTCACTGTTCAAACACAGGGCTCACTTTTCCTACACAGGGGGCTTGCTATTCCTACACAGGGGCTTTGGCTCACTGTTCCTATACAAGGGGCTTCTGCTCACTGTTCCTACACTTACTGTTTCCATGCAGCCCACCCCATAATAACCGATCCCGAATCGATCTCACCGGACATGTAAAATACATACCGAACCAGTATCCCGCATACCCGATACCGATCTACGCAGCGAAACCGAATAATCGCATGTGCAAGGCACTGAGTTCCCGATCATCTTAAAGTTGACCAGTCCGCAACCTGCCCCCAGAGGAGTATTGTTAAGCCAAGCGAAGTACCCCAAAGGAGTGTTGTCAAGCCAAGGCTAGTATTCCCTAAAGAGTGTTGTCAAGCCAAGACAAGTGCCCCCAGAGGAGTGGTGTCAAGCCAAGACAATTGCCCCCGGAAGAGTGTTGTCAAACCAAGACGAGTGTACTCAAGCTAATAGGAGCGTGTGCAACCTGTGAATTAGTTGATGTTATTCAATACGGGATCCGAATTTGATTCCCCGTTAAGAGTAAAAAATTCTGTTCGAAAGGTTTGGCGGATCCTAACGAAAGACTCTGCTGACTGAGCTTATTTCAGCCCTCAACCAGACCACGTTCTACAGGGTATCCCATTGAGACATTTGATTCCATTTGTTTTCGGGATTTCTATTTCCTATCGGAATTGCTGAGGGGTATCTATCGCGATTCTTGACGCAATTGCCAATTGTCTTGATTGCAATTGTCAACTCCTTTCGTTTCTAATTAATAATTGTGTTTATCTTCCGGACGATGCTACCCAAAGGGTAAGGAAATATCGAAGAATAAAATTAATTAAAAATACGGCCAAATTCCCGAACAATTTAATTTTTGAATATAATACGAAAGGTGGGATAAATCATCACTTAAAATAAAAAATATTAAAAACGCCCTATTAAACGTCACTATTCGTTGATTTCGTCTTATGTATGACACACATTTAACCCTAATACTGCCAGCTACATAAATGGTAATAGAATCACAGGATAAGAGAACATGTGCTCCACAGTAGTCGGATCTTTACTCAAGGGTATCCCTGTAACAAAATAAAAAAAGAGAATATCGTCAACAAGCGAATCTCGGCTGAAGTGAACGTATGGATGATTGTTTTCCCACCAATGTTGCTATGACATTTTTGGGTTTTCCAATCTTAACTTGCTGGAGATGGTACAAAAAAACTAACAGATGAAGATATTTTTTTTTGACATTTTTTTTCGAGATTACTTGCGTTTGTTTCTGCCACATTCAAACACATGCATACATGGGCTTACATTTTTCCGGGAAGTTAAACACTTTCTGTGCTTTTTTATGTTGATCCCTTTCTGTGTAATGTGGCACAAAACGCCTGGATTTTGCTATTGCTGTTGTAGTATTTGTTTTCTTGTTTTTTTATTTTTTAAGTTGCGAATATTTCCTCTAAATTTCCCTATGGTCCCATGTATGATATATGAATGCCTAGAAATGGAAATAACTTCAATGTGCTCTCATCCACACGCACTCACACATACACAGGCAATCACACAAGCCCATTGATGCTGTAGCATATAAAGCAAACACAATGGGTTGAATACAAAAACTGACACAGGATATGAAAGTCACACAGGACCCAGGGAAACAAAATATTTCTATCAAAACTTACCACAAGATTAATTGTCATAGTTTCACTGGTCGCCGAGGTGAAACTTTGCATTTTTTCCCCTGCAGGTTGGCAAATTCAAAATTTCCTTCACTCCTGCAGGATGGTATGATGGATTTGTATGTAGAAATGTAACAATGGAAACAGTTTGCACGGGGCGAAAACTATTCACAATGGATTAGAAATAAGTTTTGTAAGGATTCAACAACAATTTGTACGTGACAGCTTCTGTAATAGATCAACAAGTCACTGAATGAAAAGTTAAATTTTAGTATTCAGAAGAAGTTATTTAAGATAAGAAAATTTGAAAATAGATTTGGTTAGAATGATATTTAAATATTTAAAATTTTTTGCAAGACATAATTTCCTTGTCTTAAAATGTAATCCTTTATATAATATTATAAATAAGTTATAACAAAATATTTCGAGTTTGTGAAGTACAGTTGCAGTGTTGCAATGTTCAAAGCGTTTCCCAATTATATCTATGCACGGTTCAGTCATAGGCTTAGATGGTTAATATAGACTAGCAGAATCCAACCCTCGAAATTCAAGCGCCATTTCTCGTTATTGTGTCTATAATAACTGCAGATTTTTGAAGCAACACAAGGCTGTGACACAATTTTCTTGGAGGTCTAATTTTAAAAATGGCCATTAAATGGTACCCTAAAATCATCACGCCGTTAAAATTTGGCCATGTAAAATTTGTAATTTTTCAATAATAATTGATTTTTCAGTTGAGTTTTCAATATTTGGTCATCCGTCCGATAGCATCTTCAGGAATTTTTGGAATTTTATTTACTTTTGCTGTCTAAACAAATACTTTTAGACAATTTTCAAAACAATGATTTTATTCTAAATTTTACATTTTCCAATTTATTATATGATTTCTAAAAGCGAAAAATGTAGCTGATATAAACCAGACGTATGATTAATAAATATTTCTTAATTTATCAAAACGCAACCTGTAACGTATGAGTAATATTAAAGTCATACGTGTCATTAGAAGTACTACTAATATATCGACTATCAACATGAATTGAATCCTAGCATTGATTTTTTTATCACGCTCTTTGCAGTCTGCTTTGCCATAATGTCCAATAAATTCTAAAATTGCTAACCTTTAAACACAAATCGCTGACATTTAAAATATTTTTTCAACAAATCCATTTGTTATTTTTTCCTAACGTTATAAGTCCTTGTCCTAATATATAATCCTTTAGACCAAGTAATTATTATGTTATAACAAAACATTCCGAAGTTGTGAAATACAGATTCTTGTAGGAGGTGTTGCAATGTCCACAGCATTTTACAATTTTATCTATGCACGGTTCAGTCATAGACTTAGATGATTAATTTTTCATTAGCAGAAAACAATTTTCGAAATTCAACTGCCATTTCTCGTTATTTTTTGTATAACAACTGCAGTTTGAAGTAACTCAAGCTAGTGGCACAATTTTATTGAAGGCCTGAGTTTAAAAACCCCCTTTCTAAAATGACACCTTAACATCTTCGTCGGCGGTAAAATTTGACCCTGCAAAATTTGGAATTTTAGTTAATTTCGCTTTTAAAAAATACGAAATTTATAATTCTTCAAAATTATGATTTTATCCAAATTTTACATTTTCCAATTTATTATATGATTCGTGCAAGTAAAAACTAGCTTAAAACTTTTTAAACTAGCTTAAACTAACTTAGAACTTAAAATGTCGCTTTTATAAACCAGTCGTATGATTAATAAAAATTCGGAATTTGTCAATACGTATGAGTGCTATGAAAATGCCGTATAAGCAGTTTTACCTATATTCCGGCTAACAAAATTAATAGCTTGAATTCTAGCATTGATTTTTTTATAATGCTCTTTGCAGTCCTCTTTGCCACAATGTCCCATAAATTCTAAAATTGCTAACCTTTAAACAAAAATCGCTGACATTTAAAATATTTTTTCAACAACTCCATTTGTTATTTTTTCCTAACCTTATTTTTTTTTTGCTTGATTGTTAATAAAAAATGCACTCTCTCTCTCTGTACAATTCCAATAAATTTTTCTCCGCCATATGACAAATGTTATGTCAAATTACTCAACCTTAAAATCTGATTACATATATATCACTTCGTGTCTATGTATGCACAGCAGTAAAAGCAAATGATTCAAATGCAATTGTAGCTATACTAACGCCAGTGTACAAACATACAATTGCACGCATTGAACTTAAAGCTTTCAGTTAAGGTGTCTCGTTTTCGAGGTTTTCTTTGATGCTTCAAACACACAAATAATTCTCCTGACGTGTTTTATCACTATCCTTGGTTCAAATAAGGATTTAACAAATTATTTGACAAGTATTGACACTATTTGAGTTAAACAAAATAAATTTATTTATTCCATTTTACGCAGTTTCAACTGTTCTTCAAGCTACGACTGATCGAATGTTCAAAAAAATCACATTAGTTGTCAGGGAACACCCGGTTGGCACGAAGTTCCTTTCGCTGTATATTATATACTAGTCAGTTCCAACACACCTAAGGAGCCCGTTGAAAAATACGATAATTTAATTGGATTTTTAAGAAAAGATACTTTTTGTTAAATGATAACCTTTTTTAAGAACAACTTTTTTATAGAATATGTTTTTTTAAAGTATATTTTTAGGTCCTTTTTTAAGAATATGTATTATATTTTCCCGAAAGGGTCATTTACTTATTTTATTAAAAGCTTATTTTTTTTTAAGAAGTGGTACTATTTTTAAGAAGAAGTACTTTCTGTAAGAAAAAGCCATAAGAGATGCTTTTTTTTACAACGAAGTACTTTTTTAAGAGGAGGTACTTTTTAAAGAAGGAATTTTACTTATTTCCTGAAAGGTTACTTATCTCAAGAAAAGAAAAGAAAGGTATTATTTCAGTTTTAAGAAAAGGTACGTTTAAGAAAAAGAGAAAAGGTATTTTTTTTAATAGAAGGTATTTTTTAAGAATTGGTCTTTTTCAGGAATAGGTGAATTTTTAAGAGGGGGTACTTGTCTTAAGAAGAGTTAGTGTGTTTCATGAAACAGAAACAAAAGTTACTTTTTGTAAGAATATTCTCTTTTTTTTTTAAGCAAATGTACTTCGTTAAGATAAGGTATTATTTAAGCAAAGGTACTCACTTTAAGAATATGAATATGAATATGAAGAATTATGTAAAGCCACTTACACTCCGGTTCACTTATTTAAAGGCACTAAAAATTCCATATTAAGCAGCCTGTATCTTTTACAATTTGTAACCGATTGCAGAATTTTAAAATGGAAATGGAAGCTAAACGTCTTGATAATAACAGTCTTGAAATAATAGTGGTTTCTTAACTAAATAACTTTTTTTGAGCAATTTATAAAAAAAATCAAAAAATGTGCTATTTTTTTGAGTTTACTTGAATAAACACTTGATGAAAAACAGTTTTGCTTGTTTTTTGAGTTATTTTTTTAAAAAATTAGTAATGGGTACAACCCTCTTTATTTTTAAAAACATCAAATATATGGGTTTTCATTGAGAGATAAAGAGAGTTTATGTAATCCAACGAAATTTGATTCCAAGCATCCTTGATGGCCTGAAGTAGTGGCTGCTTTTCATCAAATTGTCTACTTCCTTTAACGAGATAACCAACCCCAGACACTTTCGATAATGTTTAGATCTGGCGAATAGGGTGGCCAGTCAAGAATATTATCATTTTGGCTTGCAACGAACTCCTTCACTACTCTGGCGTTGTGTATAGGGGCATTATCCTGTTGCAATATCTAAGATATGGGACCAAATACAAAAGCCGATTCCAATAACGTTGTATAGCTTGCACCAGTTATTTTTGCACTTTGAAATTCAAGATCGATGGCGCCATAGTACGCAATAGCACCCCCACCATAACGCCACTCTCTCAGCTGTGATGTCGGTTCAAAAAATGATTTTCTGTGCGCAGATCATGGAAATGATAGTTGTACCCATCAGGCCCATTCAAATTAAACTTCTTCGTATCCGTAACTACAACGGTTCTCCAGTCATTGACATGACCTCTTGGCTGCACATCCCATACCATGTAGTCTCTTGCGAATTGCAGCCGCTTTTCCTTACGGGCAGCATTAAGTAACGACTTTTTTTGTAATTTCAGGTGTTTAAGATACTACACGCAAAGAAAAAAAACGTTTATTGCTCGGTTGCCCAAACAATACTTTGATTGATTTGTATTAATTTATTAATCGCAACCGTTTATGTAGTTCTCCCAAATAAACTCATATATCGCAAATGTGTATCATGTTGGTGCAAACGCGATCTCGTTTGCATTAAACGAGTACAAAATTACATTTGTCGCAAGTTAAAAACCGTTTGCGATAACTGAAATTAGCAATTTTTCTAATGAGTACGAAGAACGTAAATTTCTCTCATTCTCTCTTTCTGTCGACTGTATACACAGTCCACTAGTTTGACATACACACTCACGCATACACATAAAAGGCTTTTGCCTTGTCAATATATCTTGGATGGACAACTGGCGCGTTGTAGTTTGCTGCGCTGTTAGTTGTTATTTTAATGCAAGTCGAGACGGACGTGTTCATAGACACTGAAAAGATAGAAAAAAATTCCAACTTTTTTTAAAACGAACTTTATGGGTAAAACCAAAATCATAAAAGTAGGAAATTTAAACAAAAAAATTTTTATGGAAGCCATAAATATAAATTTTAATATATAAGTAATGTACTGAATAGAGTAACTAAAACTCGGTTGCTGTAACCGAAATAACAGTTGGTGGAACCGCTGTTCGTTTATCACAAACGTTTTTCAGCTTTAAGTTTTCATAACTCGTTTACTGCAAACGTTTTTCAGTTCTCGCAAACGTTTTTTTCGTTAGGATCACCTACAACTCGGTTGCTGTAACCGAGGGAACAGTTGGCGGAACCGTTTTTCGTTTCTCGCAAACGTTTTTTTCAGCTTATATTTTTCATAACTCGTTTGCTGCAAACATTTTTCGGTTCTCCCAAACGAAATGATATGTACGGCTTAACAGAAGCTCGATTCTCCCAACTACAGTCCCCAAACGAACTTCAGTTATCTGAGATTTCGTTTGGGAGGAACGAGTTTTTTCTTTCCGTGTAACAGCTCTTAATTCCTCTGCGTACTGGTGACCTGCTCGCTTCCACTCCAGCTTGAGCTGTTATGTTTGACAAGGATACGGCAGAATCAGAAGCAATTCTTATGATTTTTCTTTTCTGATACGTAGATAAAGACAATGAAACCCTTCCTTTAAAATGTTTTCCATACCCCTCAGGGTGCTTGATGTAATTGTCGACAACTGTTGGGCTTCGTCCAATTTTTTAGCTATTGCGCGGTTAGAATTTCCTTCAGAACGGTAAACATCGATTTTAGTTTTTCCCAATAGATTTAAAATTGTTGGTTTTGCCATTTTGACTCGTAAAATGATTAAGATGTAATAAATTGTAATAAAGAAAGCTCCCTACAAAAAATCATATCTTACTTTAAAAATAAAAAAAAAATAATAAAGTGCCTTTATTCAAGTGAACCCAAAAAATATCACATTTTTGGATTTTTTTTATAAATTGCTCAAAAAATGCTCTATAGCTAAGAAGACATGATTTTTGACGTAGAATACGTCTTACCTTACGGTATGAGGAGTCATGTCAGGTTTTTATTGTTGTAATCTTTATTTCATTGAATTTGAGGAAACGGCTAGATGAATTGTTATAAAATTTTTTTTGTAGGTAAATGAAGATGTTATCTTTCGGTTGATATACTTTTCATATTGGTTGATATATTTCTAGTATTTTAATTTCTCAAATGAAAATTGTTTAAACACATACACTCAAACATATATGTGGTGTTTGGTTGAGTGTTTTTGGTTGCTCAACATTGCTTAGGAACATGTATCTAGTAAAAAGTGAAACGAACAGCAAGCTAATGTTGCTTGGCAACATGTATCTAGTAAAAAGTGAAACAAACAGTAAGCTAACGTAATAAAGCTTTTTTGCGAAAGCTTCAATAAAGCTGTTGTAACATTAATTTTGAATTGTAAAGCGTAAAGCTTTCACACAACGCTCGAATGCTAATGCGAATACTCGATAAGGTAAACCTTTTTTAATATTATGGCGGCCCTCTCAACATTCGCAAAACTTATTTCAATAAAAATATTAACTAAAATACATAAATTAAATTAAGTTTAAAAAAATTGAACATAATGTTTTAACGTAGAATACGTTATACGGTAAGGTAGGGGTGTTGATCTGGAGCACAAAATTTTGAGAAAATGTTTGTCAACTTTCACCCACTTTTACTTAAATATTAAAACATATTTTAGCAATTTTTATATGTTACTCAGTTTTGGTAATATGTTTTGTTTCGAATTACATTAAAAAAATTATATGTCTATATATAAAAGTTTTATGTAGTTAAGGAAATAAATATTGAAGAGCATGATATTTTAGACTTTTTTTGTACATGCCGCTGTTGTTGTTGGTTCGTAAATGCCGCTGTTGTTTTTGTTGTTGTTGTGAAATCAAATGATTTTGGCTTTGCTGTGCTGTGTTTATTTATCGAGCAGCGTGTAAATGTGTGTGTGTGTACATTTCGTTTTGTTGGATCGGTCGGTTATTAGTTCGTTTGGTGGGGAACATAAAATGAAGGGAGGGGAGCGTGGACACTTGTGTGGGCTTGAAAGTTTACAGATCTTTGCTGTCGTTTGTTTACTTCTGCGAGCAGCGTGTAAATGTGTGTGTATGTACATTAATACAAAGGATTGGCAATGTAAACCCTAACGTATTCTACGTCTGACCTATGCGCCCGTGTTATCTAACACAGGCTTGTTATTTTTTTTTTTTTTTAAACGGACTTGAATCAAATGCCGTTGGTAAATATAAAAATTACAGCAGACAGTTGTACGAGGCCTTCGGCCACGGACTGTCCCTGCAGGCTGTGTCAGAGACACGGCCATTAAGTTTAACGTAGAAGACGCCATCCGATAAGACAGAAAACATATATAACAATAAATGATAAATAATATAAGCAAATTAATTTATTGTTATATATGTTTTCTGTCTTATCGGATGGCGTATTCTACGTTAAACTTAATGGCCGTGTCTCTGACACAGCCTGCAGGGACAGTCCGTGGCCGAAGGCCTCGGACAACTGTCTGCTGTAATTTTTTTTATATCTCAAAATGTCTCGCTTCCATTTCCATTTTAAAATTCTGCAATCGGTTACAAATTGCAAAAGATACAGGCTGCTGAATATGGAATTTTTAGTGCCTTTAAATAAGTGAACTGGAGTGTATTGAAGAAAATTTAATTTTTTTTAACTTTTTTCACATAAGCCTTTCTAAATTTACTTTTTATTGGATTCAAAACTACAATATATACTAAATATTGATTAAAGGTTCCACCTAGAAACCTACCCATTAAACAATAAATTTCCGAACATATCTTAGTCTAGACATAAACCAAAGCAAAAGAACTGCGTTGTAGCATAATAGTGTAAAAAAAAAATCCAATGAGTGTTCGAACTCACGGGCGATGTGTTAACACCTTTTTGCTACACGGTACCTGTTCGATTTCTATGAACACATTCGTAAATGTTACATTGGAAAATAAAAAACAGCGTTCAATCATATGATGACGTTACAGTTAAATAATATTAATACTCAAAATTATTTAAAGACCCAGTGCAAACACATGTGTCATTATTTTCTTGCTCAATACTTTTTGTTTTATTCCCACAAAAGTCAAAGAATGCAAAGCAACAGACACTTTTTAAATATTTTTAAATATTACTATACTTTTTAAATATTACTCCAAATTAATACTCCAAATTAAAACACTTCAATCTCGGCTCGCCGATATCGGATCGCCTTAATTTTTGGCCTAAACTCTTCGTCGAAACCCGCACTAGCTTTTTAATCCAAAAATTAATAAAATCGGCTATGAATTTCCGGAGAAAATCGCGTGGGAAAATTATATGAAAATCGCCCAATAATCACTTTCAATACCGACTGCCAAGCAACGAACAAACAAACGATGATAAGACAAAACCGAAGATCAACATAAAACACTTTTTTAATATTACTCCAAATTAATACTCCAAATTAAAACACTTAAATCTCGGCTCGCCGATATCGGATCGCCTTAATTTTTGGCCTAAACTCTTCGTCGAAATCAGCACTAGCTTTTTAATCCAAAAATTAATAAAATCGGCTATGAATTTCCGGAGAAAATCGCGTGGGAAAATTATATGAAAATCGCCCAATAATCACTTTCAATGCCGACTGCCAAGCAACGAACAAACAAACGATGATTTACTCTTACAAACCTAACACTTGTGTATGTATTAAATTTATAGTTTACTGCCCTAGAGGCGCGCGTATAGATGTTAACACATCAAAAATTTTACTCATTTGGCCCCCATCCGCAACGTGCAATTAAGGTCTTCGTTCCAAAATTTTTAATAAAAACAGATTATATAGCAGAGGATATGCATGATTGCATTGACGCCTTATGTTTCTAATACTTTTTAAACTACGGATCTGTTCCTTTAGGGTTCCTTTAGGGTTGTTTTTGAATGATTTTAGGAGACCTTTTCAGAAATTAGAGGCGAAAAATGAGTACTTTCCAGGGTATCTGAATGAGCGTTCTGGGTCTCTAAGATAAGCATGTAGAAACTCCGAAAACACTTAATGAGGAGACCGTAGGATGCAGTTTTTTCATGTTTTTTGAGTGTGGAGTTTTCTCCAGCGGATATGCTCATTTGGGACTCCCTTTGGAGCCTCCCTATGAGCATTAGCGCACCATTTGGTGAGTCCTAAAGGAGCCCCTTCCGGCCTTCGTTGGTTGGCTGGATACACAAATGTTGTTGTTTCAAAATAGAAACAGCGATTGCCATGAGATGGGCGTTACAGTGTACAGTCTGCGGATCACTTCAAATTTCCGTTGTACCTTATCGACCTGTAAAGTTTACGTTTTTAATCACAATTCGGTACAAGGTATTTTTCCATTGAAATTTATTTTTAATAGAAAATACTTTTACAAGAAGCAGTGAAATGGATTATTTCGGTGGATGATTCGGAATGTAGCTATTTCGGTGCCCACCACGGCATTTCATCAGCTCCCTTCTCCACAAAAACTAAGGTATAGTAACGCACATTATTTTTTTGATGTGTTAACATCTATACGCGCGCCTCCAGGGCAGTAAACTATAAATTTAATACATACGCAAGTGTTAGGTTTGTAAGAGTAAATCATCGTTTGTTTGTTCGTTGCTTGGCAGTCGGTATTGAAAGTGATTATTGAGCGATTTTCATATAATTTTCCCACGCGATTTTCTCCGGAAATTCATAGCCGATTTTATTAATTTTTGGATTAAAAAGCTAGTGCGGGTTTCGACGAAGAGTGTAGGCCAAAAATTAAGGCGATCCGATATCGGCGAGCCGAGATTTAAGTGTTTTAATTTGGAGTAATATTAAAAAAGTATTTTATGTTGATCTTCGGTTATATCGTACGAATATAACAATGTATGTATGTATGTACAAGTGTCTGTTGCTTTGCATTCTTTGACTTTTGTGGGAATAAAACAAAAAGTATTGAGCAAGAAAATAATGACACATGTGCTTGCACTGGGTCTTTAAATAATTTTAAGTATTAATATTATTTAACTGTAACGTCATCATATGATTGAACGCTGTTTTTTATTTTCCAATGTAACATTTACGAATGTGTTCATAGAAATCGAACAGGTACCGTGTAGCAAAAAGGTGTTAACACATCGCCAGTGAGTTCGAACACTCATTGGATTTTTTTTTTAAATCAAGGTTTAAGTGTTTCTATCTAGAGGGCTTGGAAAATTTATACGATCGAGAAAAATGTTTTTTACTCAAGTTCCGGTAGTTTTTTGTTGCTTCATTTTTGAAACTTCTCTAAAGTTACCTTAACCTATTTGTCTAACAGACCTGACACCATTACCCTATTTTTATACAACTCAATTGATGGGTATCACAATTTGGTAAACAGCAATCCCTTTCAAAAACGTGTCACTCTACTCGACAACGATGTGTTAGTCGCTGTTTGTGTCTGTGTATGAATTTTCAGTTAGGGTTTCGAGCTGTGCATTTGAACTTTAATGCAATTTTAAATGTCTCCTAAAGTTAAATGGAAATTTAATTGTATTATTTATATATATGTACATCTGCTAATGCTGTGCTCGTATGTCCGTATACGTAGCAGCAATATCTACAAGAAAATATTAAATTGTTAGGATTTTGTTTTTAGTTGAAAAATATTTGTTGCATCATATACTGTATTGGTATTTTATCTAGCTTATTATCTAGCACTTGGGCTAAGATTTGTGTTTTGGAGTGTTCGGACACATATAGTGAAATTTTATGGCGATAATTTTTGTAGAACATTTTGACCACGCCACCCGTCATTTTGAAGCAGTTTCTTGCGAGGTTTAAGGTATGGTTATACGTGACAGAGGGTTAATTTGTTACATAAAAATGTTTATCTGAATCTTTTCTATAAAACTTCTGAACATACTTTGTACCTCAGAAGTAAGGAACACACAATTTTGCATGCGGATATGTTGCAGGAAAGTTCCGAGGGTCGGAAACTCTAACCCGCCCTAAAAGAAAGTTCTGATCAGATCTGGCAAAACGCCGATACACGTATATTTTTTTTAGACCTTTCTACCAGAATCCGTTGACAGAACCCCATCATTTTGAAAAAATCTAACTTTGTCTCACAGTGTAATTGGTGGTTATATTGAGTTTCTTGGGATTGTCCGTAGACGCAAAGAAAAAAACGTGTATTGCTCGGTTGCAGCAACAATCCTTTGATTGATTTATATTAATTTATTAATCGCTTCCATTCATGTAGTTCCCCCAAACTAAATCATGTATCACAAATACGTTACGTATCATGTTGTTGCTAACGAGTTCTCGTTTGCATCAAACACGTAAAGAATTACAGTTGCCGCAAATTTAAAAAACGTTCGCGATATCTGAAATTACCCATTTTTCTAATGAGAGCACAGATTACGAAGACCGTAAATTTCTCTCAATCTGTCGACTGTGTCACAGTCTTATCCACTCGTTTGGCATACACACTCACGCATACACATAAAAGTGATCACACACTCTAATGCTTCCACCTTGTTAATATATCTTGAATGGACAATTGACGCGCTGTAGTATGCTGCACTTTTAGTTTGAATGCAAGGCTAGACAGACATATAAGTTGACAGTGAAAAAATAGACAAAAATGGAAACTTTTTTTTAAAACAAACTTTATGGGTAAAATCAAAATCATAAAAGTTGGAAATTTAAACAAAAAGGAGCTTATGAAAGCCAATAAAAAAAAGTTTTAATTTCACATCGGTTGCTGTAACGGAAAAAATAGGTGGTGGGACTGTTTTTCGTTCCTCGCAAACGTTTTTTCAGCTCTAATTTTTGGTGAGCAGCAAACGTTTTTCAGTTCTTGCAAACGTTTTTTTATTTTACAGTAACTAGAACTCTGTTACTGTAATCGAAACAACAGTTGGCGGAAACGTTTTTCAGTTCTCGCAAACGCTTTTTGTAGTTTGGAGCAACTACGACTCGGTTGCTGTAACCGAAGGAACAGTCGTCGGAACCGTTTTTCATTTATCGTAATGGTTTTTTCAGCTCTAATTGTTCATAACTCGTTTACTGCAAACATTTTTCAGTTCTCTCAAAAGTTTATTTTTATTTTACAGTAACTAGAACTCTGTTACTGTAACCGAAACAATAGTTGGGGGAACCGTTTCTCGTAGCCGTTTTTTTTTCAGCTTGTATTTTTCACAACTCGTTTGCTGCAAAAATTTTTCGGCTCTCCCAAACGAAACGACAGGTATGGATTAACAGAAGTCCGTTTCTCCCAACTACAGCCCCCAATCGAACTTTAGTTATCTGAGATATAGTTTGGGAGGAACGAAAATTTTTTGCGTGTAGTATTATCGCATGTCCATAAGCGTAGCTCTTCCAGATTCCAAGAGCATTTAGTCGGGTAGCACTCCAGGCCACACTATCTGTTATGTGAAGGTCAATTGGAATAATATGAAGCATTGCATTAAAACCTTCAGCTGAACACGTTCTCATTGCCCCTGTTATGCCGATTCAACTGATCTCTGCACTCTATAAAGGGTGTTTCATCCATAATGCACGATTTTAATTGTGAGTGACATCTTAACGTCAAGTTTACAAAGACAAAGATAGGAGGTGTGAAAGATAGGAGGTGTGAACCCAGCTCGTTAAGATTTTTGAAGCCTTTTGCGAAAATGGGTGTTCAAATCAAAATGAATTTCGTGATTTATTTGATCAGCATGATGGAATGATAGAGTTGAGGATATGGGCCTGGACGATATGTGGTTCCAACAGGATGGTGCCACTTGCCTAACAGCCACCAAAACAATGCCTCTTTTGCGCGACAAATTCAAAGGCCGTGTTATCTCACGTCGCGGCGATGTCAATTAGCCTCCACGATCACGTGATTTGACACTGTTAGACTTCTTTCTTTGGGGATATTTGAAAGAAAAAGTGTACATCAATAAGCCAGTAACAATTCAAGAGCTAAACATGAGATAACACGGCATATTAGCGACATTAAACTTTATGTCTCAGAGTCATTGAAAATATGGAAATATGGCATATAGAGCAATGCCACCGAAGCCGTGGCGAGCATTTGGCCGATATTTTGTTTCACACATAATTGTCATAGATCCTTCTATCACATTAAAAAATATTAAGATAATTCTCTATAAACTTTTTGTTGTATTTACAATTAACAGCCCAGCAAAAATATAATGGAGCTCTACGCCTTTCAGTACTACCAACGAAGTACTATGTGTGGATTGTCGGCATACAGGAATCCGAAATTGCATTACAGATATTATGGTGTTTGCCGGAAGAAAAAAATATATCTGCCACTAATGCTGTTATTGTTCGTCCAAGTTCAATGTCTTCGATAGCTCGATGGTGAGATGCGCGGCTGTCAGTCAGAACGCTTGAGTTCGAATCCCAGCTCAGTCGGGGAAAAATTGTTACAGAAAAATTAATAATTTATTATTTAAACCATACATGGGGCATATTAATTATAAGACAATTACAATTTGTAGTTTAATTTAAATTACCTGTCCAAATGGATATTCAAAAAATTTCAGTACCATTGGCAATTGTACTAATTTTCAAAATATTTTCTTCATATCTGGCATCTGTGGTTTTCAACTGTTTTACACAGTACAGGTTTATGAATTTGAAAGTCTACGAGGCAATACCTATTGAAGCCACAAACCCCTCCATACAAAACACTTTAAAAATTGAATTGCCAGCAGTGAAACAAATTCAAAACAATTAAAAGCATTCCCAAATTTCATTACAATTGGCATCCGATTCCACAACCTGCATTTGCATTCCCTGAGCAAATGCAAATTCAAAAAATGCGAACAATGGTACTTCTTTTGCATTTGCATTAGATAAAGTAATGCAAATTAAAATGCAATGCAAATTAAAAAAAACCCATGTATGATTTAAACCCTCGCTACACAACCCGGTAATTTGTATGGTATACTTTCAGGCGAATACAATTTGATTCCGAAAATTTCAAAACAAATGTTAATTTGTTGTACTTGCCACATTGGGGAATTTTTTTTTTAAAAATAACTACAAATTTAATCAACACATTGCAAATCGCTGAATAAAAAAACAAAGTTTAATTTGGAGAGATTTGAACCCAGGACCTTCACCAGCTGCCGTTTTCTAGTCGGATATACTACCATCGTGCTAATTTTTGTGCAGAATCGTCGCGCTAACGAATAGAATTTACTCAACTTAAAAGTATCCAAATTGGGAGTACTACCCTCCAAGGACAACACTATTTAAAAAGCGGCGGTGCAGCACCCAAATTTGCACAACCTCTTACCGCGTAGTTCTGGTGGAAATTCTGGTGATTGGTATACACTTTTTTTGCTGGGATGGTGTGTTTTCGTTGGACCAATCTTTACAACAGTTACATGGTGGCCATCATCCCCGAGACAGACCACCGTACCATTGCTCCGTAGGAAGGAAGGCAGGTAGTATGATCATTGCTTCTTGAGAGAGTGGTTTTGTTGGAACTTCGTTTCTCGAGAGAGGGTATTACCTCTGTAGTGTTTGTTTAGACCGCAATAACACATGTTTTCAAGCACAATTCTCCGTTTGAGTTCCAAGCTGGCGTTATTGCTTCTGTTCACGGTAGATTCGAGGTAAATAAATTCGTCCACTACTTTGAAATGATAGGGGTCATCAACGTTCACCCCTTCATCCGATCGGTAAGATGTTCTGCTTGTCGAAACCATTATTTTCGTCTTGTCGTCGTTTACTGCATACCCCACTGTTGCTGATTACTTCTCTATTCTCCAAAATACTGCAGTAACTTCTCGGAGATTTAGATTTAGAGGAAGGATATTCTGCCTATCGAAACCATTAATTTTGTCTTGTCCTCGTTTACCGCCAAACCCACTTTTGCTGAGTCGTCGTCTATTCCCGAAAATACTGCAGTAACTTCTCACAGGTTTCATCCAATGATGTCTAAGTCTTCAGCAAACGTGAGCAGTATGTGGCTTTTGCTGCTGACAGTTTTATTCGTAAAGACTGAAACGTTTCTCACGATTATCTAAATCAACATGATGAAGAGATCATATGATAGAGTGTCGTCCTTCCTGAGGCTTCGTCTCGTACTAAAGGGTACGGTGTAAAACTGTAGATTTTAATCAGCAAGTGTAAAATCTAGAAGGCAGCTAGCTGCTTGGTTGTGGGAAGCTCTCAGCAAAACCTTCATAGATTGTACTGGGAAATCGCATTTATGTGTCTCGGTAACAGCAGCTTTTGCGACTGCAAGAGTTAGCTGCACTTGCCTATGGACTACGTGACCTTAAGCCTGAAGTTCTAATTTACTTCTATTCTTCAGTCAGCAAATTCAAGTCTTTACAAAAGAACCCCTTCAACTAACTTACTAACTGAGTTTAATTACCTTAAGCTGAGTATCATTTTCCAGTTTACTTTCACCTGTTCTCAAGTGTAAATTATTAACAAAATTGCATTTCTGTAACCCCTCTTTTTTTATATAAATCCCACTGGTCAAGTACTTTCCGCCTGAACCCTTTTACTTTTAGCTTAGAACATGAACAATTTCCCTCCATTGCTGTGACTGGCGGCGGCAAAACGGATATAAAATACAATGAAACCGGAAAAGGGAGTACGACAAAATTAAAGAGGAAACCAAAAAAAAACAAAAATAACAGAAAAAATGTTAGTGCAATAATTGAGAAAATACATTGCCACCCACCATGTCTAGCGAACGCTAAGACCAAAGACGCCTTTAAGCCGCTCACGCTGGCACTTCGAGTGATGATTGTATTTGTATGTGTCGAGATGTATGCATTTTTTGTTGGTATTTGTGTGTGATGGCTTAAGTAACTTGAACGAAGCATCATGCATAAAATAGACGACTTCCGTTTTTAATGTCATGCTTACCAATTTCTTATGTTGACCCGCCCTCAAGATTTTGTTTTTTTCGCTTTTTTTTTTCTTTTTTTGGTACCCGATGAACTTTATGTCATTTGTTTTGTTGAAGTATGAAAATGATTTTTTTATGCCGGCTAAAAGCTAAAAAAACGAGGTATGATAAGTTTGGGAAGTCAATGGATATTTTACAGGAACTTCATTTATTATTTATATGAAAAATATAAAAATTCCAATTTGAAACTAAAAAAACATGTAACTATATTGTTACGAATTTCCTTATTCATACTTTTTGCGTTGTTTTATTCCCAATCATAAAACAAGGTTCGTTTTCAATTACGATAATTACAACTGTATAACTTCCTTCTATTTTACTTATATAGTACAACAGTTTACTTTATTTACACCGCTTTAATAAGTCTTATATTGAACTATCAATTCGCGTTGCTTACTTTACGGGGTTTAATCACAAACTAAACTCTCCATTCCAAAGACCACCGCTATTTATACCAACTCACCATACTCAAATGAAGTTGCACCTAACGAATTCAAGAACCTTCTAGTCATTGTTGTTGGTACTTATCTTTGTAAAATCATCGCGAATGGTGGAGAATTATCTTAACTGAGGCGAATTCATGGTACTGGTTTAGCGAGCTGGTACGTTGTTACAATGCATACTTTCAGGCGCAGCACTAACTGCCTGCTATTTACATAATGTTAGTAGAGTCATTAAGAGCAAGCAAAAGCCTTTACTTATTCGTAACAATATGTTGGCAAATTTCTTGTTTAATGGGAAGTTTTGTAGGTGGATCCTGTAACCAATATTTAGTATATACATAAGTAAATTGTAGTTTTGAACGCAGTAAAAAGTAAATTTAGAAAAGCCAAGGTGAAGTTGAAAAAACTAAAATTTTCTTAAATAAGTGCATTTTCTTAAAAAAGTAAATTTTCTCAAAAAAAATACTTATTTAAATTCTTAAACAAAGGAGCTTTTCTTAAAAAAATACCTTATCTTAAAAATATACCTTTGCTTAAGAAAAGTAAATTTTATTACAAAAATGTATGAGAAATTCATACTAAAGCTTACAAGTCATGAATATTTTTCTAATTGAATAATGGTTAGTTTTTGTTGGAAATATTAGACAATTCCTAGATTTCACAAAACCCAGTTGACATCAGAATTGTTGGAGATAATTTGTTCTGGAAATCGTTGCTAATCGATTGTGTCATGCGCGTTGTGGCAGTTGGCGCCGTTTTGCTCAAACCGCATGTTATCCAGATCCATGTCGTGCAGTTAAGGCTAGAAGAACTCCGTTATCATATTGTTGTAACGAATTCCATTCACAGTCACTGCAATTTGGGTCTCATCTTCAAAAATGTAAGGCCCAATCACGCCGCCTGACCAAAGTCCACATCAGACATTTGCTCGTTGTGGGTGCATTTGAAAATTCTTTGAAGTTTGCAAGCGGTCTTAGCATAACTTTACAAATTTTTGTAATCAATTTTCACAATTATAACGCGCTGTTCTTTGGTAAAGCGGTCCATGTTTAATATGCGGAATAAATATATGTGACAGCGGCCAAATTTTAGAGTTGCCACTTGAACAAAAAAAATTCACTAAATTTTAAAAGCGTAATATTATTGAAATAAGACGACATTAAATTAGAAAAGTGCAATCTTACTGAGAAAAGACAATGGATGAACATCTCATTTCTTTCCTTCTAATTTGTTATTCCGCTGGAATTCATATTTCTCCACCATTTGACACCTACCTCTTAATGCTTGGAATATCTTAAAAACTATCTACACAATCTATTGTAGTCCTGTTTTTTTACTTTCAGCTACTTTTTCCAGTTCTTTCATCTGTTTTGCCCTCTTTTTTTACCCAGCTATGAAGCAAGACCAAAAGTCTAGCATGACAGTCGAGTTTTTATGGAGCATTTTGTGTTGTCCCTTTGGGCATGGAAGTTTTTGTTGCTCTAAAATCCCTGAGTGTCCTGTGGATGTCCAAACCAAAACACTTCATATCCACGATGTTTTGTCCAATTGTGTATTTTTGTTATACGCGACGACTGGTTACAGTGTTCGTTTTTTATTATTGGACATTTTTTTCTTTGCCAGATCCTGGTCATCGTTCACTTCAAAACATTGTCCCATTTCGTATCTCTTGTCTTTGTTTTTTGTTTTCGTTTTCGCCACATGTTATGATTCCACATGCAGAGATTCAATTTACATTGTATGTTTGTATATATATGCATGTGTTTTGTTGAAGTTTCAGCGGCATGTTCTTGCTACATCTTTCCAGTTCAAGTCTTTGGTTGATTATTTGTTTGTTTTAGTTGAACTTTAACTGTCCTTTTTAACCCTTTGGTTATGCAGTCTCATTGCATACATTTTAAGCCTGAAAGTATGCTATATTTTTTTTAAATTTTTAACATGAATTGCAATTGGCATCGAGTACTTTAGTTTTGTTTTAACATGTAGAGGGTATTTCAGTATTAGTCCATTGTGCTGTTTTGCATAGGTACAGGGTATTTCAGTGTTAGTCTATTATAAGGAACAGTGCAATATGCTTTTAACTTCAACTCGGTTGTTGTTCTGTTAGGCTTTTAGTGATAATTTTTTGGGGAAATGTGCGCAGGGTATTGTAAAAGTCTCAGAAAATTTTGTTGTACAGATGAGCGCACAATTTGAAAACATAAACTTTTGTATGGTATGAGTGCCTATTAATGATCTAGAGGCTCTTATTGGCCGTTCACATATAGTTGCATTGGGGAATTTATGCAGGTCCCTATTTCTATAAAATATTGTTACTGACGGAGCACAGTTTGGATTTAGAAAAAGGATATAATTCCGCCATTTGTAAATTATGGGTCCAAATAAGTTGAAATAATATGACGTTTGAAATTGAGGTAATGTGCAATTGAAATGCCTATATTGAAACGCGATAGACCTCATTTGTGACGGACAGTGTCAGCCAAAAATTTACTACCTCGGCATCAAAAAAATATAATCCTTGAAAATGTTTAAATTTAGTTTTTATTGGAAATATTCCTTATCGCACATGCGAGATGTGGGGTTAAAGGAAAAAAAATTAAACAACTTTTTTAACACTATTATGCTACAACCCAGTATTATCAACTATATTGGGTACTTTTTGTTTGGTTTGTGTCTAGACTAACATATTCTGGGAAAATTCTTCTTTAATGGGAAGTTTTCTAGGTGGAGCCTGTAACCAATATTTGGTATATATTGCAGTTTTGAACCCAATAAAAAGAAACTTTAGAAAAGCCAAAGTGAAAGATGTTTAAAAAAAGAAAATTTTCTTAAATAAGTGCCCTTTCTTCAAAAAATGTAAATTTTCACAAAAAACAATATTCTTAAACAATATACCTTTCTTAAACATATTCTTAAACAATATACCTTTTCTTAAAAAATACCTTATCTTAAAGAAGTACATTTGCTTAAAAAATTAAATTTTCTTAAAAAAAGTACCTTTTCTTACAAAAAGTATCTTTTCTTACTAAAAGTACCTTTTCTTACAAAAGTACATTTTCTTAAAAAAAGTACCTTTTCTTAAAACCAATAATTTTTCTTAAAAATAAGTACGTTTTCTAAAAAAGTACATTTTCTTAAAACAAATTGCATTTTCTTAAAAAACTAAATTTTCCTTTAAGAGTACCTTTTTTGTGAAAGAAAATAACTTTTCTTGCGATAAGTACCTACACTTAGAAATGTGCCTATTCATAAAAAAGATACCAATTCAAAAAAAAAACCTCGAAAAAAAGTACCTTTTCTTAAAAGTACCCTTTCTTGAAAATAAAATAATACATTTTCTTTTCTTTTCTTGAGATAAGTAGCCTTTTTGAAAATAAGTACATTTAAAAAAAACCTTTTCCTAAAAATTTTACCTTTTCTTTAAAATGTACCGGTTCTTAAAAAGAGTACGTCTTTATAAAAACAACTCATACTCTTATGACTTTTTCTTACAAAAAGTACTTCTTCTTAAAAGTAGTACCTTTTTTAAAAAAAATACTTCCTTAAAAAGTAGTAAAATATTACCTTTACCGGAAAATATAATAAATATTCTTACTAAAATAAATATTCTTTTGTTTTTAAAAAAATATATTCTATAAAAAAAAAAATTCTTAGAAAAGCTTGTCATTTTAGGGATTTTTAATTATTCGGCCTTTTTTTTCGTACATTTTAATTCATTATTCAAGCTCAAGACCATTTATATCTCTTTAAATAGAGATGTAGTTTTTTAAAAAAGAAGATGTTTTGCAAATGCATTTTCATGATTCCTGGCAAACCGTATAGCTATTTCAGATCTAGGGACAGTTCTTCATCAGCGGTTGTTTGGAATGCTGCTTTTGAAAAATTCATCAAACTAAATGCAAAAAGAAACTCATCTGAATTGAGAATTTTCCGCTATGCAAGTATTCCAAAAATATCGCAAGCAAAACACACAAGAAAACATTTGCAAACAACTTCTTTCCATCTCCAGAGAACCATCGGTCCCCATTAGAAATGATTTTGTTGTTGTCTAAAAAGTTTATCATTTTACAAAAAGTATGTTTTCTTAAAGATCCATTTCTATTATTGTATTTTTCAACGGGCGCTTCAGGCGTGTTAGAACTAACTAGTACATAAAATATAGCGAAAAGAACTTCGTTCCAACCAGGTGTACCCTAACACCTCATGTAATTTTTTAGAGGCCGGATCAATAAGTCCGTGACTTTTTGAGTGAAACACAGTTTTTTTCCAAAACAAGAAATTTATTTTTCAACATAATCTCCTTTTAGCTCAATACACTTAGTCTAACGTTTCTCCAATTTGTGTATCCCTTCCAAAAATTAGGATTTTCGAAGTCTATAATATTTCGAGGATCAATAATTTCATCATTGGAGCTAAATCTCTTTCCACCGAGCCGTTTCTTTAGGTTTGGAAATAGAAAATTGGCACTGGGGGCTAAATCCGCAGAATGTGGCAGATGAGGTACCAATTCGTAGCCCAATTAAAGAACTCCAAACAATCCTTTGAAGTTGTCACACGATTACGTTTATGGTCAATTGAGAGCAAACGCGGCATCCATCTTGCAGACAGCTTTCTTAAACCCAACTGATCATTTAAAATCGAAACCACACTGTCATATGAAGTGCGTATGGCATCAACAAACTGACACACTTTTAATCTTCGATCGGCCAACACCATATCGTGGATTTTTGCGACATTTTCTGGTATGTTGATCTCAATTGGCCGTACAGAACATTCAGTGTCATTTGTACTTGTGCGACCACAACAAAAGTCAGTAAACCACTTTTTTTTCCATTGAAATCGGTGTTTATCAAGCTGTTCCTTGGCTTGATTGACAGCACTCGAAATTCACTTTTTTCAATTTTTAAAAAAATGCATGATGTTGTATGTTTCGAACAGCTGTTGAACGCAAAGTAAATGACGGAACTAGCTCATAATTTGAGAGTAGTCTACTAACAGCTGGTGCTTTATGGGAGCTATATATGTTTGTAGCGCTACTAAAAGCCGACAACAACATGCCGCCATATTCAGTTTTGCTTTTGTGACTTTCGAGATATTTCTAAAAATTTTTTGTTTTAAAATTTTCGCCGTTTTTCTTTCAGTTAATTAAAAATATATTGACTGAATGAAGAAAAAGAATATTGTGTTCCCAACTGAATATGTTTTAAAATAAAATAAATATTGTTTAAATCCTTTATTTTTTTTGGGGAAATGACATATATTTAACTTCGAAACTTTGAAGGAACCCCTAAATTTTTGCACTTTTTGAAAATCTGGTGTTACCACATTTTGTTTTTATCAATACTTTATTTTCAAATACATTATACTCTTGTACGTCATCGAAACATAGCCAAATGCTGATTAGTTTCATGCATACCAGGGTTTCCTAGCTTTTACACAGCTTTCTCCAGAGCCTATGAAATTCGGTCGATTTGAAATTGAACAAGAATATTTTGCGAAGCATGTCTCGATAAGCAAAGGTGTCTCGCGATTTCTTTAGCCTAGTTCTGATGGTAGCATGGGTTCCAACAAAGCACGTTTAAGAGCCAAACTACCTTGGAACATATGTTAAAAATCCCGAACATTTTTTAAAAAATACCATTTTTGGAGATTTTAGATTTTATTTTTGGGATTCTGGGATTGTGTTATGATGAATTTTGTAAAAAATTATATGGCTTCCAATTTACATTGTATCAGTAAACAAATTGCGGAATTTCGTTGTTTTATCGCATTTCTTTCTATATTTGTTCCACTTGTTTCAATTTGTTCTATATTTCTTTGTGTATTAATTCAGAAAATAAATAAACGTTTTATATTCAAAATTAAAATGTTCGAGCGTCTGGTCGTTTTTTCAAACAATTTCATTCTTCAATATTTCGCTACCCTTTGGGTAACATTTATCAAACATTTTATCAAATCTTTGATTTAATATTAATTTGTAGTTCATGAGGTAGGTTTATTATAATTTTTTTTTTTTGAATACATTAAGCACTAGATGTAATAACTCTTCCAACTGTATCAAACACTTATGCAAAAAGTATACAGCTACGCCTCAGATGTGCTTTAAACCTCAAAGCATCTAGCATTTTCATCGGACCAGCCGTTTAGAAACGACTGAATTATTTCCTTTTTTTTGAAAAATCCCGCACTGTGCGCCGGTGATTCTGAACCGAGGTGGAAACCTATTTTCAAAAGCCATAAAAACTGCACCAAAATCTGTGCTTGGTCCTGAAAAACTGTCTCAGGACCAACCATAGTTCGAGTGGCGATCAAAAGAACGCAGCAAGTATGGTAATGCTACTACCCATTGTAACGATGAAAGCTACGGAGAAGAATGCCGTTCAAAAAATAAGGTTAACCTCCTACTAAAGAGAGGGCGTTACCTATCTCAGAACGAGGTCGGTTGCGTTCATCTGTTGAAGACGAGGTCAAAACAATAATTTTCCTACATAAAAGAAACAGAGCTGACTTCGATGAGCTGATAACTTTACTTTACTTTTATTGACTATTTTACAACCTCATGAGGTCTTCCAAATGGCTCTATCCTTCGCCTTTTCTCACCAGTTGGTAACACCAAGGATACGGAGGGATTCTTCTGCCTGGTCTTTCCAGCGGAGTCTTGGTCGTCCTCTTTTCCTGCTTCCATCGGGTACGTTATCGCAAACCTTTCATTCATTCTGACAACATGGCCTAGCCAACGCAATTGGCTTAATTTGATTCGCTACATATATCCTACATATATCCACGTCAGATTATAGACTGTAAAGCTCTGCGTTGCAGCGACGTCGGTACTCGCCGTTTTCCCTAACAGGACCATATATTCTACGGAGAATTTTCCTCTCGAAAACTCCCAGGTGTTTTTCATCCGCTTGCGATATGACCCAAGTTTCGAAGCCGTATGTCAAGACAGGTAAAATGAGAGTCTGATATAGCTGGACTTTTGTCCATCGAGAGAGGGCTTTGTTCCTAAACTGCTTACTGAGCCCAAAATAGCATCTATTTGCAAGCAGAATTCCCCTATCTATATCCAGGCTGACGTTATTGTCCGTGTTCACGGCAGATCCAAAGTAGACAAATTCATCTACCACTTCAAAATTAAATCGGTTGTCAACGTTCAAGTGCGGATTAAGTCGAGAGGTTTCTCTAGTCGTTGACGCCATCAATTTTGTCTTGCCATCATTAGCAGAAAGACCCACCTTCGTTGATTCCTTTTCGATTCTTGAAAATACTGCAGAAACCTCTCACAAATTTTGTCCAATGATGTCTATGTCGTCAGCATACGCCAGCAACATATGGCTTTTCCTATTAATGGTCTTGTTCGTATTAACTTTCTCATTATTATCTCCATTAAGATGTTGAAGAGATTGCACGAAAGTGTGTCGCCTTGTCTAGGTCCTCGCTTGGTACAGAATGGTTCAGTGAGGTCTTTCCCCACAGAGGCGGTGCATACAAAATTGTATCTCCTTACAACCTATGAAGGGATTGGGGACATCATTTCACAACCAGTGAGGTGTGTTCTTTCTAGTATTATAATCCCTGGTTTTACAGTTTTACACTGGCTCCGAACAGTATTTTGAGAAACTTTTTCATGGCCAAATAGTCGATAGTGCCGCCGTCACTAAGCGAGATAAGCGCCGTCGACAGAAATTTTAGGAAGTCAGAACTGGGAACGATCGCACGTTCTCTTGGACAAGAACCGCACACACCACCATTGCACCACCAAGGTGATATTAATAAAGTGATTTGACGGAAGCATGCCTGACATAGATAGAATACACTATGCTTATTGTGCCCTGAATTTGAAAAAGGATGAGCCAAGTTTTCGTGCCATCTATCGTGGAATAAGCCATTTATCCTATGCGAAAAACACCATTTCAAGTGTAATGTGCGAAGGGTAGACTCGGTATTGATACCACTCTGTAAAATGGCTCTTTTAAACATTTACTCCATTGTGATTCCGCGTCATAGCCATTTAGTTTGTTCTCCTCCTAAGAAAGACGGATCTCTTATAGAAGACGAATCTCATAGCAGACATTCTCGTGCTGCTGTATGGTGGCAATAAGCAAAGGAGATGCCTAATAGACTCTCCACAGCGCAAAAACTTCTGGAAAGTATATTTGTCAGGATCTTCAGTTTCTTCGCACGTATTCCAATGGGATATGCCTTTCCATCAAGACTGGCGCAAGCATTGAGGTCTTGTGCTAAATAGAATTTGTAGTTTCATAGATATCTACCTATACAATGTCGGCCATATCTGTCTCATATTTATACTATTTGTAGCGCTCGTTTCTTGCACTATCATATAGGAACAGTCACGTAGGATATACGCAAAATTCACTAGGGAAATTCCAACACGTTCGAGTTCCTGCGTTCTGTAGTTGCTTGGAATTTATCATTACTTTGTATCTGTGACAGTCCTGGGTAGATGTCGAGTTCAGTGGATCTGATTCCAGGGACTTGAGTGCCGCGTGGCTGCCAAAAAAAATTGACAGCCAATCCTACTACACATTTTTCCTCAACCGCCTTTTCCCAACTCGTAAACATTTCTGTCAGATAAATGCTACAATAATGAGGAAGTCAACGACAAAGAAACAACTCTAGTTGTCTAGAATAGATTCCACGACTTTCCTGGTCGTTCACTTCGAACCATTTGTGTAGAAATTTGCATATAGATCTGCGTCGGGCACGGTTTTGTTTCAGGAATCCGTAGTTGACATATTCAGGAATGTTCAGAACACCGTCCAACTCTGTTCCAAGACCGACTCCTTTCATGTCGCATCGAGGAGTCGCGTGTTCCGTCAACTGATGCCACACGCTAAAAAATCGCTATTTTTTGTTGTTTGGATGCAAATATAACGTGTGTTTGGAGTTTGTCGCAAATATGGTATATTTGTGTCCAAACACATTTTTGTTTGCTGCTCAATATTACATGTTTGAGACACACTGATTAATATGTTATAATATTTGTGTTTGTCATCCAAATACAGCTTCGTTTGTGACACATCTACAGCTGTGCTTGGTGCTCAAACTGATTTTTTTCTGTCACTATGCTCTGTCGAGAGCAAAATAATAAAACCGGGACAAAACGAGATTGTTCTCAGCCTAAGCTGATACTATTGCAATTGTTTGACTGTTAACCAGTGAATCTTCTGTTGCTTTGACACATCTGTTGCGTTTTAGTTTCATACATTCTTTCGTTAATCATTCTATAGGGACGTTTGGGTGGAAACTCACGAATATTTCAACTTAAGAGTATGGGTGTTAAGGATGAAACCTGCATATGGTTCCACGTAAACGTATTCATATTTGCAAGTAAACGTACTAATGTTTGCATATACACATACGTGAGTTTAAGACTTGCAAATATAGGGATATTTAGGGTGTGATACAAACATGTATATAGTTCCTGCAGAATTTGTTTGAGAGAATATGTTACAGAGGACATTTGTTTTCAACGTGCACTCACTGGACCAGCAAATGTGATGAACATTGGCGCCATTCTCTGAATCCGTAACAGTAGTGTACACTAGATGGGTTTCTAAAGCAGTTGTCGCCACACGCATGCTGAAAAAACTGTGTTTATTTGTTGTTTGAATGCAAATATAACGTGTGTGTAGCTTGTCGCAAATATAGTGAGCTTGTATCCAAACACATTGGGTTCATTCAGTATATCATATATTCAAAATTACATGCTGGAGACACAGCGATTTGCTGGTTATAATACATGTTTTTGTGACCCAAAACAGGCTGTGTTTGTTGAAAACTGCAGAAAACCAAAACGTGACAGACAAGAAAGCGACAAAAATCCAGCAGATCTTCAATTCAAGAAAACAATGCTTGCAGACATATACATAGTTCCTGCAAACCTTAAACAGCATTATTGGTATCACGACCGCTGTATAGATCCAATAAATAATCTGAGGGGAGAGTCATCAATACAATGTGTGAATAATAATATAAAGTCAATTGTTGCAATGAGCGGGGCGACCATCGTTTCGATTGGTGCGTGAAAGTTGACAACTTCGAGGTAGTTCACGTATTTATTTTCCTCGGATATGTTGCAGCTGTTTTTCGGCCAAGCCAAAGACTTCAGAGATAAAACTATCTCTCGCGAAACAGAGATGCAGTTATAAAAGATCCTCATAAAACGCATTTTGCTTTAACGCTTTGATGACAACAGGCAAGTATGGGTTTCTGGCACCTATAAATTTACAGATAGATACAACAAATGTACCGATGGGTGATTTATAGAAGACGGTGGGCACAATAATATTATAGTAGTCGCCAATTATAATATTTGAAACGATTTGATCACTATGAGCCATTAAAGTGGTCTAACTTCAAAGGTCTTACGTACTACTTTTAATGAATGATATGTCGAATTCCAACGTCCTTACATAGACTGACCATATGTTTGGCAAATACATGTGCCTTTCAGCTAAAGTGGAAAAAATGTACTATAAAAAAATTTTTGGTCCCATTTATTAGGCCATAGACAAAAAAAATTAATCAACAAAATTAAATTGCTTCGCAAGAAAATGTGTAGTCGTCAAAAGGTTTAGGCGCGGCAACCTGGGCCATATCACAAGAAGACGAAACAGTACTTGTTGTCTTCGAGACACATGTGATCCAAAAAATATATCGACCAATAATATACAACGATAAGGATAGACATGGTATGAAACACGGGCTGTATGTATTGTACACCGACATTGACATCGTTAATCGACTGAATGTATTGAGATTATATCGGCTTGGCTAGAAGATAGGTAATGATTGAACCAGCTCGAAAGGATTTCGAAGACCTACTTGAAGGTAGCCGACAAAGGATGAATTCCTGCGATAGCGTGGTGCCTTCTACCGTAAAGGAAATACAAAAGATCGAGGAGGTTAGGTCGAAGAAATATGTTATCTTCGCCATGTCAGAGCCTATCCCGAATGGAATAGGCCGCGGTCAATTAAGTAAGTAAGTAAGTCGGTAGCCAGATCTTAATCAACCCAACCTTCAAAGTCAATTTAGGGTATGTGGCAAATTTATACTCCATATATATCCCAAATCTAATATTTTGCACTTACTCTTTTATGTTTCTCAACACTATTTGAGTGACCATCGTAGGACTGTTGAACCATTTCGTCGGTGACAAAATGTAACAATCGTGGTCTGTTATTATAAATTGTTGTTATTGTGAAAATCTGTATAGTTTTGCGTGACAAATAATATTTTGCAACTGTGTAAGTTTGATACAGCTGCGAGTGTGTTAGTAAAGCAAAGGACGAATTTTGTAATAGTGTACGGTAGAACTAGAGTGACACGTTTTGGATTGGGTTTACATCAAGGCATTTTACAAATTGAATATACTATTTATATTTAATGGATGCATATTAGCAACACTTTGTGATTGGAATGAAAAATAGTGCGTACGTTAAAACGACGACAATTGAATCGAATTGAATTGAATTGAATTGAATTGAATTGAATTTAATTTAATTGAATTGAATTGAATTGATTTGAATTGAATTGAATTGAATTGAATTGAATTGAATTGAATTGAACTGATTTGAATTGAATTGAATTGAATTGAATTGAATTGAATTGAATTGAATTGAATTAAATTGAATTGAATTGAATTGAATTGAATTGAATTGAATTGAATTGAATTGAATTGAATTGAATTGAATTGAATTGAATTGAATTGAATTGAACTGAATTGAATTGAATTGAATTGAATTGAGTTGAAGTGAATTGATTTGAATTGAATTGAATTGAATTGAATTGAATTGATTTGAATTGAATTGAATTGAATTGAATTGAATTGAATTGAATTGAATTGAATTGAAGGGGTGAATTGAATTGAATTGAATTGAATTGAATTGAAATTAATTGAATTGAATTGAAATGAGTTATATAAAGGGGTTTTCAGCAGAGACACTACAAAAGTAAATCGATAGGGACAGCAAACGACGCCATATTTTTCCCGCTCTTTTGATATTTCGCTTCAGTAAGGTTTGCCATTTCATCATGGAAAGATATACGAGCCAACAACGAGTCGAAATTATAAAAATTTACTACCGAAATTTGGAGTCAGTGGCCTCTACTTTAAGAGCGCTACGATTCGGATTTTCATCGGAAAATCATCTTCAGCGATGAGGCTCATTTCTGGCTGAATGGCTTCGTCAATAAGCAAAATATGCATTATTGGTCAGACTGCAATCCACACGTAATCCATGAGTCATCTTTGGATCCCGATAAAATTACGGTTTGGTGCGATTTATGGGCCGGCGGCATCATTGGGCCGTACTTCTTCCGTGATGATCAAGACCGTCACATTATTGTGAATGCGAATCGCTACCCCAATTCGATAATATGGACTTGGAGGACATGTGGTTCCAACAGGACGGCGCCACAAGCCACACAGCGAATGCCACAATCAATTTATTGGAAACCAAGTTTGGTGAACGTGTTATCTCACGAAATGGCCCAGTCGATTGGCCGCCTCGGTCGTGCGATTTGACGCCGTTAGATTATTTCCTGCGGGGCTACGTCAAGTCTATGGTCTATGCCAACAAGCCTGAGACGATTGGTGAACTTCGTACGAATATCGAACGTGAAATTGCAGCAGTATCGGCCGATTTATGGTTGAAAACCGTCTAAAATTGGGTTCAGCGTCTGGACTTCTGCAAGCGTGCCCGTGGTGGCCATGCAAAAGAAATTGACTTCCATACATAATGGCGTCGAACGTACTTTCACAGGAATAAAGAATTTCATTGGTATCTGAAACCCGTTTTGTTTTATTTAAAAAAACTTTTGTAGCGCCCTTATTGCAAAACCCATAGAATTGAATAAAATTTTTATTCAACTGATTTGAATTGCATTCAAGTTGCAATTTGGTTTTTGAGCATGACACCGCTTACTCGGTTAGTCAACGAGAAAATCCAGGTTTCGAAAAATACTGGTTTCAAAAATCGGCAAACGGTTATTGGAATTGAAATTGATTAAAAACTTTTGTGTTTTCGGTTTTGAATGCCCTAGTGTCAGCTCACTTTTGATTCAAATATTCCGAACGACGAAGACGAATCATTTTATTCTCGTAGACGGGCCATTCTAAGCACTTGAATTCCTAGATGCCAAGGAACAAATGACACATGGCCACTTCTCGTAACAACAGACAAAATCTGTTCGTTAGACTTTGGCTGGTATTTTTCCAGAGATTTTAAAGTCTGTATTGTTTTGAACTGGAACCAAAATGGAATAGGGTTTTTTGAGTTTGAAACACAGACCAGCATACACATGACCGTATGTTATGTGGGTATATCTGAAGTACATTTCGCCCAAATTTACACTGATAACGTAAATGGAAAATGACAAAGTAATTAAGGGTCGTAGTTGAAAGAGGATTCCTTTTACACAGTGTTTTTTCTAATTTGGTTTCGTTCCACCATTTCCATTTCGCCAGTACTTTAGTAGTTTTTTTCGTTGATTTTTCGTTGGTTCTGCAGTTGTTGTTGTTGTTGATGGTATGTAGCATATTTTTAGGAGCTTTCATGTTTGTTACTAGCAAATAAATTGTCTATTCTCCTATGCAGTTGGCAAATATTTATTTTGATTTAAATAGAAAAATATATGTGGTTTACTATTTCAGTTGAAATGGTGGGGAGTTGAAGGTAAAAGCATTCACTGTTGTTACATCCTGAATCACTCACTCACTGAACGAGGACAAAGTCAATTTAAATTTGTCAAAGAAAAAAAATGGACAGAGAGAGAGAGAGAGAGAGAGAGAATGATGAAAAAGCACACAGTTGTTATAGCACCGAGGACATAATAAACAAATGACAGCTACAGTTTCGAATAGTAAGTGAAAACTGTATAAGATACAAACAATATTGTTAGTCTTTAGTGAACTGACTGGTTTTTTTTTGTAGTAGGACTTTATTACTAGTAGTTGAGTCACGAGTCATATTTGATTCTTAGTAACATTTCGCGACCTTAGAACAAGAAGGCTCTAAGTACAGCGAGTAATTTTTGAGAATAAACAGATTGAATGCACATTGTTACCCAAAGTACTGTACGAACATATATAATTAGTTGTTTATTTCATTAGACAGCTCGCCGACGATAAGAGACATAATTATTTTGGTAGCAGCAGACGAAAGGTCATGGCCATTTTAATACACTGAAATATGCTAATGAGTTTATTCAAAATTGTCAGTTAGAATCTTGTAGTTCTAAGATCGCGATTTATATGAAATCGGTAAATATCCAAGGAGTTCATATTTATATAATCTGTAGAATTTCACGCTTGTAAACAAAATAAACCAATCAATCTGATATTTTGAACATAACAGGCCGGGTGAGTTTTTAAAATTGATTGAACTCAAAAAAAAAACATTAATTATTCATTATTATGCAACCCAAAAATCGCAATTCTTGTTGAAATTACGTGTTGAAAATGGTGAAGAAAGATGGAAAAAATAAAAAATTATATGAGGTGTCATGGGACACCCGGTTCGAACGAAGTTATTTTCGCTATATACTTACTATGTACTAGTTAGGTTCAACACGCCTAAGGCGTCCGTTGAAAAATACGATAATTTAAATGGATCTTTAAGAAAAAATACTTTTTGTGTAACGTTACAATTTTTTCAAGAATTTTTTGGAACGAAGTTCCTTATCGCACGTTGCAGGATGGGAGCTAAATGAAAAAATTTTAAACAACTTTTTGTAACTACTTTATTACAACCCATTATTATCAACTATAGTGGGTACTTTTGGTTTAGTTTCGTTTAAAATTAACTTTTCTAGCTGGAGCCTGTGTATTACATATTGAAGTTTTGAACCCAATAAAAAGTAAATTTAGAAAAGCCAAAGTGCAAGACTGTGTCTAGACTACTATATGGGGGGATATTTTTTGTTTAATGGGGAATTTTGTAAGTGGAGTCTGTTTATTACATTTTGTAAATTTGAACCGAATAAAAAGTAAATTTAGAAAAGCCAAAGTGAAGAAGTTTAAAAAAATAAAATTTTCTAAGGTAGTGGGCTTTCTTAAAAAAGTAAATTTTTTCCAAAAAATTCCTATTGAGTTTCTTAAACAATGTACCTTTTCTTAAAAAATACCTTACCTTAAAGAAGTACCTTTTCTTAAAAATGTACATTATCTTAAAACAAATTGCATTTTCTTAAAAAACTACATTTTTTTAAAGAGTCCTTTTTTGTAAAACAAAATAACTTTTCTTGAGATAAGTACACACTCTTAACATTTTACATGTTCTTTCGTAAACAAAGCTTTTAAAAAAATATGTTCTCTTAAAAAACCCTTTTCTTACAAAATTTTTTTTTTCTTTAAAGTAACTTTTCTTAAGCATAAAATAATACATTTTCTTTCCTTTTCTTGAGATAAGTAGATTTTCCCAAACTAAGTAAATTTTCTTAAAAAATAACCTTTTCCTAAAAATAGTACCACTTCTCTTAGGCTTCTTCTTACAGGAAGCACTTCTTATTAAAAATAGTTTCCATAAAAGAAGTTTTCCATAAAAGAAGTACCTCTGATTAAATAAAGGACCTTTTCGGGAAACTATAATACATATTCTTACATACATATTCATATTTATACTTTTTTGTTTTAAAAATACATTCAATAAATAAAGAGTTTCTTAAAAAAAGTTTAACATCGTATTCTTCAACTGGCGCCATAGGCGTGTGGGATATAACTAATACATAATATATAGCGAAAGGAACTTCGTTCCAGCAGGGTGTCCCCTGACACCTCGTGTAATTTTTTTTTTTGAATGTATTTTTTAAATAAATAATTTTCCCGAAAAAGATCTTTTTTAAAGAGAGGTACTTTTTTTTATTAAAAGCTAATGCCTTTTTTAAGAGAGGTATTATTTTTAAGAAAAATTACTTTTTATAAGAAATTATGAAAGCCTATTTTACACAAAGAAGTACTTTTTTTAAGAACAGGTACTTTTTAAAGAAATGGTACTCTTTTTAGGAAAAGGCTATTTTTTTAAGAAAATGTACTTATTTTCAGAAAAGATGCTTATCTGAAGAAAATAAATGAAAAGGTATTATTTTATTTTTATGAAAAGGTGCTTTTAAGAAGAGGATTTTTTTTATTAAAAAAGTTAATTTTTAAGAAATAGGATTTTTTTAGAATTGGTTCTTTTTTCAAGAATAGGTACATTTTTAAGAGTAGGTACTTATCTCAAGAAAAGTTATTTTGTTTCACAAAAAAGGTACTCTTTAACCCTTTTGCTATCTTTCGAAATTACCACAAATAACATCTTTTGGGTGAAATTGTCCCAATACTAGTTGAATAAGCTCGCCTTAGCTTATGATAATGAGCTCGTATGTGGCAGTAGAGTGGACGACTGTATGAGGGGTTGAGTTGAGCTATTTGGTTTGATTTATACAATATAAGCCACAAATGGAAAGAAACAATAAGAGACGAATTAGCGTATTTGTGGCGTGTTAATGCGGGTTGCATAAGGGTTGATTCTCAACTTTATAAATAAAAAAAACACCGATGGTTTCTACAAACGTTATAAAACTTAGGTTTTGTATTTCACAGCGGTTTCACTTAGATGAAATTTAAATGTTATACATTAAGTGTTGTAAGTGTTCGTAACTTAAACGTTCTTAACTTTTCACACGATAGTTAAATTTTAAATGTAGGTAAATTTATGTAAATGTGTATTGGTTTAAACTTTGTGTAATGGTTTAGAAACCGAAGGGGATGAGTGCAGTTGAACGACTGACTCCTTTTTTCTTTGCTTCAACTGATGTTAACTCAGTGTAACAGTTTAAGAGCTTTTTTGATATTTGAGGTATTCACAATAATTATAATTTATAAATCCATTTCATAAGATATAGTTGTTCAATAGTGTAATTCAAGGTATGCAAATTGTAAATTCCAATTAAATAAGAACAGTAAAATATTAGAAAAAAAATTTAATTGTTATGTCTAAACCTTAGTTTAGACATGCATCCGGCCCAAAGTTAGCGTCTTGATGTTGGAGCTGAGGTTGAGTTGCACAAGACATTGGCCAGCGAGCGGGTAGCTTCAGAAATTATATTTTGGTCGTGCGTAACTATTGTCGTCTTCTTGGGTGGCTTCGCCTTCGGCTTCGGCTTTTACTGCGGTTGTTTCCTTTTCGTGACTCTTGAGGCGACTGGTCCTCTAACTCGTGGATGACCGGGGTGTAGCAACGTGTGTTGTGGCCGTTCGCACTTCCGACATCTATCCCGGGATTGGCAGGCGTCCACCGTATAGCTTTTGGGCCAAATAATTGACGCAATACCGGTAGCGTCGAACGACCGACTTCCTTTCGCTGGGGTCCATGCCGAGGAATTTCCTGCAGTATCGTAGTGAATGTGAGTGGGTGTATAAGGAGCATGTGTAGTTGTTGGAATCGCGACGGCTTCTGTGGCTGAGTACGCTCAGCTCGCGAATTGGGCTTAGTCTGTTGGGTCTTAAGGGTGGTATAAATAAAGAAAATTAATATAAACGATAAGAGTGGAAATTCCTGTAAATGAGATTTTATATTGTTGAGCATCAGTTTCAGATTGCATTGGTAGATAGCAAACTTTAACAACTGGTCGTTTTATTATTCCGCTGGCAACTCCCACATCTGCTACGAGCACATTTTCGTTTGACCCTACATAAACTTTATTGATGCGAACTAGACTCCACTCGCTTGGGGGTAATAGATCATCTATAAGATCTCCAACTTTTAGATTTTGATTAGAGTTTTGCCATTTGTCTGGCTTTTGAAGGGATTTGAGATACTCTTCCTTTTAATCGCAAACTGCTGGTGTATCGCTTTAAGTTTTAACCAGCGACCACTTAATGACAAGTTGGAAGTCGAAACTTCGGGCATTGCCACGATGGGATAACCTCTTAAAAAATGGCCTGGAGTCAGTGCAGTAAAATCCGTTGGATTTTCAGAAACTGCGGAGATGGGCGGGAGTTTAAAACTCCCTCTATCCGCGCGAGCACAGTTGCGATTTCTTCAGACGTAAATTTGTGTGAGCAAGCGATTCGTTTGAAATGGAACTTGAAGCTTTTAACAGCAGCTTCCCAAAGGCCTCCCATGTGTGGTGCATGGGGCGGTATGAAATTCCACTCAAATCCGTGTGTTGCATGTTTTTCAGCAAGTTCACTCGATGCAGATTTTAAGATTCTATTGAATTCTCTGAACAAGGACCGACTAGGATAATACCCGACGGGGGGGTCTTCGCCTGCCAACAAAACGAGCAAATGTTGCTTGAAATTTTTCGGGAGATAGGTCGGGGCAAACTTCCAAGTGGATGGCTTTAGTTGAAAAGCATACCAACACGCATACGTAGCCTTTTATCAGCGGAGTATTTCGGAGTGTAGAGCTATTCAGTTTGAATGGTCCGGCAAAGTCTATGCCAGTGACGTGAAAGGGAGGTGAGAGTGTACACCTATCGAGTGGTAAGGGTGCCATCATTTGGGAACATGGCCTTTGCTTAAATACAACACAGATCTTGCATTTACGAATTATGGCTTTTATTCGGGGCTTGAGGCGAGATATATAGAACTCAGATTGAACAGTTCGACACATATGGTTGCACTCCGCATGAATGAGAAAGTTATGTAAGTAAGAGAGGTATAAAGTGGCAAATCGAGAATTTCCCGGAAGAATAATGGGAAATCGTTCATTATTTGGGAGCGATGAGTCAGATAAGCGGCCATTTACACGGAGAACTTTGTCGTTGTCCAATATTGGATTAAGCGGTTTTAGCGTGCTTTTATTGGAGATTGTTTGAGAGTTCTGAATTGATTTGTATTCTTCCTCATAGTGCATTTCCTGAGCGAGTTTAATGAGACGAGTTTTTACAAATCAAATTTCCTTTTGAGATATCGAAACATTGTCGAACGAGGTGTTTGATTTATACTGTGGATGAGTGCCATGGATAAATCGAAAAACGTAAGATAACACTCTTAATGCTCTTGGATATGAAGAAAATCTCTTCAATATATCAGTATGTTCACACGTTATATGAAGTACTTGAACTTTTGGAGATGGAACTGGTGGAGACAAGGGATTATACACTTGCCAGGTGGATTAAGGGTTAGTAAGCCACTTGAGTCAATTCCACCACATAGTATTATTAATTAGATCTTGAGATCTGCAACCACGAGTACCCAGATCAGCTGGGTTATCATGTGTTGCGACATGTTTCCATTTTGCGTGAGGAACCAGGGAATGCATTTTTTTAATATGAAGTAAATGTATATTAGAATATAACTAAAACATTAGCTATTTTTTTTACAGTTTTTGCATATTTTGCGTAAAAAATGTTGGCAAAAATTACGATTAGTTGAATATTTGTGTGAACTGGGTACCTTGATCTGGTACTTGGTTGTTGATACCTGGCTTTTCTTTTCAACGAATCTGACGTACTGGGACTAACAGGAATCCATTGCGCAGCTTGAATGTTTTGAACGTGCGACTTAGGCGCTTAACCGGAAGGCAGCCCCTCTCATCGAAGGATGTGTGGATGAATTAATTGTTCGCAAAATTCTACCAAATATAATCCTACGCTTAAATTTTTTGGTGTAGTTTTAGTTGGTATATGTTTCCGTCCATATAACGAACCGGTTGTGTGCTGACACATCAATTATATTTGAAAACAGTGCAACTTCCAACGGTTCGTTTTCCGTTTACATGGATAATTGATGACTAACTTGTCAAGGCTATCAATGTCTCGTTTAGTATGGATGTAGAGATGTATTATTTCCCTTTACGTCAACGAAATGGTGACCGTTCTCATAAGGAGGAAAAAAATTTACAATGATAAGACTACTCTTTCACCTATATAGACATTGACATGCCACACAAAATATGCCCATATAAAATGAGAATATATACCATGATTTTTCTCGGGTTACGAGTTTCTGGCACGATCGCAGTAAACCTCCTTGGTCCATGCATATTTGGTTGTTCATGTTTTTAGCCCGTTTTTCGCCGGCTTGGATGGGAATCAATTGCTCATCGGTGTTGCAGATTCTATGTAGGTTATAGATACCTCTAAGCTGATTATTCCACTTATTCCAAACATTCCTGGTAGGTGCAAGTTTGTCACGTTGGCGGCAATACGTGATATCTACCAATTTTTCAAACCCCATGTTTGTAGAAATTACCATGAATCTCTTGAGAGACATGGTTGCCAGAGAAATGGGTCTACCCTTCATATTGTCCCATAAATTTGGTAAACTTTTACCATGAGATTTCATTAGTCCTGCCATGATGAGAAGTCCAAGCAAAGCATCAAACTCGATGAGATACATTGGCTTCCAGTCTGTTCGAAAAATCTGAAATCCTTGTATATTTGTCATTTCAATCAATCTGACAACAAATGCGCGACAACAAATACCACAAGGTAACAACCACATTCATTTTGTTTTTGATTTGCTTTTCTTTACCAAAATAAAAGCAAACAAAAAAGTACACAATAAAATCCATATGAATTTGAAAAACTCGCTACTTATTAGTATTGGGTCAATTTGACCCAAAAGGTCTTATGTGTACCAAAAATATATAATCGGTTATAGCGTAAAATCTGCATAAAATTTATATTTGTCTTCCATGTGTATTGTGAGACTATAGACCTATTTACAATATGTAAACGTCTCAATACGATATCTTTATATTAACTTGGTAAAACTTGTCGTAGAAAATTTTTTTGCGTCAATTTGACCCAAAGATTGCGGAAGGGTTAATGAAAAGGTAGTTTTTTAAGAAACGGCAATTTGTTGTCCGAAAATTTACTTTTATAAGAAAAGGTACATAATTAAAATAGAATTACTTTTTTAAAAAAGGTACTTTTTGTATGAAAATTTACATTTTTTAAAATTTACTTTTTTTAAATTTTTTTTCTTTAAGATAAGTTATTTTTTTAAGAAAATGTACTTTGTTTAAGAACAGGAATAGGTATTTTTTTTTTGGAAAGTTTAAGAAAATTTTCTTTTTTTAAACTTCTTTCACTTTGGCATTTCTAAATTTACTTTTTATTTAGGTTCAAAAGTATAATATATACTAAATATTGGTTACAGGCTCCCACTTCCCAATAAACAAGAAATTTCCCAATATATATGAGACATCTAGTTAGTCTAGACACAAACCAACGCAAAAGTAAACAATATAGTTGATAATATAGGTTTGTAGCAGAATGCCTTGTTCATGCTGCTACCAAGTTGAAGTCATTCGCAATTTGGTCTGAAATTGATTTGAAATTGCTCAATTTCGCATTCATTTTGACAACTACGGATACAACGCTGTTTTTACTCAACAAAATTAACTTAGTACTCTTTGTTGCACATGCAAGAGAACGAAGCCGACAGAAAATTTTCCTATATGCCGTTGTCGTAGATAGTTCCGAAGTTCACGCCGCCGTTATTAAGGCACGCTTTGATTAAGAATTTTAACCGATATTATCGGTTAAACCGGTTTTAGATCTAAAAGATCTAATTTTTTTTAACCAACCAACAAGATGAACCTAAACGCAACGGTTGCCGACAAATCGCATTTAATAAACACTCAGTTGCCGCCGTCGATACATTTTTTTCGTTGCTCCAACGCAGTCGATAATTGTGGGTCGGTTTCGTTTACTGAACTCGTGGTTACTAAAATGACAACAAAAAATAAACAATTTTATGCCGCCTCATTCATTGAATGTAAATTTTAAGTTTTCATCGATATAGACTAGTGAGAAGAAACTATAAACCTTGTAAAATCAGTGCTTCACGTCAAAGTTCATGCACCATTCATTTATTTTATTGCTTTCATTCAGTTTCTAACTAAATTTTGGTTATTGTGTCCAGGCACGAAAATTTTACCCATGGTAATGTTTGTAAACAAACAGTTGTCAGTTTCAACGAAATTGCTCCAATGCCAGTGTGAACGATTTCAATTTCGTTAGACAATTTCAATTCGAAATTGTCAATTTCGTGGCAGCGTGATCAAGGCATAATAGTGTTACAACAAAAATTGTTTAATTTTTCTTTCGTTTAGCCCGCATCCCGCAACGTGCGATAAGGAACTTCGTTCCTATAAACCAACATACACATAGTTACATTACATACATACATCATTACATCCCAGGAATTGATTGGGGAGAGCTTCTCACAATCAGTGTGCTGTGGGCTTTCTAGTTTTGCACTCACTGATTGGGCCCTACAATTTTACATCGGTTCCGAACGGTATTTTGAGAAGCTTTTATCATGGCTAAGTACTCGATAGTGCCGCCATCACTAAGCGAGCTGACGATCGTCTAAAGAAATGTAAGGTGGTCAAAGCAGGGATCAAACCCACGTTCTCATGTACAAGACCCGTGCACACTAACCATTGCACCACCGACGGCCATAAACCAATTAACCTTATATTTGGTATATAATATGGGGGGAAAGTTTTTAATATTTATTGAATTCATATTAAAAACATTAATTACTCATTATTGCGCCATCCAAACAAAAATCGCAAATCTTGTCGAAATTATGGACCGATAATGGTGAAAAAGTTAGAAAAAATAAAAAAAAAATTCGTCATTTCTGCATATTTGAGCCGCTACATGCAGTTTTTTGGCGTAGAATACGTCTTACCTTACGGTATAGGGAGTCATGTCAGATTGTTATTGTTGTAACATTGTTATTGTTGTTGTAAAAAATTTTTTTGTAGGTAAATGAAGATGTTATCTTTCGTTTGATATACATTTCATATTGGTTGATATCTTCCTAATATTTAAATTTCTCAAATGAAAATTGTTTAAACACATACACTCAAACATATGTGTCGTGTTTGGTTGAGTGTTTGAGTTTGTAGCGCGAACACAAACTATGCTGCTGTTTCGGTGTGGACACAAACCTTCGGCTGTTGTTTTGATTGATGAAATATTGAAATTTCGTATATTTACTTATGTATTTAAGTAAAACAAAATGTTAAATGTGAATTTGAATTTAACATGGATATATAATTATAAAAAATATAAATCAAATTGATTTGCGTCTGTTATTTATCATTTATCCTTACTCTTTTAATTTAAAAACATATTTATCCTATTTTTCCTACCATAAGCTTATGTATATTATCAAAAGAAACTATCAAATAAATAAATTCATTTGCTTATGTTATTTATCATTTATTGTTATATATGTTTTCTGTCTTATCGGATGGCGTATTCTACGTTAAACTTAATGGCCGTGTCTCTGACACAGCCTGCAGGGACAGTCCGTGGCCGAATGCCTGTAAAAACTCTGTTGTATTTTTTGGTATTAGGTTGTTCCACAATTTGTTTCTCCTGGTCTATAGCTTCAATTGTACCAAAGACAGTTAAACAAAATTCCAATTGGTTTCCGAGATATGGGTGTCAGAATAATTTAATGTTCTTCGGAAAAATTTAATTTTAGCCTAAATATATATGAGGCCATAAAATCCGAACAGCAACTAAAATAGCAAAACCCAAATAGGGGTTCGTTAGTTTCTATAAGTACTTCGCGAAATTTCACACGAGAAGAAGTTTGAATTGTATGTGTTGCATTGTATAATATTCGTATATCTAGCACGCGGAAAAATCAGCCTTTTTGTTGTGGTTTGGCTGCAAATATTACGATTTTGTAGCTTGTCGGAAGTATAGTGTGCTTGTGTCCAAACACATTGTGTTTGCTATTCACAATTACATGTTGGAGACACAATGATTAACAGGTTATAATATACATTTTTGTGACCCAAATATGGTGTTGTTTGTTGAATATTGCAGAACAAACTGAACAAAATTTGAAAACCAAACACATTGTGTTTGCTATTCACAATTACATGTTGGAGACACAATGATTAACAGGTTATAATATACATTTTTGTGACCCAAATATGGTTTTGTTTGTTGAATATTGCAGAACAAACTGAACAAAATTTGAAA